>OZ023339.1:13546136-13563636 GCA_964007535.1 Brachyptera risi | reverse complement strand
GATTAGATGAATGAATTAATAACATCTGTCGGCATCGGTGACTGATGAATGAAATGTAGAGAAGATCAGATGAATGGTTATCATCGGGTAATTTTGCAATGTGTCAAGGACTTGGGCATGGCCTTGAGTTGAAGAACCATTGAAGTTAGAACCCAAAATACAGAGGGTAGCCATGAAAACCCTCTGTCAGGATGGTGGACCATGATGGAAGTCGAACACTGGTGTGCTGGGTATATTTAACTACTAGTTTACTCACCTCAGTGACACAACAAAAGAATTTGGTGATTGGTATCCTTGGTTAGTGATTTTGTAACCTGAAGTTTTCCAACAATCAGATGTTTCTCCATGCTTCTTATTTTTCTCGGTGAATCTGAATGTTTCATGATGCTAGTCAGTTTGATGGAATTTGTTCAGAAATGAATTAATCACTACGATTGATGATATGTCACGTTGACACTGAATATGGTACGGGATGGATGTGTCTCCCGGAGGAACAGTGGCTGAGAGGATCGTTGCCAGCTTGATTCAACAGGATTAACAACATGGCCAACGCTGAGAAGAGAACTTGTCTGGAGTACAACGTGATGTTGCTCGACTTCTATGGTAAGCTTCGTTCCGAACATCAAAGAGAGAGGAGGTGGTTCTCACCTAATGCTCACACACACTTTCTCATTGACTTGAACCTTGTTCGCACCACTCTCACACTCTACTATGTGTATACCCATCATGAGAATAATCATTAACAGTCAATGAGATCCGATCTAGCGAGATATTCGTTAACAATTGTGAATTATACATAGAGTTCTGATTTTATTCCGTTTCCCTGGAGGACAAAATCTTAAAAGACGATCTCCGGTACTTAAAGATGGTTCCGACTCGCGACTTTGAAGTGAAATATTTCCGGGATCAAAATCTGAGACCAGAGTCCCGATTGCCTGTAGCGCAACCATCGCTTTTATCTCAAACTATTCAAAACAACGAAGCTCAACAATTCTAAACACGATTCAGTGAGATTATCACGTCAGCAGTTGCATGTGCTGTGCACGGTGATTATAGACCTCATGTGTTCAACAATGCCACTGGTATTGTAGCCACTCTTATCTGCATCTGATTCACATAGGAATCCGCTGAATCGCGATATTCAATCGGGACCTTCGGCTCTGAACTGACCGCAAGAAACCACAAATACCTTCCATGTTATTAGTATGGGAGTTGGGTCACCTTTATATAAGGATAAAGTAAGCTGGTAACACTATATCATGGAACGGATGGTCGTAAGGCAGCTTGGAACAAGATTTGTTGTATCAACCTTTTCATTACGAGTCATTAGAACTGTATTGAATTGACGACTAGTGATTGACCCGCCCACAAACGTCACAAAACAAAACATCCAATCGAATGGGCTGTTTGTTACGTGGGAAAATCGGCATTGCCTTTCATAGTATCTCTAAATGCCCACATGAAGTATAGATCGAGGTGGCCTTCCGATAAGCCACGCCTATCACTAGTGGGCAATTGAATACGGAGTTTGGAAGCTCTCCGATATTAAATCAATAATCTTAATTTTCCGATGTTCAGATCAAATATTCCGAATATGTAGATCTATTCTGTGATGCCTTGAACTCAGTATTGTAAACACACTGAAACTTTGGGTGCCGATTATTATTTTTGATGAATTGTTATATTTCTTATCAAGCATGTATATCCTGGTTCGAACTCCTATCGGATCTCTCTTTCTTTTAGGATTATGGAGACAGGAGCACGAATTGACCACCTGGAAATCGTACTACTTCTATATTCTACCAAAAATCCAACTCTTTCGACTCTCCTACTCCATCTTATTCCAGTGCATCAACATCTACCTCACTACGCACGACACCGAAGTGATGGTTGAACATGCTTTGGTGGCGTGGTTCTATTTCGGACACATGATTAAATACGGAAGTACATTTCACCAACGAGGAAAGATACGCGAGATTGTCGACACTCTGGTGAAGTTGAACAATGCGAACTGGCAACATTTGGCGCACAACGCTGAGGTGCTCGACATGGCTAATTATATCAGTCAAACGCTGACGAAATATATGGCAATGGGTTATCTTTTCATTGTTGGATGTGTGGGCGCCGTTACGGTCGCCCAAGGTTATGCGACGAGGACGATTATATTGCGGTGAGAATTGGTGCATTTCTTCAGTTTATTCCAAACGTGACTGACGGTGAAATGGAATGCTTCTCATACTATATCCACAAACTGTTGTTTTCACAGGAGATGGCTGCCGTATGACTACCAGTCATCCCCCGTGTACGAGCTGACTCTTCTGACAGTTACTTGTCTGGCCGTAGCAGACTGTTTCATCGAGTTCACCACTGGGGCGATATTATGTACACTCATCATACACATGTCTGCCCAGCTCAAGATATTGAGGTGAATTTTCATCAGATTCTCTATTTAGTCACCAGGGTATCACTGCGATTGCAACGTTCGATAATGTCCCAGGCCAAGCTAGCTCTAAAGAACTCGGATTTGGTCTCTCGACTAGTAATGTTCTCTTGGACTACACAGATACTTGACATACTTTTTACTGACCTCGTGAGCAGTAACAGGATTTTGTGCTCACCAAATTGGAAATGTACAAAGCGAACGCCATATATGCGTTGAGGAATGAGTAAGATATCTATATGAAGTAACCTATCTTCGAAAACTCTACACACCTTGACTCAAATTTAAAATACTTTGATTCGATAACTATCGATTCCGGTAAGCCGTGAGTTCCAGCAGCATGGAACTATTATTCGTGTATAGGGTATTCTCAACTGACGTCACCCATTGTTGAAACAGAGAGACAACAATGTGCACCAGTTGGAATTGACCATTCAGAATGTTTGGTAGTCCACCAGTTCGCTGTATCGCTATAGAAACGATTGTTTGTCGTTTGTTACGTGCGAACACCCTATAATTCATATTATTTATGTCAGTGGTACTCAACTGGTGAGTCGTGAGAGGGTTATGGATAAGTCGCGGACACCTTTATTTTATGAAAATTGAATAAAAAATAACATTCATTTCCTCATGATGATTTGATGATACATTTTTATTCTCTGTCACAATTATTACGAATATTATTTCGAGAATATCATTATTGCCTTGATTCTTTGAATGTTTTTCGTTGGTTATTCCAAGATTTCTTCAAAAGACGACAATGTTAGGTACTTATGTACCTCTTAGAATCTGGGTAGGGTAGCCACGGTAAGTCGAAGTAGTCAAGACATCATCCCTACACCTGTGTACAGTGAACGAGTTATTTGGTCTCTCTCCCCTAACCCCTCACTATCCAACCAAGAGATCAATGGAAAACACAAAAATATGGTTATTCAGTCAGTCGTACCTATGACTATCAATAACGTAACGGGATAAGCAACATGGCGCTTTCCTTTTGCACCATGCTTATATCAAAGGGCCTCACAAATGTTATGATGATTTGCTGGTATTGTTGTATGTTGATCTATACAAGTAATAGATGTAATGCAATCTGTGAATCCAGCTCTTTCCAACTGCATTGGGCAATATTGGAATGAATTTCATTTGAATTGGCCAATCCAAATTAAAAATACGTCTGTAAAATCATTTAGTCCCCTAGTCAAGAGCCCTACTGCTATATTCTCCATTTGATAACTGGATAATTACTCATCATCTACGAGAAAGGTCAGAAACAATGCAAGTATACAACAATGTACTATACATTGAAATACGAGCCTAATACGTGTGATTTGATTTGAAATTGCGAATCTCACAAATGTACACGAAAGCGCGCTGATTCCACCATGGTGAAAACGGCCTAGTGTTAAAAGGATAGGACTTACGCCATGTTGCTTATCCCGTTACGTTATTGATAGTCATAGGTCGTACACTTGAGAGTGATCAGGAAAAATATTGAGTTTATTCGGGTTTTCTTCACAAAAGCGAAAAAATAATGTTATTAGATAGTGGGTCAAAAAGTGTGTGCAATAGTGTTAGAGAAAGAAAATATGATACGTCGAATGTTCAAATTAGTTTTACGGTTAACTTCCTCATTTACTGATTACAGATATAATCTTGAGAATGCGCGTGAAATCGTCATGAACCAGATAAGCATCTCTGAGAAGAAGCAAACAGAAACTCGAATACCCACTGAAACTGTGGATGAAACTCTGTTGAATATTGCCGGCTTGCAACTCTCTGCCATCTGCACTGTGAACATGGAGATGAGAGCTGACACCTGCTCGCTGGAAATAAACCCAGACGAGAAGAGTTCAGTCGATGGCATCTGTGGAGGTGATAAAAAACATGTGAAGAATGTTGGAAGAAGATTGAAACATGTGATGAATGTAGTAGAAAGAGCCAGGATGATTGGGGACAAATCAAGAGTGAAGAGGAAACTGAATCTTGAGATGGAACGTTTCTTAGCCAATTGGGTTATTCATCATCAAACATTGATAGAGTGAGTAGTATTATCAGTTCCGTTCCATTAGCAACGATCTTCATGTCAACCTCATGTGACTGCACCAGTATTTCTTTTATATGCTATGCACAAGTAACATGGAGTGACTGAATACATAAAACTCCATTCAAGTACATATATTTATTCATTATATCTTCATTGACAACTTCACACTGAGACGTGAGTCTTTCTGCGCCATTCCATCCACCCCCAATACAAAATACAGTCCACTTTTCTTCTCCGTAATCACAGCGCCCTTTAGCGCCAACCGTGATTAATTCATTGTCTCTGTTTTCACATCACAGTTTGACCAAGAAAATCAACAGTTCCTTCAAGGTAGTCCTCTCCTTCCAACTGATATTGACAATGATGTTGGGTTTGGCAGTGATGTACATCAGTGCAGTTGTAAGTAGACTTCATATTGGAATCATGAGTAGAATGCAATTGTCCGCCTGGTTGTCCCGATTCTCTCCATCCTTCAACAATTATTTCGGTTTTCCAGGCAGAGTCTTTGATAGATTCCAAGGTTCTTGCGATATTCGTGGTTATTTGTGGGCTTTTTGCTGAATTCCTCCTGTACTGCGCCTTTGCCGATCTTCTCACCAACGAGGCAAGTAACTTGTTCGAGAAACAAACTTGGAAACAAACTATCGCTTTGGTGAGATTGTTCTTTGTGGTGTCCTGATTGCCCTGATTGGGAAATATTTTTGTATTAGTTTTCGATTTGAATTAAAAGAATACTTTGTTCAGACCAACAACAGGCTTATTCACTGATCGTGTTCTCAGAACCATTGTACGGAATGTATCAATGAAATTTTGAATTTTCATGTTCCATTTTCTTCCGCCAGAGTGCGCTGATCAACGAAGCGTCCTACGCGTGTGATTGGCTGGACGCTTCAGAAGGATTCAAGCGGTCAATTCGAATCATCATGGACAGATCCCAGAAACTACTCCATATCAAAGCAGCAGGGATACCGTTGTCAAGGGTTACCTTCAGAGCGGTGAGTTGGAACCATCTTGTATTAGGGTCGTACTTGAATCATTTAGTTGTATGAATGGAGATGTATCACAGCGATGAGTCATGTATACCAGACTGCGTACTTCCGGTTACATCAAAAGACCTGGAAATGACGGCCATGTTCGTTTTTCAACTGCCAATTTGAGCTACTCCCACGTTGGTAATCCAGCAAGATCTTCTTTATCATTAGATATTATGTGATGATGTAAAAGGCCTTGAATTCAGGCACTGGATACAAAACGAATTTCTGTAGGCCCACACCTGACAAGAATCAGTTTGAACAGTAAACATGGCCGCCGTTACTCACCATTCAAAGTCACCAAGTGGTATGACTCTTTATCAAGGAGTTACACCACCAGACTGTACTAGACATATACTATATAGACTATATATAGACTACATATATATAAATATATATATATATATATATATATATATATATATATATATATATATATATATATATATATGTATATATATATATATATATATATATATATATATATATATATATATATATATATATACTATATAGAGTATATTATATAGACAGTACTATATATACAACTCAATGGTCAGACCAGGGAACCCACTTCAGATCGCCCTGAAGAACACAAGTACCATGAACAGACCACGACCTCACGGTTGTCAGCCATTGTGAAACATTTCATAGAATAAAAACACCAGATTATGGTATCAAGAAACTATTGTATTAGATCGCCAATGGAAGCGGTGTCCTAGGGTAATAACTGAAGCCATTGCCATCATGAAACATACACATAATTTCAATAGCGAAGATTGAAGATACTCTTTATCGCCCAGCTGGACCACTTCTTTTAGAGACTTGATATGTCAAGCAAGGCTTCCGAATAGAGTTGTGGTGGAAATTGATGAGAAAAACATGAAAAATACCAGAGAAGAAATGAGGATCATACAATTGAGACCAGAGATTCTTCTGAAAACTAAGCCAGCATGTGTGAGTTTTTCAAGTTATTGTGATGAAGCCATCTATAGACATATCGAAGTGCATGGGCTTAATTTAATAGACGAGCTTCAGCGAGGATTCAATTATACATACTGAGAAAAATTGGAGTTCGTTTTTGTGTTTTTTTTTTTCTTTTCATGTTTCTTTGTCGATTCTCCACAGGTCAAACGGCTACAGCTATCAACTTCAAACTGTTTTCATTAGGGTTCCTCATCTAACTTAGATCTGTTTAGTTTTGTGGCATTTTTGTATGATAACTTTTTTTATGAATTTTAGAAATATCAAAAATACCCGTTAGAATAACACGTCGGGAAAAAAAAGAGAAAATATTTTTATTTTCAAAAAAATGAAATTTTGCGTCAAGTTGAGTCACATTATCATACACATTTCTGAAAACTTTTAGCTTGATCGGGTGAGCCATTTCGGAGAAAAAACATAAAATGTGCTAAATTGGTACCACTCGAAGCAGTTTTTACCCATGTAGGCCTATAACTTGAATGTCACCCAATTGGAGAATGTAGCCAAAAGTTTGGCAAAAAAGTCGACATACTATTACTATCCGCTCGCCCAACAACGCATATATGGCGTTTCCCCAGTTATTAAACATGTGAGAGAATTTGGATGATAGTTTGTTATCCTTGAAGAGGATCTCTTTGTTTACTCATATCTGTTCCTGATATTTGAATTTTCAGAGTGACTGTTATTATGTATCTGGAACGTCAGGAAATCAAATGGATATTTTGAGTACAAATATGACTTTTAATAAGACATAAAGGGCTGATAATTGACGACTTGCAGTCTCCACCCCCATAACGTCACTAATCATACCGTCCGATCAACAGGGCTGTTAGAACTGTATTTAAATATCCAATTGGGGTATCTACAAATGACCACAAATGATATAGATTCAACTGCCCCACTGGTGAAGCCACGCCTATTTCGAGTCGTCCATTGATCACTCACATATATAAGCCCTATATATATATATATATATATATATATATATATATATATATATATATATATATATATATATATATATATATATATATATATGTATATATATATATATATATATATATATATATATATATGTATATATACATATATATATATATATATATATATATATATATATATATATATATATTTATATATATATATATATATATATATATATATATATATATATATATATATATATATATATATATATATATATATATATACATACATATATATATATATATATATATATATATATATATATATTCATATATATATATTTATATATATATATATATATATATATATATATATATATATATATATATATATATATATATATATAAATATATATATATACAACAATCAAGAGATTAAATAACAATTCAAATTGGTATGCATTGACTATTCAATTATTTCTATCCTATTTGTCTTTCTTTCAGGCCCTCAAGTCAGCATACTATCTTCACATGGTACTGTCGAAGATGTACTTCGGAGAAAAATTCATAGAAAAGTCATGGAGAGATGATTCATGAAGATGAATATTGTGTACAAGAGTCAATAACTGAAGTGTGAACCAGAATGATAAATTCGATCACAAGTCATTTATCTGTGACATAAAAACAATATGTGCACGAATTTCTCGTTTGCCGGCCATGTCTATCAGAAGGAAACTCGAATTTTGAATACTTTTCATTTGTAGTTATTGATTCACATATATCCACGGCTCACTTCAGATTCACGAACAACATATCCATTAAAAAATAGATCAATCGCGTGAAAATGGAGTTTATCATCAACGTTATTATTCTTGTGCGCCTACGTAATTGACCACTAGTGATTGACCCGCCCATAAACGTCACAAAACATAACATCCAATCAAATGGGCTTTGTTATGTGGGAAATTTCACATTTACCTATCAGAGTATCTCTAAATTCCCACATGAAGTATATATCAAGGTGGCCCTGGCGATTAGCCACGCCTATCACTAGTGGTCAATTTGTGTTGATTATTAAAAATTGCTTTTAGGCCTACCCATGATTATTGCAAGACGAATAGAAGGAACGTGGCTGCAAAGGTGGACAATATGGCCAATATGAATACACTAGTTGAAAGGTTACCCAATAGAAAATGCATTTTATAATATTCAAGTATTTTTAGGAAGGCATCTGAAAATATAGTGGGCAATGTGTCATTATAGCAGATGGTAAATATTTGACAATTGTATTCAATGTAAAGTATAACTTTCATAAAATCAATAGCCTTGAAGAGCTATCTTCATCTTTAAAAGTAATTCGCATATTTTCAAAATGTTTTTCAGACTATAGAATAGAATAGAATAGAATAGAATAGAAGCGTCTTTATTTGTTTACATATAATACAACAAAAGGGCGAGGTTCAGTCAATGCACCGTTCTTCCACCTGGGGAGGAGGTTCTGCTTACAGAGAGAGAAGTGTGGAATGTATTAAGGAAACTTAAAAGTGGGAAGTCGCCAGGCATAGATGGGGTGCAAAGCGATCTACTGAAATTAGCGGGTAGGGGAGTTGTAGGTTATTTGCTAAGGTTGTTTCAAGCTTCACTCACAGCAGGTAGAGTACCGCAAGTTTGGAAAAAAGCGGAGGTGGTACCAATTTCAAAGGGAGGGCAAAGGGGTAGGGTAGACAACTACAGGGGAATTAGTTTAACATCGCATGTGTGTAAGATAATGGAAAGGGTGGTTATAAAGAGAGTAGTGGAGAAGGTAGATGAAAGAAGGAGTATTTCAGAAGTGCAGCATGGGTTTAGGAAGGGTTATTCATGTGAGACGCAGTTGTTAGGTTTTGCAGAAGAGTTGGCTGGGGTAGTTGATAGGGGGGGACGTGTTGATGCAGTGTTTTTAGATTTCGAGAAGGCTTTTGATAAGGTAGATCACAATATATTATTAGGGAAGTTAAAAATGTCCGTTGGGAATGCTGGGTTGGTTAATTGGATTGGAAACTTTCTTCAGGATAGAGTGCAAAGAGTTCGGGTGGGTTCAGAGGTTTCAAGTGAGACTAAGGTTACGTCAGGAGTTCCACAGGGTAGTGTGTTGGGTCCCTTATTGTTTGATTTATATATAGATGATCTGACTAGTGTTGTTGATTCGAAAATAAGGTTATTTGCAGATGATTGTGTGTTATATAGGGAAATCATTACAGAGGAGGATGTAGTAGCTCTTCAGGTAGATTTAGCGGCAATTAATCGTTGGGTTCAGTCAAACAAGATGGGGTTGAATACAGGAAAGTGCAAGTTAGTCACATTCGGTAAGAGAAACATAAGGACAGATGTAGTATATGAGGTAGGAGGGAAGACGCTGGAGTTGGTGGAAAACTACAAGTATTTGGGGGTGGTATTTGATAGGCGTCTAGGGTGGGGGAGTCAGATTGAGAGAATAGTAAAAAAGAGTATAAATGCACTAAACTTTGTAATGAGGCAACTTAGGGGGGCAGGTATGGAGATTAGGGAAAAAGCATATTTCTCGTTAGTGCGTCCCATGGTAGAATATGCTAGTTCAGTTTGGGATCCTTATAGATTAGGTGAGATAAGGGATGTGGAAAGGGTTCAAAGGATTGCTATGAGAAGGGTTACAGGTAGGGTTAGGAGGTGGAAATGGGATGAGAATGAAAGGGGGGAGAGGGTAAGAATGTTGGAGAGTCCAACTGAGATGATGAGAGACCTGGGGTGGCAGAAATTGGAAATACGGAGGAAGGAGGATCGTTTATGTAATTTCTTCAGGGTTATGGAGGGAGAGGGGGGGTGGGGGGAGCTGCATGAGTTGATAAAAAGAAATAAGTCAGGGTATGGAGGTAGGCGGGGTCATGATAGAGCGGTAGTCATAAAGGGGGCTACATTAGATGTCGGTAAATTCTCTTTCTTAAATAGGACAGGTAGGGACTGGAATGGGCTTAGTAGAAATGTTTTTGAAGGGGATGAAATCAGGTTAAAGTTATTCCGTCAGAGGGTTAAGGAGATGGTGGGATAGGGGTACTTAGGGAACTTGCCACCGCGCATTTATGTGCATTTGCAAGAGTTAAATAATAATAATAATAATAATAATAACCTCAACAATAGGCCTAACAGTGTGTAATTAAAGTTGAAACTAATCAATTAGGAAAATGATGTTACATTACTTAAGATTTTATTGGAACTGGTTGTTTAGCTTATATCTTTAATATTTGCGACTGATGTTTAAGCAATGTATTTTGTAATGGACAAATGAATTAACTAGATCCTTAATCTGCTGGAAGCGTGGACATTCGTAAACATCTCGCTTAACATTCTACCACCCGCTCATTCATACTCTCCTCATACAACATCCTTCTCTCGTGAATTAAAGTATACCTCTACCTGACAAACAAACAAGATAACCTCCGTTATAAACACAAAACTCCATCACATATTATAATTGACTTGTTCCTTCACTAATTCATGTGACATTTGACCACCTAACCTCACTTTTGACATGTCGAACACCGTGTCTTACAAGTCAGCTAACATGTTCTGCGCAAGCGCCGTATCTGTCCACCAGGCCGTGGCTAATGCAACAAGATGGCGGCTCGGATTGCTTTCAACGCAATGTCCGGCTGTCAGAATGCATCAGCTGTGTTTGAGGATCGGACCATCGGATGAGCAGAGAGATCAGGTTTCGTTATGATGAGGAAGATGGATTGGGTGGATGGAAATAGACCTGTGTGATGTCCGGTCCGGTCGGTCGATACATTGCTGTGGATGATTGAACTTATGTTAGGCGTGGGTTCGAGTCCTGTAGGCCTAGGCAGGTTTATTTTTGCAATGTGATTTCTTGAGGTAGGCCTAATATAAATACATGATGTTGAGTTATACTAGGCAAACGCGAAATATGCGTTGCAAGATGAGCGAGATATCTGAATAAGGTATAATGAGAGTCCTACATTTGCTACTTTATCGACTCTGGTATTCTACACACTTTGTCCTTCATTTAATTGCTACTTTATCTTCTCTAGTATAGGCCTACTACACACCTTGACGAATATAAAGAATAGTTAATTCTTGGGCAAATATCGAATCTAGAAAGCAGTGAATCTTGGCTCATTTCCATATCTTTGATGAATAAAAACAGTTAATTGAATGTTTTCGTTATAGGTTATGTGTATCATTCATGTTTGAACACTCGGAGAAAAATTTATTTTTTTCGGAGAGATTTCATTTTTTCAAATTTTCTTACCCAGCCTAATTTTATGAGGTTTCTAAAAATTTTGACATCATATTCCTCAAAATCTATCCAACCGATTTATTCCAAAAACTTCACAGTTCTAAGTTGTAAAGTTTACCCGTACAAAAAAAGTTGCATGTTGATCAGTCGACCCATGTGACCTGTGCAGTGCTTACAAACAAACAAACAAACAAAAACACACAGACAAAGCTGTATTAGAGTGGAATGGAATCTTCGCTCCGCTCATCTTACAATATAATATGAATTAGGATTAAGAAATTATTATATATTTGTTTAGGTTGGATTGGGCTGGCTTTTGTTATATAGGCCTAAATATAGGTGACCATCCTGAAAGGGTTTTTTCGTGATTTAACAACAGGCCACGACCGACTACACACCACTATCCAAAAAAATACGACATATATATATATATATATATATATATATATATATATATATATATATATATATATATATATATATGAAATTTACCAATCTGTTTTAGTGCTTCTGGACGACCCCAACAACAGCTAGGTTATATGGGGGTACGAATGAGCACAGGTCCTAATGAAAGGATGAAATGATAGGACATTTTTAAATCTCATGCTTTATGCGGGACTCGAACCCACGCCCAACGGTGACTTCACTCGACCTGACTGAGTCCTTTGGTCGTCTTTACAGTTTTCATATTCCTCTGAGTCCGAGCAAGATATTTGATAGCCTCATCTTGTGCTCGTTGTGGAACGACGGCTGTATTCTAAAAATGGGTGGCACCATTCTTAGTGAATTAACAACACACTTAGATTAAGCTGCTTAGAGACAAGAGAGAGAGAGAGAGAGAGAGAGAGAGAGAGAGAGAGAGAGAGTGAGAGAAGAATTCATGTCAAATTTGATTTCATGTCACATGACTAAAGAAACATGATATGAAGTCGTTTATATATATATATATATATATATATATATATATATATATATATATATATATATAAGTCATTCTTTTTTTACATGTAGGCCTTTTTTGAACAAATAATTCAATGAAAAAAGACATGGGTACAAGACAGGGGTGTCCAATATTGGTGACATAATTAGAACTAAAATACAGGTGTAGATCAGTAGCTAAAGAAATGAAGACGATGGATGGAGAATTAAATGGGATGAAATGAAAAGAAATGAAGAATTCAAAAGAGGGTAGTGGGGTTCGATTCCCTGGTGTGGTCTTGACAGTGATGATTTTGGTAATAGGCTTCCTCTATACTGTCCAGAGCACCCGATTAAATAACAATCAATCTCATTTTTCCATCGTCTTGAAATCCTCTTCAACAGATGTATACCGTATTAACAGAATTTTATAGTTGTCAAATCTAAAGAAATGTTGGTAATTTGGTAATTTGGTAAATTTTGGTAATTTGTATTCAATTCGGACGTGCCGTTTTAAAGAAAATGATTGGAATCATTTTTCATTCATCAAATGGATGGGAATAGTAGTAGGATTACGTTACCGAGATTCACTGCTTTCTAGATTCGATATTTGCCTAATGAAGTATATTTTATTTGCGTCAAGGTGTGAAGATCTTTCGATTCTTCTTCATTACCAAGAGGCTCCGTCAAGTTAGCTCCGCCCAAATCGAATTTTTGAAAAATTATTGAACAGACATTTTAAGCTCGTTTTGAGCTGAATTGTGCTGCCTTCTAATCATTTTGAGCTCATCCCCTAACCGAGATGTTTTAACTTATTGTTTCTTCTGGACTCGTTGATCTGTTGCGTTTGCCTAGTTATAATATTACTAGGAAAACGCTATATACGCGTTGTTGGACGAGCGGATAGTAATAGTATGTCGACTTCATTGCCAAACTTTTGCCTAAATTCGCCAATTGGGTAACATTCAAGTTATAAATGGGTAGAAACGGCTTCGAGTGGTACCAATTCAGCACATTTCATGTTTTTTCTTCAAAATAGCTGACCCGATCAAGCTGAGAATTTCCAGAAATGTGTATGAAGATGTGATTCAACTTCACACAGAATTTCATTTTTTTATATTTTTTTTTCCCGCCGTGTTATTCTAACGAGTATTTTTGAAATTTCTAAAATTCATATAAATAAAAGTTACCACCCGATGATGCCACAAAACTATACAGATCCAAGTTGAATGAGGAACCATAACGAAAAGAAGTTGATAGCTGTAGCCGTTTGACCTGTAGAGAACCGACAAAAAAACATGAAAAAATGAGATAGAATGAAAAAGAAAAAAAAACGAACACCAATTTTTTCAGTATGTCAAATTGAATCCTCGATAAAGCTCGTCTAATTATTGATGATTCAATTTCTTTTGTTACCTATTATGATTCTTACTTTTTGTATCAACTCTTTCACTTCTTGTTGTCCCTTACATTACTTTGATCAATTGGTTTCATTATTTATCCATTGATTAATATCTATCAGAGACCAACGAAGGTTATATATATATATATATATATATATATATATATATATATATATATATATATATATATATATATATATATATATATATATATACATATATATATATATATATATATATATATATATATATATATATATATATATATATATATATATATATATATATATATATATATATATATATATATATATATATATATATATATATATATATATATATATATACGTATATACATATATATATATATAAAAATTCATAGTTTTTGGATTGTTCTTGTGTGCTGCCGATGGTCAGTACGTTTCTCAATTTTGTAATTTATGTAACTCGAGAATGAACGATGCTATTCATTTGATACGTCGTTACATTGATAAATACATATTTCACACATAAGAAAAATCCGAAAACTATTAATTTATCAAAACCTAATACTTTTGGAAGCCCACGTGAATCAATATATGTGTATATATATATATATATATATATATATATATATATATATATATATATATATATATATATAAATATATATATATATATATATATATATATATATATTTATATATATATATATATAAAGATTTTGATGTCAATTGATATATACATATACAGTCTTCATTTATGTATTCCAATGGAATGTTTTACATAAACTGTAGACATTATACAATGTAGTATTTAAATCACATCATAAAATAAGTACGATGAATTATGCCACATTCATGCTTATCTCTTGAATAATCCACATTTTATCTTCTTCAATCCATAAATTTCCTTCATTATGTATTTTCAAGGTCATAAAAACTAGTCATATTTAATATTCCCACTCATCTTGTTTCATCCACAAAAGAGGAAAAGTGATTTACCGACAAAATAATTATGAAAAAAAAATCGATAATACAAACTCACGGCAACTTGGATTCTTTTTGAGGAAACATTCCATTTTTAAACTTGAATCACTATGTAGTGATACCAACCTATTTTATCATGATATAAAGGAGGTGCTCCAACTCGGATCTTGAAAGTGAAATATTTCCGAGGTCAGTTCCCGATTCCACAGTCCCGATCGCCTGTAGACCAATCGCTTTTATATCAAACTATATAAAACAACAACGCGCAACAATGCTATACACGGCTCAGTAGAATTATAATGTTGATAGTTGCATTTGTTTTGCACAAAAATTATAGATTTTGCAAGTTTACCAATGCCACCGGTACCGTAGCCACTCTTATCCACATCTAGTTGACTAGTTTACAAGGAAATCCGCTAAATCGCGACAGACAATCGATACCTAATTGGCTCTGACTTGACCGCAAGAATCCACAAATACCTTCCATGTTATCAGTATGTGAGTTGGAGCACCTTTTTTATATTATGATGAAATAGGTTGGTGTCACTACATCGTGCCTAAATCTCGTCAGCAAAACACATAATGATATATATATATATATATATATATATATTTTTTTTTTTTTTTTTTTTTTTAATAACATCGAAACTTGATACAAAATCATTGTTCCACAATTAAGACAATGGATGACGGATAGGATCGTTTGGACGGGGCACCACAAGGGCGATAATAACATAAAATCTCTACATCTGAACAAACGAAACATTCATATGAGATACCTCTATAAGTGGTTCCCAATGCACCATTGAGGCCTCGACTGAGTTCATAAGCCCCAGTGAAACCTCCATGTGCCAGGACCACACAATATCAACAAGGATTTCATTCTCGATCTACTACTATTTATAACTGTTCACATTTTAATTTAAGAACTGATGAAATTTGTATACCTGTTGTAGATAACTTAGACAAGAGTCCATGGGGGTTGATTTAGCGAAATAAACGTTTTTGGTGATAACTTTTGAACGGTATTAGATATCGAAATTCTGATACGCGAGAAACACATGTAATTATAATAGCTTCAAAATGATGAAAGTTTTAACTGTTCAAGTCTATACAGCTAAAAAATATGTGTTTTTTAGCTGTATACGCTTGACAGTTAGGCTATGCGACATGATTTGAATAGTTATAACTTATCCTTAAATCATCTTGAAGCTTTTATAATTATCTGTGTTTCTCGCGTGTTGAATTTTTAATATCTAATACCGTTCAAAAATTACCACCAAAAACTTATATTTCGCTAAATCGACTCCCATGGACTCTCTGAGTAAATACCTGAAATTTCATGGATGTTTTATTAGGGATTGGGTTGGACATTTTTATTTTATATCCGATCATTTCATTTCCATTTGCCGTTATCAATTATTAAAAAATAATATATAATAATAATATAATAATATGATATATCATAATTTAATATGGAATAATACAATGATATAATGATATTATTATGGGATAATGTTACGGGACTGCCGCTTCATATTCTCACTATACGTATATACATACAGTGTTCAAACTATAGAGGAACCAGAAAAATGAAAAAATAAAATATTTACGTTTATTATATTGGTAGGCGAACTTCTTTTCAATTTTCAATTTCAATTTCAACATGTTTTTTATTCCCATTGAACAATTACATGACAAATATGAAATAGAATAACAACAATGAATGAATATTAGGGTTTTAAGGCGCATCGACAGCGAGGTCATTTAGCGCCTGTAAAAATAACAACACATGGAATAACAACACGTGGAGATAATAACAAATAAATTCAATACGAATATAACGGTGAAATAAAAAGAATAAAGAAGAACTGCCATCAGTGCGAAATAAGTTAATTAATAAATAAGAAGCCCGCATAAGAACGAATTATTGTGTGCGGGCAAAATTTCCACGAAGAGCATAGTTATTTTGGAACCATAATAACAACAACGAATTACCGTGTCATGACAACAATATAATTTAAATGTGGTTTCTCGTTTCATTTATGGAACGTATTAACTGGATAAAAATATATAATATTCCATTTCATTAAAAAGGGGTAATGTTTATTTCCAATCGTATCGTCAAGGTACAATGGCGAAATTATTGCAGTTGTTTACGACATGCGCTGTTAAAGAGACGCACACGTACGTTTAATAAACATGGCACGGGTAAAAGATGTGTGTACTTCACTTGATAGGTACAAGCATTAACGTCTGAATGTTGTTGCAAATTATTATTCAGGATAAGATATTACCAGGATTTAGAGAGAGGAAAAATACTTATTATAGTGTTTAAATGGTTAGCTAGTAGCTAATATATATATATATATATATATATATATATATATATATATATATATATATATATATATATATATATATATATACATATGTATATGGTACAGATGTCTTTGCGGTAACATGCCCTCTTGAAATGAGATGTGGTGGTCGAAAAGAGGACCTGTGGTCTC
>OZ023339.1:13406136-13538636 GCA_964007535.1 Brachyptera risi | reverse complement strand
CGGTTTTTAGTACAGTCGAGTGTTAGGACTGTTGGTTTTAAGTAAAGTGTTTACCTCTCGGTCGACCATGTTGAGAATCGGACCCCTGTTTTCTGAAAGACGGTTCATCGCGCTAGCCACTCATCTACCAGTCTCAGTTAAAGATGGACAAGAACTTCATAATTCCAAGACAAACGATTGAATATTATTTTGGTTCAATGATCATGAAAAATTACTTTTCTGTTTTCCCTAAATTAATTATGATTGAATTGACTAATCACTGAATTTGTAGGGTGATTATTTGACTAGAAATGAACTAGGAAAACGCAGGATTTGCGTTGTGAGATGAGCTTAGAAGTATGGAAATCCAGAATGAAAAATATTTCGTCAGATCAATCCACATCTACGGACCTTGGATTACGTCAAACGTTCAAAAAACTCACCTGCAACTTGTTGATATTTATAGTGCTGCAACCTGTCACATATACACTTTGCAAAACCAATTGATCCCAACCTTCAATAAAATGGATTTATTGCGTTTTCTTTCTTATTTCACATTCGAATGTTGTGAAAGTCACTGAAAATAACCCTAATTATGTTTTCTATATTCAATAGAAATTTCGAAGTTTTTGAAAATTTTCCACATTTCAAGTATTTTCCATCCGTGTTATTCTTATGAGGAATTCTCAAATTTTAGAATTTTTTCCGGAAAAACCTTTCTACCGATTTTTCTGAAAAACAATCTCAGCCTATTCTGGTATGATATAAATATGTGTAAACAGTTTTAAGTCGATAGGTATTTTTTCCTGACCTGTATGCCGCGTACAAAATGACAAACAAACAAAAAGAGAACATAAGAACGAAGCCCTTTTTTTTCGGTATGTGAAATGGAATCTTCGCTACGCTCATTTGATAACAACTATTTCATAACACACACTCGCGGTCACATAAAATGGTTCTAACCGGAATTAAAAATTGAAAACTTTTTACACTGACTATAGATGCGTGGAGTACATGTGCATACTGTCCTCTAGTTTGAGTGTATATAAAAATGGTATATATTTTTCTCAGAATGCATTTTTATGTAGATTGATCGAACGTTTTATGTGGCCGTAACCGTAAAACAACATAAATAGATTCTTTTATTTATTTGGTATTACAAATAACATAATCAAATTAAACAAATAAACCAAGCAATTCACATCATTTTGAGAGCACCAGAGCCAATAACATTGTCAATATAACTTCAGTCGATCTTGAATCAAATTTCCAATCCATTCTTCACTCCAGTCACTATTTCAACTTCATAACTTTCTCCTATTTTTCTCACCGCTTCTTCATTCACCGTTTCTTCATATATAGGCCTATTATTGAGAGCAGTTACTGAATTTCCATGTATAACCTCCATTTTCATGACATCCCCCTTATCTTCCATCATCTTTTTGTTAGTTTGATCTTGAATACAGTGACTCTTGAAATCGTGTTTATCCTTCGATCCCAAGATTTTCAATATTTTATACGGATATTTTTGTGATCCAATAACTCCATGGTTTCTTATAATTACCTGTTTCAATTCATTTCCTCCACTTTTTGCATTTTGAATCGGATATAGTTCCTCACATGTAGATTTTCTGGTTTCCTTTACGTTATATTTACGAATATTAGCACTCAAGTTCGTATTTTTTTGTAAAGTTTTCTCAAAGTGTAATGTTTTTTTAAGAGTAACGTGATTCTTGGCCAGTTTTTGATGATCTTTGACATTGAATTTCTTATTACAAGTATCACTAACCTTCGAATCACCATCTATTTTCTCTTGAATTACTAAAGTGCCAGCAGTATTTTTATCACGTACCACCAAAGAACTTACTGACATATGTTTCTCTCTGTCCCTTGAAGTAATAATATCTTCTCCTCCAACTGTATTTCCATTCTGGTTACAAAACGCTTCAAATTGTAGAAAAATATTATTTTCAATTTCGGAGATCGGTTCCGACAATTGCAGTTGTATTTCTTGTTCTGCCTCACCATCCAACTTATCTGCATCTTCATTTGCGATTACAACAGATTTCATCTCATTTTCATATTGATCCATAATCACACCAGCTTTCTGTTCATCATTTTCTTTACTTCTGTCTTCAAATATGGTAGAACCACCAGAAGTATGTAAGGTGTGCGTAACATTGAGCCCTGATACAGAATCTTCTGCATCAACGACTAATTCTATATCGAAAGGAGAGAGAAAATCAAATTGATTATGATTCGATTCGTGTATTGGTTCCTCAAGACCCTGAATATTGGTTGGTATATCAAAGGTACCCTCATCAACAATGAGTTCATTACTATTGGATGTATCTTCATGTATGCCTACACCAATCCATCCGTAACTTGCTTCACCTTCACCACGATTGTAATTCGCATGCAGTTCTGACATCTCAATAGATTCATCTTTAAGAGGATTACGTGAATCAGTTTCAATTACAGACATATTAGATTCTTCCCATCGAAATCCCAATGAAGAATTGTCTCCGCTTGGTACAAAACATAATAGATCTTCTGTTTTTCCATCAGCATTCGAGTACTTCAAATGAAAAGTGTATACTTCTGTTTCTTGTAGGCTTATTTTCCCACACTCACTAGTCTTGATGAAATACACTTTTTTCATGATGTTTTCATCATTAATATTGTCTTGTACTTCTTTTGTGATTTTATCTCTATTACCATCATTGTTGACTTTTGTTTCATCTTCATCATCACAAATCTTCTTTCGAATCATTTTCTTTTTTCTACTTCTTACATCATCTGTTTTATTTCCTTCATACTTTTTGCTATCCTTGTTTCCTTCTCTTTCTTCTCTACATGATGCTGTTACCTTTTCTTCTCCATTATATTCATTTTTCATCAGAGTTATTCGGTGGAATATCGTATTTACTGGTTTGCCAGCTACATTTCGTTTGACTGCTTTCTTTTTGGGGGGCTCGACATTTCCCAGATTCGGAAATGTCGATTCAACTACATTTCCAACAGTTCTCTTATATTTACTTGATATTTTCGATTTGGATCCTGGAATCATATTTTCTTTTTCCTCTACATACCATAAACCTGAAGTCCCTGAATACCCCAAACGGTCCGGATATTCCGGAGTGATAGGGTAAAGACGTCTTCCGGTCCGTGATGTTTTGAATATGACAGGAACCGGACTTGAGTCACGTGGTGGTCGACATTCATCGTTGGAGTGGCCGGCTGAGGATAGAGCCATTGTTAAGTGGGAGTTCATCATTAGATCATGGAGTTGTATTAAATACTGTCTTCCTGGAGGTATAACCCCGTGTTAAATACTCAGTAATACCACTTGATGACATTAAAATAGGGAATAACGGCGGCCATGTTCTATTCATTTATTTATTCATTTTATTTTATTGTCTCTAAAAGGATCCACATACAATACCAACAGGAAACAAGTTCACATTATAATATTGAAGAATGTTGAGACATATATAAATGATTGAACAATATAGTACAATGCATCTTGATGAAGATATGTCAGTATAATTAAAAATTGTCAAGGTGTCAATATGATTATTAACATTTATAACCTTCAAAACCCAACGACTGAATATAGATACAAATGACTTCTTGGTTCACGTCATCATGTTGACATATACTCATCCAAAGAATAATACGCTTTGGCATTAAGAAGTTTTTTTAATTTTTGAAGTTTGAATCGTTGTTCATTGTTGTCAGGTGTAGGCGAACCGAAACTAGTTTCACATTTAATGCATGAACAAGACCTTCTATATTATCACATTGTTATAATACACAAAGGGCTCCAACTGGCAGTTGAATAACGAACATGGCCGCCGTTTGCAGGAAAATCGAAGAAACCGGAAGTACGTGATCTGGTACACGGCTCGTCGCTGAGATGGACATCCATATATACAACTCCATGGTTACGTTATGTTGAGTCAATAATTGCAGTGACTTGTTAGACGAGCTTTAGCGAGGATTCAATTTGACATACTGAAAAAAATTGGTGTTCGTTTTTATGTTTTTTTTTTTTTTTTTTTTGTTTTTTTTATGTTTTTTTGTCGGTTCTCCACAGGTCAAACGGCTACAGCTATCAACTTCAAACTTTTTTGCGTCATGGTTCCTCATCTAACTTAGATCTGTATAGTTTTGTGGCATTATCGGGTGGTAACTTTTTTTTTATGAATTTTAGAAATTTCAAAAATCCCCATTAGAATAACCGGGAGGAAAATACTTGAAAAATCAAAATTTTTCAAGACCTCTCAAATTTTCGCCGAATATAAAGGAAACTATTAAGCACATTTTGAGAGATTTTTCGCATCAATCGAATGAGAAATAACGAAGAAAACGCATTTATAAAGCATTTTCCCATCAATTTAGGCTATTACGGGAACCAATTAAATCTATAGCAACAAGTGTCACCAATTAATTCAAAACGATTGAAATGAATGAAGAGGAAGGCCGTGACATAACTGATTCTCGTAAGGTTTTTGAACGTTTGGAGTGATCCAAGGTCTGTAGATGTAGATTGAGTTGACAAATTATTTTTCATTCTAGATTTCTATACCCCTAAGCTCGTCTAACAACGCGCATCCCGCGTTTTCCTAGTATGTAAAACACAAAAGCTTTCTGGAAAAAAGGGGAGGCCAAGGCTAGTAGCTAGTTGCCATCGCATTTAACAACTTTTTCGACCGAACTTATTGAAGTTGAATAAACCATCCTGGTAGGATCTTGAACCAAAAGACGCAAACTTATTTCGGTGCGGTTGTGGATTGTGATTAGACTAAAGGGAATTCCAGCCCGAAATTATGTTGGACAAGAAAATATTCGTAGTGGCCGGGAGCCAGGCCTTATAATCACTATGTCGTGATACCAACCTATTTTATCATAATATAAAGAAGGTGCTCCAACTCACATACTGATAAGATGGACGGTATTTGTGGTTTCTTGCGGTCAGTTCAGAGCCAATCGTCCCGATTGCTTGTCGCGTATTTAGCGGATACCTTTGTGAACTAGATGTAAATAAGAGTGGCTATGGTAGGCCTACCGGTGGCATTGTTGAACTAACAAAATCTATCATTCTCGTAATTCACTGGGCCGTGTAGGCCTATAGCATTGTTGAGCATTGTTGTTTTAAATAGTTCGATTTTGCGCTACAGGCAATCGGGACGCTGGACTCAGATTCTGACCCTGGAAATATTTCTCTTTTAAGAACCGAGTTGGGTCACCTCCTTTATATTATGATAAAATAGGTTGGTATCACTACATCGTGTTATAATCATCGTCTTGAAATTTTTCTCTCGCTCAAGTTCGAGAAAATTGTGAATAGAATAATTGGCCTAATAATCTTTCACTGACCCCCATTTTTTTTAAAACAGCAAATTATTCAAATATTATACATTTTAGTATTCAAATATTCGAAATAGTTGAACATTTCAAAATTAGTAACCATTGATTAGTTGAATTTCATTAGGATTGTAAAAACAATCATAGACCCCTTATGCCGACCGAATCAAGTTTTAACTGACAACGGTGGTGTATTAAAATCGATTACTCTTTTCCCCATTCTTTCTTGTTGACAAGGAATTATATTGATCCATTTCACCCAGAAGAGAATTATTATGAAATATTAAAATTTCAGAGAATCATCGTTAAACTCATGATAAAATCCTTGGCCAAAGGTAGGCCTAATGGGCAAAAATAGATTCGCAGTAACCCTACAAACCAGATATTTAATTCCCAAAAATAATTGAATTGGTTGTTCCTGCTAGATATTGCTACATATCTAATAATACCATAGTACACGAAGTAATATAAGATATAATATGTATTCAAAATTGTCTTTAACGTAGTGAACCTATTGTGTTATCTACCATTTTTTTTCCTGGGCTGACCTTGTGAGACATATTTTGTTTAATACAGCCTACTTACTTGTATCCATGTACTCAAGTTGATCAAATACTTCATTCAAGTATGATAAATGATCCATTTTTATAGGAATCCTTCAGCTGTTAATTAACAATTACCTGAATGATGTTATTTCTTATATCTTATTCATTTGTTCAAATCAATCCACGTCGATAAATACGCTTGTACAAGAAGACACAGTTTTCTTCAGTACTATATTTTATTTTTGTTTTTTCATTGTTGTTGAATTAAATTTGCCTCTTCTTCTATCTGCGATATAAATTGAAGTCGAGAGTCGAATGTCAGTATCGATTTACAGTTCTACCGGCCAACCGGCGACTAGCAGTCTGAGATCTAGGCTCTCGGTTTTGGGGGCGTAGCCTACCCTGCACTTATTTCCAGGAATTGAATTGATTCTTTGATTCAAACTAGGTTATGTTATATTCAAGTCATCTGTTTTTTATATTGCTTAGTTAAATAAACTATAATGACAGTGCAATTTTCACAAAGTTCATCATAATATTATGTAAAATCATGTTCATTGTGAATGTTAGGTTAGGTCAAACTCGATGGTTAGATAGGCCTACACTTCGAAGTAGTGTACCCATATGGGGCTGCAATATAATTTAATTAATTGTGCTGTTATTATTCAATAATGACTGATTCTGAAGAGGATCTAAAGTTCCTAACTCCTAGTCACCCCGGTGATCAGACTGAAATTATTCCAATGTCATGTGTCAGTGGTCACGATGTGGGCCCGGGCTCAAATGGAGAGATCCTCCGCTCGACAAAACGTCCAGTCACTGTTAACGTAGCTGCTGCAACAATGCCAAATCAGCATGCAACAAAGACTGTCAACTTTGATACATCAAGCAGTCCAAAGACTCAGGTAGGTCTATGCCCTAGGCCAAATTGGTGTCTCAAGCACAGGGATAGGTCAATGAGAAAGGTTTATTTTTTTATTTCACATCCACCAGAAACGAGATTAGGTATAATTTGTCATACTCGGTAGGCCTACCACACACAATTATCCAAAGTTAAGAACTCTAACCACTAACCCCGACCAAAACGACACCAACCTTTGAAAACTAAATTGATACCGAGTGGGGCCTAACACAAAATTATCCGAGATTGAATACATAAAAGTTGTAACTTGTATCTATTTCGACCCAACTCTGCCTTCCTTATGTGGGACTCCAAATGTAAAGCTGTGGCTTTCAAAGTTTTTACTCACTTCACTACTGACGTTTCCATATGAACTCACATTGAACCTGGCCTACGCTTTAGTGTAACGTATTAAAGCCTTGAATCCCTGAGTTACGCCATTTTCAAAGTGTAGGTTGCGACGGCTCCATCGGTGGCTAGCAGACTGAACCGCTATTCAGGAGACCGGGGTTCGTTGCCGCCATATTGGACCATCCTCTCTTGAGAATTTTGGGGCTCTTCTGTGGTGTTGAAATGAATACTTCCATAACAGGCCATGATCGGGAAACACCTCACTAGGAAAAATAGGAGTAGGGCCTAATTTCAACTCTATCGTCCTTGATATTTACGATGATGATTATTGTTTGTTTAACGACCCCACCAACAGTTAGGTTATATGTATACATACGGTACGGTAGTCAATTTTATATGTTGTTGAAAACAACAATCTTGTTAATAAGAATAACAACATATTTCATGATCACTTATCAGGAAACTCTGATCTACGTATGAAGAAAAATAGATTAATACTGTCAGACAGATGTCCCATTCATGCAGGTCGCAGGATCATTATTTTACAATAAATTATCAACTGAATTGAAAACAAATGTGAAAAATCTTATTAAAACTCGATTCCAAAATTTTTCAATAGACAAATGTTATTATACAGTCGGTGGCTCATTTTTCATATAGGCCTACCGTAGGGCCTATTCGACTTCGTACATGTTGGGTATTTATAGAAAATTACATCTACCATAATCCCATATATGAACATTTTCACTTTAACATGTATTTTGATGAGCCTTATTGGGGTGCTTAACTGGTATATTCAAACTGTTATTATTATT
The DNA here is from genome assembly GCA_964007535.1 of Brachyptera risi. Classification (NCBI taxonomy): domain Eukaryota; kingdom Metazoa; phylum Arthropoda; class Insecta; order Plecoptera; family Taeniopterygidae; genus Brachyptera; species Brachyptera risi. Next base: position 13,530,675 of record OZ023339.1, on the reverse strand, counting down.
TATGTATAATTCTGACGATGACTCATCAATTTGTATTAATCTAATGGTCAATAAAACTATCGGTAATTTTACTGATTAACGTACCATGGCCAATTTTTGTCCTATGTTCGTGTTATTTGTGTTTTCTGATAGATCTTGTTCATATCTATGGTGTGTAGTTTGGACATTTTGTATTTTGTTTGTTTTAATATGTTTTTTACTCACTTGAAGTTGATGCTTTGTGATCTGACCAAGATGACAAAGTTGGACAGTAGGTAAGGTTAGGGTCAGGTTAGTGTACAAACCTCGCGTATACTGCCGGCAGGCAGAACGGAGCTTATATACTTGAAAAAAATTGAGAAAAATTGAAAAAAAAAAGGCGTGGTACAGTACGTTAATCAGTAAATTCACCAAACTATTATTATTAATATTCTTCATTCACCAACATCAGTAACTATCTACACCATCATTTCAGTGTGATAGATATAATTTTGTAAAAACTAAGAAATGCTATTATTCATAGATGACCTGAGCCTAGGCAATATTAGGTAGGCCTACTGGTACGTATATTTCATTTTGTAAACGTTGAAGAGTAAACTGCGTTCTGCCTATACTAGAAGACCTTAATCTAGGCGTAAGGCCCATGTATTAGGGATAACATCGATTCATCGAGAATCGATTAAGAATCTATTCTGATATAAAACAATTCTTAAAACAAAAAATCGATTTTTCGAAAAAAAATAAAAAATTCTCTGAAATTTTTTTGGGGGGGGTTCATTGCTTTACTTCTTTACGTTGCAATAATTGCTCATTTCGCTGTCCATATTATTCTGTATTGTTGAGATATTACTATCTGGACAAAAGCTTTCCCTTCGGTTACGTCTGACAGCCGAACGTTGACGGAAATACCCAAATGGTACAGTACAGTTCAAAGAAGTCTCTAGCTCAGCTATTTTTCGCGTGAACGCCTTGGGAAGGTTGAAAAAAAAGTTTTAAATTACACTACTTTTTTGAGAATAGGCCTAAACTTTTTTTTTTAATTTTTAATTTTTTTCTAATTTTTTTTAATTTTAATTTTTTTAAATCGATTTTTAATCGATTCTGAAGCATGGAGAATCGATTCCCGATTTTGAGAATCGATGTCATCACTACTATGTATCTAGATATACATTTTAGACCTATTAAGCAAGATGTGACTGGATATTCTCTACTGACGAACCAATCAATAGGCCTACTCCGTTTTATGTCATTTTTAATGTTTATTGATTGATTATTCATATCATTTTTCATCAGCCAAGCTGCAAGGCGTCTCTATTTTTCCGCGACGGCCTCCGCTCGGTAGACTTTGTCCTCGTTTGGGACGAACTCCACCTCCCGTCTAAACACAGCACCGCGGTCGAGAAGAGACGCGTTTTCGAGATGAATCTCCGACGCGAGGGTCTCGAACTGGAGTACGAGCCGCCCGAACCGAACGGACTCAACTTCATCAAGATCTACGCGCCTAAAGAAGTGCTGCGGCGGTACAGCGAGATATTGAAGCTGCGGATGCCGATGAAGGAGGTGAGATGACTCAGATGACGGTCCGAGATAGGATATGATACGTAGAACATATATACGGTATTCAGATTATGTAAGGCCCTAATGCTGGTCTATATAACGTAACATTTATGTAGGCTTACGTATTGAATAACGTCATTGAGTAAATAAATATCCTTCTGCCGCCCTCCGTAGCTCGCTCAGCTGCAGCACCGCTTTGGAAACTGAAGTAACTGCTGGGCGTGGGTTCGAGTCCCGCATAAGGCATGGGTTTTTGTAAACGTCCTTTCACCTATCATCACTTGATAGTTTCATTATCGCCAGCTCATTCGTACCCCCGTTTATCCTAGCTGTTGGTGGGGTCGTTGAGCAAACAATAGGCCTAATCAAATAAATATCCTTGCGGGATAGAGTAGCAGCGCCCTGGTTAAACAGTCCAGGCCTACAGACCCTGGTACTGGTAGTGTTACGCCTGGTAATCCTGCTAGGAGCGCTGTGATCATCAAAAAAATGTCATTTTCTAGCGCACTGTTGCGAGTGAATGCTACTAGGAGCGCTGTAATCAGCCAACTTTGTCATTGTTTGTGAGCTATTTTTGAGCATAGGGTCTGTCATTCGGCATTGCCTATCTAGAGACTACTTTATTTATGATAACGTATTCAATATAGCCCTATCAGTGAATGTAGGCCTAGAGATCCATTGTTGGGAATTTTCAATCAAAAATGTCTTCAAATAACTGGATTATTATATGATTTATATTTTATACTACCGGTATCTAGAAGTATAAATTACCAGTAATGAAGTGTGCATAGTTTTGAATGTGAAGGTCTATATTTTTTTAAACGTCCGAGCTCAGAGAGGCTTATGCCTACAGGAAACCAATAGGCTCTGCTGCACATGGGCATATATATATATTTCAATCCTTTTTCGGGACTTGCAATCAAAAATGTTTTTAGCACTCATTAATCTGTACCATGTACCGGTACCGTACAAGTATAAAAACTAACCAGATGTGCTTAGTCGTGAATTTCGAGTTTTTCTGTTGTTTTTTTTATTAAATTCTGTTTGAAACAAATATTTGGTATGTCACGTACTAATAAGTACCTGTGGGCCTACTGAGAGTCAGTTTGAAATTAAAATTGTTTTAAATTGGTTCTAATTTTAAAATCTTGAAGGATATCACAATTCACAGCCCTAAGACAAGATTCGAACGAATAAGCACAATATTTATCTCCTAAATTCTAGAGAAAACTAGAAATCATGATCTCATTTTCAAAATCTATGGAGATTCAATTTATTTATTTGTCCTCCAGAACCCGGCCATTTTTTCCGAGTCCTGACGTAGACTTGATTCGGTTGATGTTTCTATACAGAATTAGTAATGCCTACGTCATGACTTGTGATCTCTGGAGGACAAAACATTGATCATAATTTATTGAATTGATGTGATGGTTTTTAGTTTTCTCTAAAATTAGGGAAATTGATATCGTCATTATTTATTAAAAACTAGTTTCAGGGTCGTGGTGTCTTTTAAATGTTGACATTCTTATTCTTGGTAAACTAATTTATACGGCGAAACCACGTACTTGAGTATTTGCGTCTCGACGTTTCGACGGAATTTCACCCGTCATCCTCAGGAGTGTAGCTTTCACCGATCTACACTCCTGAGGATGACGGATGAAATTCCGTCGAAACGTCAAGACGCAAATACTCGAGTACGTGGTTTCGCCGTAGAAATTAGTTATTCAATATTGGACATGAAAATCTACGCGACACATTCTCATTCTTATTTATCTTTTTTTTTTATTTCTATTTCAGTTTCTTTTAATGTTATTTATTATGTATTGGATACAGGAGCTGTGCAGTGTTATGAAGGGTTCCCGCCTCAATCCAATTCGTTACGCCACGAATTATCTCTCTAAGAAGGTACTGGCGCTACGACCGCGCTGCCTGTAGGCCTACTAGACAGGGTTGGCAAAAACCTTTTTATTCAAGCTCAGCTCGAACGAAATATAAAAAAACGTGCTTTTCATGGGGTTTCAAAAATATCTTGAAAAGTCATAATTGGTTATGCATAGGGCCTACAAATTGAAAGATGAGAATATAAAATTGAAATTCATTTTTTCTTGATTGATCATGAAATTATCGAAGAAAACTAGGTAGAAACTAGGGATAACATCGATTAATCGAGAATCGATTCTAATGTAAAACAATTCTCAAATGGGAAAATCGATTTTTAAATTTTTATATTTTTTTTTACCTATATTTTTTCAAAATCGATTTTTGATCGATTCTGGAGCTTAGAGAATAGATTCCCGATTTTGAGAATCAATGTCATCACTAGTAGAAACTACCATTACAGACGAAAAATTATGTAGGCCTATTCATGTCTGAAAAAAAAATTGAACTGTCTTGGAAAATCAGATTTTAACTGATAGTTAGTGGAGTATGCGGTACTTAGCGCACCAACTTGTTATCACTATTGGTTAGTAGGCCTGTGGTAATTTCTCATACCTCAACTATCAGTTAGCTAATTAATACTTTACTATGAGTTCGTAAAACGGACTCTAATTTCCAGTTTCACGTATCTTAGTCTAGTACCGATTAGCTAATTATGAAAATGACATGTAACCAAGGGTGATAAAGCAAGTTAATCCACCAACTATTGTTTTTAAAATAACCAACTTGAAATTTGTGAAGTTGGGCCTAAGTACGTAAGTAAGTAGGCTAGTATTATACAAAAATGATGATAATCTTTGGTTTTTACAAATTTATAGGCATCCAATTGTTGACAAGAAAAAGAATCATTGTAAATTGAAAATTAAATTTGAATAACTCGTTTCGGTGTGAATGAAGTGGGTTGTACCCTAATTAAGAGGCCGCAGTCGCGCTACACGCACTCGTTGTTCGCTCGCTTCAGACTCGAGTTTAACATGCATCGTGTGCTAGGCGCAGCCCATAGACTAGCCCGCCGAACTCATATTCTCGTAAACGCCGTTAATTCCCTTACTCACACTTCTGTTATATTTCACAGTCCATATTATTTTTCGGTATTCAAAAATATATATCTAGGTTTCCGTAAACTAGAAATTTTTTCGTTTTCCATTTGAAGAATTTGAAAAATCACAAATTTGTTGTTCAAAATTCTGTAAATGCAATAACCTCCCACTTTCAATTATCAACAGAATGCAGAAACAATCATATTGATATCTCAAAAATTACGGCCGTGAGAGTTTGCGGCGTGAAATACGAGCGCCTGCGGCCTCTTAAGGCTGCTGGGTATTAAGGTACTGGTAGTTGCCAACCCTGGTGCTGGATTGTTGAGCCCCTGGTTTTAGTGTGGAATGAGGGCGTAGAGTCCACTTGGGCGTAATGTAGATGACTGCAGTTTGCTTGATATTTACGTTGATCGAGAATGTTATGGTTTTATACTTCTCTCTTGTGTTTTACTTTGGTGCGTGGTTTTTTTGTCCTTTCCAGTCTTTTTGTGCTCATGTTTCTCTCTTTTTCTCTTCCTCTTTAATTGTTTATAACTGGTTGGTTGATTTTTCATGAATGATATCATTTCTCCATTATAAAAATCTACCTGAATAGGCCTACCTACATCAAAATGAATCACGTTTGTATGAAATTATATTTAATCATGAAAAAGGCCTATATTTTAAAATGTGAAATATAATTTATCACTTTTGAATGTATTAAATACAAATTTAAATTATTTAAAGTTGATGCACTACATTCATGAATAATAGCCCATTCTGTATTAAGCCTGTCATCTGCGGTAATTTGTGGGATATTGGTAGAGACATGTAAATGCAGCATCTATTTTTACTTTTCATAGCATTTAGAATTTGAAAAGTAGCACTTTGGTGCATCTATTATTTTGAAACGTATGGCGTTTTGTAGCGAAATAACGTTTCTGCACCATTACAACAGTACGGTACCCTTAATAGGCCTATATCAATACGTATAGTATATTGGTACAATTAATATATTGTACAGTCAATAGGCATACAAGTGGAACACTCCAATTGATAGTTTCAAGAAAATGGTGTCCACCCCAGGTTAAACCTACGCCTCATCTGCCGCCTGCATTTGCAGATGCATTTTGATTTTTGAGATTGATTAACTGACTCCACTTGTTTACTTCCCAATTGGTATATTCTGCAGAAAATAGCATCTAATATAATCATATCAATATCAATATAATCAAATATTATAATATTATATTATAATATTATATATCAATATAATGCTTTTATTCCACATATAGCGTCTATATCGCCGGTACGTTGAAACATAGCGGATTCAGATGTTTGTAGCGCTTTGTCGCCTTTTCAAAAACATGATCAAACAACTTCAAATATATAGAAATATGAAGAAATGTTGTAGAAATATGTTTCAAAGCACTTTCATATTTTGATGCTTTCATAGCAAATGCTATTTTTACATGTCTCTAGATATTGGTCTACATTTCTGTTCAAAAAAGCTTTGTGAAATAATACTTGATTCAACGATGATTCCAACTTTTGAATGTCACCTTCAGACAATGTTTAGCCTCATCAAATTCAATCGTGGCATGTAGCATTTTCCTAGATGATAGTTTTTCATCAACAGCGATTTTTGATACAGAATCATTGTCCCCAAATTAAGGCTTTTCATGAATGGTATGATCATTCTATGACTACCAATAACGTAACGGGATAAGCAACATGGCGTAAGTCCTATCCTTCTAACATTGAGCCGTTTTCACCATGGTGGAATCAGCGCGCTTTCATGTAGGCCTACATTTGTGAGATTCGCAATTTCAAATCAAATCGTACGTATTAGGCTCGTATCACAATATATAGTACATAGTTGTACAATTGCATTGATTTTAATCTTTCTCGTAGATGGTGAGTAATTATCCAGTTATCAAATGGTAAATATAGCAGTAGGGCTCTTGACTAGGGGACTAAATGCTTTTACAGACATATTTTAAATTTAGATTGGCCAATTCGAATGAAATTTATTCCCATATTGCTTAATGCAGTTGGAAAGAGCTGGATTCACAGATTGCATTACATCTATCACTTTTATAGATCAACATACAATAATACCAGCAAATCATCATAACATTTGTGATGCGGCATCCCTTTGATATACGCATGGTGCGAAAGGAAACCGCCATTTTGCTTATCCCGTTACGTTATTGATGGTCATAGGATCATTCGAACAGCCACAAGGGCGATATTACTATTAAAAAAATAATAATCATGGGGATAGTGAACAATTCAAACACTAACATCAAGTGTAAAAATCTCAAACTAATTAAAATAACAGCTCTAAAATTTCAGTAAGTATTTATTCCTCATTGAATGTATCACAATTAATTGCTTGCTATATCTGTGATGGCCTACTCGACACTAATCAGTGTGGCCTGTGGTTTGAATAAATCTTTATCTACTTCCTCTGACTTCTATTTGCCCTTTATCTCATCAATTGTTTCTCCCTACTCGTTTTACTGTGATGCGTGGTGTGTTAGAACCATAATCTCGATACTGCCGCCCTCAGTAGCTCAGTCAACTAAGCCACCGCTTATCACCTCGTAATTTCATTATCACTTGCTCGCTCGCTCGGATCCCCGAATAGCCTAGCTGTTGGTGGGGACGCCGAGCAAACCACAATCTCGATACTGCCGCCCTCAGTAGCTCAGTCAACTAAGCCACCGCTTATCACTTCGTAATTTCATTATTACTTGCTCGCTCGCTCGGATCCCCGAATAGCCTAGCTGTTGGTGGGGACGCCGAGCAAACCACAATCTCGATACTGCCGCCCTCAGTAGCTCAGTCAACTAAGCCACCGCTTATCACCTCGTAATTTCATTATTACTTGCTCGCTCGCTCGGATCCCCGAATAGCCTAGCTGTTGGTGGGGACGCTGAGCTAACCATAATCTCGATACTGCCGCCCTCAGTAGCTCAGTCAACTAAGCCACCGCTTATCACTTCGTAATTTCATTATTACTTGCTCGCTCGCTCGGATCCCCGAATAGCCTAGCTGTTGGTGGGGACGCTGAGCTAACCATAATCTCGATACTGCCGCCCTCAGTAGCTCAGTCAACTAAGCCACCGCTTATCACTTCGTAATTTCATTATCACTTGCTCGCTCGCTCGGATCCCCGAATAGCCTAGCTGTTGGTGGGGACGCCGAGCAAACCACAATCTCGATACTGCCGCCCTCAGTAGCTCAGTCAACTAAGCCACCGCTTATCACTTCGTAATTTCATTATCACTTGCTCGCTCGCTCGGATCCCCGAATAGCCTAGCTGTTGGTGGGGACGCCGAGCTAACCATAATCTCGATACTGCCGCCCTCAGTAGCTCAGTCAACTAAGCCACCGCTTATCACTTCGTAATTTCATTATTACTTGCTCGCTCGCTCGGATCCCCGAATAGCCTAGCTGTTGGTGGGGACGCCGAGCAAACCACAATCTCGATACTGCCGCCCTCAGTAGCTCAGTCAACTAAGCCACCGCTTATCACTTCGTAATTTCATTATTACTTGCTCGCTCGCTCGGATCCCCGAATAGCCTAGCTGTTGGTGGGGACGCCGAGCAAACCACAATCTCGATACTGCCGCCCTCAGTAGCTCAGTCAACTAAGCCACCGCTTATCACCTCGTAATTTCATTATTACTTGCTCGCTCGCTCGGATCCCCGAATAGCCTGGCTGTTGGTGGGGACGCCGAGCAAACCATAATCTCGATACTGCCGCCCTCAGTAGCTCAGTCAACTAAGCCACCGTTTATCACCTCGTAATTTCATTATTACTTGCTCGCTCGCTCGGATCCTCGAATAGCCTAGCTGTTGGTGGGGACGCAGAGCAAACCATAATCAATGTAGTAGGGCTGGGTTCCAGGTGGGAAAATTACATCAATCTATCAAAGCGATGATTGCTTAAATAGCAGCAAAAATAAAATCGAATGAATATCGTCCACAATGTAGGGGAGGGGGTGGAGGTATGGGCCATTTCTTATTACAGTCACAGTTTTGAAGATTCAGAACTACCACTCAAACAGTTGGTGTATTTTATAGCAACTGCCATGTGGATGAAATTTGAAGAATGTGCGACAGTTGGCAGCATTTTTATTGGCATTTTTAGAAAATGCACACCTCAAAGTAAAAATTTTGCTCCCAGTATTTTGCTTTTTTCTCAGGACACGTGCTAGATTGCCAGATAAGGTAATTTTGTATTGAACATATTATTAATTAGGTACATTTGTAAACAATATAGAATAATATAACTTCTTTTATTATTTAACTATCAGCTTTCAAGTGCTAACTTGTACCATGAGGAGGTGTGGGCCACTCATCATTTATAGGTTAGGTTTGATCTCTTTTTTTTGTAAAATGGTGATCAAATGCCGCACTTTCAAGACGGACAGGGAATCTCCAGAAAAGGTAGTGATGGAGGCTGCTGTGAAGAAATTAGTTGATAGTATTATTGAAAGAAAGTGAAGAAAGTATTATTACTGTTGTATTATGAGCAAAAAAATATGTTTTTATACACAAACTCTATTGTTTTACACTGTATTTTCTTTGGTGGCCCACACCTCTCAGGGGGGGGGGGCCACTTTGTTGACATGCTTTGGAAAATTAATTACCAATAGTATAATACAGTAGCTGAGAGAGCTTTCAAAATTATGTAGTATTGGGCCAAAAGTTCAAACTTTGTAATGAAAACAACAACATTCAGATATTGGATCATTTGTATGAAATATTGAAGTTTTAGTGAAAGGTGGCCCACACCTCCACCCCCTCCCCTATGTCCAATCAGAAACATATATGTGATTTGTGGTTATAATCGACTGATCTTGCTTAACTATGTTCAAATGCTAGCCAGGATAGCTGTTCAATTTCAACATTTTCGCTCAACATTTGATAACGATGTTGTGATCAATATTAAAATTCATCATTAATTATTGAATATTAGTATTAATTGAATGAAATGTTGAATTTAAGGTTATATACAATTTTCAGAAACATTTCGCTTAAACTTGTCATCGTAAGAAATTCAAAACTATTTCTACTAAATCACTTTTTTTTCAAAATTCCTGGAAGACAGCGTTCCATAGATAGGCTCTCAGTTTCTAGCATTGGCATTGGCATATTACGCATTCGGTTAATAACTTGAAATATGTCGAATAGTAAGAAACTCGTCGCACGCGTCACAACGTAGCGGGGGGAGGGGGAGGGGGTGAAATGAAATTTTAATGAATCGAACGGGGGCACTTGAGAACGAATACTGGAATAGCGTTACTACTCTAAGAGTGAATGAGGCCTTGACGTTATACAATGCCGTAGGAGCTACTATTTCGGGGAATCGATTAGAGCACAGAGATGCTGTGTTGGGCTGTTTGGGTCAGGTTCTGATCGTTTCCTCGAATAATAATAATTATAATAATTCTTTATTTCATAAAATCAAATGAATTTGACATGGAAATACTCTCCTTTCATGATGAGAAATTATTAAGTAGTTCAAATAAACATTGTCATTTGAGCATAATAATGATAATAAAAACATTGTCCATATGATACATAATATGATACATATGATAATAATGATAATAAAAACATTGTCCATATGATACATAATATGATACATATGATAATAATGATAATAAAAACATTGTCCATATGATACATAATATGATACATATGATAATAATGATAATAAAAACATTGTCCATATGATACATAATATGATACATATGATAATAATGATAATAAAAACATTGTCCATATGATACATAATATGATACATATGATAATAATGATAATAAAAACATTGTCCATATGATACATAATATGATACATATGATAATAATGATAATAAAAACATTGTCCATGTGATACATAATATGATACATATGATAATAATGATAATAAAAACATTGTCCATATGATACATAATATGATACATATGATAATAATGATAATAAAAACATTGTCCATATGATACATAATATGATACATATGATAATAATGATAATAAAAACATTGTCCATGTGATACATAATATGATACATATGATAATAATGATAATAAAAACATTGTCCATGTGATACATAATATGATACATATGATAATAATGATAATAAAAACATTGTCCATATGACACATAATATGATACATATGATAATAATGATACAGATTTGAATCCACAGAATAAAAATTGAATATAACAGCCAATCAAGAAGATCCTTTGTGTGTGGCAAATAATTTCACACATTCTTCTGTAGAATAAAAGGCATTCGCCAGTAAAATTTCTTCAATTGTTGTTTTAAATGTAGTTATACTGTCTCTAGACTTGATGTTGTCTGGAAGAGCGTTGTACAGTGAGACGCTCGCATGTTCTGTAAAGTGTAAGGTTATAATGTTCCTGTAATAGGCCATGAAGTAAACACACCAAGCCAACTTCACTCTCGCGGTAGTATCTTCATTCAAGTATTTGCTCTTCAGGCGACACGTAATGAACTCGACACGATACTCGCCTCGCAAACGATTGAGTTAACCTCGAACGTCTGCTGACTCGAGTCAACTTGAGTGATTCTAAACTGTATTGCAGTACTTGCACCTGTTGTATTGTTTCAATAGCGCATCTTGTGTCCTCTCTTTGTTTCTCAATTTCTAGTTGTATTGATAGTGTGTACAACATTTATCACCTGCTCGTTTATACCCCCACTCTAGCTGTCGGTGAGTTGTAAAGGATGGGCCCTACATTAAAACACAGTTAAATCCTGAAAGTGGATTTCAATTATTAATGTCAATTTTTATTTCCCTCATTCGAGAGAAAATTAGAAATCGTCATCTCAATTTTGGAAATTGAAATTAGTTTTTTTACCCTCCAAAGACCCTGAGTCATGGCTTGGTCATTACCAATTCTGTATAGAAACAGAATCGAGTAATGTCAACGTTACGATTCGGAAAAGTGAAGAACAAATGATTAAATTATTCAATTTTTGAAATTGAGATGCTAATTTCTAGTCCACTCTGAAATTAGGGAATGAATCTTGTCAGTATTCGTTGAAATCCAGTCAAGCCTACAGGGCTGTGATGTCCTTCAAAGGAAGTTAGCTCGTACGTAGTGATATATGTACATATACTGGACTCGTTCTATTTTAACGTTACTTTATTCCTAAATTAGTACAGTGAAGCCTCAATTCATCGTTTTTCAAGGGACCAGGATAATTGAACCATCCATTCAGGAATATGATTCATCCTAGATAATTTGAGGGGTATATGTGAATAGTGTGGGATGAAATAAATTATAGAAGCTGGAAAACGATGGATCCAGGAACGATGCGTAGAAGTTTCACTGTATTATTTCAGTAGTTTAATCATATTTCTTCTCTCCGTTTCTTGGTCTGTAGTTATGAATGATGTAGCTACTCGTAGCATAACTAATATGACTGTATATAATGTTTTGTTACCCATAACCAACGTTGCCACATAGTGGTACAATTTGTATAATGTTTTGTTACCTTCAGCATAACCCATAACCAACGTTGCCACATAGTGGTACAATTTGTATAATGTTTTGTTACCTTCAGCATAACCCATAACCAACGTTGCCACATAGTGGTACAATTTGTATAATGTTTTGTTACCCATAACCAACGTTGCCACATAGTGGTACAATTTGTATAATGTTTTGTTACCCATAACCAACGTTGCCACATAGTGGTACAATTTGTATAATGTTTTGTTACCTTCAGCATAACCCATAACCAACGTTGCCACATAGTGGTACAATTTGTATAATGTTTTGTTATTTTCAGCATAACCCATAACCAACGTTGCCACATAGTAGTATAATTTGTATAATGTTTTGTTACCCATAAGCAACGTTGCCACATAGTGGTACAATTTGTAATTTTTTCCAACACTTTCGCGTAACCCACCATAACCAACGTTGCCACATAGTAGTACAATTTGTATAATGTTTTGTTACATTCAGCATAACCCATAACCAACGTTGCCACATAGTGGTACAATTTGTATAATGTTTTGTTACATTCAGCATAACCCATAACCAACGTTGCCACATGGTAGTATAATTTGTATGATGTTTTGTTACATTCAGTATAACCCATAACCAACGTTGCCACATGGTAGTATAATTTGTATAATGTTTTGTTACATTCAGCATAACCCATAACCAACGTTGCCACATGGTAGTATAATTTGTATAATGTTTTGTTACATTCAGCGTAACCCATAACCAACGTTGCCACATAGTGGTACAATTTGTATAATGTTTTGTTACCTTCAGCATAACCCATAACCAACGTTGCCACATAGTGGTACAATTTGTATAATGTTTTGTTACCCATAACCAACGTTGCCACATAGTGGTACAATTTGTATAATGTTTTGTTACCTTCAACATAACCCATAACCAACGTTGCCACATAGTGGTACAATTTGTATAATGTTTTGTTACCTTCAGCATAACCCATAACCAACGTTGCCACATAGTGGTACAATTTGTATAATGTTTTGTTACCTTCAGCATAACCCATAACCAACGTTGCCACATAGTGGTACAATTTGTATAATGTTTTGTTACCTTCAGCATAACCCATAACCAACGTTGCCACATGGTAGTATAATTTGTATAATGTTTTGTTACCTTCAGCATAACCCATAACCAACGTTGCCACATGGTAGTATAATTTGTATAATGTTTTGTTACCTTCAGCATAACCCATAACCAACGTTGCCACATGGTAGTATAATTTGTATAATGTTTTGTTACATTCAGCATAACCCATAACCAACGTTGCCACATGGTAGTATAATTTGTTCAATGTTTTGTTACATTCAGCATAACCCATAACCAACGTTGCCACATGGTAGTATAATTTGTAATCTTTTTTTTTTACCTTCAGTGTAACCCACCATAACCATCGTTGCCAAGAAGTGGTACAATTGGTATATTAGTGAACTGGACCGATCTTCTGCTACCCTGTTATTGTTTAGTGTCCAATTGTTTTAACTCTGTACTTTGTTTTTGGTTATTTGTGTTTGGTATTTTGCATTATGTTTTATGTTTTTTTCATTGTGTTTATTTTCTATTTCACTCCCATTCTGGAATAAGACAGCAAATTAAGTCCCTGAATTGTCCCTACTTTGTTTATAAATTGTCTGTTCTGGCCGGACATAATGCAGATGAAACGCTTCTGATCCGGGACCAGAAAAATCTTTGTTTCGGCCATTATTTGTCGATAGACCCTACTTGTTCCGTGTTGAGTCCATGGTAGTCGATTTAGAAATAAAATAGAAAGAAATGAACAGGGGAGAGTTGAAAAATTGAGAGAAAGACCCAGTGAGATGGTGAAAGAATTAGGATGGGACAATTTGGAGGAAGGAGAAAAGAGGATAGACTCCTGAACTTTTATAGGGCAAGGAATGGCTTCATGGGGTGGGAAGAAATGGGAGACAGGAGAGGGATGAGAGTTCAGAGGAGGGGAACAGCTTGCTGTGCAGAGGGCCAACACAGAATTGAGAAGGAGTGGTTCCATCCAAAGAACATTAAGGGAGTGGAACGATCTGTGTACGGAGGCAAAAGGAGCAAAGAGCCTGGACGAGTTTAAAAAAAAAAAAAAAGATATTCCGCTAAATTGTAATATGCTACAGAATGTTGTTGCGCTACAAAACACAATGTCTCAAAATAATAGATGCCTCAAAGCGCTACTTTTCAAATTCCAAATGCTATGAGAAGAAAAAATACTAGCCATGTTTACATGTCTCTATTTATACCGTTCGAAAGCTATCACCAAAAAACTGATATTTGCTGAATTGACTCCCATGGACTCTTGACACGGAATTGTATCTACCTTGTCCGCAAAATATGCGTTTGACGCACTTTCCAATTGAGTATTTCAAACTGCAAACATAATACCTATCCTATACATAAAAATAAAAGCAGCTTCATTTACATATCATTTTGATTTTCTAACTAGTTTTGTTTTCTTTCTCTCACCCGCCTAACTGCTTTGCCAGTCTGTTTCGACTGCTTTGTCTTTGACGCCCGCTTTTCTCCCCGCTCAGATTCCCGGCCTTCAGCACGTCAACAAGAAGACCACCTCGATACTGGACGAGGTCAGTAACTACTTCACGCGGTTCATGCGCGGCGTTTACGTCGATCACGACAAGTTCCCCGAGAAGGGTCAACAGTTCACCGCCGTCTACAGTCGCGACAAGGAGTACCTGTGAGTTAGTTGCTTTGTTTTATTACTAGGAAAACGCGGGATGCGCGTTGTGAGATGAGCTTAGAAGTATGGCAATCTAGAATGAAAAATAACTTGTCAGCTCAATTTACATCTACAAACCTTGACTTACTTCAAACGTTCAAAAACCTCACCTGCAACTTGTTGATATTTATAGTAACCTGCAACCTGTCGCATAAACACTTTGCAAAACCAATTGATCCAAACATTCAATAAAATGTACTTGTTTATTGCGTTTTCTTCATTATTTCTCATTCGATTGTTGTAAAAATCTCTGAAAAGGTGTATAATAGTATTTTTCATATTCTGTGAGAATTTGAGAGCTTTTGAAAAATTCTTGTTTCTCAAGTATTTTTCCTCCGGGTTATTCTTATGAGAATTTTCCAAACTTTCCGATTATTTTCCGGAAAAACCTTCCGACCGATTCCTCTGAATAACAATCCCAACCTATTCTGGTATGACACCAACGTTCAGAAAAAGTTTCAAGTTGATTGATTCATTTCTCTGACCTGTATGCCGCGTACATAATTACAAACAAACAAAAAAAAACATAAAAACGAAGCCCATTTTTTTTCAGGGTGTGAAATGGAAAGCTTCGCTACGCTCATCTAATTCAATGTTTTTCAAATTGATACTTTTTTTTTTCTTAATAACATCGAGACTTGATACAAAATCATTGTTTCCCAATTAGGTCCAAAGTGGGATCGTTTGGATGGGGCAACAAAAAAGCGATCCTACCACCCCATTTGAATTATTTGAGACCAATTAACTTCAACACCAGGACTGCGCTGTCTGTGACCATAATCTTTTGCCGTAGATTGAAGTCTTTCAGTTTCCAAAAGTCCGGAGCACATTATAAGTAAAAACCGTTTCTGTGATATATCCGGACATTACCAGCATTGGTATTAAGAGTAAACAAAATAACAAAATACACGAATGTTGATATCTTCCAACCGGCACAGTAGCTGAGTGGTTAGCTCACTTGCTTCGTGATCCGGGAGGTGAAGGGACATATCGGACCCGGTTCGATCCCCGCCACCGTCCATCTTTACAGGGGTTTTTCGTGGTTTCCCTCTGTAGTCTAGGCTAATGCCGGGATGGTTCCTACAATATGGGCCACGACCGCTTCCTTCCCACCAGCCTTCCCACTACCCATAAAAACCTCCATCTCATCATCTCATTAATCATTCATCCGACGTCAATAGATCTTAGTAATCATTACAGTGCATCGTTAAAACCCAATTAAAAGAAGAAGAAAAAAATATCTTCCATTTTTAACCAAGTCTTTCATATTGCAATATTCACTTCTCTCTATAAACAGTAGGTGTAAAGTTCATCATAATACAAAATATATGAAAAAAAAATGAAAAAAAATTAGTGATGGGCCTAAATTGGTGGATACACTTGCAAGTCTTTGGAAGTGAGAAGTGAAAGTCGGCTCCAATATCGTCGCTGATTGGTGCACGGCGACAAAATGACCGACTCGAAAGACTCTTCAAAAGTCTTCCAGAAGTCGAGCATTGCTCTACAAGTGAGAGCGAAAAGTGCAAGCAAAACCAAAGAGTAAAACGTGATTGGTTCATTTATTTGACGTTGATTATAATACTTTCAACATTTGACTGCTATTATTGTGTTCCTTTTCTTGCTGTTTATAGGTTAGTTAGTTAGTTTGTTAGTTAGTTTGCAGTAAGCCATTTGTACCGATAGGTGACGCCAAACGAGATGCGATGGACTTTTCACTTCTCACTCGCGCTTTTCACTTGCAAAGACTTGCAAGTGTGTCCACCGCTTGAAATATGAATAAAAATACAGAAAAAATATCACTCATCGAATCTAGTTTGTCGGTTGTGACATCTCTCCAGCTGCGTTGTTTACCGTTGTCAGGTTCGATCACGACGCCGAGGACTTCTTCAACCCGGCGACTCACTCGCGTATCGTCCAGTTCATCCTCGACCGCAAACGCTTCTCCGACAACTCGAACAACGACTACGCGTTCGGCATCGAACGGCTCATCAACGAGAACGCCTACACGGCCGCGTATCCGCTGCACGACGTGAGTACGACTTGCCGTTCTTTTGGACCCTCGCGTGTGTAGGGTTGCGTTGGTCACGTATCAGCTGTTTTTACAATACGTCAGGGGTGTACAATCCTGCACAAGCACCTGAAATAGATTATTGTTGTATGTCTATAAATGTGGTATTGTTTGGACACTTTTTAAAAGATATAAAAATACGAGCGATTTTTTTTTTTTTTTCAAATTCATAGTGCATATTTACAAATGTCTTATGTAGGCCTACCAACTTTGAAGATTTTCTGCATGTGATTTCCATAGTTTGTGAGAAAAGCTACCAAAAAAGAGCACATTTGACATTGTCAGTATGGGGCTTCAATGCCCCCTTAAGTAAGAGGCTACTTTACATCTCACAAGCGATGGTCAAAACAGGCCAAAAAGTGCCAATGTATATTGGCTCAACACATATTGGACATATGGATATGGATACTGTATATTGGCACAACACATGGTGGGTAAACAGTGGTACCAATCAATCTAATTCGTGTTGCAATGAAACCACAATGAGTATATTCTGATTCTAAAAAATTCGAATTTCATATGATATCACTCTGAAAAAATTGTAGACCCAACGAAAAACAGGTAGAGACATGTTGATTTTTGACCATTATTTAAAAGGTTAAAGACATACCACGAACTGAAGCTCTTTGAGCTACCACGTATTGAATCCTTGTGATTATTTAACCGGAAACTGTAAGTCAATACGATGATTGGTTTTCCTTTGCCAACTTGGCTCCCAAACGTCTGCAATCAAGCCGGTAGGCAACATGTAAAGAGAGCTCTTGAAGGAATAAACACCGTGTTGTGTTGTCGTGTTGTTGTTGCTCTAACGTTGTGTTTGTCGCGCAGGGAGACTTGCGCACGCCCGGCAGTATGCGCCACCTGTTGTTCACCGAGTGGGCGGCCGTCAGTCGGAGTTTCCGCTACCAGCCGCTAGACTACGTCAAGGACTACTTCGGGGTCAAGCTGAGTCTCTACTTCGCCTGGCTCGGGTCAGTCCACTCTACCTCTCTCTCTCTCTCTCTCTCTCTCTCTCTCTCTCTCTTTCTCTCACTCTTTCTCTCTCCCTCCAGCTCTGTATCTCTCTCTCTCTCTCTCTCACTATCTCTCTCCATCTTCATCTCTCTCTCTCTCTCTTTCTCCATCTCTCTTTCTCTCTCTCTCTCTCTCTCTCTCTCTCTCTCTCTCTCTCTCTCTCTGTCTCCATTTACATCTCTATCTATCTCCTTCTCTATCTCTTTTTTTTCTCAATTTTTTTCTCTTTTTTTGACTCCATTTACATCTCTATCTATCTCCTTCTCTATCTCTTTTTTTTCTCAATTTTTTTCTCTTTTTTTCCTCATCAGTACAGTGCGTCGTTGAACGGAATACAAATGAATAAAATGTGCACACAATCATGCTAAACGGTTGCTCAGCAGATTACCACAGTGTACTGTGTAATATAACTATTAGTGATGACATCAATTCTCAAAATTGAGATCGATTCTCTAAGCTCCAGAATCGATTAAAAATTGATTTTGAAAAAAAAAATCAAAAAAGTTGTGAAATTTTAAACTTTTTTTTCAACCTTCCCGCGGCGTTTCACGTTAAAAATAGCTGCTAAAGACTTCTTTGAATTGTACTGTAGCATTCGGGTATTTCCGTCAACGTTCGGCTGTCAGACGTAACCAAAGGGTTAGATTGTGTCCAGATAGTAAAATCTCAACAATACAGAATAATATGGACAGCGAAATGAGCACGTATTGCGACGTGGAGAAGTACAGCACTGACCCTGAAAAAAAAAATGGGGGAGGGGAATCGTTTTTTTTTTCTATTTGAGAATCGTTCGTTTCACATCAGAATTGATTCTTAATCGATTCTCTATTGATCGATGCTATCACTAATAACTACAATGACATTGTTGTTCCGTAGGTTCTACACGCACATGCTGTGGCCGGCGTCTGTTGTTGGCGTGCTCTGCTTCGTCTACAGCTGTCTCACTCTCTACCAGAACAAACCCAGGTCAGACAGATAAATAGAAAAAAACATGTATAGTGAAATCTCTCTCATCGTTCCCGGATCCATTGTTTGCCTGCTTGTTTCATTCATTTTTTCTTGCCCCACTCCCATATAATCAATGTTAAATTTTCCTGGATGGATAGTTTTCCTGGATGGATAGTTTTCCTGGATGGATGGTTTTATTTTCCTGGTCCCTTGAAAAACGATGGATAGAGATTTCACTGTAATCAATGTTAGATTCTCCTGCATGGATGGTTTTATTTTTCTGGTCCCCTTTAAAAAACGATGGATGAAGGTTTCACTGTACATTTCTTCATATTTTTCTAATTGAATCCATTATTTTATTTACTCATTTTGAAATACAGTGAAACCTCTATGCATCGTTCCCGGATCCATCGTTTTCCTGGATGTATCATTCATTTTCTCTAGCCCTACTCTGATATAATCAATGTTGAATTCTCCTGAATGGATGGTTTTCCTGCATGGATGGTTAATTTTCTGGTCCCTTGAAAAACGATAGATAGAGTAGATTCATAGAGTTTTTAGAGTATTTAGAGTTTTTTTTTTTTCACTGTAGGTTTTTATTGTTTATTTTGAGTACAGTATAATCTTAATTTGAAAACAAGAAGCCCGCGTAAGAGAGAACTCTTGTGTGTGGGCTGTCTGAAATAAATGTGTGTCGAAATGGTACGTCTATGTAGGTACGAGATGGTACAGTAAACCCTTGTTAATCCAAACTCGCTTAATACGAAATTTGACATATTTCGAACTTGAAGTCAGTCCTCGGCTGAAGGTATCTAGGCATTTCAATGTTGATGAATATGGTTAATCCGAATTCCAGCTAATCCGTAATTCGAACTAATATTTCAATTTGACTCCTCAATTGCTTTAGCACTGTTTTCGGATTGGATAATTCGAAATAGATCGAGTGAATTCCTTGAACTGATCATCATTTTCATAAATTTCATCCTTTTTATTTGACGCGTAACAATAGGCCGAAACCAGCTCAGCTGTTCGCTACCACTGAATACGTCATCCGACTCCGAGTGCGCTCGGGCCGCTCCAAAGACCTTGGTATCTAACTTCGTTGGGTTAGATACTAAGGTCTTTGGCTCGGAACACTCAATCACTCGGAACGGCCGAGCGCCAATGGAAGCTGGCCATCTAACGTTCGTTTGCTGTCGAAGATAGCCGAATACACACGATCAGTGATTCGGTTCCTCGCACATGTGGCATAGCTTTCTCTCGCGCTCAATACGAAATTGCTTCAAGTCTAACCGGGAAGTGTGATGATTTTCGTGGAAAATAAGTTTTTTGGTTAATCCGAATTTTTATAAATTGAAATCACTTTTTGGGGTCCCTTGAATTTCGGATTAACGAGGGTTTACTGTATCAAGATACCTGCTAGTACATTCTCTCTTCCACATTTCATCTCTGTGTTCTAACAACGGGTTCTCCACTACTCATAAATCTCGATAAGCTGTTCCATCTTTCCCTTTTACTCCATTGAAATATTCATGATAGTAATGACATTGATTCTCAAAATCGATTCTCTGAGCTCCAAAATCGATTTTGAAAAAAAAAGGTCATTCTCAAAAGAAGTTGTGTAATCTTCAACTTTTTTCCAACCTTCCCGCGGCGTTTCACATGAAAAATAGCTGCTTCTAGACTTCTTTGAAGTTTGAACTGTACTGTACCATTCGGGTATTTCCGTCAACGTTCGGCTGTTAGACGTAACCCAAGGGGTAGCTTGTGTCCCGTAAAATCACTGACCCCGAAAAAATTAAAATAATTATGATCAATTTTTTTTTTTGAGAATCGTTTTATATCAGAATTGATTCTAATTTATAACACTAATTTATAAGTTGCAAAGTATTTATGTTTATATGAATTGTGTGAAAGGGAAAGAGAGAACAGCAGCTTACCGAGATTCATGAGTAGAGAAAGGCCTACTCATAGTGGAGAGCCTGTAGATATCTAGAACACGTAGTGATGAAAGGTACACGAGATTTCGACCCAAGGCAATAGCCGAAATGTCGAAACCTCGTGTACCTTTCATATCTCTGTGTTCTATCAACGGGCTCTCCACTATGAGTAGGCCTTTCTCTACTCATAAATCTCGGTAAGCTGCTGTTCTTTCTTTCCCTTCCACCCAATTCATATATTCAGCCTCAGGCTTTTTTCCTATACACGCAAAGTATTTATGTTTGTTATGTTTGTTGTCCTAGCGAGGATATATGCAACGAGAAGTTGGACATCAAGATGTGTCCGCTGTGCGATCACTTCTGCGACTACTGGGACCTGAAAGAGACTTGTCTTCACGCGCGAGTTACTTATCTCTTCGACAATCCGACCACCGTCTTCTTTGCCATCTTCATGTCCTTCTGGGGTAAGCACATTCACATACGCTTGTATTTACTAGCGTTGACGTCCAATTGCAATATTTTTTATTGATTGATATCAAATTTTTAGAGGTGTGCGAATCCATGTTTTTTTAATCGAATCCGAATCCACTTTCAGATTTGGATTCAGTCCAACATGAAAGATTTGAAATTTTCAAATCTTGGCGCCAAAAACGTGGCAACATAACATTTTTCATTCGCAAGAACAATTGCTGTAATGGTTAGATTTGTGCTACATAAAATGTTTTATGCCAGGGTAATTATGAGAATGCTGAGATAAGACTTTCACTTCCTGGATCAAGTGTAACTTGATCAGCAGTGTCGTTTGTCCCATTATCGCGCTTCACAATACATGTTGAAAAGATTCTGGTTCGGATTCGGTTCGGATTCGGTTTGGTTCAAAATAAAAAACATGGATTCACACACCCCTACAAATTTTAGTACTGTATTTCAAATCCTTTGTGGAAGCGCTACTCATAACAATATTGGTCGACAGTGGGAGGGTAAACCGCTCGTTTCACTTCTACTGTTATTCTGTAAACCTAACCTCACTTAACCTAAGCTAACGTGGTTCCCTCCAGCCGCCATGTTCCTGGAGCTGTGGAAGCGCTACTCAGCGGAGATCACGCACCGCTGGGACCTGACTGGGTTTGACGTGCAAGAGGAGCACCCGCGACCCCAGTACCTGGCGCGGCTGGCGCACGTCAAGAAGAGAGAGGTCAACATCGTTACCAACACGATGGAGCCGCACGTGCCGTTCTGGCGCATGAAGCTGCCCGCCACCATACTAAGCTTCTCCGTCGTCGTCTTACTGGTAGGTTGGCGTTCTTGTACGAATATACCGTATTTACCAGTGATGACATCGATTCTCAAGATCAGGAATCGATTCTCTAAGCTCCAGAATCAATTAAAAATCAATTTTGAAAATAAAAAGAATGAAAAAAAATTCATCCTCAAAAAAGTTGTGTAATTTTGAACTTTTTTTCCAACCTTCCCAAGACGTTCATGTGAAAAATAGCTGCTAGAGACTTCTTTGAATTGTACTGTACCAATCGAGTATTTCCGTCAACGTTCGGCTGTCAGACGTAACCGAAGGGATAGCTTGTGTCCAGATAGTAAAATCTCAACAATGCAAAATAATATAGACAGCAAAATGAGCACTTATTACGACGTGAAGAAGTACAGCTCACAGACCCAAAAAAAAAAAAATCAATTCAGCAAAATCAATTTTTTGATTTGATAATTGTTTTACATCAAAATCGTAAATCGATTTTTAATCAATTTTCGATTAATCAATGTTATCTAGTATTTACACGCATATAAGCCGCACCTCTACTTTTCAGATTCTATTTCTGGTAACCTCTTTGTTTACTTATATAAGACGCAGTACTATCATATCCCACACTAACACTAACACTGACGGCCAGCAGTCCAAATAGCAATCAGTGACCTTGCTTAAATAACAGCAGCCATGTGGCTCACACAGGGAGAGAGAAATGGAAAGAGGAAAGGTTGTACCAAACGCGCAACAAATTCGCACAGCAGTGCATTGACGACCGTCCGAGCATCAATTCTGACGACGATTGCGGGTTCGGCCTATGCTATTAACATTGGACGACCGGCAGTGTTTCAACGGAACTGTTTTTATCACAAAATGCGACGTTTCTTTCTCATTTACCTTTATAAGACGCATGTGACTTTTTGATGACTCAAAAATAGAATAAAGTGCGTCCTATATGCGTATCAGCAAGGGAATCCGCTTAATCGCGACGGGCAATCGGGACCTTTGGCTCTGAACTGACAGCAAGAAACCATAAATGCCTTCCATGTTATTACAATGAAACCTTTATCCATTGTTTTGCAATGGACCAGGAAAATAAAACCATCCATGCAGGAATACGGTTCATCCAGGAAGATTTAACATTGATTATATGGGAGTGGGGTGAGAAAAAACGAATGATAGAAGCAGGAAAACGATGGATCCGGGAACGATGCATAGAGGTTTCACTGTAGTATTGGAGTCAGTTCACCTTCTTTATACAGTGAAACTTCTTTGCATCATTCCCGGATCCATCGTTTTCCTGCTTGTATCATTCATTTCTTCTCATCCCACTGCCATATAATTAGAGACATGTAAAAATAGCAATTGCCATAAAAGCTATGAAATTTAAAAGTGCCTTTTTCATATGTCTTTCTGATACTTCTTTATATTTCAATTGGTTTGATGTTGTTCTATCATGTTTTTGAAAAGGCGAAAAAACGCTACTAACGTCTGAATCCACTACGTTTCAATGTATTGGCGTTATAGACGCTATATTCGAAATAGAAGCATTATAGATGCTATTTTTCCCACAATTATTTCAATTGAGGTGTAAACGGGTAAAGTTAATTGGGGAATTTGGAAAAAAGTGCAAATGCAGGCGGTAGGTTTAACCCGCTTGTGGGGACTATTTTACTAAAAATATCAATTGGAGTGTTTCTCTTGAATGCCTATTGTACGATATAAAGTGGTTGTAAGGGTACTGTACTGTTTTTGCATTACAAAACGTTGCGCTACAAAACACAATGTTTCAAAATAATAGATGCACCAAAGTGCTACTTTTCATTATTCTAAATGCTACAAAAAGAAGAAAGAAGAGCTATATATACATGTCTCTACATATAATCAATGTTAAATTTTCCTGGATGGATTGTTTTTCTGCATGGATGGTTTTGTTTTCCTGGTCTCTTGATTAACAAGGATGGAGGTTTAACTGTAATAACATGGAGTATGTTAGTATCTAGGGGAGTGCGAATCCATGTTTTTGATTTCGAACCGAATCCTCATAAAAAATACCGAATCCGAACCCGAATCTTTTCAACATGCATTGCGAAGCGTGATAATGGGACAAACGACACTGCTTATCAAGTTACACTTGATCCAGGAAGTGAAAATCCTATCTCAGCATTCTCATAATGACTAGAAACTGCGAGGTATTCCACTGAAACACGTTTAATAAATGTTTATATCATGAAGAAGCATCATTTTCTCAATCTCCATCATTTTTATTCAACGCGCAGTTATAAACATCGTAGCTGTTTGCTGCATGGCATCTGTCATTCTACTACTGCGTGGTCGTGACGTGTGTTGTCTAACCTTGACAAGGACGAGACCAAACATCTTAGTATCTAACTTCGTTAATGAAGTTAGATACTAAGGTCTTTGACGAGACTTTCGTTCGTCCGACTCGAGACGGCCGAGCGCCAATCGAAGCCGGCCATATATGACGACCCCACCCACTCGTAGGCTAGTGCGCATCGCACTTGCTCACGCGATATAGAAAGTTGACAATGCAATGTTGCCACGTTTTTGGCGCCAAGATTCGAAATTTTCGAATCTTTTATGTTGGACCGAATCCGAATCTGAAAGTGGATTCGGATTCAATTCGAAAAACATGGATTCGCACACCTCTATTAGTATCACTACATCATGACGTAGGCATCACTATCAAAGATACGGTAGTATTTTCACCTGATTCGCTCGTTAACATTTTTCCTCCGTTGACTTGATATTTGTGTCTATCAAGGTGGCGCTAGCAGTGGCGGCCGTGCTGGGAGTAGTGCTGTATCGCATGTCAATATTGGCAGCCCTGTCGGTGTACGACGACGACGACCCGGTTCCTACGAGCTATGCCATCCTCTTCACCACGGCCACCGCGGCTTCTATCAATCTCTGCTGCATCATGGTCTTCAACTGGGTAAGTCACGTTCACCCCTCCGCATATAACCACTGATCTGCGTTACGTTGATAGTCTCGAAACAATTACAGTAGAACCTTTTTAGTACGACTTTGAGGGGAGATAAGCTAATTGTCGTTATATCCCAATCGTCGTACAACCAAATTTAAAAAAAAAAACGCTTGTACCGTATTTACGCGATTGCAGTCCGCACCCTATTGTAGTCCGCACCCTAGTTTTTTGAAGTAGGTTTTAGAAAAGTACTTTACATGCGATTATAGTCCGCAGAGAAATACACATACTTAAACACGTGAAAATCGAGTTAGCGCAGCGACTACGACACGCCTGCTTACACTACTGGAGTTATACTGGCGCATGGCAGTGACACTGAACTGACATCTCAGCACATTTCAGTCACTTGGTCTTAGCTGTGTGCAGTGCGATGCGCGCTCGGTCGACATACCTGCCCCCCGCCCGCCCACCCGAACATCAACAAAACAAGCAAGGCGGATCGCACGCCAGCCCGCCAGTCAAGGTTAACCTTGAGACAAGGCGAAGTATTGCGCATCACTTGGAGACATTTGACAGAATGGCGTGAATTTTTTTTTTACGCGCTTGGAAATCCGTCATCGATTGTAGTCCGCACCCCTGTTTTAGGTTTTCTAAATTTGGAATATACCTGCGGACTGTAATCGAGTAAATACGGTATTCGTGTCAGTACGGTACAAACAATACCAATTTTTCAGTCGTATCGTCGTAGTATTGATGGTTTTTCTTGGAAGGGAACCAAAAAACCGTTGTATTCTCGCGATTGTCGTTATATTAAGGGACGTATTAACGAAGGAAAAATACACATGGTCATATGGGAATTGGTCGGGACTGTCACAAAACGACGATATATCACGATGATCGCTGTAATGAAGGACTTACTAAAGAGGTTCTACTGTATATCCGTCCTCTTTACAGTGGCTTCTATCAATCTCTGCTGCATCATGGTCTTCAACTGGGTGTGTAAGTAGCCTACCAAAAGAAAATTAGGCTTCATTTTCATGTTATTTTTTCTGTGTTTTTTTTTTGTGTAATTTTATGTGTAATTTTCAGGTCAGGTAAAAAATACAATCGACTTGAAACTTTTTCTACATAGGCCTATTGGTGTCATACCAGAATTGGTTCTGGTTCAATAAAAAAACGTGAATATATATTATATGAAAATGTATGGTTTTTTGAAAATATATTCACTTGAGCCTATTTGATTTTTGAGAGGCTGACGCACCTTGAGAATTTGCCGCCTCCGGCCCGGGCTTCATTGGCCTAAGTCTTAATAGGGCCCAGATTGAGGTTATGTTGCTGAAGTAAACACTGCTTACAGGCTTATTTCTGAATCAACATTGCCTACACGCCAGAAACATTTTTCATAATTTTTCGGAATTCTTTACGTCAAACATATACAGTGAAACCTCTATGCATCATTCCCGGATCCATCGTTTTCCTGCTTGTATCATTCATTTTTTCTAGCCCCACTCCCATATGATCAATGTTAAGTTTTCCTGGACCCTTATTCTTGACATTATGAGATTATGAGATGAGATGAGTGAAATGAGATGAGATTATTATCTCATTCCACTTTTTAATCTCACTTCTCAACGTTTTGCTATTCTCGAGTTAAAAAATCGTGAAATATGAAATTAAATTGTTTTTATTATATGAGAGATACCGTTCAGGAGGCTAGCAGATTATAGCCAATAGCGGCCCATGAAAATGTAAACAAATAGTATGCACTGCCTTCCCTAGTTAATTATCCTAGTGGCAGTGATGCAGAGCCTTCTCGAGTGAGATGCACAATATTTTACAACTCACTTTGACATTTCACTAACCAAATGGGTGGTGAGATTTTCAAGTGAAATGTGGATTGCCATGAAATGTGAAATTATTGTTTCGAGAATACCAATCAGTCATTTTCAGTAAGATTACCAGAATTCCACCCAAATAATCTCATCTCATAATCTCATAATCTCGAGAATAAGGGTCCTGGATGGATGGTTTTATTTACCTGTTCCCTTGAAAAACAGTGGATAGAGGTTTCACTATATTTTGAAAAAAATATTAAAATACGGTTTTGCTAGACGCGCTTGACTAGATCGTGACGTGATTGAGGTTATGTTGTCCAGGTGTACACGTACCTGGCCGAGCACCTGACGGAAGTGGAGCTGTAGACTTGTTCGTGACGTGATTGAGGTTATGTTGCCCAGGTGTACACGTACCTGGCCGAGTACCTGACGGAAGTGGAGCTGTAGACTTGTTTGTGACGTGATTGAGGTTATGTTGCCCAGGTGTACACGTACCTGGCCGAGTACCTGACGGAAGTGGAGCTGTAGACTTGTTCGTGACGTGATTGAGGCTATGTTGCCCAGGTGTACACGTACCTGGCCGAGTACCTGACGGAAGTGGAGCTGTAGACTTGTTCGTGACGTGATTGAGGTTATGTTGCCCAGGTGTACACGTACCTGGCCGAGTACCTGACGGAAGTGGAGCTGTAGACTTGTTCGTGACGTGATTGAGGTTATGTTGCCCAGGTGTACACGTACCTGGCCGAGTACCTGACGGAAGTGGAGCTGTAGACTTGTTCGTGACGTGATTGAGGTTATATTGCCCAGGTGTACACGTACCTGGCTGAGTACCTGACGAAAGTGGAGCTGTAGACTTGTTCGTGACGTGATTGAGGTTATGTTGCCCAGGTGTACACGTACCTGGCCGAGTACCTGACGGAAGTGGAGCTGTAGACTTGTTCGTGACGTGATTGAGGTTCTGTTGCCCAGGTGTACACGTACCTGGCCGAGTACCCGACGGAAGTGGAGCTGTAGACTAGTTCGTGACGTGATTGAGGTTATGTTGCCCAGGTGTACACGTACCTGGCCGAGTACCTGACGGAAGTGGAGCTGTAGACTTGTTCGTGACGTGATTGAGGTTATGTTGCCCAGGTGTACACGTACCTGGCCGAGTACCTGACGGAAGTGGAGCTGTAGACTTGTTCGTGACGTGATTGAGGTTCTGTTGCCCAGGTGTACACGTACCTGGCCGAGTACCCGACGGAAGTGGAGCTGTAGACTAGTTCGTGACGTGATTGAGGTTATGTTGCCCAGGTGTACACGTACCTGGCCGAGTACCTGACGGAAGTGGAGCTGTAGACTTGTTCGTGACGTGATTGAGGTTATGTTGCCCAGGTGTACACGTACCTGGCCGAGTACCTGACGGAAGTGGAGCTGTAGACTTGTTCGTGACGTGATTGAGGTTCTGTTGCCCAGGTGTACACGTACCTGGCCAAGTACCTGACGGAAGTGGAGCTGTAGACTTGTTCGTGACGTGATTGAGGTTATGTTGCCCAGGTGTACACGTACCTGGCCGAGTACCTGACGGAAGTGGAGCTGTAGACTTGTTCGTGACGTGATTGAGGTTATGTTGCCCAGGTGTACACGTACCTGGCCGAGTACCTGACGGAAGTGGAGCTGTAGACTTGTTTGTGAGGTGATTGAGGTTATGTTGCCCAGGTGTACACGTACCTGGCCGAGTACCTGACGGAAGTGGAGCTGTAGACTTGTTCGTGACGTGATTGAGGTTATGTTGCCCAGGTGTACACGTACCTGGCCGAGTACCTGACGGAAGTGGAGCTGTAGACTTGTTCGTGACGTGATTGAGGTTATGTTGCCCAGGTGTACACGTACCTGGCCGAGTACCTGACGGAAGTGGAGCTGTAGACTTGTTTGTGACGTGATTGAGGTTATGTTGCCCAGGTGTACACGTACCTGGCCGAGTACCTGACGGAAGTGGAGCTGTAGACTTGTTCGTGACGTGATTGAGGTTATGTTGCCCAGGTGTACACGTACCTGGCCGAGTACCTGACGGAAGTGGAGCTGTAGACTTGTTCGTGACTTGATTGAGGTTATGTTGTCCAGGTGTACACGTACCTGGCCGAGTACCTGACGGAAGTGGAGCTGTAGACTTGTTCGTGACGTAATTGAGGTTATGTTGCCCAGGTGTACACGTACCTGGCCGAGTACCTGACGGAAGTGGAGCTGTAGACTTGTTCGTGACGTGATTGAGGTTATGTTGCCCAGGTGTACACGTACCTGGCCGAGTACCTGACGGAAGTGGAGCTGTAGACTTGTTCGTGACGTGATTGAGGTTATGTTGCCCAGGTGTACACGTACCTGGCCGAGTACCTGACGGAAGTGGAGCTACTCCGGACGCAGACAGAGTTTGACGACTCGCTCACGCTCAAGATCTACCTGCTCCAGTTCGTCAACTACTACGCGTCGATATTCTACATCGCGTTCTTCAAGGGCAAGTTCGCCGGCTATCCGCAGAAATACAACCGACTGTTCGACTACAGGCAGGAAGAGGTGAGGCGACTACATTTTATTGTACATCTTTCTCGGAATAAAGAAATCCTTGAAAATTAAAGTTCTGCCATGAAGTTATATTGTACTGGAGGTATAACTCCGTGTTAAAAGTCAAACCACTTGATCACTTTGAATAGTCGGTAACGGCGGTCATGTTCACTGCTCAAACTGATTGTTATCAGGTGTGGGACTACAGACATTTGTAGGGGTGTGCGAATCCATGTTTTTCGAATCGA
The DNA here is from genome assembly GCA_964007535.1 of Brachyptera risi. Taxonomy (NCBI): domain Eukaryota; kingdom Metazoa; phylum Arthropoda; class Insecta; order Plecoptera; family Taeniopterygidae; genus Brachyptera; species Brachyptera risi. The sequence goes on along the minus strand of OZ023339.1, from coordinate 13,501,067 downwards.
ATCCGAATCCACTTTCAGATTCGGATTCGGTCCAACATAGAAGATTCGAAAATTTCGAATCTTGGCGCCAAAAACGTGGCAACATTACATTGTCAACTTTCTAGATCGCGTGAGCAAGTGCGATGCGCACTAGCCTACGAGTGGGTGTTGTCGTCATATATGGCCGGCTTCGATTGGCGTTCGGCCGTATCGAGTCGGACGAAAAAAAAGTCTCGTCAAAGACCTTAGTATATAACTTCGTTAACAAAGTTAGATACTAAAGTCTTTGGTCCCGTCCTTGTCAAGGTTAGACCACACACGTCACGACCACGCAGTAGTAGAATGACAGCTACGATGTTTATAACTGCGCGTTGAATAAAAATGATGGAAATTAAGAAAATGATGCTTCTTCATGATAAAACATTTATTAAACGTGTTTTCAGTGGAATACCTCGCAGTTTCTAGTCATTATGAGAATGCTGAGATAGGATTTTCACGTCCTGGATCAAGTGTAACTTGATCAGCAGTGTCGTTTGTCCCATTATTACGCTTCACAATGCATGTTGGAAAGATTCGGGTTCGGTATTTTTTATGAAGATTCGGTTCGGATTCGGTTCGAAATAAAAAACATGGATTCACACCCCCAGAAAGTTATGTTATTTTATATATATAATATAACTGTTACCCGGTATTTTATTTTATCAAAATATAATAATCTTCTGTTATTTTGATGAATGTTATTTTATACATATATTTTAGATAGGCCTATTTTATGTATATAGGCCGATATATTTCATTTTAGGCCTATATCTGTTATTTTATATAACATGAAATTATTTTGGAAAGTTATGTTTTGTGACGTTGAGGAGCCGAGGGAACAAAAGTGTTTGATTGTCTAGCCTTGAGCCAGCTCGAGTGTTGTTGTTGTTGTTGTTGTTGTTCAAGTTTTGTTGTTGTTGCTCAAGTATTGTTGTTGTTGTTGTTTCTCAAGTGTTGTTGTTGTTGTTGTTCAAGTGTTGTTGTTGTTGTTGTTGCGCTAGTGTGGCCCTGGTGGCTGTCTCATGGAGCTCTGCATCCAGCTGGCCATCATCATGATCGGCAAACAGGCCATGAACACCGTCCTCGAGATGCTCTACCCGTACGTACATACGTTCATTAAGTTCATCTCTACCCGTACGTACATACGTTCATTACGTTAATCTCTACCCGTACGTACATACGTTCATTACGTTAATCTCTACCCGTACGTACATACGTTCATTACGTTAATCTCTACCCGTACGTACATACGTTCATTACGTTCATCTCTACCCGTACGTACATACATTCATTACGTTCATCCCGTTCATATGTTCATCTCTACCCGTACGTGCATACGTTCATTACGTTCATCTCTACCCGTACATACATACATTCATTACGTTCATATGTTCATCTCTACCCGTACGTACATACATTCATTACGTTCATCACGTTCATATGTTCATCTCTACCCGTACGTACATACAATCATCTCTACTCGTACGTACATACGTTCATTGCGTTCATCTCTACTCGTACGTACATATGTTCATCTCTACTCGTACGTACATACGTTCATCTCCACCCATACGTACAGACGTTCATTATGCGCATCTCTACCCGTGCGTACATGCGTTCATTATGTTCATCTCTACCCGTACGTGCATACGATCTTTACATTCATCTCTACCCATACGTACATACGTTCATTACGTTCATCTCTACCCATACGTGCGTACGTTCATCTCTACCCGTACGTACATACGTTCATTACGTTCATCTCTACTTGTATGTACATATGTTCATCTCCACCCATACGTACATGCGTTCATTACGTTCATCTCTACCCGTACGCACATACGTTCATTACGTTCATCTCTACCCGTACGTACATACGTTCATTACGTTCATCTCTACCCGAACGTACATACTTTCATTACATTCATCTCTACCCATTTATGCATACGTTCACTATGTTCACCTCTACTCCTACGTATATACGTTCATTATGTTCGTCTCTACCCGTACGTACATATGTTCATTTCCACCCGTACGTACATACGTTCATTACGTTCATCTCTACCTGTACGTACATAGTTCATTACGTTCATTTCTACTCGTACGTACATACGTTCATTCCATTTCATATGTTACATTCTTCACGTTCATCAACCTAACCATCCATGCAGGAAAACGATCCATGCAGGAAAATTTAACATTGATTACATCAGAGTTGGATGGGATAAACTGAATGATACAAGCAGGAAAACGATGAATTCGGGAACGATGCATACAGGTTTTACTGTATACAGAAAAAGTTTCATGTCGATCGGTCTTGTTAGTATATGATGACCTTGTATGACCTCACAGGTTGTTCTTCAAGTGGCTGAACACTCTCAAGGTCAAGACGGGCCTGGTCAAAGGTCAGAGTTCGAACCGGTCGTGCTACCAGTGGCTCAAGGACTTCAAGCTGGTCGAGTGGGGTCCCAGGGGACTGTTCCCGGAATACCTGGAGATGGGTGAGCGCACTTACAAATAGCCGGCCCCCTTGGCTCGATCAACTTACGGACTGCTTTACCTTGGTTTGAGGTCGGGTCGGGAGTGGGTTCGAGTCCCGTATATACGGCGTATTTTATCCATTTATTTTTTTTTTCTTAACATTGAAACTTGATACAAAATCATTGTTCCCTAATGAAGGCTATTCAAAGGAATTGACAATGATAGATACCTATACAGATAACTTATGTATTAGATCTATGGCTATCAATAACGTAAGGGGCGTTACGTAAAGGAAACAACATGGCGGTTTCCTTTCGCACCATGCATATATCAAAGGGATGCCGCCTTACAAATGTTATGATGATTTGCTGGTATCATTGTATGTTGATCTATACAAGTAATAGATGTAATGCAATCTGTGAATCCAGCTCTTCCCAACTGCATTGAGCAATATTGAGATAAATTTCATTTGAATTGGCCAATCTAAATTTGAAATACGTCTGTAGAAGCATTTAGTCCCCTAGTCAAGAGCCCTACTGCTATATTCACCATTTGATAACTGGATAATTACTCATCATCTACGAGAAAGATCAGAAGCAATGCAAGTACACAACTACCGTATGTACTTTATATTGAAATACGAGCCTAATATGTACGATTTGATTTGAAATTGCGAATCTCAGAAATATACACGAAAGCGCTGATTCCATCATGGTGAAAACGGCCTAATGTTAAAAGGATAGGACTTACGCCGTGTTGCTTATCCCGTTACGTTATTGATAGTCATAGGTTAGATCCATTCAGTGCCGACAAGTTGAAAAAAAAAATGCCGACGTCTAGTATTTATTTCGATTTTTTTCTAATGGTCTGCATCTAGCGTGCGGCGTGACGTCACCGAGGCGTTCACCACTCGTACACTTGTATACTGCTAACCCGCGTTATCCCATCTGACAGCTCAACTATTCCTTCTAAACAAGTTGGACGAATGTTTGGGGTATTTTTGGAAGGGTAGGGAGGGGGAGAGTCATTCAAAGATATAGGTATAAATATGAATTACTGAGAAATTCCAACTTACTGTACATATTGACACAATGAGACAAGAAAATACACGCAGCAGTAACGCACTCCTCCCATTGTACTACGATAGTACAAGACGTTTATTACTAGTTTTTTAATAAAAGTAAAGAGTACTTTATCCTAATATTCAATAATCAATGATACGCATTTAAACACACACTTCTCACTTGTTTACCCAACCACAAGTGTCAATGAACTAACCGTCCTTCTTTGACTGCTATAGCGGGCGGCCGACAGCCAGCTACGTACCCTTACGGAACACTTTTGTGACGTAGCGCTCATTTGGCCCGACTCGCAGTAAAAAATTCAAAATGAATATAAGGATTTTTTTTTTAATTTTTTTATGTTACATGTGGTATTTTGACATCAATATCCATCGATAAAACAATGTGTATCATGTTTCCGTACTTTGAGGCTAGTCTTTCCACCATTGCATCATCATCTGCTGATTATTATCCCTGATAACCTAGCTGTTGGTGGTGTCGTTGCGCATCAGAACGAAAATACAATATGTTAAGAGGCCTACATATAATAGGAAATGCTAAAAAAAGAAAATGAAGAGAAAATAGATGATGAAATGAAAACGAAATACAGTAGTCCAACTTTTAAGAGACTTGAACATTTGATGGAGTTGACCGTTTTCAAACTAAGCCTATAATTGAATTTCAAATCGTTCTGAATAAAAGTGAAAATATATTGAAATGAATGGAGAATATTTTCAACAAACTTTGATTGAGCCTAGTGCCTAGTAATAATACAAAATTGTGGGCCTAGAAAAGTTTCAACTTTTCATGAAAATTCAGATATTTCAGAAATTCAAAACTATTGACAATTTAAACAAAAATTCCATTAAAAACGATAATTTTTGTCATTATGAGCATCTCGATGATTTTTAGATTGTCTGACTTGGGCCCTACCCCTGTAGACCCATGTAGACCCCTGTAGACCCATGTAGACCCCTGTGGACCCCTGTAGACCCATGTAGACCCCTGTAGACCCATGTAGACCCATGTAGACCCATGTAGACCCCTGTAGACCCATGTAGACCCCTGTAGACCCATGTAGGGCTATGACACTTTTAAAAAATTCAATCTTACGAATATCCCAACTTTTCAAACATTTCAACTTCCCGATCAATTTCAACTTTCCGGATCAGCTTCATCTCACCAACAAATCTAAACATTCCTCGTCATCCTGACTTCTCTACAATCCCCCATCCGGGTTCCCGTTTCAGTGCTCCAGTACGGGTTTGTGACGATCTTCGTAGCTGCGTTCCCGCTAGCTCCGTTCTTCGCTCTGCTCAACAATATCCTTGAGATGCGGCTAGACGCCAAGAAGCTACTGACGTACTATCGACGGCCCGTTACTCAACGCGTGCGCGACATCGGCGTTTGGTTCAAGATACTAGACTCCATCGGGAAACTGTCCGTCATCACCAACGTGAGTAAAGTGGTACTTCTTTGGTACGTTTTGCAAGGGACCTGACAGAAAAAAACTTACCCAAGTGAAAAACTTACCGTATTGTCCCGAATATAAGCCTACCCCCTGAACTTTTAGATCAGTAATTGAAAAAAGAGTTTCTTTCCTTTTCTACGTAAATCATCAGTCTTCCTGGGTGGAATTCCAGTACAATTTCGTCTTTCGCGCAAGAGAGAGCTGTAAACGACTTGTGAGAAACCGATGAGAGGAGCCTCAAGTGATCGTCATACGGCCGGTTTCTATTGGCGCTCGGCCGTCTCAAGTCGGACGAAGAAGTGTTTTTCCATGCCAAACATTCTCGTGCTCGTCAAGGTCAGACCGCGTCAGGGTAGCGCATAGTACTAGTAGGAAAACGCACACCATGCAGCAAACAGCTCGACATGATTATGTTTATTATTGCGCGTCAAATAAAAATGATGGAAATTGAGAAAATGACGCTTCTTCATGATGAAACATCTATAAAATGTATTTTTAGTGGAATGTCTTGCAGTTTCTAGTCGATTCCGTTGATATTAGTGTGGGGATGTAGTACGCCCAATTAAAATGGGCAAAAACGTATTAATGACCGATTATAATATTATTTCGCATATAAGCCGAAGGTGACTTTTGGTCTTGAAATTCCGAGAAAAACCCTCGGCTTATATTCGTTCAATACGGTACTAAAGAAACTATATTACATGTAGGAGCGTATAGATGGGATGAGAAAATGAAACTTACCAAGGTGAAAAATGTAGGCCTACTAATAAAAAACTTACGGTACCGGTACTAAAAGTGTTCTACTCTACTAGGGATAACATCAATTCTAAAAATCCAGAATTGATTAAATTCGATTAGATTACCGTCCAGTATACATTTCTGTGTACATATCACTTGTTTGAATATTCCCGCGCTGTTTTCAAGTAGACCTATAGTGAAACCTCTACGCATCGTTCCCATATTCATTGTTTTCCTGCTCGTATCATTCATTTTCTCCTGCCCCACTCCCATATAATCAATGTTAAATTTTCCTGGACGGATCTTTTTTCTGCTTGGATGGTTATATTTTCCTGGTCCCTCGAAAAATGGTCGATAGAGTTTCACGGTTGGTGCGGTCGGTACGGGTAAAAGTTCATCAGAATATTGCATTTCCGGTTACCAGCACGAAATTTGGTACAAATCTAGAAAATACTGCAATAATATAACAATAATTCTGGATAAACTGGGGGGGGGGGAGCCAAATTTGCCCTGGTTCCTCTGAAAACTAACCCTAAAACGAGGCTACCCCATTCTGGTGCGGTCAGTAAGGTTAAAAATTCACTTCAATATTGTATTTTTGATTATGTACAGTGGAACCTCATTTATATGTTTTTCAGGGTACCAGACTAAAAAATGTATAAATGTGAAAAGCTTATTAATGAACTTATCAACATGCAGAGCATATTGGTTGGATCAAAAAATAAAACTTATAAATGTAATGAATGTATAAATGAGAAACTTATAACTAAGGTTCTACTATAGTATGTTGTATAGATTATGTAGTTTGATTGATGTTGGCCTAGTAGGCTACACAATGGAAATGAAATTGAATGTCCATCGTCTCCTCGTCTCAGGGTTTCATCATCGCGTTCTCCTCCGACTTCATCCCGAAGCTTGTCTACATGGCGGCCGTCTCTCCCGACCACTCCTTGACCGGCTTCCTCGACCATTCGCTCGCCCGCTTCGACACGGCCGACCTCGAGCCACGATCCGCGCCCCGCAACGCCACCGCCAACGTCACGGTCTGCCGTTACCCCGACTACCGCGAGCCGCCCGACTCTCAGCACAAGTACCGTCTCACCGCCATGTACTGGCACGTGCTGGCCGCTAGGCTGGCGTTCGTCGTCGTCTTCGAGGTAAGCTGCGGGTCGGGGGAAAGGGAAGAAGTTTAGTGGTTAAGAGGTCGCAGGCGCTCGTATTTTACGCCGCAAACTCTCACGGCCGTAATTTTTGAGATATCAATATGATTGTGTTTGCATTCTGTTGATAATTGAAAAACGGAGGTTACTGCATTTACAGAATTTCAAACAAAAAAATTGTAATTTTAAAAATTCTTCAAATGGAAAATGAAAAAATTTTGTGTTGGCGAAAACCTGGATACACATTTATAAATACTGAAAAAAATATAAAATGTGGAATATATCGAAAGTGTGAGCTAGGGAATTAACGGCGTCTTTGTGAATATGACTGTGACGGTCCAGTCTACTAGTTGCGCCTAGCACACGATGCATGCTAAACTCGAGTCTGAAGCGAGCGAACAACTAGACCGTGTTGAGCGCCTGTAGCCTCTAAAGGTATTTTCTTAGAGCCACGGCAGCACGAATTTGTCGGGCCGTCGAAATGAACAAGCCAATCACAGACTCGCCGAGCTTGTCGTTCACTGTGACCTTGAAAGTTGGTTGAAGTTGAACTATTTGCCGGCCGACAGACTTGCCGTGATGACGTGAACGATATCACGGTCACGTTTATACTCGAACTGTTTGTTTTGCGTACGGACAAACGCCTGTCAAGCTCGATCACTGTCGACGTTGCCATGGCCATCGTATATAAGATTGGCTTGAGTCCGCGATATGAACGATTGATTGCCGCAATAGAAAATCCCTTCAATTCTCACGAAGAAGTGTGATGATTTTCGTGGTTAGGGGTTTTTGATTTTAAAACCCGAATTATTATGAAACGAAATCATTTTTGGGGGGTCCCTTGCTTTTCCGATCAACGAGGTTTTACTGTATTCGAACAGTTTATTTATTTATTCATTTTTCTATATTTGGTTTTAACGACGCACTATACTGACGGCTACGATCTATTTGCGTCGGTGGATGTGATGAATGAGATGGTGGGATGATGAGATGAAAGGTTTTATTTGCTGTTTTGGATGGTGGGAAGGAGTTGGTTGTGGCCTGTTGTTAAGGAATCATCCCAGTATCAACCTGAACAACAGAGGGAAACCGCAAAAAATCCCTGTCAGGATGGTCGACCATGGCGGGAATCAAACCCAGGTCTCCCGAATAATGGTTCAGTGTGACCACTCGGCCACGCGTCTCGGTAACAGTTCATTTTTCAAGCAGTTTTTTCGATGTGGTTTTTTTATCGGCGTTTTTTTTTTTTTGTGTAGCCAGTGTGTCACTCTGTTTTGTTGTGTGTTGCTGTAGAATGTGGTGGTGTTTGTGATGATGCTGGTGCGCTGGTGCATCCCGGACATGCCTGGACACCTGCGGGACCAGATCAGACGCGAGGTCTACATCACCAACGAGATCATCATCAAGCAGGAAACCCTGCGCGCGCGCGGCATGGTGCACCCCAGCCTGGACCAGGAAGATCAGGATGCAGGGGACAAGGGAGAGAACGGGGGTAAGCTTGGAGGCTGTGGGAGAGAACGGAGATAAGTCAGGAAGCAAGGGAGAGAACGGAGATAAGTCAGAGAGCGAGGGAGAGAACAGGGGTAAGCTTGGAGGCGGTGGGAGAGAATGGAGATAAGTCAGGGAGCAAGGGAGAGAACGGAGATAAGTCAGGGAGCGAGGGAGAGAACAGGGGTAAGCTTGGAGGCGGTGGGAGAGAACAGAGATAAGTCAGAGAGCGAGGGAGAGAACAGGGGGAAGCTTGGAGGCGGTGGGAGAGAACGGAGATAAGTCAGGGAGCAAGGGAGAGAACTGAGATAAGTCAGGGAGCGAGGGAGAGAACGGGGGTAAGCTTAGGAGGCGGTGGGAGAGAACGGAGATAAGTCAGTGAGCGAGGGAGAGAACAGGGGTAAGCTTGGAGGCGGTGGGAGAGAACGGAGATAAGTCAGGGAGCAAGGGAGAGAACGGAGATAAGTCAGAGAGCGAGGGAGAGAACGGGGGTAAGCTTAGGAGGCGGTGGGAGAGAACGGAGATAAGTCATGGAGCGAGGGAGAGAACGGAGATAAGTCAGGGAGCGAGGGAGAGAACGGAGATAAGTCAGGGAGCGAGGGAGAGAACGGAGATGAGTCAGAGAGCGAGGGAGAGAACAGGGGTTAGCTTGGAGGCGGTGGGAGAGAACGGAGATAAGTCAGGGAGCGAGGGAGAGAACGGAGATAAGTCATGGAGCGAGGGAGAGAACGGAGATAAGTCGGGGAGCGAGGGAGAGAACGGAGATAAGTCAGGGAGCGAGAGAGAGAACGGAGATGAGTCAGAGAGCGAGGGAGAGAACGGAGATAAGTCGGAGAGCGAGGGACAGAACAGAAATAAGCTTGGGGGGGGGAGGTTAGAACGGGGGTAAGCCAGAGGCGAGGCAAGAAAGAACGGGGTTAGGCATGGGGCGTGAGGGTGAGAACGGAAGTGAGCGAGGGGAGACGTTGTTGAGCGAGAGAAAGTATTTGGTCAATTTTCATCTGTGAAATGGCTTTTGCACTTCTGAAGGTTATTACAAAATCACAAGAGAGAGAAACAACTTTATTGTCAGCTGTTTGCAATAATTGTGGAAATCTTCTGGAATTCAGCTCATCAATATCAAATACTGTGTAACACAAAATACAAAACTAAACCAAAATTACTCATATCATTATTACTAGGCAAATGCGTTATGTGTTTCCGCGTTGATGGATGAGCTGGAACATATCAACTTATCTTCAGATTGGTTATTAACTTATTATATATATAGATATACACCTTGAGATCCAAACCATTACATATTTTCCATTATTAATTTATATGATAATAAAGAAGGCTTTGTTTTAATCGTTTACAATCAAGTGGTGACACTTGTTGCTTTGATTTAATAGGTATCTTGATAGCTTTGAATAATTAACACAAATTACATTATATTTTTGTTTACATCGAAACGGCTGATCCGATTTAAATGAAAGTTCGAAATAATGTGTATCATTATTAGATTGAAATTCCCTGAGAATGTGAATCCTCTCAGATGAAAAAATATTTTTCACGAATATTTTCCTCTGGGTTATTCTAATGGGATTTTTGCAAACTTTGGAATGAGTTTTCTCAGAAGTGGTTCAACCGATCGCGCCTCAAAACTATACAGTATCGAATTGGATAAGGATACTTGTGTGTGCCAAGTCTCAACTGATTTTGAATTTTTGTCCGACCTGTGGAGCGCGAACAAAAAAACAAACAATCAAAACAAAAAACAGGCACTTTTTTTCGGGTATGGTGAAATTGAGTCTTCGCTTCGCTCATCCAATTATTCAAACTCTTGCAATTGCACATGAATGCGCAGTGGCAAAAATGAAAAAATATAATAAAAAATAAAAATGGAATAAAAAAAGGCCTATATAATAAAGATAAAAATAGAAAAATAGAATAAAAATATAAAATACGTCAATATAAATACAACTCATGACAAAATCTGTGAAAGACAACGATTCGTAAAAACGATATCCGTAAAAATCCCTCCTTTGTAGCTCAGTCGGCTAAAGCACTGCTTTATAGCAATACCATGATAAAATTTGAACCAATTTAAAATGATGTGTCATCTCATTAGGTTTAACTCCAAACAAGCGCTCGCGTCGCTCCGTCAACGAGCTGGCCAGCCCCGTACGTTGGAGCCACCTGTCAGGCTCCGAGCTCGACCTGGTGATCCGCGATCAGCACGAGAAGGACTTCTGCGACTCGGTCGTGGACCGCTGCTCCGCGGACCGCACCGGGCCGGGTGGCGACGACGAGAGCTGCTCCGGATGGGAGGACTGCTACGGAGCTGCCGTGGTTTAGTCGCGGAGCTACAAGCTGATGTAGTTGCGATGCTGTGACTACGAGTGCGCTTACAAACGATTCGGAGCTAAGTGTCATTTTTGTGGAACCGAGCGTTGAGTACGAGCGGATCCAAGAGTGGTTTCGATTCGATGAACCTTTCGAAATTGAAATTGTACGAGGTCAATCAGGTCAATATTTTTCTCATTGAAATGAATTTTTTAACTGAAAAATATTTCTTTGGATCGCACCTTTGATGCCAGACCAACATGAGATTCATTGACCTGAGGTTCGATTATTTTATATTCAGTATAGGCTACAGTGAAACCTCTATCCATACTTCTTTGAGGGACCAGGAAAAAACATCCATCCAGGAAAATTAACAATCGTTACCGGTACTCATAAAATTTACTACAAAATTATATAAAATTGAAAATTTATAAAAATGTACCTATAAAATGGAACAAAATGAAGAATAGAACAGGTGAAGGTGGATCCGAAAACGATGTAGCCTATACAGTGAAACCTCTATGCATCGTTCCCAGGTCCATCGTTTTCCTGCTTGTATCATTCTTTTTTTCTCACCCCACTGCCATATAATCAATGTTACCTTTTGCTAGATGGATGGTTTTATTTTCCTGGTCCCTTGAAAAACAATGATTAGAGATTTACATTTTAATGGTTAACCACATTTACATTTTCATATATTTTTTTAATGTATGTACTGGTCGGCCTATAAATAATCATTCTCTATGTAATAACTATGTAGGACCGATTCAATCTGTTTGAGACTTGACCTTGACTTGAAGTTCAGTCTGTTGCCACCGGGCTGATAACCACCCATCAGACGTACGACCCACCGTCAATAACCTGACAGGTCACGCGTTGACAGGTCACGCAAACCGTGACGTTGAGCAAGCTCCGATGTTACCTTCGTATACTAACACAAGATACTCTTTCCAAGGATATTAACTGCGTTTATTAAGCGCAGTGACAAACCAACTGATGACCAGTGACCTGGGATAATTACTGCCCTACTGTTGATGTTTCCATCATATACTGACACTAAATACTCCTTCCAAGGATATCAACTGCGTTTATTAAGCGCAGTGACAAACTAACTGATAACCAGTGACCTCAGATAATTACTGCCCTACTGTTGTATTCACACTGTTACGGACAAATTAACGTCCACTGCGCTATTACTACGCACAGTAATTACTTACTAGTAACAAATTACTACTGTTCTTGAATTATGGGTACTGCCCTACTGTTGATACTACCGTTGTTTTCATACTGTTTGGGATTAACGTCCTGCTTTAGTAAGTTATTATTACTGCGCTACCCTATTATTATGCACAGTAATTACTTACCAGTGAAGAATTACTGCAAACTATGATAATTACTGATCTACTGTTGATATCAGCTAGCTTTTTATTCTATTAACTGAGGAAACCGTAGAACCAAAATATCATAATTACTGACCTTGATGTTAGCTGGCCTATTTCATCAACTGACGAAGCTATATGTTATTGATAATCTATAGACCCCACTCCTTTCAAAAATATAATTACTATTGAATAGGAACTACTGACCTATGAAAATAGCTCTATCGTACTGTTTACATTGGCCATCTTCTTGAGGTACGTTCATAGAGACACGTTATATCTGACGTCCGTCAATTTTAACGGATGTGTCAATACGTCAAACTGTTGGTAGCGTCCATACAATCTCGTCACCCGGCAAACTATTTGTCACGCAGCCGTTGGTATTTCTGACCTGTTTTCCAAGTGTCAAAAGTAGTTGAAATGTAGTTGAAATTAAAAATTCTACCATTTTGCTGGAACCTGCGCGTTTCTGAAAGAAGTTGGCGGCAAAAACGCTGAAACCGCTGCCGATAGATCGATATCATACAATCAGTTAGAACATCAAAAATCGCCCGTCAAATTTTCCAGACGTAAAAAGTTCAACGTTGACCAACTCTCAAGATTGCAACGGACGTCAGATCCGTCAAGTTTCTGATTGGTGCATGTGACTAAACGGACTGTCAAAAACGTCTTGACGTGTCTGTATTAACGTACCTTCAGGGATATTGAGATGCCTTATATTAAAACTTCATGCCTAATACTCGTATCTACTATATTACTGCGTTACTGATCACAGAAAGTACTATTTTTCTGTGAATAGTAGATAACTATCTGTATATATTTCACAAAGCTTTGTGTCCCCACGTTGTACATGTGTATATTATAATATTACTACCCTACTGCATAGTTATCAGTTCAAATACTGATCTATTTATAAATCTTTACTGAACTTTCGCTTGAATTACTGCTAATTACTGAACGTTAAACGTCGTGCCTTTTCTGAGTAAACAAATCTGCCTCGTGATATTGACTAGCTTTAGCGGAGTTTAGGGATCTGTTTCCGATATATATGTAGATATTCGATTAACAAGAAACAGTCGACAGAACACTGTATGTTGATGTTAGTAAAGTGTATCTACTTCGAACCAACCTCACATAACCTAAAAAACATTGAAACCAAACCCAACAATTACTAAACCTAACCTAAATAGTACTCAACAAAACTGCACATAACCTCGAAATCTTATCATATAACCTAAATACTCAACTCCACATAACCTAGAGATCTTGTCATAGCCTTAAACCTAACATAACCGCACTTTAAAATACGTGACGACAGTGTGTTGCTCGTTGTAACGCATATTCACCTCAAGAAACGTTATCTGTTGTCAAGTCTAACTCGTACATTTTCACAGTTGTTTTGAATTGAATACTTGTTCATGTTTTTTTCAAAATTTTAGCCCATAAATTCTCTAGTAGGCCCTAAATACTTATATAATTCAACTTTCTTAATTAAAAATGGGAATTTTTTACCCTGTTGAGCTGAATGTTGCTTTGGACTTCCGCTGTGATTTTTCAAATACTAATAACTCGAATTTGTATTGAAGCAAAATTTGTATTGGACCAAAACTGGTAATTCTGAAAGCAACTCTTCATCTCTTTCTACCGATGTTGTGTGTGTTATTATCATTGGATATTAATACAATGCGACAAGATTTGATTTGACTTTTGATTAAAATCACGGTGCGTACAGCGAAACGCCGATCTATTGTTTATCAAAGTACGAGGAGAATCGATCCATCCGGGAAATTTAACATTGGGATTTAACAGCTGATGGGAGTAGAGTGGAACAAAATAAATGACTACCTATATCACACGGTCGGGAAACGGTTTAGGCAAACCGGTTCACGCTGAAACGGCTTACAGCTGATGATATACCTGTTGGTTTTGATGTAAAACACTTTGGTTCCAACCCAGTTTGGAAAGTGAATTGGATAACTCGATACGATTGATATACACATCAAACCGATTCAAGGCAAGGCTTTCTATATTATTGTGATAATATAGAAGGCTTTGTTCAAAGTAACCTTGAACGCAGGTGAAAACAATTCACAAGAGGCTGTCTATATTCAAAATGGCTGGCGTTGAAACGTTTTGCTAAAGTGTTTCTGAATTAATGTGATATACAATCATTTGTTGAACCGTTTCAACGTGAATTGGTTTGCCTGAACCGTTTCCCGACCTTGTACCTAGTCAACGATAGAAGCGGGAAAACGATGTATCTGAGAACGATGCGTAAAGGTTTTTACGGTATTTTAGGGCCTGCAATAAAATCATATTCATTGGAATTTCATTGGTTATTCTCAAAGTTCAATATTTTAATGTCCAATTGGACATCTTTTAAATTTCTTTTTCAATACATTAAATTTTAGATCAAAATTCGTTGAATTTTTTTAATTTCTGACCTTCACTTTCGAATAAATTTCTGCTTGTCGAAGACACCTGAAAGTACGTCAAAATATTGGAATATTCTTGATGAAGCAAATTTTCTAAAACAACTTCTATAGTCAATTAAAACCGTACTTAGTTTCAAAAATCCATAAAATAATTTGACCTTTGCATAGAAAATATCTCATCTCGTACAAGTATTCCCAAATAATACGCTACTAATATTTTTAAATTCATATATGGACGTTCAACAATAACACCGTTTGTGTTTTAACACCGTTTAGAGGTAGAACTATTTTTCTATTGCTGATAATAGATCAGTAATCAATAAAACTACGAGAAAATCATCAACAAACATAGTCATCTGCCGTGCCACATAAAACAATATTACAAACAAACAAACACATAAATAACGAGGTGCAATTTTTTACTGTTTGTAGTTGGTACTGTGTTAGCCATCTACGGTAATATATATGTAGTAAGTGAAAATGTTTGGGTGATTAATCACCCATCAATTACCCAATTATATATATATAGGCCTATATATAAATGTATATAATTAGTTTAGCTCAAATCCTCATAGACGTTGTTAATTAGAATTACCTAGATGTGACTTAGATGTTTTATAGTAACCGAGCGCGCCTAATAGTAATGCACTGTGTACTGGACGATTTTCAAACCCTCAGTAGCTCGGTCAGCTGAGGCACTGCTTCAGAAACTGAAGTCAACGTTGGGTGTGGGTTCGAGTCCCGCATGACGCATGAGGCTTCGTAAACGACATCCGCTCATTCACTCCCCAATTGTCCTAGCTGCGGTGGGGTCATCAATTGAAACAATAATCGACCTTGTACACAGTGCACGATATGACATCGCCCTTGCGTTAGTTCCATTAGATTTAGTTATTAGTTTCGCGATCGTTTGATTGGCCTATATATTCCCCTATGCAAAAGAGAGCTGAGTGTTTGCACGCTGACTAAGAGTTTGTGGCATACATATGCGAATTATTTTGGAGAAAGTTATTTACGAGTTTGTTTATAAAAGAAAATAGTTGGAGATTCTGATTGTAAGTACAGCTGAAGCTTAAGTAAAAGTCTCTTTGCTATACCTGGTCAAACCAGTTGGCCATGTTTATATTGCACAGGAATTAACAGGTGTCAAACGACAAAAACAGACTTTTACTCATGCTTCAAGCCGTACAGTAAATGAAAACAGATATAGTCGCAAGGAATCGTAGGAACGTAGATAACAAAAGTACGAGGAACGAAGGTAGATAATATTACAAATGGTGTGATTTTTATACCGTATATAAAAACTGAAATGTGTTCTGTCTGAGATAATCACTGACTTTTTTGTGTTGTTCTTGCATTGACCATGTTTATCACACAGCTGGGAAACTGTTCATTCGGCTGGATTCGGTTGAAACATTGTTATACTATATATACTGTACTGTATTCTAATACTAGGCAAACGCGTTATGTGTTTCCGCGTTGATGGATGAGCTGGAACATATCAACTTATCTTTGGATTGGTTATTATATATATATACACCTTGAGATCCAAACCATTACATCACTGCCATCTTATTTCCCATTAATAATTTATATAATAATAAAGAAGGCTTCGTTTTAATCGTTTACAATCAAGTGGTGACACTTGTTGCTTCGATTTAATAGGTATCTTAATAGCTTTGAATAATTGACACAAATAACATTATATATTTTTTTACATCGAAACGGGTGATCCGATTTGAGCAAAAGTTCGGAATAATGTGTATCATTATTAGATTCAAATTCTCTGAAAATTTGAATCCTCTCAGATGAAATATTTTTCACGAATGTTTTCCTATGGCTTATTCTAATGGGATTTTTGAAAACTTTGGAATAAGTTCTCTCAGAAGTTGTTCAACCGATCGTGCCTCAAAACTATACAGCATCAAGTCAGATAGGGGTTCATGTGTGTGCCAAGTTTCAACTGATTTTGAATTTTTGTCTGACCTGTGGAGCGCGAACAAAAAAAAAAAAAAAAAAAAAAAAAAAAACAGGCACTTTTTTTTGGTATAGTGTAATTGAGTCTTCGCTTCGCTCATCCAACTAGGTGTGTATAGGAAAATGGCCTGAAGATGAATATATGAATTGGGTGAAGGAGAAAGGAGAAAGAAAGAACAGCCGCTTACCGAGATTTATGAGTAGAGATAGGCCTACTCATAGTGGCGAGCCCGTAGATAGAACACAGAGATGAAAAGTACACACGAGATTCTGACGTTTCGGCTATTGCCTTGGTCACAGTAGAGTTAAAAATACGTACTGACATCTGATCACAAATATTTTTTTTTTGTTGATTGAGATATCATGAGTAGAATTGTGCAAAAATAAACATAGGTAATCATTCTCGTGTTGGAATAACAGTCATTTTAGTTGGAAAAATAGTTGGTTTTTTACCAAAATAAGGTCGTCATAGCGCCTTAATATTTCTCTCAAAGACTGTAACTTTGGCGAGAAAAATATGACGTTGTTTCCAATACAATTTCTATTCAAGAATATACGTGTTCGATAAAACTCGACTAAACTTTTCTAAAATCGAATTATTTTCAAAATTCATTTTTGACTGCTGACCAAATCACGGCCAGCACTTGTGAGAAGCGATTTGACGGTCAAACCGCTCGACTACTCGAAGAGGTCGTGCCCACAACTCCATGCCAATAAAAGCTGGTGCTCGTAAGCAAAATCTAGCCGGCCATTTTTTATTATTTCTAAACGGTTTCGACCTCAACGATTCCAGGAATTATGATTAACGTCGAATATTCTCCACGTTTCGGCTATATCGATTTGGCTGAACCGTATTCCAGCTGTGTGATAAATGTAGTCATTGTAGATCTAAAGGTACGTTTACTCTCGTGCGTTGTGCTACGAGCAACATGCTTTGAGCAACCGACAACATGCGCTCAGCGCACGAATACATTTACAGTTGAGCGCCGTGACGACGTTATAGTTAGACTTCCAATTGCGGTTATGTTACCATCGAAAAAAAATTCAAACCTCCACCAAATCCCGGGCAACGTCCGTTGACCAATCAGAGAGCGAGTTACTCTCGGTTGTATGAACACTTGCTACATGCACTAAGAGATAGACCATGTTCATCTTTCTAGAGGCAACATGCGCTGAGACCCACAAAGCAACGAGAAGTTTTGTTTACTTGTCTGAACTGTCAGAACCAAGACGTCGACAGCTATTCATAAGCCGGTCTGCACGAGATATTATATCAGTTTTCGGCACTTTTATTTGGGTAATAATGGTCCAACAGTATTAGGAAGCTCATACAGTTTGATTGGATACATATGGTGTGAGTTTGGATATTTTTTTGTGGTAACATAACCTCAAATTGAAGTCCAACTATGGCGTCGGCACGGCACTCAACAGTAAACGTATTCGTGCGCTGAGCGCATGTTGCCAGTTGCTCAAAGCACGTTGCTCGTAGCACAAAGGGGAAGAGTAAACGTACCTTAGCGTGTTACACCTAGTTTATTAGGATCAGGGTTTTAGGATATCAATGAAGATAGTCAATTGATCTGAAATACAAATGTAGTTTACAAATTTAGTTGGAAAAGGTGTAGCCTATCTTATACTAGTATCCAAGAGACAGAGAGAGAGAGAGAGAGAGAGAGAGAGAGAGAGAGAGAGAGAGAGAGAGAGAGAGAGTCGAGGTGTCGACCTGAAAAAACCTCAGAAATGTGTTGTAGCTAGTGATGTAAATTTTCATGAAAATTTTCAAAAGCTTGATGTTTCAATTTTTTGGAAAATTATTTTTCCAAGGCAGTTGAGTTGTCACAGAAGAAACTGGAGTTTGAATTCACTCTTGATGAAAAATCATTGGAAAAAAATCAGTAGCGATGAATTAGATGAATTCATTCAAATCCACCAGATTCACAGAAAGTTTTCAATAAGATGGAAATTTTTTGAAAATTTTCATTGAAAATTTTAATGAATTTGCATTGAGAATTTTCAATGAATTGAAATTTTTCAATTAAAAATCGTCAACGTCCCATCACTAGTTGTAACACCTTCAATATTCCAATATTAATTTAATACACACATTTGACATTAGAGTCCGACCAATCAGAGAACAGTCAGAGAGTTGAAGTAATCACAGACACCAATCGACTGAAATGGGCGTGGCTTCACCAGTCATCCAGTTAGGTCTATATCAGGGCTTCCCAACTGGCGGTCCGCGGGACCTTTCCAAATGGCCCGCGGTATGATCTCATGAATCAACGTAAAATCACTGCAATTTATGATAGCATTCTGTGCGGTCAAATTGAGAATATATTTGACAAGGATTGAACTGTTGTCACAAGCTAAACGGTAGGGGTGGCGTTTTAACTGACATAGTTGATAATTTCCGACAAAATATTAGTATTCTGTACTACCGTTTGGTTTGTGACAACAAGCGCACCCATTTGACATCCTCATGAGCTTCCCTGCTCGCGCCACGTCAGTTATATAGACGTAAATGAAGACATAAAGACGAGAAGTGCAATTTAAATATTTTAATTTTGATTTAGAAAAAATGTTGAGTGGTAAAAAGCTTGAATATGTGTGTATGAAAAATAGACCATACGTTCTTTGCAAACTGGCGTACCATATAGAAAACAAGTGAGAAATGAATAAAATCGAACGTATGGCCCACCTCAACTTTTCTCATGAAAAAATGGCCCTACGACATATCCAGTTGGAAAGCCCTGGTCTATATCATTTGTGATCATTTGAAAATACCCCGATTGTATATTTGAATTTCACCTCAGTTCTAACAGCCCCGTTGATTGGATGTTATGATTTGTGTCGTCAATGGGGCGGAGACTGCAAGCCTTCAATTGACTGAAATGAAATACTGTACCTGTTGTCATATCACAGGACGAGCCACTGTGATTATTTACTATTTAGTGATATAAATTGAAAGAAACGGTAAATCATGAATTTATATTAAACAGTGATAAACTTTTTTTTTTCAAGTTTTGAAACTTGATTCAAAATCATTGTTGCCCATAGCTTTAATTGGGAAACGTTGATTTTAATTCAAGTTTTGATGTGATTTAAAAAAAAAATAATTTGTCAACGTACGTTGGCTAGACTACACACTCTCTTTCTGCCTCTCTCTCTCTCTCCAGGATACTTATATATTGGTGATTATTATTATTATTATTATTATTATCATTATTATTGATATTTTTACTAAGAATCTCGTGTTTGTAAACTGTCCTAGTCTCACCTAAACGATATCGTACAACGATAACGATGTAACGATTTGTGCGTGCAATATACATATGATATTATCAGGGTAATTATTTGATTGATTATTAAAGGTTTAGTGTGACGAGAAGAATAATGTTCAACTTTAATTTGCTTATAAAGAAGCCGTGGACTTGAATGCCTCGATTGACGTTAAAATTCTGGTTACGATCTTGTGTTGACGTCAGAAGTAACGTTCGAAAGATCGTAATGCAAAATAAAGACCAGAATGATAATTTAAAGTGCACTTTAGTTCTGGATCAGAACTAGAACAGTTGGAATTAAAATATTTCAATTGATTCATAATAATCAAAATATAAATGTGTAGTTCTTGATTGAAACCAAATCAAGAATCTGATTTCATAACTATTTACATTTCTTTGTTTTTATTACAGGGAATTACTATTGTTATTTGGAATAATTTGTGTTATTTGAATATGTTGTTCAAATCTGTTGACTGGAATTATTTTTGATGTGAAATTAAATGTTGTGATTTAATTTGGTTGTTTATGTTGGTTTATGTAAAATATGTTAACGTATTATTTACATAACACAGTATGTTTACGTTATTCTATGTAAAGGAATCTCAGACCTGTACATAGGCTCAAGTTGGAAAATATGTGAAAATCACAAAATTATAACATTACACCAGAACTTCTGTTATAAATTTCTCGTTTATACATTTATTACATTTATAAGTTTTATTTTTTGACCCAACCTATATGCTCCACATGTTGAATAGTGGCATTAATAACTTTTTCAGGGTAATACAGTTTTTCAGTCTGACTAGGTTTTTTCCCTAATATGTGATGCACCTTGTATATACTCACAACTATTTGTTGCAGCGATCTTGTGATGATACATTACTTTATAGTTTTCCTGAGAAGAATGTGCCGCAGTTATAATGAAATCCGACGATCGCACAAAATCTCACGTAAACAAACTGCCAACTGCGACGACGAACAATGTAAGATGATATTATATTATAGTTATTGTAAATAAAATGTATTCAATTCAAATATAAGTACTATTGTTTTTTTCATGTCAAACTGCTGAGTAGGTATTTGAACAAGGCCGGCCCTATTCGCAGAGTAAATTGTGCGACAAGCACCAGGCTCAGTTTCGCCTGCCGGCGGTATACGCGAGGTTTGGACACTAACCTAACGTCGAAAACCTAACCTACTGTCCTCAACCTGGCTTTGTCCACATAACTCGCGGATTTTAGGTCGTTTTGCCATTTTAGGGCCATTTTTTCCTTTGAGAATAGCATTTTAGGTTCTTGTTCGCAAAGTATTCGGCCATTTTTTACTCTGCGAATAGCATTTTAGGTTCTTGTTTGCAAAGTCATTCAAAGGTCATTTTTTACTCTGCGAATAGCATTTTAGGTTCTTGTACGCAAAGTATTCGGGCATTTTTTACTCTGCGAATAGCATTTTAGGTTCTTGTTCGCAAAGTATTCGGCCATTTTTTACATTGCGAATAGACATTCTCTTTGAACAATAAAAGGTCACTCCGTCACTCAAGGTCGTCTTTGTGTAAACATTTGGGATGTTTGGGTACGGCCATGTCAATATAATCCAAGGTTCTAGTCATCAGGCCTACTTCAAATTATAGAAATAATTAAAACACAAATAATATCATTTATTCAAGGCATTTTCTTGTACACAACATTATTTAATATGTACAAACAATAAATCTACAATTGGATCTCTTTCGATCGAAAGAGAAACAACAAGTCAAATTATCAGTCATTTTGACTTAAGATGTGACTAGAAAAATGGAAACCACATTCAAATTATCAGTTATTTTGACAAGATATAACTTTGAAAATGAACATAAATCATTAATCAACATTTGAATGTGGTTAGTTTCTAGATCACTGTCTAGAATGGGTTTGGTCTTGTATCAGGCTATCTCGGTGCATTAGAAGCGTGATACTAACAGTGCTGCTAGTTCCACCAAAATCCATGCGGAACGCTAGGTGTAAAGAGGCCAGTCACATGGTCCAGTTGACGTTGACAGCTGACGTCTTGCCGCCAACAATGACGTACATTTGGTGCACGCATGCGAGGAGCGTGTACCTACTTAAACCTTACGTTCCGCATGAATTTTGGTGGAACTGGCAGCACTGTGGTATCGGGCGGAATAGCTTCGATACGAGACCTCTCTATTCTAGACCGTGCTCTAGATCAAGGTACAAATTATTGATGACATCGATCAATCGAGAATCGATTCTAATGTAAAACGATTCTAAAATCGATCTTTGGGGGGGGGGGGGGGGGGTCAGCGCTGTACTTTTTTACATCACAATAAATGCTCATTTTGCTGTCCATATTATTTTGCATTGTTGAGATTTCACTATCTGGACACAAGCTATCCCTTCGAACGTCTGACAGCCGAACGTTGACGGAAATACCCGAATGGTAGAGTACAGTTTTAGGAAGTCTCTAGCAGCTATTTCTCACGTAAAACACTGCGGGAGGGTTGAAAAAAAGTTTAAAATTACACAACTTCTTTTGAGGGTTAACTTTTTTTTCAAAATCGATTTTTAATCGATTCTGGAGCTTAGAAAATCAATTCTGGAGCTTGGAAAATCAATTCTGGAGCTTAGAGAATCGATTCTGGAGCTTAGAGAATCGATTCTGGAGCTTAGAGAATCGATTCTGGAGCTTAGAGAATCAATTCTGGAGCTTAGAGAATCGATTCTGGAGCTTAGAGAATCAATTCTGGAGCTTAGAGAATCGATTCTGGAGCTTAGAGAATCAATTCTGGAGCTTAGAGAATCAATTCTGGAGCTTAGAGAATCGATTCTGAAGCTTAGAGAATCGATTCTGAAGCTTAGAGAATTGATTCTGGAGCTTAGAGAATCAATTCTGGAACTTAGAGAATTGATTCTGGAGCTTAGAGAATCAATTCTGGAGCTTAGAGAATCAATTCTGGAGCTTAGAGAATTGATTCTGGAGCTTAGAGAATTGATTCTGAAGCTTAGAGAATCAATTCTGGAGCTTAGAGAATTGATTCTGGAGCTTAGAGAATCAATTCTGGAGCTTAGAGAATTGATTCTGGAGCTTAGAGAATTGATTCTGGAGCTTAGAGAATCAATTCTGGAGCTTAGAGAATTGATTCTGGAGCTTAGAGAATCAATTCTGGAGCTTAGAGAATCAATTCTGGAGCTTAGAGAATCAATTCTGGAGCTTAGAGAATCAATTCTGGAGCTTAGAGAATTGATTCTGGAGCTTAGAGAATTGATTCTGAAGCTTAGAGAATCAATTCTGGAGCTTAGAGAATTGATTCTGGAGCTTAGAGAATCGATTCTGAAGCTTAGAGAATCAATTCTGGAGCTTAGAGAATTGATTCTGAAGCTTAGAGAATCAATTCTGGAGCTTAGAGAATTGATTCTGGAGCTTAGAGAATTGATTCTGAAGCTTAGAGAATCAATTCTGGAGCTTAGAGAATTGATTCTGGAGCTTAGAGAATCGATTCTGAAGCTTAGAGAATCAATTCTGGAGCTTGGAGAATTGATTCTGGAGCTTAGAGAATCAATTCTGGAGCTTAGAGAATTGATTCTGGAGCTTAGAGAATCAATTCTGGAGCTTAGAGAATCAATTCTGGAGCTTAGAGAATCAATTCTGGAGCTTAGAGAATCAATTCTGGAGCTTGGAGAATCGATTCTGGAGTTTAGAGAATCGATGAAATCACTAGTACAAATCAAGTTACAAGTTACTGTCAAGTTTCCTACTTATCAACGTACAATTTCTTCCGTGATACAAATATTAATAAATTACAATAGAATATAAACATCATCTTTATTGCTAACTACGGTAAATCTGCAGTTGCACACAGTGCATAATCAACACGTTTGTTTAGAATTACAGTGAAACCTTGACGTATTGTTCTCAACGTCAACATTGACGAACAATACTCAACCAAGACAGTTCACTCATTTGGCTGAACGAGTATAAATCTTCGCACATTCCTACATTTCCTTCGTCAACGTCTGCATTTAGTACAATGAGTATTCTTATTTTTAATTATCATTTTATCTTTATTTCTAGTGTCTACTTTTGTTTTTTGCAAGCATATTTTTATTCAATTGGTCTTTGATATCGTTAGAGATGAAAATAAAGATGGCTTCCAGTTTGGGTTGACCAGTCAACGGTCTCCGCTAGAAACGGATGGTCGTCGATCGCAGGTCCGAGTCCCGCGTATAACCTGAGTTTTTGTCAGCATCTTTGATCCCATCGTCTGCCATTCGTACCCCCGTATAACCTAGCTGTTGATGGGACCGTTAAATCACTATAATTAGTGAAAAGAAATTTGACTAGGGTTCACATTTAAAAAGTAGAAAAATACATTTATCGTATTTACTTTTGAATGGTTAGATATTAACGAATCCAAGTTCTGAAATAATTTGTCACAAAGTTTATGGTTTGGGTAATTTAAGCCCACATAGAAATGTTCAATTAGTGAATTAAAAAAATCTATTTGATCATAAAACTATATAATAAAGAGTTAGGGATGAATATTATAGCTGGATTTGTAGGGATATAGTATTTATTCTCAGGTTTGGTAGCCTATTTTTATGTGAGATATAGTATGTTGTAGCAAACTACCAAAAACAGGAGCTGTAAACTCTAGATCAACAACTACGGGATTATCAACGATTATTATATATTCTTTCAGAATTTTCAGTCCTCAGGCAGTAGGCCTAAGTTGTTCAAATACCACTTATTTTGTATAGGTATCTGAAGAAAAAAGTAACAATTCTTTTAAACTTGACAATTGGTCACCCCAGTTAATTTCATAATTGAACACACTTTTTAGAAATGATATTTTATATGCTGCAGCTCAAAAACTTCAAAATCGTGCAAATTTCACAAAATAACTAAAAGTAGCTGATTACTCTGAAATATACATTCATAGTGAAAAATGGTGAAATAGAATATAATCTTGAATGAATTGAAATACTGTGAAACCAAAAAAAATATTGTAAATATATATCCTAAGGAAATATTTCAATTTGAAGTCCATTTCATTAATGCTATATTCCTACATCTCTAATTATAGCCCATGTTGAAATCACTTTGCTTGTTTTTCAAGGTTATACCCCATTCACAGTAGGAACACTAACTGCAGTTGACACCGTTCTTAACTGAGGTGAAGTGTTCACTCTGACAGCGATGAAATGGTTGTTGGTGACGTCATGCACTGCCATCTTCCTGTTCGATTACTGTTAATTTTTATATTGTATTAAAAGATTCACAGGTTTTCTGTTGATATCTCGCCTTGGTTTTGAACAAAGCCATCTATATAATTCGAATGATGTAAATAATATAGAGGGCCTTGCTTTTAACCAACAATGGGACGATACGAATGATATTGCTCTTTGAGAAGACGGTGGATTTTGATCGCAGTTAAGCTCTAACTGCGTTCACAGAACAAAGTTAGAGCTTGATGTCGGTTAGTGCTAACTGCGTTCCGTTCTAATTACGTTGTTAACTGCAGTTAGAGGCTTAACTGCAGTTAGTGATCATAGTGTGAACGGGCTGTTAGTGACATAGCTCAACATCTAATCTCTGTATCGCTAGAATTGTCGTGCATCCAAATCCTTTCGACAACGGATTTTGCGAGACTTTTCTCTCCCGATGTAAATGTTTGACTTTTCAACCACTCGACAGCCAAGTTACGAAATCACCACCCTGCCTCCCAGACCGGGTAATTTCCCCTGTTATATCGCACAGATACTTGTGTTTTCTGTCAGCCTTTCATAACATTTATAGCAGAAACAAATGGTTTTATTGTGTTGATATATTGTTGTACTTGATATGTGAAACAAGAAAGTCACCGATATCACTTTTACTCAGCGTTCAGAGACTTGTCAATTTGACATATTTAGCCTGGAAGGATGTTTTGGAATAACAGCTGACTGTATTATATCATTTTCGGATACATTAGCGTATTCTATCGGCAAAAAAAATTAATCTCGTCTCTCAATCCATCTCCCAGATGTCAGTACAAGTCCCATGTCAATATGACGTCACTTTGTCAAGATATTAAATGAAACGTTTTAGAATGTGTCCCGACTTGGTTTTTCGTGGTTTCCCACAGTCCTCGAAGCAAATGCTTGGATGAAGTACTAATTGGCCACGACCATTAATTAGTAGAGTGATAGGCCTAATTATAACATTATAGGCCTATCACTAATTTAATTTGTGCATTTTGTATAATGATAAACTTCACATCTACTGTCAATGGAAAGAAGTGATCATTGCCAAAGAGACTTAGTTCAAAGTGGAAGATATCAACATTCGTGTGTTTATACTGAAAGACTTTTATCCACGGCGAAAAATTATGGTCACAGACAGCGCAGTCCTGGTGTTGAAGATCATTAGTTTTAAATAATCAAAATGAGGTGGTAAGATCGCCCTTGTGGTGCCCCGTCCAAACGATCCTATCTTTCATCCTTAGCCTTAATTGGGGAACAATGATTTTGTATCAAGTTTCGATGTTATTGAAAAAAAAAAAGAATGTGTCGGGACGCGTAATTGCGCCAACTATCCCAGAAATTACCGGCACATGCAGCGCAGTGGCTTGCTTCATGTGATCCGGGAGGTGAAGGGGCTCATCGGACCCGGTTTGATGCCCTCTACCGTCCATCTTTACAGGAGTCTTTCGTGGTTTCCCTCTGTGATCCAGACTATAATGCTGAGATGCTTCCTACAATAAGTTGGCCACGACCGCTTCCTTCCCACTATCTTTCTTATTATTACATGGCACTTGTAGAACCTTGGTCCCATTGTTCATAAATGAATAAATAAATTAAAAAATTAAACCTCGAGATTTATTGAATGAATGAATATTAGGGTTTTAAGGCTCATCGACAGCGAGGTTAAAAGATTTATTGTTTGTTAAATTACTATTAGTTACCGTATATTATTATTGATCAATTATTTTTTTGAGTGGTAAGATCGATCATCCTGGTGGTGCCCCGTCCAAACGATCCTACATTTCATCCCTAACTTCTATTGGGGAACAATGATTTTATATCATGTATCAATGTTCATAAAAAAAATTGAAGTAACGTAGTTAGAAAAAATATTATTCGAAATATTATCACTTTCTTAACCATAGATTACCAGTATTACGATAAGTGACCACACCCACGCGTTGTTGAATCAACGCACTAGTGCCGGTCAAGTTCTTCCATGATCTGGTCCGTGATGTCTGTGGGGTTCTTCTTGTACTTCACTGCCTCCTTGATCGCATCTTGGAATAGCTGCAAGGTAAAACAAGCGAGTGATGAGACAGGAAAAGTTGAAAGTATGTTGTTAGTACGATGTAGTGATTGATCTAAGCTATGACTATCAATAACGTAACGGGATAAGCAACATGGCACTTTCCTTTCGCACCATGCGTATATCAAAGGGATGCCGCCTTACAAATGTTATGATAATTTGCTGGTATTATTGTATGTTGATCTATAAAAGTAATAGATGTAATGCAATCTGTGAATCCAGCTCTTTCCAACTGCATTAAGCAATATTGAAATGAATTTCATTTGAATTGGCCAATCTAAATTTAAAATACGTCTGTAAAAGCATTTAGTCCCCTATAGTCAAGAGCCCTACTGCTATATTCACCATTTGATAACTGGATAATTACTCATCATCCACGAGAAAGATCAGAAACAATGCAAGTATACAACTATGTACTATACACTGAAATACGAGCCTAATACGTACGATTTGATTTGAAATTGCAAATCTCAGAAATGTACACGAAAGCGCACTGATTTCACCATGGTGAAAACGGCCTGATGTTAAAAGGATAGGACTTACGCCATGTTGCTTATCCCGTTACGTTATTGATAGTCATAGTATATACTAGGGATGACATCAATTCTCAAAATCGGAAATCGATTTTCCAAGCTCCAAAATCGATTAAAAATCGATTTAAAAAAAAATCATTCTCAAAAAAAGTTGTGTATATTTAAACTTTTTTTTTTCAATCTACCCGCGACGTTTTATGTGAGAAATAGCTGCTAGAGATTTCTTTGAACTGTACCATACCATTAGGATATTTCCGTCAGCGTTCGGCTGTCAGACGTAACCGAAGGGATAGCTTGTGTCCAGTAAAATCTCAACAATACAAAATAATATAGACAACGAAATGAGCACGTATTGTGACATGAAGAAGCACAAAAAACCCTAAAAAAAAAAAATCAGAAGAATTTAAAAAAACGATTTTTTGATTTGAGAATCGTTTTACATTGAAATCGATTCTGAATTGATTCTCAATTAATTGATGTTATCACTAATACTAACCTATTTCATCATAATTCAAATGAGATGACCCAACTCCCCAACTAATAACATGGACGACATTTGTGGTTTCTTACAGGCAGTTCAGAGCCAAAGGTCCCGATTGCCTGTCGCGATTTAGCGGATTCCCTTGTGAACTAGATGTAGATAAAAGTGACTATGGTACCGGTAGTATTGTTGGAACTCACGAAATTTGTAATTTTTGTGGAAAACAAATGCAACTGCAAACAAAATAATTCTACTTAGCCGTGTATAGCGTTCTTGAACTTTGTTGTTTTATATAGCCTAGTTCGATATACGAGCGACAGTTGCGCTACAGGCAATCAGGACCCTGGACTCGGGAACTGACCCCGGAAATATTTCATTTAGAAGACTCGAGTTGGAGCACCTTCTTTATATTATGATAAAATAGGTTGGTATCACTACATTGTGCTTGGAACATGGAACGGAATTCTATCTGTTCTTTAAAAAACTGTACAAAAAAACTGTTTGAATATATGGTAGTTAAATTTGTAAGTTGAATTATCAAACCTGAAGTGACCTTACCGTTAATTTGATGAGCGTAGCGAAAATTTCCATTTCACATTCCGAAAAAAAAATTAGCTTTGTTTTTATTTTTTTATTTTTTTTTTATTTTGTGCGCAGCATACAGGTCAGGAAAGAATACCTATCGACTTGAAACTTTTTCTACATATTTCTGTCATACCAGAATAGGTTGGGATTGTTTTTCAGAAAAATCGGTCGGAAGGTTTTTCCAGAAAAAAGTTCAGAAAGTTTGAGAAATCCTCATGAGCATAACACGGATGGAATACTTGAAATGTGGAAAAACGTCAAATTCAATCAGATTTTGCGCCTACCTTCACCACGTTAAATCCAATCAGCCGCCACACTATAGTTGACATCATTTATAATTCATAATTCTCATGTAATTCAACTGTCATCTATAGCCTCAATTGGGGAACAATAACTTTGTGGCAAGTTTCAATGACATTGAAAAAAAAAAACGTCAAATCCAATCAGATTATGCGCCTACCTTCACCACGTTAGTGCCATCAGCCGCCGACACGTAATACAACGGTATCTTGTATTTCGACGGCATGTTGAACGACTTTTTGACGACGTCCATGTTGGAGTCTATCTTGTTAGCAGCACAGAACACGGGGATGTTGGGCCGGTACTGCCGCAACTCCGTGTACCAAGCGGCCATGTTCTTGTACGTCGCCTTACGCGTGGAATCGAACACGAGAATGCACGCGTGGGCTTGGTGGTAATACGACGGGTGCATCGACTGGAACGTTTCCTGGCCAGCCGTATCCCAGATGTCTGGAATTATTGGAATAATTGGATAAGCAATTGGTAGATATGTAGGAATTTAGCATTGATGGAATAGACATATCAATTCCAAATATTTCACGAGGATAAATATTTTTGATATTCTCAGTGTTAGGCCTACTACATCATATTCCATTTCACTATTTTTCACTTTAAATGTATTTTTCAAAGTATCTAGCTACGTTAAGGCCCAGCTATTTGATGTAAATTTGCACGATTTTGAAGATATTGCGCTGGGTCATATGAAATTAATTTTTAAATTGTGTGTTAAAATA
Source organism: Brachyptera risi (assembly GCA_964007535.1). Taxonomy (NCBI): domain Eukaryota; kingdom Metazoa; phylum Arthropoda; class Insecta; order Plecoptera; family Taeniopterygidae; genus Brachyptera; species Brachyptera risi. The sequence goes on along the minus strand of OZ023339.1, from coordinate 13,471,309 downwards.
TAAAATTAACTGGAGAAACCAAATGTCGAGTTAAAAAGAATCGTGACCGGTACCTGTTTCCTTGAATACCTAACAAAAATAAGTGGTATTCGGACAACTTCCTGCCTCAGACTGAAAAGTAGGAGAGAATGTGTAATTTCCGTTGATATTCCCGTTAGTGTTGGTCTCCTGTTTTCAATAGCTTTTGCTACAAAATGCAACATGTCACATAAATATAGGCTACCAAACCTAAAATTAGATGTTATATTCCTACAACTCTAGTGATAGGGAAGCCTCACACCCCAAATACGGATCTTTGAATCTTTTTTTTATGTTTGTAGGCCTACACATTGCACAAGTCAAACGGTTTCACTGATCAACATGAAACTTTTTTTGAACATGCAGACTGACTAATCCAACTTGAAACTGTCTAGATTAGGAGCCGAATCGGTTCAATTCAATTCAATTCTGCATTCTTACCTACAGTTATTGGTTCTCCATCGACCGTTGTATTTAACCGCATTATGTCAAGTGCATATGTAGACATTTTATGAGGTTTGAACTCATTTATAAGAAATCGATCAACCAACCTAAAACAGAGTTAGAAAAGTAATGAGGAGGTTATAAGGCAACAAAAGGACATAGGCCTACAATCATTTATATAACCATTCAATACCCACACCTAGGCCTGGCAAAATAATTTAAAATAAATTGTTACAATATACGCACTTTGATTTACCAACTGCACTATCGCCAAGACATATAACTTTAATATTAAAATCAGTCTTTTCACTATTATTTTCGTAATCAACCTCTATATCGTCGTTATTCATAGTTCTTGTCACCGGTGACAGGATCGACAAATCAGACATTTTCACTGTGTTTACCTGTAAAGGAATGTCGTTTCCATAGTAACTGGTGAATATCATTTTGCACCATGCTGAGGACGTCTCCAGCACAGTGCAATTAACATTTATATTCTTTGATCAGCACATTCAGAAGGCGGTGGCCATAGGCCGCTACAGTGCATTTCAAAGATGGTGGTAAACTAGCTATTTAGGGCTAGGCCTACATTTAGTTATACTAATAATTACGCAGTAACAATAACAACAATAGGGCCTATCCAGGCCCAGATTTCGAGCTTCGCATCAGTGATTTAGGCGTACGCCTAGCCTAGGCCCTAGCTGCTGAGTACAGAAAGAACAAAGAAGTTCCCATTTTGTGTTGTCAAGAAGGTAGGGTTATGTAGGCTCATACCAAAAATAGTTTGGGCTAATTATTAATCCTTGGGCCCACAGAATTACTTAAACAACTAGGCCAAATAACTAGGCCCAAGTAAGCCCTATTGATTTTGTGGCCATAACCAGTGTTGGGTAATGAACTTTTAAAATGAATGCGTTCGCGCGAACGCGTTTGTATTGTCTGAACTTGACAATGAACGCGTTACATTTACAGTCGACAATCTTGAACTTTCTTCATGTTCAATTTTTCGGTGATCTTCAACGGAATAAAACGTTCATTTGAGAGTTCATAATTTTAGATCACTCATAATCCTATTCGACACGATCGCTCTATCCGTACTTTCCCGTCCAAATTCCGAATGAGATAGACTATTTTATGGTCTGTCCCGAATGTATAATATTCCCTGTTCAGGATTTCATCATGTGATCGCTTGTCACCAGGCAAGCCGGCAGCCACGTGTGGTCAAGGTTGACGTGTTGTGACTTGTAGTTGTTATCAATCACTAATTAACTTGAGACATTAACTGTAGAAAATGTGTGTGTAAGCCCACATAGGCCTATATTATTTTTGAACCATTTTTTCCCTATAATTTTCAAGTTGAATTTTTGAATGAACTTGTTTTTTTTATTTGAACTTGAACTTTTACCACAAAGTCACAAAAACAAACTTTGAACTTTTTAAAAGATCAATTTATTTGACATGAACTGAACTTTTTAATAGTTCCTTTTATAAGTGAACTATCCCAACACTGGTCATAACCATCACCTTACATGTAACCTTAACGCAGATAGGTCAAGGATCTGGCATATTTACTCCATCTTGTATCTACCTTGCTCATGATTGCCTGAATCAATTGTATTCACACCACTTGTTTCTTTTACTTCCAGTTGGATTTTACAGAAGAGCAGCGGGATGGACCTAGATCCCTTGGCCATACCGGTAGTGAAGGAAGAAGATCATAAGGTCATTGTAGCGAAGGACGAACCACTAGTTGACTTTGGATCAGGTATCGTATAGCGAATACTAATGTCACCTCAACATTAACAGTATTCAATTACTCCTAGGCCTGTTAGCATCTGGAGTGTTATTGTTTTTCTTGTACACGGACTATTGACCTCTGCTACAGCCTACACTAGCAACTCTCTCATGCGTAGTGATGTAAATCGGTAAATTACGGTTTGTAAATTACCGTTAGGCCTACGGTGCAAACTACCAATTGACCATAAGTTACAAATTAGTTGAATTACATGAACTATATGGTATATATATGTATCTTTATTCAGACTCTGTCTTACATTAAAAGATTGCAAAAACACAGAATAAAAATCAATTAATTAAAATATAAAACAAATGATCAATAACAACATTTTAGAGAATAACAAAATAAATATAATTTGACTCATAGGTTTGAATAAGAAAATGTAGAAGAAAGAAATAATTAAATGATGATAACGAAATCATACAAAAATTAAAAAAGGGGAAAAAAGAAAAATAGTATGCAATGAAAACAAAATTGGAAATCAAAGCTGAAGACTATAAAGATGATGTCGTAAAATTTGTAGGGATCCTCGAAGGGCGAGTAAAACTATGCTTTAAATGAATTTGTTGTTGAGTCTGAATTTTTTTACAAAATTTCACAAAGAAATTGTGAATTGTGCCTCGAGTTATTACTATCGTAATTCACTATAAATTAGGGGCTGGTAATTAATTGAAAATTCCTTCAAGCGGCATATTTTCAAAAATAGATTCACTCTTGTACGGTGATTTTCAAAAGCAGTTATTTCAGTATATATTATTCTTTCAATTATTTTTTTCATTCATCTGTTCATTTATTCATTTGTCTGTTACATCACAAAAAATAATAGTAGGCCTATACATTTTCACTAGGATATTAGACTCGTCTGAATCTACCCGTTTTTTATCTCTGAAACTATTGAAGATAATCACTTCAAATTTCTACCACACGTAGGCCTAGATATGAGTAGGCCTACCATAGTTGTGTAGAGATTTTTTTTTTATATATATTTTTTTTAACGACGCACTGTAATGATGACTGAGATCTGTTGGCGTCGGATGAATGATTAATGAGATGATGGGATTGTGAGATGAAGGTTTTATGGGTAATGGGAAGGATAGTGGGAAGGAAGCGATCGTGGCCTATATTGTGGGAACCATCCCGGCAACAGCCTAGACTACAGAGGGAAACCACGAAAAACCTCTGTAAAGATGCACGGTGGCGTGGATCGAACCGGGTCCGATATGTCCCTTCACCTCCCGGGTCGCACGAAGCAAGTACCCTAACCACTCAGCTACTGTGCCGGTATAGAGATTTTTTTGTATCCATGCAAAACAACATAGGCCTGGAGAACTAAAATGGTTGTATGCTTAAAAATGTAGTACGAACCTACTATTTCGACATCCTCAAAAAAAAAACAATCAATATTTTTCGTTTGATTTAAAATTTTCCAGTGCATGTGTAAAGGTGAAAGGTCTCATGTATCTACTGTGTAATAAATTTTGTGAAGGTAACTTCTATGGTTTGCGTGAGACTGGTAGGCCAACGTAATCGTGTACATCCAACATTGTCGATATAGGGCGTACAATGTCCCCTTGAATACTCATTACTATAATACAGAAACATGTTTTACTCATTTATTACAGTGAAACCTCTATGACCGTTCCCGCATCCATCGTTTTCCTGCTTCCATCATTCATTTCGTCTCAACCTACTCCCCATGTAGCCAATGTTAAATTTTCCTGGATGGTTAGTTTTTTTGCATCGACGTTTTTTTCCTAGTCCCTTGAAAAACTATACATACCGTAGAGGTTTCACTGTATTATATTTCCCGTATCACGTCTACCGGGGCGCCTGAAGAGCGAATACTGGAATAAAGATAGGCATACTACCAAGAGTGAATGTGGCTTGGCGTGTTTACTTAGAAAGAGGATGGCCTATTTGAGGAAACGATCATAACCTAAACCAAAACCCTTAACAAAAGCTCCTTTGTGGTCTAAACAATTCCCCGAAAAAGTGGCTTAGTTACGACATTCCTACACGCCAAGCCCTCCTTCACTCTTAGTAGTATCTTTATTCCAGTATTCGCTCTTCAGCGCCCCCAGCCTACCGGTACAGACTTAACAAATATATTCATGAAATTAGAGTTGGCCCTATTTCCGTCTTGGATTTGAATTTTGTGTAATTATATAGACCTTATAATTTGTGATTCTTCATCAAATTATTATTGAACAATTTAATTATTGATCATTTAATTGATTTGTATTGTGTTTTCATTGGTAGAGAGTAGAGACTATTGCCTAATACTGTTTGCCTCTAGGCTTAAACAGTGTTACAGCAATTGAAGGTTCAAAATATCAGTTCGAATTATGGTTCAGATAGAATTCAGATTAACCATATTAATAAACATTGGAATGCCTACCGGTATACCTTCAGCTGGGGACCGAGGTTAAGTTTAAAGTATGTCAAATTTCGGATAAACCGAATTTGGATTAACGAGGGTTAACTGTATCGCTATTAGTTTGAATTGTCACCATGTCACAAATCACTTTCCAATACTTTTTAATTTTCAATTAATAGACGAGCTTTAGCGAGGATTCAATTTGACATACTAAAAAAAATGGTGTTCATTTTTATGTTTATTTTTTATTTTTTTATGTTTTTTTGTCGGTTCTCCACAGGTCAAACGGCTACAGCTTTCAAGTTCAAACTTTTTTTAATCATGGTTCCTCATCTAACTTAGATCTGTATAGTTTTGTGGCATTATCGGGTGATAACTTTTATTTTTATGTATTTTAGAAATTTCAGAAATACCCATTTAAACATCTTACACAGTGGAAAAAAAATGAAATAATTTTGTTCAACAAAAAAATGAAATTTTGCAAGAAGTTGGATTACATTTTGATACACATTTCTGGAAACTCTCAGCTTGATCGGGTCAGCCATTTTGAAGAAAAAAACATAAAATGTGCTAAATTGGTACCACTCGAAGCAGTTTTTACCCATTTATAACTTAAATGTCACCCAATTGGCGAATGTAGGCAGAAGTTTGGCAGAAAAGTCGACATACTATTACTTTCCGCTCGTCTAACAACGCGTATATGGCGTTTTCCTAGTATTTCTGAAATGGAAGAAATTGAGTATATGAAATCCAAGTGAATTGCATACAACCCCCGGATGATGTTGATAAGTTGATGGGATCATTTTTTGTCAGTAGCAAAAAAAAAATAGAAATCCAACATAAGGTTAAACAAAATTCACTAGTTTTATATGAATTGGGTGAAAGGGAAAGAAAGAACAGCAGCTTACCAAGATTTATGAGCAGAGAAAGGCCTACTCGTAGTGGAGAGCCCGTAGATAGAACACATGGAGATGAAAGTTACACGAGGTTTCGACGTTTCGGCTATTGCCTTGGTCACAGTGAAGTAGAGAGTTTAGTTTACACTAGTTTTAGTTTGTTGAGAACACGAGAAATCCTTCGACCATGGCGGGAATCGAATACTGTCCTCCTGAATGACTGTCATTCGTATTTAAGTTGAACAAATCAACTATTTTTGAGGAAGGGTATCAGTCACTCATATTGAAATGCACTTCATTTTTTTTATAGTAATATATTTTTGTGACAATTTTTTTTCTAGCAATAAATTGCCGAGGCCTCGTAGGCGCTTCTTCCAGTTTGATCCTGTAGGACAGCCTTACGATGGATCTGGATCCCCTAGCAACAGTGAAGGAGGAGGAAGACCATACAGACGTTGTGGTGAAGGACGAACCACTGGATGCGTTGGAATCAGGTACGGGGAACAGTGGCGTAACTAGGAATTTTGGGCTCCGGGGCAAAGGATTTACTTGGCCCCCCGTCCTCCAAAAAACTATATATCATTTCGAATGATGACATTTTGATATCATTCAACATGCAGCCCCCATATTTCATGTTTTTTCAATTTACTATTGACGATTATTAAAATACACTAAAAATTATAATTAAAATGCATTCACAATTATGTCATTCCATAAAATGAAATGGTTACCTATATTGAAGATCAAGATTAAATGATACTTATTCTTGAGAGGAAAAATAGTTGACTTTTCACCAGAATGTAGTCAAAGTAGCAAGCTTTGGGAATACAGTATGGCTGCCCCTGCGGCAGTTACGCCACTGACGGGGAACCTTTTGTGCACGCGCTAGTGATGGGACGTTGAAAATTTTCAATGAAAATGTTCAATTTAAGGAAAATTTTCAATGCAAATTTATCGAAATTTTCAGAAAATGTCTAATGCATTGAAAATTTTCTGTGAATCTGATGGAATCGAATAAGTTCATCTAATTCACCCAATTGATTCATTTTCAGTGATTTTCAAAATGAAATCGTTGGATTTTTCTCAACTTGGACATGGACAATTTTCAATCGAAATTTTAAAAATTCAAATTTTAAAAATTTTCAATCGAAATTTTCAATTTTCAATTGAAATTTTCAACATCTATACTCATTTATTTTTCAATTAGGTAATTTTCAAAGGACTTTTCATAAGAGGACAGTACAGTTGAGTACCGGCCCCACCTACGGGTGATTGCCGAGAAGTCAACACATTTTATGAGGAACTATCAATACATGTTCACAAACTTGAAAAAAACAGTCATTATTTTATGTAGGCCCTACTCATTTAGGGTCTTGACAATTTTGCACCTTCCATGTGGTGGTTCAACAAATTCTTTCAGTATCACTAAGAGTGAATTCAAACTTGAGTTTCTTCTGTGACAAATTATGTGTACACCATAAAAAAAAAAAATTGAAAATTTTCAATGAGTAAAATTTTCATGAAAATTTACATCACAACGCCAATTCAACCTGTCTTGCGACCTTCTTATCCAGTCTGTCAACCTATCTAATTCAAAACCCATTCCACATACTAGAAGACTTCCTTTTGTCCTGACTATTTTTAATCCAAGTCATGTCGAATGCCTTTATTACATGTTTCTTTTGTTTACATCTCTCATTTGAATTACTTCTTATTACTTTTAAATTAACTCTTGTCCATCTATTATCTATGTATTTAATTTTATTGCTCAATTCTTATGAAGGATGATTTCTGTACGTGTAGGGGCCTAAAGGGGCATTCATGTACGTTTAGCAAGCTCTAGCAAGGCATGAAACCTGTTTGACCAACTGTCATGGCGGCAATTTGCTATCTACTTTGCGGGGTGGTTTTTGATGATCGCAAGTTGCGACCGCTAGCATCTTTGCTAGACGTACATGAATGCCCCCCCCTACTCTCTATATGTCCAATGAATGAAAATAAATACAATACAATACAATACAGGTAGCTTACATTAAACACTGTAGTCTCCTCAGCAATAAAAACATTTTACCGCTTCTAGCATGATTTTGGTCTTGAGTGGTATTTTCTTTAATCCACACTGACTATTGACCATTTTTTCACCTTCAACCTGCCAACTTGAACTACTTGAATTTATGAATTTAAATTATCAAACATTATCACGGTGAAAAGCGAATACCGGAAGACGGATACCACCGAGAGTGAACTTGAGCACGAGAGTGGCTTGAAGAGTGGGCTTAATTGGCATGTATTTGTAATAGCAATGATGATTATTGTTTGCTCAACTATCCCACAATAGCTAGGTTATACGAGGGTACGAATGAGCAGATGATTATGAAACTATGAAGTGATGATAAGTGAAAGGACGTTTACAAAAACCCATGCCTTATGCGGGACTCGAATCCATTCCCAACGATAACTTCAGTTTCTAAAGCGGTGCCTCAGCTGACCGAGCTACCGAGGGTGGCTTTGTAATAGCATTTCATAGTATGCACCATTCAACTTGTGTGACAAAATAACATTGTACCTACAAAGGTTATAAAAATTTGTCAATATTATAATGCCGTAAGAAGAGCTACTATTTCGCGTGACTGGTTAGGGTTATTTGGGTCAGGTTTTTATGGTTTCCTCAAATATGTACAAAACCTCTCCTTTTACTTTCACAGCCTCTTTTTGAGTGAACACCCCAAGCCCACGTTCACTCTTGGTAGAATCCGTATTCCAGTATGTAACTACATTATAACTCACGATAGATAGCGGATGGCAATTTTCTTCGATTCATGATACCGGTACTATGGGATTTGGTTCAATTCCAAGAGAAGGCTAGAGATTTTGTTTCTATCTTTCTTTTCTGTCTCTGATCTGTTCCTTACTATCCTTGCTCAACCAACAGGTGAAAATCCTAAACTCAAGCTACATAACCTGCAAATTGAATTCCGAGTTGGTTCATGTAGGTCTAGGCCAAGAGGGTGCTGTGTGCAGACAGTGCACTTTGGTGACAGACCTGGGCAAGCCAGCACAGGAAACAGTTTGCAGTTTGTCTCTTTGTGTGGAAGAAGCATTTAGAATATCCAATATACCCACCTGATGAGATCTAACAAGATCAAAACATGTCGTGAGCTTTATATTATTATTTTTGTTTCTGAGATTTTCACCTGTTGGTTATTCCCTTCAGAGACCGTGGAGAAGGTGGTGAGAAACTTGAGTTTTTTATTCTTGTGGAACCTACCTCCCAGTAAAGCACTCTCATTGTCCAGTCCACACATGTGTGTTTTTTGTGCTCCATCTATGTATTTCCTCCAACCTGTACCCACCTCATTATTCTCATATCACTTGTTTCTCCTACTCTACCTCATCATCTACTATTCATCTCATATCGTCCATCACCAAATAATGTATTATGCTTATTTGTATTTGTATTCGTATTTTATCAGTTGCCATAGTACATTTTTCAATGTGAATACAATGTCACCAGATAATATTATGAGTTATAACAAGTAGCAGAGTAATATAGTGACAAGTAAGGAACTTATATTCAAATAAGAAGTGAATAATAATAAAAACAAAAGTGGTGTTAAACGAAGAGCTTGACATCACTCAAGATATATGTCCTACCGAGCACAACCTAATTTAATAATCTCAATCATAAAATTCCTCTGCATTATTTCAAGTATTCAATATACTACATCATAGTTTACCTCGTTCTTGTTCGCAGATGCTACTGTCAATACTGAGTATGAGCCCAGCTCGTGTGAAGAAACAGAACATTTCTCCGAAGCTGCTGCTCTGTTCCCCGAGCAAGAAATAGATCAGGATAGGCTATGTGTACTAAAACAGCAAGAACTGGATATCAAGGTTGAATATACATTTGAGCCGGAAGAATTAAACGAGATAGCTTTCGTGGAGGTCAAACAAGAACCAGATGAAGAATGTATGTATATCATTTTTTTTCTGAATTATAAATACCATCTGTTGTTCCGTGTTGAATCTCAAGCGTTGGTATTGTGACGAGACGTGAAGCGAAAGCGACAAATATGTGGTATTGAAATGACTTATGTCAGTGCTAAACACAATTTTAGTTTCATGTCCTACCTTTTTGGATCATGAATATCGATTGAAACAAGTTGAACCAATAGAGGCAATGCCTGCTTCACAACCCGCATAATCCGTTCCCTCCCATCTTCTTGCCAACTCTCAGAGTTAAGAGGCTGGGAGCTTGCTCACCAATGGATAACTCTCTTTGCCCCAGGTCTCAACCTTAGGTAACTCATCCCTGCTACTTCTTCTCCCTTTCATCTCACCCTTTTAACTTTTTAATATTTATTCTCCAAAAAAAAACCATAAAATATCTAGCGAAAGTAAGTTACAGTCCATGCTCCGATGTATTTTATAAAGACTCAAGTAGACCTCTATCCAGAAATTTTAATATTATGACCTTACCATGTATATATATATATATATATATATATAATATAATTCTTTATGTGTTAGAAAACAAGAACCTTTTATACGATGATAATGTAGAGCATAGTCATAACACCAGAAAGAATAATATAAATGTTATGAAGCACAACCTATCAATTGTAAAGAAAGGGCCTATACATGCTGGGACTAAATTTTATAATGTTCTACCTCTAGAAATAAAAAATGACAATTGTTTTTAAATTAAACTAAAGAATCACCTTATCAGTAAATTTTACTATAGCGTTAAAGAATTTCTAGAAGACTGACCATATTTAATTTTAATCATCGACACTAGTCAGTTATATATATACCAGTATTGTAAGTTTTTAAAATATTATTGACCATTGTATATATTTTATTTTCTCTGTATTTAGTTTTATTCTGACGGTGACAATATCATGTACTTGATCAAACAGTATTAATAAAAAAATTATTATTATCATTATTATTTTTAACTACACTGCACAGCTTCTTTTAGCCCCCTCCCACACATCTCCCACACACGCTCTCTCCCACACAGTATGGAATCAAAGTTACCATGGTCAGCCAAGATCCCTATTTTTTTTGACTGGTAAAAAAGTGCATGCTACAGAATTTTGTCAATTTTTTTCTTGTCGTATTCACTTTTATATGAATCAAGTTTCTAGTAATACTCTATCGTTTGATTTTCAGTACCCAACAGCCAAGTAAATGATACAAGCAAGAATAAAACAACATGGTATTCATCAGAGCTAGATACCAGTACAGAATCATCATCTATGGGTGTGGACAATCATGCAGAATCTCTGAAGTCTGTCGCTACTGGAAAGAAGAACAAGAAAAAAGTGTCATCCAAGAAAAAGGAAGCCGAGATGAAGAACGTTGAAGTTACGAACAATACTTGCAGTGTGTGTGATTACAAAACAAGCAAACCATCCAATCTTAAAAGACACATGTTGATACATACAGACGAAAACCCATTCCAATGCAAGCAATGTACTTACAAATACAAATCATCAAAGGAGATGGAAATACACATGCTGTTACACACCGATAATAAGCCATTTCGATGTAAGTTGTGTTCTTTCAAGTGCACAAGATCGTCTCATCTAACAACCCACATGTTCATACACACCGGTGAGAAGCCATTTCGGTGCACGGAATGCTCTTTCGAGTGCAATCAGCCAGGTAGTCTGAAGACCCACAGAATGATACATACTGGTGATCAACCATTTCAGTGCAATGAATGTCCTTTCAAATGTAGATCATCGTCTGGTCTCAAGACTCATGTTATGATACACACCGGCGAACAACCATATCATTGTAGGGAATGTCCTTTCAAATGCAGATCATCATCTTCTCTTTCGATGCACATGCGGAAACACACCGGCCAGAAACCATTCCAGTGTGAAGTATGTTCTTTGAAGTGCACAACATCATCTCATCTAAAAACCCACATGTTAGTACACACTGATGAGAAGCCATTTCAGTGCCAGAATTGTCCGTACAAGTGCAGAACATCATATGATCTTAGAAGACACATGTTGATACACACCGGCGAGATGCCGTTTCAGTGCCAGGAATGTTCTTTTAAGTGCAGAATATCATACGATCTTAAAAAACATATGTTAATACATAGTGGTGCAGAACCATTTCAGTGTAACGTATGTTCCTTCAAGTCCAGATTATCAACTCGTCTTAAAACTCACATGTTGAAACACACCGGTGCAAAGCCATTCCAATGTAATGAATGTTCTTTCGAGTGCAGAGCTTCGAGTATCCTGAAAAAGCACAATAAGATGATTCATGGCTGTGAACACCCTTTCGAGTGCAGTGAATGTGTGTTCAAGTGTCGGCTTAAATATCAATTAATTGCTCATATGATGGCAGTCCACATGGAATAGTCATAAATCTGCTTTTTTTTCTCTCTCTCTTGCTCCTACTTCTCCAGATCTATCACATATCTAGTAAACCTCTCTTACTTCTTTCTTGGAAAATATCCATCATAGATGGATCTTGAGTTACCAGCATGGGAGCACGATGTAGTGATACCAACCTATTTCATCATGATATAAAGGAGGTGCTCCAACTCCCATACTGATAACATGGAAGGTATTCGTGGTTTCTTTCGGTCAGCCAAAGGTCCTGATTGCCTGTCACGATTCAGTGAACTAGATGTAAATAAGAGTGGCTACGGTACCGGTGGCATTGTTGAACTAACAATATCTATAATTCTCGTAAAAAACAAAAGCACAACTGCTATATTATAATTCTACTGGGCCGTGTATAGTATTGTTGGGCATTGTTGTTTTAAATAGCTTGATATAAAAGCGATAGTTGCGCTACAGGCGATCGGGTCGCTGGACTCAGATTCTGACCACGGAAATATTTCACTTTCATAACCCGAGTTGGGTCACCTCCTTTATAATATGATTAAATAGGTTGGTATCACTACATCATGATGGGAGTAGCTCTAACTGGTAGTCAGGTGTTGATATCACCATGATTATACAAGCTATTTGTTTGTACAAATGTTGAGAATAAGACTGACTGAACTTCGGAACACTGGTGTGGTGATCAACTTTATGTGCAGGGCATCATATATGTTCATGCTACGTCAGGATCACGTTCGGGTAGGTGGTTTGATAGCTAAAAAGCTCATAATGCAAAGCTCTGACGTTGAATGTACATACTCGGTTGGTAAACGTAGTTTGGCAGTGCATCGAACCTTAGTTGTCTAATAAGCCACTTGGACATTTACGTTTGTTACTGATAATACCATTGCATTGCTAGCAATATGTTATAAATGCATGTTCTGTTACAACACAAACAGAACAGCAGATGAAATGAATTGTATTAGGACATGACTTATTGACAGAGAAATAACAAGTCAAGGAAACAAGGAGATGGTTAACGAGAAAGGATAATAAGGAAATGATGAAAAAAACACGGAAGACTACTTCACGTTGGTCGATGATGCAGTAGGATGAAAGGAACACGCACAAGATTATTGAAGCATTGAAGCTTACTTCACGTCGCTTACAAGGTGATCAAATGTACCGGATACGAGGCAAGTCATATGCTCGCCATTACCTAGTCTGATGTGGTATATCATCTTGGCGTATTGTCATGGTCAATAGTGTGGTTTAGTCGTCCACTCGTCATCACACGACACCTAGTACATGTCTTGATTGGTCTCTCTCGCACGATCTTCATCTTCCCATTGGACGCTACCTTGCCTAGTGTGGTGAATCCCCTGGTCGCTGGTCTCGCATACGCGATATCTTCCAGTTGCCGCCTAATCACTCGTCGCCGCTTGCCGTCGCCGCCTTATCGTGGTTTGTGCTGTTCAGACGTAACATATCTGCTGGCTGGTTTATTGATGAGCGTAGCGAAGTCTCCATCCCACTCTTATAGGGGTTTGTCTGTGTGGTTTTTTGAGGGTTTTTTTTTTGTTTGTAAGCACTTCACAGGTCGCAGGGTTTGACTGATCGACATGAAACTTTTTTTGTGCACGGAAACTTATCCCACTTGGAACTGTATAGTTTTTGGGATGAATCGGTTGAACCGATTTTGAGAATCATCATCTCAAAGTTTCTAAAAACCCCATAAGATTTAGCTGGGGGGAAAATGTTGAAAAATAAAATCTCCAAATGGAATTAAATTCTCTCTAAATGTGTATACATGGATTTTACACATTATTACGATTTTGTAAGCAATTCTGATCAGTCATTTGAAGAAGAAAAATAAAATGACTGATAATATTCATAAAATATATCATAAACATTGTGACAGAATTAAGTATTGGAGATTCACTGCTTTCTAGATTCAAGAGTTGACCAACAATGAAGTATTTTTTATATGTGTCAAGGTGTGTAGAATACCAGAGTCGATAAAGTAGCAAGGGTAGAACTACTTCAACGACTTTTATACCTGTCGCTCATCTTACAACGCATATTACGCGTTTGACTAGTTATATACGTAATAGACAACCAATTTGTTATCACTAAATCTATTTATATATCAATTGTAAATACTGAAGTGTAATTTAAAAATATAAATAATACTGGTGTATATAAGCTCTGTTTTAGTCACACAGGTCAATCCCATCATGATCTCGGAAGGCTTAGTCGGCTGGTTTCTTCAGGTGAGTTCTCGGATGAAATATCGGACGGGTTGTGTTAATCAACGCTATCCATCATTCGGAGGGGCATTTGTACAAATTCTTGATTGCTTGATAATGTATCAAAGTTGTTGAATAATCTTAATTGGATGAAATGTTATAACGTTTCTCACATCAGGATATGAATTGAAACCAGGTTAATCAAGATTTGTACAAAACCACCCCCAAATCACCATGGGCGTCATCCTATACTTCTGTCAGTCGTGTGTGATCAATTTACCTAAACGTCTTGTCTTCAATCCCTGCCTACTCATCGATATAATCTATGCATCGTTCCCGGATCCATCGTTTTCCTGCTTGTATCATTCATTTTTTCTCACCCCACTCCCATATAATCCATGTTTTATTTTCCTGGTCTCTTGAAAAACAATAGAGATTTCACTGTATAGTAGGACATAATTCGAGCGATTGTATTTCATATCTAATAAAATTACTTGATCGAGCTCTGATTGTTCCAACGGATGATTAAATATTAGTCAGTTAATTAAATTACGTAGGCCTAATGTACAAAAGTAACATACGTCACCGAGGGTGATAACAAGGTAATTTGCTTAATCTAGGACAAAAGCTATCCACGATGGATACGCAACTTGGACTTCTTCCGAGTGACTATCATCTCTTGAGCTAAGAAACTTTTTGGCACCACCTAGATTGCCTATATAAGCTAGCTACAGGCTCTACAGAGCTCATAAGCTGGATTTCCATGAAAGCATTATTTGACAAGAGTGACTCGATTTCTAGTTGTTGAGCTCGCCTCAACTCCACCGCCTTGTGGGAGCAAAACGTAAATCGCGTTCAAGGAAGATCAGGTTTTGGGCCGAGTAGACAATGTAAAATTGAAAAATTGCCTACAAACAAAGCTCAATGCCTGAGTAGTCGATCTTGGTGGCTTATGTAATCAGTTACATAGATCCACAACATTGAGCCTATGACTAGGCAAACGCATCATAAGCGTTGTAAGATGAGCGAGATATCTGAATAAGGTATAATAGTCATTAAGTAGTTCTACCCTTGCTACTTTATCGACTGTGGTATTCTACACACCTTGACGCATATAGAGAAGACTTCATTGTTGGGCAAGTATCGAATCTAGAAAGCAGTGTATCTCGGCAACCTAAATCTTTATTTATTTCCAAAAAATATTCGATGAATAAAAACAGTTGATTTAATTTTTTTTCTTGATACACATTATCACGATTTTGTGTGCAATCCAAACCAGCCGTTTTGAAGAAAAAAATCAAATCAACTGTTTTTATTTGTCAAATATATTATAGAAATGAATGAAAATTTATTTTGAGAGGTTTTATTTTTCAATTTTTCTTGCCCAGCCTAATCTTATGGGGTTTTTAGAAACTTTGAGATGATATTTGTCAAAATCTGTCTGACCGATTAATTCCAAAAACTATACAGTTCTAAGTTGGAAAAGTTTGCTTGTACGAAAAATGTTTTATGTTAATCAGTCAACCCCTGCGACCTGTGCAGTACCTGCAAACAAACAAAACAAAAAAAACAGTCAAAGCCGTATAATACCCCGTTCACATAAAAAATGTTGATCATGATCAACAACTTAATCTTGATTACCGTGCTGTGTAAATGCAACTCCATTAACGTTAATAGTGATTAACTTCTAAATCTCGTTCAGAAAATCATGTTAACGCCATTGGTAAATTACCCACAACTCTATTTGTATATTTAATTGCAATTAGCGTGATCGAGATTAACTTTTCGGTGTGAACAGGGTATAAGAGTGGAATGGAGTCTTCGCTTATACCTTGTTCACACCGAAAAGTTAATCTCGGTCTAGCAAATTGAGATTAAATGTATGCATGGAATTGTGGGTAGTAAACTAATGGCGTTAACGCGCTAACATGGTTTGCTGAACGAGATTAAGACGTTAATGGAGTTGCGTTCACACTGCACGGTAATCGAGATTAAGTCGTTGATTGTGATTAACATTTTTGGTGTGAACAGGGTATTACGCTCATCTAACTTTCGTAGGTTGAGCCCAGTTGCGTATCCATCCTATGACCATCAATTACGTATTGATAATTGATAGTCATAGATAGCTATTGTCCCAAGCCTAATTCACCAATCATTTGGTACAACTGGCTAGAAATAATCCGACAAATTATTTCGCCATTATTCCAATTAAATAATTCCAATTCAAATAATCATTACTTTTCTGAATATATTCAAATTTCGTGGTCATGAGCACGGCCTGCTGGAGACAAGGAAAACGGTCAATTCTGGAAGGCTGTGTCTACACGAAATTTCCACTGACATTTCGTTTTGGAATGTCAGCTTATACGACGTTTCTTTGTGTGTAAGCTAGGCCTACTAAAGCTTTAGCTAGTGCAAATGATCTCAGGCATTGTCTACAAATTCAATGTCTCAGGTGAGAGGTAATGCTACATAAAACATGCTACACCTCTTCATATTTGGATAAATGGTACTACAAATTCGGTCTTCTCCTTGAAATCTGTAGGAATTCAATGGCCTGTCTAGGTTAGGCTACATTGTTTAGATTCACGGTAAATCTGTTAAGGGCTAAATGAACACTCGAGTGTTCATCGCGATGAACAATATATATCTCATTCTTTCTTGCTCAAAATGAAGATATTGGAAGGAAAATACCTACAGCATAGGCTCAACGCATGTTTCTGTCATTGATGAAATGACGAACCTAACCTAATTTATGAAATCTTCGTCAGTCTAACATTAGTGGCACATATTTGCAGGTTAATGACAACTCAGGTGCAAAATTAAATCAATACAATGAACGTAGACCAAAGAATTCATGTGAAATTGGACCCTAGTCGAAATTCGAGCCCACAACACCAGCAAAAAAGATTATTGTAGCCTTTCTCAAGCAGCCGTTTGGCAATGCTACCGGTATTGAGTAGGCTCACCTTATAAAATCAATGCTACAGGTAGGCTGAGACCTGCTCCAAAAAAACTGAGTCTGTATGCTAGTAAATGTTGGTCAAGATCTTAATTATCAGTACAGTGCGTCGTTGAACCCAATATGGAAATGAAATGATGAAATTCACAGATTCAGGCCTAGCCGTTGAATTTGTGAAACCTTACTAAATCAATGGCCAGTCTAGCCACTGGTACAAGTCTGAGCACAAGGCTGGGTTGCTAGACAATTAACCTGAAACGCAATATGATTACTGGAGATAGATCTCTGGTAATTTTGTATTATTTAGTACCAAATTTATAGCCAATAAATAGCCAGTATTATGGATAAAAGCCAAATGTCAAATCTGTTTCATAAATTATCCATAAAAGTGCTAGTGTCAGAGGCTAGTTGGTACTTGCCAGCGCCAACAGATGGCAGAAAGCACGTCAACAAATGTTTTCGGAGCCTATACACAACGTCAAGCTTGTTGAGTCAACATATTGACGAGTAATGTTGATCGTGTACGGCAGGTCTGAATGACAGGGAAACCACAAAAAAACTGTCAGGATGGTCTATCATGGCACGGGAATTGAACCCCAGTCTCCTGAATGACGGCTCAGTGCATTAACCACTCGGCCACTCGTCTCAATTTATTAATTATCATTCATTCATTAATTGGGTGTAATAATGCACTGCCAGTGCCATCATGACTTGGATCTATGATCGTCGGCATTGACTTTATAATACACTGCGGTATCGGAATGATGTAGGCCTAAAGATGAGATGAAAAGTTATTTCAAATTGGGAATTTTTGGATAGTGGGAAGGTGTCAGTAGTGGCCTATTGTTAAGGAACCTCTCGAGTATGAACCTAAACAACAAAGAAAAGCCACAAGAAATATCGTGTCAGGATGATCAACCATGGCAGGAATCGAGCTTGGCTCTTCTGAATGACGGTAGTGTGGTATATACCACACTTTCTGAAGTGTGGTATATAGGGAAATCAATACAGAGGAGGATGTAGTAGCTATTCAGGCAGATTTGACGGCACTTAATTGTTGGGTTCAGTTGAACAAGATGGGGTTAAATGAAGGGAAGTGTAAGTTAGTCACCTTTGGTAGGAGGAGAGTGAGGGCTGATATAGTGTATGATGTAGGAGGGAAGTCACTTGAGTCAGTGGAAAATTACAAGTACTTGGGGGTGGTATTTGATGACGTCTAGGGTGGGGGAGTCAGATTGAGAGAATAGTAAAAAAGAGTATAAATGCACTAAACTTTGTAATGAGGCAGCTTAGGGGGACAAGTATGGAGATAAAGGAAAAGGCTTATTTCTCGTTAGTGCGTCCCATGGTGGAATATGCTAGTTCAGTTTGGGATCCTTATAGATTAGGTGAGATAAGGGATGTGGAAAGGGTGCAAAGGATTGCAGTTAGAAGGGTTACAGGTAGGGTTAGGAGGTGGAAATGGGGGGAGAATGAAAGGGGGGAGAGGGTGAGAATATTGGAGAGTCCATCTGAGATGATCCGAGACTTGGGATGGCGGGAATTGGAAATACGGAGAAAGGAGGATCGGATCTGTAATTTCTTCAGGGTAATGGAAGGAGAAGGGGGCTGGGGAGAGTTGAATAGGTTGATTGAAAGGAATGAGTCAGGGTATGGGGGTAGGCGAAGTCATGATAGAGCAGTAGTTATAAAGGGGGCTAGATTAGATGTCGGTAAGTTCTCTTTCTTGAATAGGACAGGTAGGGATTGGAATGGGCTTAGTAGAAGTATACTTGAGGATGAAATAGGGTTGAAGCTATTCCGTCAGAAGGTTAGGGAGGCGATAGGATAGGATTGATAGGGAACTTGCCACCGCGCATTTATGTGCAACTGCAAGAGTTAATAATAATAATAATAATGACGGTTCAGCTCACTACCCACTGGTCCAGCTGTCCCAGTTTATTGTCAGTCTGAAGTGCTATTTACACTGTCCAATTTCCTTTGATTCAAGACTTGTATCCAATAAATTATATACAAGATATATTGGAAACCATTTAGACTATCCAATAGATTTTATCAAATGATGACGTTTGTTTGATATCTAAGAGGCCGTGCATCATAGCTGTTTTCTCAGTTCTCATAAAACCTTTGATGGAAATAGGACATTCTCTAAAAGAAAAAAATGCTATCCAACCTTTTAAACGAAAATTGGAAGTGCTAGTTTTGGTACAATTTTACGATTAGACTATCAAATAACTGTGATAAGTCTTGAATCAGAGGAATTTGATGGGAAATTGGACAGTGTGAATGGGGCTTTATAAATGAAGAATATTGACTATATATTGGAGACATGCTATTCCCTCATAATGAAATGCATTGAGTTTTTTTCATGATGGTAATGGTTTTGTGACGATCTTTCGTGTTTCAGCAATTAATACCTGAAACTTCGTAGGCGCTTCTTCCAGTTTGATCCTGTAGGAGAGCCGTACGATGGATCTGGATCCCCTAGCAACAGTGAAGGAGGAGGAAGGCTATACAGACGTTGTGGTGAAGGACGAACCTCTGGATGCGTTGGAATCAGGTAGTGTACATTGAATACCATTCTCATCAATCAATCAATATTCATCATCAATTGATGACTCGCAGTCTCCGCCCCCTTGACATCACAAATCATACCGTCCAATCAACAGGGCTGTTAGAACTGGAGTGAAATTCAAATATCCATTGGGGTATCCCAAGATGCATTGCGGGTTTGTTTGCGGCCGGGAGATGGTGCCTCATTTTATCTTCAAAACACGTACCTTTCAACGAGGATAATTTTGTGTAATATGGATCGCTGCTCTATCTGGTGTCTTTGTAGAGACGGCTGATAGGCTGGCAAACTTGATGCCAGCGAGCCGGCCTTGAACGTAGCGTTAGTTCCTTTTATCACCACTTATCTACGCACGGTCAATAGTACACAAAAATGTGGCCCGTGAATCGGAACGTATTTTTAACATGGGAGGGATAGGAAGTGAGGACACCATCTCCAATGGGCAAACGCAACCCTCAATGCATCTTGGGGTATCCTCAAATGACCACAAATGATTTAGATCCAACTGGTCTACTGCTGAAGCCACGCCCATTTCGAGTCGTCAATTAGATCTCATCATATTAGAGTATTTCATCATTCCAAGGTCGTATTGCATCTAGAGTGGCAATAATCTGTTTTGCACACTGACTATTCCTTGGCTATCATTTCCCCCCACGAGCCTGCCAAATTGAGCGAGAAAATGTCATTTTCCTGGAATTGGGGGACAAAATGAGTTCAGTTTTTCGGGAGCAAATGGCACAACCTTTCTAGAAATGTGTATTGCGATTGCACCTCAAACTAAAATAAGTACACTTCGAAGTCCGTTCATTTTTTATCGAAGGTTTCTTTCCGCACAGTTCAACGTAACTGTGAGGGGAGTGGATGTGAGATTTCTCCGTCAGAAGACGGCTAGCAGACTAGACCACACGTTACGTAGGAACTTGATCGAGGCTCACCAGAAATCATGTCTGTTGTGAAAATAAATGTTTTCGTTATCGATCATGTCACTGCAGGAAATTGTTTTTTGTTTACCGGCACATGCAGCGTAATGGTCAACGCATTTGCTTCGTGTGACCCGGGAGGCAGTGGGCATACCGGACCCTGTTCGATCCCCGCTACTGTCCATCTTTACAGCTTTTTTTGTGGTTTTCCTCTGTAGTCCAGGCTAAATGCTAGGGTGGTTCCCACAATATAGGCCACGCCCGCTCCCTTCCCACTATCCTTCCCACTACCTAAGAAACCTTCATCTCATCATTTCAATATCTCATTAATCATCCATCCAACGCCAATAGATGGTCATCATTACAGTGCGTCGTTAAAACCCAATATGGAAAAAAAGTTGTTTCACATAAATGAACCTATTTCACATCCCGTTTATCAACGTAATGTATATAGAGATTGGTAATCAATAATTACTTTTTGTTGTTCCCACAGCGAGCGATGTAGGTGTCAGCACTGAGGTAGATCCGTTACTCCTACCTGTTGAAGACGAAGATGTCAAGTTCTCACCTGATAACATCAGCGTTGTGGCTAACGGCTCTACAGGTATGTTTTTTTCACTATCTTGGGTTTTAACGACGCACTATACTGATGGCTACGATCTATTTGTGTCGGTCTACAGGTATGTGTGCAGGACTGATGTACCGGTAGTGAAGTGTTTTACAGTACAACACATATATACAGTCGGGCCCACATAGGCCTATAACGAACTCAGTTTTAACGACGCACTATACTGATGGCTACGATCTATTTGTGTCGGTCTACAGGTATGTGTGCAGGACTGATGTACCGGTAGTGAAGTGTTTTACAGTACAACACATATATACAGTCGGGCCCACATAGGCCTATAACGAACTCAGTTTTAACGACGCACTATACTGATGGCTACGATCTATTTGTGTCGGTCTACAGGTATGTGTGCAGGACTGATGTACCGGTAGTGAAGTGTTTTACAGTACAACACATATATACAGTCGGGCCCACATAGGCCTATAACGAACTCGGTTTTAACGAAATTTCGGTTTTTACAAATTAATTACCATTCCCCTTCAAATCTTCTATCCTTACAATGTTAAATAAAGACCTAGAACAAAGTAATTTATATTTTGAAATTCGGTTATTACCAATTTTTCGTCACTTTTCAGCATATTTTGCTCATTATTTTCAGCTATTTCCAACAAAATATTCGAAAATCGAAACATTTTGCGTAACATCATTTTTGGGTTACATTTTTTTGATGGGACTGTACATCATAGCAGCTGGTGACGCGTACGTAAGCACACGGTCATACCCTCCCCCCCCCATCGTGGAACGACCCAAATCCAAACATTCACTCAATGCGCGCAAAATAATAACGTGATGATGAAATCTTCAATGACTTTGTTTATCTATTTTTTTGTTTACATTCCTTCATTTCCATTCCTGATGGTGTCCTGTCACCCAGGAAATAAAACACGAGAAGTGGGAAGTGGTGGTGTCATGTGATAGCAGATGATAAGTTCTTTATGAAAGGAATTGTCGTTTTCTATTACTTTCTATAAACATACTAAGTGATAATGCGATGTGATGATAATATGTCACCTAGGTAATACAGTACTATAGGCCTACTAAAGCCTGAATTACACGCTTCAACTTATTCTTCAATTGTATTAACTCAACTCATGAATTCATGAAGTTGAACTGTCTAAATAGTAGAATTGAAGAAAAACGGTTTCCTCAAAAACATGAAACACAAGTTTAGCTCAACTTATAGAAGGCCTTGTATAGAGCATGTTCTATTTTCCTTCATGACATGAATAGGGTGACCAGATTGTAGGAAATAAAATCCGGGACAAATAATCATCCGAAAGCGAAGTATCTGCGAAGCCGGCGACCCGCGGGGGGTTTGGGGGGCAAGGCCCCCCAACACCAGCCCCGCAGGGATTTTTTTTTTTGGGGGCGTTTTTTCAATGAGTTTTGGTTACTTTGGAGCACGGTGTGAATAAAAAATAAATACATCATCATTTTCTTATGTAGAGACCTTTATGTGTTTCATCTATGACTATCAATAACCTATGACTATCAATAACGTAACGGCATAAGCAACATGACGTAAGTCCTATCCTTTCAACATTAGGCCGTTTTCACCATGATGGAATCAGCGCGCTTTCGTGTACATTTGCGAGATTCGCAATTTCAAAGCAAATCGTACGTATTAGGCTCGTATCTCAGTGTATAGTACATAGTTGTATACTTGCATTGTTTCTGACCTTTTTCGTAGATGATGAGTAATTATTCTGTTATCAAATGGTGAATATAGCAGTAGGGCTCTTGACTCGGGGACTAAATGCTTTTACAGACGTATTTTAAATTCAGATTGGCCAATTCAAATGAAATTTATTCCAATATTGCTCAATGCAGTTGGGAAGAGCTGGATTCACAGATTGCATTACATCTATTACTTGTATAGATCAACATACAACAATACCAGCAAATCATCATAACATTTGTGAGGCGGCATCCCTTTGATATACGCATGGTGCGAAAGGGAAGCGCCATGTTGCTTATCCCGTTACGTTATTGATAGTCATAGGTTTTATCACTGTTTCTATCAAGAATTATTTATTATCATGTTATAAACTTGTGTCGTGAACATTTATGTGATGATTGCTGTTGGCGCAGTTTCTTGATCTTGTGTTTGTGAAACACAGTTCAGAATACTGAACTACACATACGCGATTTATGTTTTTTTGAATTTATGTGGTCTGTAATATCCGATCGACCACCGTGACCGATGTTTAAAAAACAATTACAAACTTTACACTCGATCTCACCCTCATATCTTCCTTTTTTGATAAACTTCCATTCGGCAGAATACTTCTCCTGATAGGAGCACTTTCGTTTCGGCATTGTAAAACAAAACCCAACACACAAGTGAACTGTTGCTCTTCAAGAGCCAGACTAATTAATAATGCACAATACCACGTGTAAACAGTAGGCAGGTAGTCACAATATATCGGAAGGGAGGGGGTGGGGAATTATTAATGTAGCCTGCCGAGCGCGCGGTAAATTTTCAAAGAGAACGGCACTTGCACTGAAAGAAACAAATTCTTCATGGCATTGTAAATACTTAAATTACATTTATTGTCGCCAAAAATAGAACAATTTTACTCTTGCGACGTAACCGGGACATTTAGGTGTCCCGAAATCTTCTTTCGAGAAAACCGGGACAATCCCAGTTTTCCGGGACGGATGGTCACCCTAGACATGAAGGGACATGAAGGAAACGAACCAATCAGGAGCTGATCCATCAAGGCAGAGATTTTCGATGCCGCCATTTTATCTCACTTCGAAATTTCAAATTAATAATTTGCACTGATTTTGTGGTTGAATTTGAGAGAGAGAGGTGTTTTGAGCCATCAAAAAATATTAATTAAATTTTAAATTAGTCAAATGATTAATTCACAAGCTCTTATAAAAATCCACTTTCGTTTTTGTTGGATCACATACTAGTCAATTTCGGGCAATTTCCATCTATCAGAGTGGTCTAAAGCATAGAGCACCAACCTGATAGTCCCGAGGTCCGGAGTTCAAATCTTCTGGAGCTACTTTTATTTTGTTCAAATCAGGTGCATACAAATGCAAATTAAAATTAAAATGATATACGAATTTAATTATTTGAATACCGTTTTCGTACGGATATACTTCACTTCAACTGTAAGCATTGTTTGAGTTTGACATTTGACAGCCACAGCCTCTGTGAATACAGATAGGCATGTCCAAGTATTGTATGCACTGCATACTAAATGCAAGATACGCTTGTTCAGCTAAATTCTGATCACATTTGACATCTTTCAACTAATTGAATAGTGTAAATGGTCGTTTCAAGATTCTTTTCATGAATTCGTGAATTCATGAGTTGAGTTAATACAATTGAAGAATAAGTTGAAGTGTGTAATTCAGGCTTAAGTCTTAAATGTAGGCCCATCTTTATCTCTAAAATTCAAGCGGTGTTATGAAAAGAAGCAATGAATCTCTATAACGAAATTCTGTTTTTACGAACAGATTTTCATTCCCCTTGAAATTCGTTATATGCGGGCCCGACTGTAATTCCATAATCGCGTTATGATAGCTCTATCATTCTATTACGATACACAATGAATTTTAATCTACTTCTTCCAATATCTCCCAATTGCTTACTAATAGTTCTATGACTATCAATAACGTAACGGGATAAGCAACATAGCGCTTTCCTTTCGCACCATGCGTATATCAAAGGGATGCCGCCTCACAAATGTATGGTAATTTGCTGGTATTATTGTATGTTGATCTATAAAAGTAATAGATGTAATGCAATCTGTGAATCCAGCTCTTTCCAACTGCATTAAACAATATTGGAATAAATTTCACTTCAATTGGCCAATCTAAATTTAAAATACGTCTGTGAAAGTATTCAGTCCCCTAGTCAGGAGCCCTACTGCTATATTTACCATTTGATAACTGGATAATTACTCATCATCTACGAGAAAGATCAGAAACAATGCAAGTATAAACTACGTACTGTACATTGAAATACGAGCCTAATACGTACGATTTGATTTGAAATTGCGATTCTCAGAAATGTACACGAAAGCGCTGATTCAATCATGGTGAAAACGGCCTAATGTTAAAAGGATAGGACTTACGCCATGTTGCTTATGCCGTTACGTTATTGATAGTCATACCTAATAATAAGAGCATGATATTATAGGAGTGAGATTTTGCATGATTCACAAATCCATCAGTATGGTAGCTAAAACCCAAGGTTGTAATGGAATCATGACAGAAACTGTAGACCTACTATTCAGTTATGTGAATGATTATTGTTTGTCCAACAACCCCACCAACAGCTAGGTTTATAAGAAGATTGTATGACCTAATTCATTGTAATCTACAAATATTAACCTGGAAAATCAAAAATGGGGTCAATTGCAAATCTAGTCCCAGGTTTGTTTTATCCTTTGAGAATGGGGAATCTAACAACAGTGAATTCTGGATAAATGGTACAAATCTTCCTTATTGGTAAATAAATATAAATAAAATATAAATATATAAATATAAATAATAAATATATAATATAATATATTATTATAATAATATATATATATAAATATATTAATAATAAATGTAAATATAGCTTCTATTTTTACTTTTCATAGCATTTAGAATTTGAAAAGTAGCACTTTGGTGCATCTATTATTTTGGAACATCGTGTTTTGTAACGGAACAACATTCTGTAGCGTTATAACGGTACGGTACCGGTAAAATCATTATATAACGTATAATAGGCATACAAGTGGAACATTTAAACTGATACAGTAGTTTTAGTAAAATGGTGACCACTACCAGGTCAAAATCTGCATTTGCTGATGTGCTTTGGCTTTCAAAATTCCTCAACTGACTCCACCTGTTTACTTCCAAATGGTATATTCTGCAGAAAATAGCGTCTATAATGCTTCTATTCCTTATATAGCATCTATATCGCCAATACGTTGGAACATAGCAGATTCAGATGTTTGTAGAGCTTTGTCGCCTTTTCAAAAACATGATCAAACAACATCAAATGTACTGAAACATGGAGAAATGTGAGAAAAATATGCTTCAAAGCACTTTTTGATTTTGTCGCTTTTATAGCAATTGCTATTTTTACATGTCTCTACTTATTGCCATTGGTATTGCAAGTTCATATCTGTTGAATATATTATGTTGAAGTATTTAAAGCATGTATCAGTTTACCTCGTTCTTGTTCGCAGAGACTACTGTCAAGACCGAGTACGATCCCAGCGAGAGTGAAGTTGCGGAACATTTCTCCGAAGATGCTCAACGGTTTCCCGAGCAAGAAATAGAACAGGATAGGAAACAGGAAGAACTCGATATCAAAGATGAATGTGCATTGGGGCCGGAGGAATTAGACGAGATTGCTTTCATAGCGGTTGAACAAGAAACAGATGAAAATTGTATGTATATAATATTTTTCTAAATTATAAATAATATTTCCCGGCACATGTAGCTGAGTGGTGAACGCACTCGCTTCATGTGACCCGGGAGGCGGTGGTCACATCGGACCCGGTTCGATCCCCATCTTTCCAGGGGTTTTTCATGGTTTCCCTCAAGTCTAGGCTAATGCCGGGATGGTTCCCACAATATAGGCCACGACCGCTTCCTTCCCACTATCCTTCCCATTACCCATAAAAAAAATTCATCTCATCATCCTATCATCTGATAAATCATTCATTCTGACGCCAATAGATCTTGGTAATCATTACAGTGCGTCGTTAAAACCCAATACAAAAAAAATTGAAAAATATTTGCAATTCTATGTTGAATCACAAGCGATGGTGTTTGGTCCAAGACCTGAAGCAAAAGTGACATATTGTGGTATTGATATTCACATAATCTAATCCATATATCCATATAATCGTTTGATCAAATGACAACGTTAAACACAATTTTAATTGCTTGTCCTACCGTCAGATCAAGAATATCGATTAAAAGTAGTTGAACCAATGGAGGTAATAAATAACAATACGGTTGTTTCTTCAATGATATTTATATTTGCAGTAAATTACAAGTAATAATAACAAATATACTCCTTCAACTTCAAGGCCGGGCTTTAACCGTGTTCTGGCATCTACTTGGGTTGTGGACAGAGTTGTATGAAGGCATAGTCTGGGCCTAGTGTGTCGATAGTTCAAAGGCACTAGCCCCTTGTAAAATTGGAATATCCAATACTAGGCGTACTGGTATATCAAGTTGCTAAAATGGTAATACAAACCTGCCGTTTTCACGGATTTTTTTTCCGTTCACGGATTTTTTAGGTATAAAAAGGTGAACAGGATTTTTGAGCAAATTTGCATATTTCACAAATATCTGTGAATTCACGAAAATTTGAACATAGACGGTGGTAAATCGGCCGAGATACTTTGTAAACGGTCAAAAACTTACAAAAAAGATACCGATGAAATTTCCCCTCTCCTAAGAATACTCGTCGCCGACGAGTTTCTTGATATTTTTGTAAGCGGCATACCTATCAATGTATATACATTCATACTCATTCAAGTGTCAACAACAATGATGATCTACAGACTACAGCTGTAGTTTTCATGTGATATAATCAAAAATATAAATATAAATATAATCATTTGATATAACATACATTCTGTGTGATATTCTTGTTCGGCTAAGCGCCAGTGATTACCGCCCATGACAAAACTTCGGCAGTGATACAGAAATGAGCCTCGATCGGCTCTTTTAATGTTCATCCATGTTTAATATTCTAATTCTATTTCTAATAATTGAACAGAATAAAATGTTGATCATCACTTCTGGAAATTAATAATGAGGTTGGAGCCAAACTAGACACAATAGGCAAGATGATTTGGCAACAAAATGTGTGATTCAAAATCTGAATCCTGATTTCACGGAAGCAGTTTTCTGTGAACCAATTTGATTTCCTGACACAAGAATATATCTTTCAACTGAAACATGAACATAAACTGCTGAAAACAGCAAGACTGGCTAATAATTGTGATCAATGAAGTGCTAACTGTTTGGTGGTTGCTTCGAGTCCTTGGACCAGGGCTTTACTGGCACTGTGAAATATTTTACAATATTTCACTGTATTATTGCAATTCATTACTGGTAATGAAGATTCTCTTTTTTTGGGAAATTACTAGGGACTAGGAAAACGCGGGATGCGCGTTGTTAGACGAGCTTAGGGGTATAGAAATCTAGAATGAAAAATAATTTGTCAACCCAATCTACATCTACAGACCTTGGATCACTCCAAACGTTCAAAAACCTTACGAGAATCAGTTATGTCACGGCCTTTCTCTTCATTCATTTCAATCGTTTTGAATTAATTGGTGACACTTGTTGCTATAGATTTAATTGGTTCCCGTAATAGCCTAAATTGATGGGAAAATGCTTTATAAATGCGTTTTCTTCGTTATTTCTCATCCGATTGATGCGAAAAATCTCTCAAAATGTGCTTAATAGTTTCCTTTATATTCGGCGAAAATTTGAGAGGTCTTGAAAAATTTTGATTTTTCAAGTATTTTCCTCCGGGTTATTCTAATGGGGATTTTTGAAATTTTTAAAATTCATAAAAAAAAAAGTTACCACCCGATAATGCCACAAAACTATACAGATCTAAGTTAGATGAGGAACCATGATGAAAAAAAGTTTTAAGTTGATAGCTGTAGCCGTTTGACCTGTGGAGAACCGACAAAAAAACATAAAAACAAAAAAAAAAAAAAAAAAAAAAAAAAAACATAAAAACGAACACCAATTTTTTTCAGTATGTCAAATTGAATCCTCGCTAAAGCTCGTCTAATAACATCAATTCTATAAATTCAGAATCGATTCTGTACTTCCCAGAATCGATTAAGAATCGATTTTTTTCAAATTTGAAAAAAAAAATTTCTGTGTATATATTTACATGTTTAAATATTCCCGCGCTGTTTTCATGTAGCTAAAACTGTTGCACATCGTGTTATATCAACTGTACTGCTCTGTCGAAGTGGCGCCTTCAAGGTCATGAACGAAGCTTTCTCCCCTCCATGATACACACACACACATTCTTCCCCACTACGCTGAACCACGCCCTTTGTCGTGTAAATGATCCAATGGCGTTTGTCGAGCTTGGCGAGAAAGGAAGGTGAAAGATGGGAGGGGCTACAAAGAACATGTGCGAGCGATGGTGCACGTGCGTCAGTCGACGTAAATGCTACAAATGTGTACAGTTTCGATCAAAACAAAAAAAATAGCAAAAAAATAGATTCTCGATTTTTAGAATCGTTTGGCACTAGAATCGATTCTGAATCGATTCTCGATTAATCGATGTTATCCCTAGAAATTACCAATCTTTTCACTTATTTTATCGTTGATAGATGATAGATATAGCACAAACAAAACATATCATTTGTGCTCCTGAATGAAAATAAAGTGACCATCTTCTTCCATGATTTTCAAGTTGTTTTGAATTAATAACTTCTCAGGGAGAGAGGGGAGGGGGCAGCAGTAATTCTAGGGCCCAGTAGCGCAGAATGTCTTGATACTGACCTGATATCAGACCACTATTCCTATAGTTGGCAAAAGTTTTTTTTTGTCATCAGTTGGTACAGGATCGCTTGATTGCAAAGTCTATCAAATATACCTCAATATAAAACAACTCTCTAATGATATTCTATCGTTTGATTTTCAGTATCCAACGGTCAAGTAGATGATACAAGCAAGAATAAAACTACTTGGGATCCATCAGAGCCAGATATCAGCACAGAACTGTTATCTATTGAGCCACAAACATCATCTACGGGTGTGGACAATGATAGGGAATCTCTGAAGTCTGTCGCTACTGGAAAGAAGAACAAGAGAAAAGTGTCATCTAAGAAAATGGAAGCCGAGATGAAGAACGTTAAAGTTACAAACAATACTTGTAGTGTGTGTGATTACAAGACAAGCAAACCATACAATCTCAAAAAACACATGTGGATTCACACTGACTTGAAGCCATTCAATTGCAAGCAATGTACTTACAAGTGTAATGTGGCAAGTAGTCTAAAAATACACATGAATAAACACACTGATGAACAGCAACTCCAGTGTAAGAAATGTTTCATTAAATGTGAATCATCGAATGAACTTGAAACTCATATGTTAATACACACCAGTGAAAAGCCTTTCCAGTGCAGGGAATGTTTGTACAAATGCAGAACATGCAGGGATCTTAGAAGACACATGTTAATACACACCGGTGAGAAGCCGTTCCAGTGTGAAGTATGTTTCTTCAAGTGCACAAGATCATCTCATCTGAAAACCCACATGATGATACATACCGGTGAACAGCCATTCAAGTGTAAAGAATGTCCTATTAAGTGCAGAACATCTAACGATCTTGAAAGACATAAGACGATACACACCGGTGTGAAGCCATTGCAGTGTAAGGATTGTTCTTTTAAGTGCAGGGCATCGACTTCACTTAAGATACACATGATGATACATACCAACGAGCAGCCATTTCAGTGCCAGGAATGTTCTTTCAAATGCAGAACATCAAGTGATTTGAAAAAACATATGACGATACACACCGGTGTGAAGCCATTGCAGTGTAAAGATTGTCTATACAAGTCCAGAAAATCACATGATCTTAAAAGACATATGTTGATACACAGTGGTGACGTACCATTTCAGTGCCAGGAATGTTCTCTCAAATGCAGATCATCAAGTGATTTGAAAAGACATATGTTGATACACAGTGGTGACGTACCATTTCAGTGCCAGGAATGTTCTTTCAAGTGCAGAATAGCATGCGGTCTTAAAAGACATATGCTGATACACAGTGGTGACGTACCATTTCAGTGCAAGGAATGTTCTTTCAAGTGCAGAATATCATACGATCTTAAAAGACATATGTTGATACATAGTGGTGCAGAACCATTTTAGTGTTAAGTGTGTTCCTTCAAAGGCAGATCATCAAATGAATTGAAAAGACATGTTGAAACACACCGGTGAAAAGCCTTTCCAATGTAATGAATGTCCTTTCGAGTGCAGAGCTTCGAGTATCCTGAAAAAGCACAATAAGATGATTCATGGCTGTGAACACCCTTTCGAGTGCAGTGAATGTGTGTTCAATATCAATTAATTGCTCCTATGATAGCAGTCCACATGGAATAGTCTTCAATCTCTCATTTTTCGTTTTCTCCCTCTCATATCTCTCCTGCTCCTACATCTTTACATCTACAGTGAAACCTCTATCCATCGTTTTTCAAAGAACCAGGAAAATAAAACCCTCCATGCAGGAAAACGATCGAATCAGGAAAATTTCACATTGATTTTATGGGAGTGGGGTGAGAAAAAATGAATGATACAAGCAGGAAAACGATGGATTCGGGAATGATGCATCTAGAGGTTTCACTGTATCACTAATCTAGTACCTTTCCGACTTTCTTCTCGGAAAAAATCATTATCTATCAAAAGCAACAGAAAATAGATTGAAGCATATCCAAATCTATTCCAAAGCTAGTAATTAACAGTAACAGAAATAACATGACCATCCAAACACCTGCAGGAATTCAGTACCGGCACTCTAGGAACTCTAGACCTTCCTTAAAAGATTCTATATAAATCCTAGTATCCCAATATGAGACACAGGAGGAACCAAGCTACTGACCCGGAAGGATGGGAGGTACCTGAATCACTTTAGACCCTACTGTAGAACTGAGATATGGTCAATCCATCCGTGCTGCTGCCAAGTAATCAAGATGTCGTATCGGAGCCCTCTGAATATACCGAGAGCCGTTCCGACGGACCTCAACGTCGGAGGAGACTACCATCACAATGATAATAATAATGATAATAATAATAATGATTGTTTATTTTCCACACATTAACATGGAACGAATCAAGTTCACATTTTCCACAAAGCCTAAAACTAGGCTTATCTGTGGATTGCACATCAATTAACAATAAGAATGAAAATACCAACTGCATATATAAATAACATAATGCATAGATTAGAAAATTATCATTTTTCAATACTGGCATTATTCAGAATATTACAAAAGTTAAGCAAAGTTGAGTCATTTACTCAACCAATATCTAGAATGAAAAATAATAATGAATAATAATGATAATAATAATGACAGTTTCCTTATTCTTGATTGATTAATAAGTAATATAAGAAAAGTCAGGTCACATATTTACAACATGGATAAGGATAACATAGGTATCATAACAAAGATATTACGATTAACTTTTATTTCTGGACATTCATCCATCTGAAGTGTGAAGTAAACTTATTAGAAATGTATAATATGTACTTTATCACTTCATATTAGTTTATTACCATATATCGAGTAACTGAGCAGAGTAGGCATACTAAAATGATTTTGTTTTGAAGAAGAGATTCGTATCCTATATTCTCTACTTGAACCAACTGTCTCTGATTTATGTTATTATGTCACCTGAATGTAGTTGTATATTTGACTCTGAATACATTGTCTACTTGGTAGCAAAGTTAGGAAGCTAGACTTTAGTTCAATCTAGGAAGCCGTGCTGTTGACACTTGTTCACTAAATACCATGTACACAATGTAGTGATACCAACCTATTTCATCATAATATAAAGAAAGTGCTCCAACTCACATACTGATAACATGGAAGGTATTTGTGGTTTCTTGCGGTCGTTTCAGAGCTAATCGTTCCGATTGCCTGCCGCGATTTAGCGGATCCCCTTGTGAACTAGATGTAAATAAGAGTGGCTACGATAGCGGTGGCATTGTTGAACTAACAAAATCTATCATTCTCGTAATCTACTGGGCCGAGTATAGCATTGTTGAGAATTGTTGTTTTAAATGGTTCGATATAAAAGCGATAGTTGCGCTACAGGCAATCAGGACTCTGGACTCAGATTCTGACTCCGGAAATATTTCACTTTCAAAACCCGAGTTGGATCACCTCCTTTATATTATGAAAAAATAAGTTGGTATCACTACATCGTGCCATGTATAATTACCATGTGTGGATTTGTAAATAGCAATTTACCTTAGAATTCATAAAGTGGAGTTATTATAATATATACTGTGTGTAAAGCTAGCTTTCCATAAAAAAAAATGACTGCAAAACTTTGCGTGACCAATTCGCATAGCTGTTTCCATGATGTGTGAAATAACTTCGCAATTCTAGCGCATCCTAGTGATTTCATTTTGAACTGAGTAGCACTCGATGTGCAGTGAACGGAAGTAGACACTAGCGATTGCGCAATAGCGATTTATGAAAAAAGTTGAGTTTGGCCCAACTTGTCATGGCCGCCATGTTGCGAAATTTCAACATGGACTCCTAGTGGTTTTCGGGCCTGTGATTGGCTATGGACTCATTTTTTTCGTTTCGCTTCGCAAACATGTTTATGGAAAGGCAGCTTTAGTTATACAATATGATAATATAGATCCACCAGTTATCGGACATTCGATCACTTATCGATCCGCATCAGCCAGTAATCGAATACAAATTGATTGATCGACTAGATTATTTCATTACATTTATTTATCGATGGTTGAAACAATTCAAAAGTTCGTTGAAAAGAATATGTTGATGTGTGGGATTCGTGAAGTATCAGGCAAATAGGAAAATGGAGTGGTTATTTACTTCTGGTTCAAGCTCTACTATATGTATAGGAGCTAAATATAAGTACTGAAATTGCAATATTGAAACAATTGACGACTAGTGATTGACCCGCCCATAAACGTCACAAAACAGAACATCCAATCAAATAGGCTTTGTTATGTAGGAAATTCACATTGACCTATCAGGGTATCTCTGAATTTCCACATGAAGTATAGATCAAGGTGGCTTTGGCAATTAGCCACGCCCATCACTAGTGGTCAATCATACATGGTTCTTTTAATAGTTCATTGATTACTTTTCTCAGAATTTATTCCTATTGATAATCATAGAATTATATATTTTTTTCTAATATATTTTTGTTTCAATTTTTGCCAATCCTTCAAATGATCGATTAGCTTCAAATCTTTGATTGGTGGATGTAACTTCTTGATATCAAACAGCAACCCTAATGTGTATTTTAGTCGTAAGTTATTATTATTTAAATAATAAATCTGTATTCTACGAAAATATTACGCAGATTAGTATGAGTGCTAGTGATAGAATAGAATAAAAGCGGCTTTATTTGTTTGCATATCAATATTATAATACAACAAAAGGGCGAGGTTCAGTCAATGCGCCGTTCTTCCACCCAACCTTAACAATAACAGTAAGTAATTAAAATTGAAACTAATTAATATTGATTCTTGAGAATAGTTGTAACAATATCCTATATTGAACATTTCAGGTATTAGAGATATCAAATATAGGCTCATTGATTTAATAATATAACAATGAATTAACAATTCAATTAACAGGTAGTTAGGGTATAGACTAAAATTAGTGGTGTACTAATTGGTAGTCAGGGGTTGCTACAGCTCAATTTTTATATGTATACATGTTTTGTTGGATGACACAAATTATTTACAAGTTGATAGTTGAGCAGACTGCAATAATACTATAGTTGTTTCAATGAGTGATTTATGGATTCTGAAAAGAATTCGATTTGATAATTTTTGTATATATATATATATATATATATATATATATATATATATATATTGTATATTAATAATTGTTACCTTCAATGTGTGTTGAATGAAACTGGTGTGATTGTCATATATTTTTTCTATCCAATTTTGACATTGAAAAAAAATTACCATAAGTGTAAATTTCAAGTGTACTGGAAGACGAATTTTGTCCAGTCAAGACATAAATTGTGTGTAAAACCAGGCCTTGAAGATGAATCAATTTGAATTCATCATCAATAAGAATCGTCCGTGTGTGTCTTTGAGATAAAGAAAATATTTATTTCAACATTGTATTTATTTCCTGTTAATTTGTTCGTTGTTGTTTTATTGTGTGTTTATTGTGTGTTTATTTGTGTATTTTGTTTGTTTTGTTTTGTATGTTTGAGTTTTGTAATTTGATGATATTATAGATATGTAAATGAAACCCTGTAATGTGTATTTTGTTTTATTTGTCCTTTTTATTGTATTGTGTTCCCTTCGCATTAATAGTAAACACTTATTTGAAGAACTTTTAATTTGAATAATTATGATAATAGCATGGATTAGGCTAGAACTATACAACCAACTTCAACTCAAACTCAAATTTGAACTCCAACTTTAAAATTTTAATTGAGTTCACAACAAAAAGTTCAAGTCAATGGAATAACATCAGCTGTTGTAAATGCCGCCATTTTACAGTGTGGAATTCATGTACAACCTAACCTAAAATGGTATAATTTTTGTCACTGCTTGACTTATCAGTGCTATACAATTCACGTAGCATGACAAAAGTGTTTCATCTCTTTCCATTTAAAATTTTGAAGTAGGCTAGGTGGGCCTACTCATCCGTGAATATACTTTTGAGGTCATCTTGCCGTGGCGCGAAAACTCGATGAGATTCTATTTGACGTTCCTCGATTCAGGTGGCAGTGACTGATTATGATTGGTTCCTCCTAAAGTCAAACTGTATCTTTGGTCGAAATGTTTGGCATGATCATACTTCGAGGTAAAGTTGAAGTCAATAAAGTCAGAGTCAAGTTGTTATGAACACGTCTACGGACATGCATAGTACAAACATTTAAGTTTGAGTTTAAATTCGAGTTAAAGTTGGTTGTGAATGAGCCTTTATATATATCGCAAAGTCAGTTCACAAAGTCAGTTTCATCAGACAGTTGGAGGAAATTATTGGTAACAACAGATTTGCCATGTGGTGCTGTGAGACATCATGTGTTAGAGAGAGACAGAGAGATTTCTATAACTTCCCACATCATGATGTTTGCCTGATATCTGAGTTGGATTTCTGTTCAATTTATAAGCTGTCTGTGGTCAAGGCAGTGGCCTATAGCTAACCTCTTGGACAATTTATGTTTGCCGTCTACCCCAACTGAATTTTAGATCAATTTACAGCTTGCCTGCAAGAAGCAAGGTGCATAGCTATAACTTCCTACTACATGATGTTTGCCATGTACAATAGTTTGATTTCTTGGCAATTTAGACGCTTTCTGCAAGGGCTTATAGCTAACCTCCTCCTACATGATGTTTGCCGTGTACCCCAGTTTGTATCTTGATGAATTTATACGATATACCACTCTAAATTGTTAAGAAATTGAACTATCGTACACGGCAAACATCATACAGCAGAAGGTTAGCTACAGATCTTGCAGGAAACGTGTAAATTGATAAGAAATCAAACTATTGTACACAGCAAACATCATGTAGTAGGAGGTTAGGCACAGCCCTTGCAGGAAGTTTGTAAATTGGTAGGAAATCAAACTATTGTACACGGCAAACATCATGCAATAGCAGGTTATAGCTTTAGCTCTTGCATGAAACGTGTGAATTGAAAAGAAATCAAACTATTGTACACGGCGAACATCTTACAGCAGGAGGTTATAGCTATAAGCCTTGCTCCTTGCAGGAAAGCTGTAAATTGATCGAAAATTGAGTTTGAGTAGACGGCAGACATAGGATCTGGGAGGTTAGCTGTAGGCCCTTGCTGGAAACGTGTAAATTGATAAGATATGAAACTATTGTACACAGCAAACATCTTGTAGTAGGAAGTTAGGCACAGCCCTTGCAGGAAGCGTGTAAATTGATAAGAAATCAAACTATTGTACATGGCAAACATCATGTAGTAGGAGGTTATGCTATGAGCCTTCGCTCCTTGCAGACAAAGCTGTAAATTGATCTGAAATCTAGTTTGGATAGATGGCAAACATGAGGTCTAAGAGGTTAGTAAGAGGTTCTTGCCTTGACCACAGACAGCTTATAAATTGAACAGAAATCCAACTCAGATATCAGGCAAACATCAGGATGTGGGAAGTTATAGAAATCTCTCTGTCTCTCTCTAATACATGATCTCTCTAAGTACCACACACAGTAAATTTGCTGTGAACAATAATTTTCTCTATTTTGTCTGATGTAAACTGACTTTTCACGATATTTTATATATATTAAGAATTCTTCAAATAAGTGTTCAATATTAATGTGTAGCGAACAGAATTAGGATTTTTTTCATTGATGCAAAAAAAATAAGTGTAAATATAGGATTAGGGAGTACAAATAAACAGGACCAGTAAAAAAACATATTTATTCAAGGTTTAATTTGCATTTCTATAATACCACAGTCATGTTTTTCGAAACACAAATAATCTATCATGATCACAATTATTATTAATTCTATATCTTTCATTATATTAATATTATCCAGTAATATTGATAATAATTATTATCAATATTAAAAGTTTTACTGAGCAATATTGACAATATTCCAGGATAGGTGTGAATGCACAAGATGTATGTAAGTGTCTGTATATATCCTTCACTGTAATCTACAATGAGGATCAAATGCAATAAAAACCATCAATAAATCCTTTTAAATCTACTCAACAGATTCAGATGTTTGTAGCGCTTTGTTGCCTTTTCAAAAACATGATAGAACAACATCAAACGTATTGAAACATGAAGAAATATTAAAAAAAAAGGAAAAAAAGACTTTTAAATTTCATCGCTCTTATCGTTGAATCGATAATCATTTTCATTATTTTATCGTTGAATTTCATGTCTAGATATAACTTAATCATTCGTTATAAGTAATTTCTGTAATTGAATTGTATTTTATATGGATAATTAAGCTGGATCCCAGTGGTCGATCATGTAACGTGAACAGTCGACGAATAAAGTTGTTAATCTCTAAATTGCTATTTTTACATGTCTGTCTCTACCTTTTTTTTCTCTTTCTTTTCAACTCATTTCATTCTCATCTTACACACTTTACAATTTTCTTTTTTTTTTAAACAATTTTTTTAAAAATAAAGATAAGAAGCCCAAATAGAGAAAATTCTAGTAATAATTCTAATCATTTCAGAATATATTTTATATATAATTTATATTGATTTATATTAATAATATATATTTTATATATGATTAATAATTTTAGAATAAATTCTAAAATAATAAGTAACAACAATTGATTTCTACGTCATAATGAAACACAACATATTCATATAAGATTTTATTTCTTTAAAATATAACAGTACATCATAATTAATTAATTATACTTGTCCAACTCGCACTAAGGGCTGGTTTTACAATAGTTCGTAAGGCTAATCCACTGATCGGTAAATAAAAAACAAGATAACAAATCAACTTTGCACAAACTATTGAAAAACCAGTACAAAGTTATTATATCTAATGAGTACAATTAATAGTTTGTCAAATAATTCCTTTGGGGCTTTCATAGCAATGCACCAAGAACTGGTTTGCACCAAATGATAATTACATATTGATTAGTTCTAATTATTAGTTACTTATAAGGTAAGAAAATAACATACGTAACCAAGGGTGATGGTGAGTTTAGTCACCAATTATCATTTGGTACTACCAGTTCTAACAAAAAGTCAAAAACAACTTATATGCTGTCAATTAGTTATATACAAAAAATATGTCTTTGAATTTGGATGGAAAAAAATACATAACAAGAATTTCAGGGTAATATTCTATGAACAGCACTTGGCTGAAAGTTCAGATTTGCCATTTATTCAATTTCAACAATATTAAAAGTGTAAATGAATTGACCAATGGCATTTCCATTTGAAAAGAAATAGTGAAATGAAATCACTTTGTGCTGTCAATTCTACACACAGATGTTTCAGTTCTTTAGGAAGACATATGAGGGGAAGAAACTCTTTATGGGGGCAAGATAGCCCTTGTCGTATCTCGTCTAAATCATCCTACCTTTACATCCTTCTTCGGACAATGACTCGGAGTCAGGCTGTACATGGGATGTATATGGGAGGAGCTTATTCTCACAGAATAATCAAGTCTTTTACATATGCAATAACTAAGCGAAGAATGTGCTTCAATTTAAATATAATATTGAGTTCAAGTAAAAATTGTATTTCAGTAGGCTTCTATAAATAAATAATCCTAGAACACATTCGACCAAATTATTATTCACAAAAAATTATAATATACGATATTATCCGATTAAATCCTGGAAAAATAGCAATTGGTCATATTCTTCAATTTTTCCTCAGCTTAAGTTTCGAATACAAATATATATACACGTCTTGACTAACATTCAAATTTGAAATATTCTTAAAAAAGCTACAGCGTTTTAACCGAGGTCAACGATATTCTACGGCTATCATCAACATTGATCTTGGACTAACACGAGTCCATACAAAGTTACTGTTCTTTGAAAATAAAGCGACGCATTACTTCAAAATATAAATCTTGCGATCATAATCACTATGGATAATTCAATACCTAGCTAATTATCTCATAAATCATCTTGTTCATCATCGGTGACAAGAAAGTCAACGTAACAGTTGACGTAAAAGTCACTAGGAATAACGCTCCGAGCCTAGCCCGCCCCAAGCCAACATTTTGACTGGCTAAGATTCACTATGAACTAGCTAGCAACTATGGCAACATAAAATAATAACAAAGTAATGGTCACTTGGACCATACAAACCCAACATATTTGGTGACCCACTTCATAAGTAGGAATTCTGTGCTAACAACAAAAGGAATAGACGAAGACTAGACATGGTGCCATAGTATATTGCTCTTCTAGCTAGTCAACATTAACCAATCAAAGTTTCTAGGCTCTTGGAGCTATCCAGGCTCGACGTTATCCAAAGAGGTTGGCTCCTCCTGACACGATATAGTTATACAGTGGAACCTCTTTAGTAAGTTTCTCTTTGGAAATTTTTTCACCTTGGTGAGTTTTATTTTCTAATCCCATCTACATGTATAGTTTCTTTCGTAAGTTTTTCACTTTAGTAAGTTTTTCACTTCGGTAAGTTTTTTTTGTCTGGTTTCCTGAAAAACATACTAAAGAGGTTCCACTGTACCAACATACTTCATCATAATGTAAAGGTGTACCCACTCACGTTTTCAAAGTGGAATATTTCCGGTGTCAGAATCTGAGTACAGGGTTCCACTTGTCTGTAGCGCAACTATCGCTTTAATATCAAACTATACACAACCAACAATGCTAAACAATGCTACCGGTACCGTAGCCACTCTTAACTCCATCTAGTTCACGAGGGAATCCGCTAAATCGCGACAGGCAATCGGGACCTTTGGCTCTGAACTGACCGCAAGAAACCACAAATACCGTCCATGTTATCAGTATGGATGTCCTTCTTTAGGTACATTCATAGAGCCACGGCATTTTTGCCGGCCGGCAATCTTGTCGGGTGCCGTTGGACGTCAAATGATTGGTACCGTTCATACTACCACGGCAAACTATCGCAGACTCCAGACAATTATATATCGAATCGATGCGATAACCATGGCAACGTCGATACTGATCGAGCTTGACAGTCGATAGTTCGTACGCAGAACACACAGTTCGAGTATAAACGTGGCCGTGATGTCGTCTACGTCATCACGGCAAGTCTGTCGTCCGGCAAAATGTTCAACTTCATTCAACTTTCAAGGCCACAGTGAACGACAAGCCCGGCAAGTCTGTGATTGGCTCATTCATTTTGACGGCACGGCAAATTCGTGTTGCCGTGGCTCTATGAACGTACCTTTATATTATGATGAAGTATGTTGGTATCACTACATCGTGGTCCAGAGATGGTGATGAACCACGATGACAAATGCACATAATCTAGTTAATCACCGACATTGTGATTTTCGCTAAATACAAGTACGAGCACCATTTTTTAAGAGAATCACATGGCTACGAGTCTACACTTGGCCGTTAATGTTCGACTCATCCTGAGATGACATTATCTGGCATATTATGAATCATTAATACAATGTAAGATGGCTGGAAATGAACAATATCTCAGTTTGGTTTCACAGAATGCTATTTGTAATGAACATATCTCAACTGTTTGTTTGAATTGTGCGTTCAATTTGAAAACAAACAAAAATTCTACGGAATTATTTACTCAATTATGTTGCATTATGTACATTTACTGCAAGTATATCAAGGAAGATGATTGATTGAACTTGTTTGAACAATGTCTTGTTATTACAATTGTAGGCCTATTATTCAATTTCTGTTCTAAATTAATTTGTATTGTATCGGTATAACAGCGATTGTTTTGCTAAATAAATACAAATTGAACTGGAATTGATTTGAACTTTTTGATTAAATGTCCAATGTTTGATACATTTGAGGGCCCAAATGATCGACATGTTGAAGTAAACATTAGCATTCAACCACAGAATAGATAAATAACATAACAATAGTATCCCAACTGATCAACTAGTTGAATTCGAGCTCGGTGAATAGAACTGGCTCTTCAATCTTGAAACTTTTAAAAGTTCTGGCAAATATTTGCAGTAAATATACAGTAGTAAGATTGCATATTAACATATTCTAAAGGACGGTTATACAAACTCTGTATGAAGCACTGAACAGCTGGTTATGAGTAACAATACAAAATACATTTTACAGTTGATCAACGATTCCATCAACTGCTAGGCCATTTGGGGATACAAATACACCGGTGAAAATGATAACGATGAGGTGATGAGAGGTGAAAGCATCTTAAAAAACCCATGCCTTAAGCGGGACTCGAACCCACGCCCAATGGTTACTTCAGTTTCTTAAGCGGTGCCTCTGAATAACATAAGTAATTAAGGGTGATGGAGTTAATTAGGAAATTACTGCTTAGAGCCAGTTTCATGAACTATTAGTTATGCATTAATTATTAAACCATTGGTTGAGGTAAAAAAATAACATATGTAAACAAGGGTGATAACAAGTTGATCCACTAATTATCGATTAATATACTAATCATCAGTTCGTACAACCGGCCGTCACTCATAAATAAAATAAATACATGTTTATTATTTCATTGCATCCTATTCTAGCAATGTCTTCAGTAGGCCTACATTTGTCTTAGATTTATTATATTTGGTCAGCATTTTCAAGCTTTTGTTAGTTTGTCGTTATGCTAGGTTTCAAGTTTGAAGATTAATTATTATTTAGAATTATACAAAGAACAAATAAAGTCCTGAGTAACTATTTATTTGTAAATTATCTTTTATACCAACCATTAGTTACCACGGCACTTAAACTCGAATAAGTAACTTTGGTAATGAGGAAAATTATTGAATGGCTCAATAGGACACTTGATATACATCTTCATGATTGAGCCTCATTCCTGCATGTTGTGACTGCAGTAAGTATATTTACCTTTACTAAGATCTTTGCCTACGTATATCCGGATTGCCAAACAACTTGGAAAAGTAACACAATTCAAAATTAAGAATGGATGAGAATGGAACCAGAGTAGAATCAAATAACTTTTTTGAAAATAGAACAAAAATCTATACCGTGAAGAGAAGATCAGGACTTCAATCAGAAATTTGAAGGATGATGAAAGATTGACGCTAATTCGAGACTGAAGCAATGATGATAATTTTTACTATATGAATGATTTCTAAAAACAACAATTATTGAATCTTGTATTATGCTCACAAATACATTATTGATAATGGGATGAATACCATATTTTATCAAACTTTCTTGCATGAATTTCGGAATGGTCTCTCACTTCTCTCCTCAACTTCTTCACTCAACAGTCGTATTGCATGAAATTGCTGTACTACATACTTCACCTCAAATTGTACTC
Organism: Brachyptera risi; assembly: GCA_964007535.1. Lineage (NCBI taxonomy): Eukaryota > Metazoa > Arthropoda > Insecta > Plecoptera > Taeniopterygidae > Brachyptera > Brachyptera risi. Next base: position 13,428,426 of record OZ023339.1, on the reverse strand, counting down.
TCGAATACATTTGTAAATAGGAAATTCAAGCGACAACTTACGATAGGCACAACATACCGGAACGGGGCCCTTGGATCTTACTACGATACGCTTCAATTTGTATATGAACTACTTCTACCAACTATTCTATCACTCAAAATTCTTGTTAGATTTACGTTGAATAATATTAATAGTTACCGCGCCGAATCCCGGACCGGATTTGGCCATGGGAATAAATCAAATGGACGAACCGGACAAAAAATACAAGTTACCCAGACTGGAATAAATATTTACACCAGTGGGAGTAAAACAAAGTAACTTTGATTGTTCGAGAAAATTATCGGAAGAGATTTCAAAATCCTAGAAAATGATTTTTTAAAAGCAATCATCGTTTTAATTAAATCGGCAGAAGATGGTTTGTAATCCTTTATTAACTGTGATTGGGAAACTCAACCTTAATCCTTAGTATTTAGAATTCTGAAATTGGTCAAAGTTGGCCCAAACTAAATTCATTCGCTCGTTTTCATTTGCTTCATTATTTTGATAAATAATATATTTTCAATAAAATGAACTAGTCTCTAATAAAAACAATTCATAAACCCAATAAATCCATTCTCTTTCGGATAAGTTTAGTAATAAAATTCGGTAATTTTCTACAGTATTTAGATATTTCTGCGAGTCAAGGTGATCCTATAAGTCGAACGACAGTCACGTATGGAAGGTTCGTGGGGCTGCCTGATAAGTGATAAGATCTATGTTCTTCTATGTTTGATTGGAACACGTTGAAACACGCTGGAAATCAGTCTAACGTCAACTAAAACACGTCCAAACAGAATTGTAATCAACTGACGTCAGTTTGAAACTCGTTTGAAGTCAACTGAAAGTGGTTTGAAACAGAATTGTAATTAACTGACGTCAGTTTGAAACTTGTCCGAAGTCAGCTGGAAGTGGTTTGAAACAGTCTAAGCCAGCTGAAAGAGCTTCAAAACAGTTTGAAACCGATTGGAAGTCGGAAGAAATCTTGAGGTTTGGACAAAACTAAAAACTCGTCAAAAAACTTTCCGTTTGTTGATAGAAACTCGAGAGAAGATTTTACACACTCCTCGTCGTCAGGTTGATTTGTAACATACAGTACTTTACTTTAATAATCACATTTCACACACGTTTTTTATGTACAATAATATCGAAGCGACAAGTTTGTGTCGAAAACATTCAACGAGGACCGACCGCACTAACTCGCTTGCATGTCGTTACGTAATAGCATCCCGACAAGGTCCCAAACACTCATCGACAGAGGTCACGGTCACGCGTCAATGAGCGCTCACATGTTGGTGATCACACGTCAACGAGCGCTCACGTGTTGATGATCACGCGTCAACAGGCGCTCACATGTTGATGATCACGCATCAACAAGCGCTCACATGTTTGTGATGGCGCAGTCGCGGTCCTTGCGCTGCGTACCGGTGAAGTCGACGTTGATCCCGTCAAGGTCGTCCATGTCTTCTGCCAGTAGGTGACCTTGACCTTCGACCTGTTGCTGCTTGCGACCAAACAACCTGGCGGACAGAAACGTCGAGGCGTTAGAACTCATTAGACGTGCCGGTCAGTAGGGTTACACAATGTCTTCAGAACTCATACAGTGAAAGTTTTCATTTTGAAAAATTCTTAATAATAAAAAATCATAATTTTCTGTTCAATAGGTATGAAAGTATCATTATTATAATAACACCTCAGAGAAAGAATTGAGCAAGATTGAATTTGAAAAGGAAATAATATTTTTCTCATAATTTTTAGTGAAAAGGATTCTAATATTGTTATCATAATTTCCCCAATCGTTGGACAAATTGTACTGAAAATAACAGGAACAGTTGGTGTCTATAATATACGATATATATTATATAATATAACGAAGTACCTGCGTATTAGTAACTCATTAACATAACGATAATGATGAATTGATATTTACAAAAGAAAAATATGTCGAGTATTAAAAAGCAAGAAGCAAGAATTAATATAATGTTTGAAGCAAAAGTTGCAAGGATTTGTCCCAAGTTAGTAGCAATAAGTTGCTCAAGCTAGTAGCAAGAAGTTGTTAAAAAGTTAGTAGCAATAAGTTGCTCAAGCTAGTAGCAAGAAGTTGTTAAAGTTAGTAGCAATAAGTTGCTCAAATTAGTAACAAGAAGTTGTTGAATTATACCGGCACAGTAGCCGAGTGGTTAGCTCACTTGCTTCATGTGACCCGGGAGGTGAAGGGACATATCAGACCCGGTTCGATTCCCGCCACCGTTCATCTTTACAGGGCTTTTTCGTGGTTTCCCTCTGTAGTCTAGTCTAATGCAGGGATGGTTCCCACAATATAGGCCACAACCGCTTCCTTCCCACTATACTTCCCACTACCCATAGAAACCTTCATCTCATCATCCCATCATCTCATTGATCATTCATCCGACACCAATAGATCTTAGTAATCATTACAGTGCGTCGAACCCAATATATATATATATAAAAAAAAAAAGTTGTTAAAGTTAGTAGCAAGTTGCTCAACTTAGTAGCAACAAGTGTTTCTAGTTAGTAGAAGTAAGAAGTTGCTCAAATTATCAGCAATGGGTCAGTCATTACTGTACCATTATATCACGTCACTAGTACGTCGTTTAATCCTTCGGCACACAAATTATTCCAGTTTTTTTGTCCCGCTTTCAACCGAGAGCAGGATATGCGTCGTACAACACTCGTCAAATTCATTGGTACAAAGCAGCTACACTTCGTTACACCAGTGTGTCGTTCAACTACCATTTATATTTATATCAATCCATGTAGGCCTATATGTTTATGTTTGTGTATTGTGTGCATTTCATGATCTTTTATTTTATCCTCGACGGTCCGTGATTTACTCTCAAATGTTCCATTTTATACTGTTAATCCACTCGTACCACAATGAACAGGTGCCGGCTCTTTACACCGGCACCTGACGCTTTTATATTGTTTCAATCGGGTTTTATTTGTGAGTGTTTTTATTTTTACGTGATACAGGCGCCGACTTTTTACACCGGCACCTGACGCTTTTATATTGTTTCAATCGGGTTTTATTAGTGAGTGTTTTTATTTTTACGTGATACAGGTGCCGGCTCTTTACACCGGCACCTGACGCTTTTATATTGTTTCAATCGGGTTTTATTTGTGAGTGTTTTTATTTTTACGTGATACAGGTGCCGGCTCTTTACACCGGCACCTGACGCTTTTATATTGTTTCAATCGGGTTTTATTTGTGAGTGTTTTTATTTTTACGTGATACAGGTGCCGGCTCTTTACACCGGCACCTGACGCTTTTATATTGTTTCAATCGGGTTTTATTTGTGAGTGTTTTTATTTTTACGTGATACAGGTGCCGGCTCTTTACACCGGCACCTGACGCTTTTATATTGTTTCAATCGGGTTTTATTTGTGAGTGTTTTTTTTTTTACGTGATACAGGCGCCGACTTTTTACACCGGCACCTGACTCTTTTATATTGTTTTAATCGGGTTTTATTTGTGAGTGTTTTTATTTTTACGTGATATAGGTGCCGGCTTTTTACACCGGCACCTGACTCTTTTATATTGTTTCAATCGGGTTTTATTTGTGAGTGTTTTTATTTTTACGTGATACAGGCGCCGACTTTTTACACCGGCACCCGACTCTTTTATTTTGTGTTATAATTGTTAGTTTTTTGTTGTTTTTTCCAACTGTTTTATGTAAGTGTAGTTTTGTGAGCTACGTGACACAGTTTCCGTTTTTTTTACACCGGTGCTTTGTATTCACTAGTGTTATTGCTGAATTTCTATCGTAATACTTGAATTGAGTTACATATTAGCGAATAGACGGTAATTCTTATTCATTGATGAATAGCATTTCTTATTTTCATAATCGTGATGTGTAAGAAACTTTGTATCGGCGCAAAATAACCTAGCCGTTGACGCGTCGTTAAAACCCAAACATTCAAATTCCAAAATGAAAATAAATAGATTAATGAAAAAAACTCAAGTTGATATTGATTCTGTTTGTCGAGCAACTATGTTGAAGAAAGTGAATGAATTGCCACGTTTGACATGTCTCTGCACTCACGGCCCGCCAAGCCATTTATTGCAGCACGACGATTGAATGAGAGAACGGTCTGTAGTTTGGTATTTTTAGTTTTCTTCAATTATCAATTAATTCATCAGTAATCAGTTTAGTGAGGTTCATAAAATTTATTCAACTTGGAAACGTGTAACTTTCTTGTTTTGAAATCTGTGACTTCTGCCCGTTTTCCTACATCTTCACCTGAAAAGGCTCGAGCGTAGAATAATTTAGCCTCACCTACGCTAGTTGTTCATTCAAACTAGGAAAACGCTATATATGCGTTGTTAGACGAGCAGATAGTAATAGTATGTCGACTTTTTTGCCAAACTTTTAGCAACATTTGCCAATTGGGTGACATTTGAGTTATAAATGGGTAAAAACTCCTTCGAATGGTACCAATTTAGCACATTTTATGTTTTTTCTTCAAAATGGCTGACCCGATCAAGCTGAGAATTTCCAGGAATGTGTATCAGAATGTAATCCAACTTCACGCGAAATTTCATTTTTTAGAAAATATTTTTTTCTCCCGCTGTGTTATTTTAATGGGTATTTTTGAAATTTCTAAAATTCATAAAAATAAAAGTTACCACCCGATAATGCCAAAAAACTATACAGATCCAAGTTAAATAAGGAACCATGATGAAAAAAAGTTTCGAGTTGATATCTGTAGCCGTTCGACCTGTGGAAAACCGACAAAAAACATAAAAAAATACAAAAAAAACAACATAAAAACAAACACCAATTTTTTTCAGTATGTCAAATTAAATCCTCGCTAAAGCTCGTCTAATTATGATGAATTTTGTGTACATATACAACGTGGAGAGTAACCATAGTACAATAGTGGCCATCTTTACGTGCGGGCGCCACTGTACAACTATCGAAGACGTACGCGTGTCGTTCAGAAGCGTTATGAAACTACGACGCCAACTGAGATGGGTGGATCAGTGGCTAGCACACTGAACCGTTTCTGGAGACCAGGGTTCGAATCCCGGTATCGTCAATCATCCTGACCAGCATCGTGGTTTCCCTTTGTCATTCAGGTTGATACTGGGTTGGTTCCTTGACAACAGGCCACGACCAACTCCTTCCCTCTCAAAACCACTATCAAAAAACACCTGACAAAATAATATTTCATCTGATATTCCCGCCATCTTGATTACTATTCACCGACACCAATAGTCCGTCGCTATACCCAATATAAATATTAAATAAAAATGAATAAATAATAAAACCAGAACGATGTCCAGAGATCTGTCGCTAGCTAACCAACTTGTCCTGATGATGATTAATGTTTACTTAACGACCCCACCAACAGCTAGGTTATACGGGGGTACGAATGAGCAAGTGATTATGAAACTATGAAGTGATGATAAGTGAAAGGACATTCACAAAAAACCATGCCTTATGCGGGACTCGAACCCACACCCAGCGGCGACTTCAGTTTCTGAAGCGGTGCCTCAGCTGACCGAGCTACCGAGGGCGGCTACCAACTTGTTCTAACAACGGAAAACAATAGCCAACCTTTGAAGTGAAACACCGTGCGGTTATCTACAATGTGCGTTAGTACAAGAGTCATGCAAGCAACAGGTGTGAGGAGTGTTAGTTTATTCGTATCGTCAGGTTGGCAACGTCCCCAGCGTCACCACCGTCATCATCATCATCGCAGTTGGCATCCTGCCACGAGTAGTGCCTGCAAGAAGTAAGCAACGAGGCGGCGGAGTTCAGACACAGTCGTTAGCAGATAGAGAGAGAGAGAGAGAGAGAGAGAGAGAGAGAGAGAGAGCGAGAGAGAGAGAGAGGGAGAGAGAGAGAGAGAGAGAGAGAGAGAGAGAGAGAGAGAGAGAGAGAGGGGGAGAGTGAGAACAAAAATCAAGTCAAGCTTACTGAATAACTAAATTAAATTTACCTAATAACTTAACCTAGTTTCACTAAACATGTAGATCAAATTCACTAAATAACTGAATTAGGTTTGATCAAATACCTGACTTACTAATAACTAAATACTTAATACTTAATAACTAAATCTGGTTTCACTGAATATGTAGATCAAATTCACTAAATAACTGAATTAGGTTTGATCAAATACCTGACTTACTAATAACTAAATACTTAATACTTAATAACTAAATCTGGTTTCACTGAATATGTAGATCAAATTCACTAAATAACTGAATTAGGTTTGATCAAATACCTGACTTACTAATAACTAAATACTTAATACTTAATAACTAAATCTGGTTTCACTGAATATGTAGATCAAATTCACTAAATAACTGAATTAGGTTTGATCAAATACCTGACTTACTAATAACTAAATACTTAATACTTAATAACTAAATCTGGTTTCACTGAATATGTAGATCAAATTCACTAAATAACTGAATTAGGTTTGATCAAATACCTGACTTACTAATAACTAAATACTTGATACTTAATAACTAAATCTGGTTTCACTGAATATGTAGATCAAATTCACTAAATAACTGAATTAGGTTTGATCAAATACCTGACTTACTAATAACTAAATACTTGATACTTAATAACTAAATCTGGTTTCACTGAATATGTAGATCAAATTCACTAAATAACTGAATAAGATTTACTAAATAACCAAATTGAGTTATACTTGATACCTGAGATCAATTTTACCAAATACCTAAATTGGATTTACTAAATAACTGAATCAAGTTTGCCTAAATACCAAAATGATATTTACTAGATAACTAAATTAGGTTCAAATTATAAATTATGCCTCCTGGTACAAAACGTTTGTGAGCTAATGCTTGGAAAACTACATTACATACAGTAGGCCTATTATCAACTTGTCAAATTAAAATGAAAAACCCATCACTACGCAGTTAGGTCTGATGTAATACCTGTCCTGGACGCGACGAGAAGCTCAAACCTGCTGGGTGTATGAGTCCAGGAGTCGGATGGGAAGAGGAGGGAAGAGGAGGAGCGGGGCTGGGAACACTTATGTACAGTCACGTGCAACACTTGAACCTGTAAGAGCAACAGGTCAGTTATCATGCCATCGTGTCTCGAGCGGTGTTAAACATATGTACAGGTGTGTACGTTGCGAAAGGAATACACTAAACACAACATTCAATACGCATGCATTTTATATACAGTTTATCTACATACAACTAATGATATTTTCAACACATTTAATAAAATGGCAAAACAAAAAGTTTTTAAAAATTATCAATACATTCAAAATGGAATTAAAAATCAGTGGATCATTCAAAACCTGTTGAGTTTTAGTTTTGTTAGTTTTAAAGCAACATGCAGTAAGAGGTATCTGTAATACCACACCCCCCATAAATCAAATATCTTGGGAATCCTTTATATGAATAATTCTACCAGGACATATAAACAATGAAGCCTTAAAAAGAGCATGTGTTAAAAGATGAAAAAAGGGTAATTTAGGAAAACCAATAGTCAAAATTCTTATTATCAAACCTAGCTGACTCAATGTAGATCAGGGGCCGAATTCACAAAAAGTCATAACTTTGATCCGGCTCAAAGTTATGACAATTTCTAGAAATAATACCATATTTGATCCAATATTTTTGATTTTTAAATTTTAATAAATATTAGATTGATAATAAAAATGGATTTAATAAAAAATTAAGAGTAAGAAATCGGAAATAATGGATGAAATATGGTATTATGTCTAGAAATTGTCATAACTTTGAGCCGGATCAAAGTTATGACCTTTTGTGAATCTGGGCCCAGGGCTTTCCAACTAGATATGTCGTAGGGCCATTTTTTCATGAGAAAAGTTGAGGTGGGCCATCCGTTCGATTGTCCTATGATTTTATTCATTTCTCACTTGTTTTCTATATGGTACGCCAGTTTGCAAAGAACGTATGGTCTATTTTTACACACATATTCAAGCTTTTTACCACTCAACAATGTTTCTAAATCGTTTTCGGTCATGGACCACCGTAGAGTACGGACGTGTCTAGCTGCTCTCTGAATTAGTGGAACTGAACGGGTTTGTTCAATAGGTTAAATTACATATATAGAGGGGTATCACACAGTGAGTCAATACATACGTATATAGACTATAGATGGAATGGAGAAGATTGCTGCATTAGAGGGGGCTATAGTGAGAATGGAAAGTGCGTTAAATTCTGTAATTAATAACTTGAAGCCTACTATTAAAGAAGCAGTAAGTGAAATTTTGGATGCCAAATTTAAGACTGTTGAAGACGAGATGATGAGGTTACGTGAAGAAGTTGGTTGGTTGAGAGGTAAAGTGAATATGCTGGAGATCGAGCATAACAAGTCCCAAAACAAGGAAAGAAAATTGAACGTTTTATTTCATGGGGTGGCACGCAGTGATGAGGGAGATTTAAAATGTATTGAAGAAATAATCGGTGGAATTATGGAGGTGGAGGAGTCGGCCGCAGATATCTCATTCGTTTCTCGCTTGGGAGGTAAGACTGCAGATGGTCCTGTTTTGGTCAAGTTCAAGTCCATATCCAGCAAAGTTCAAGTGTTGCGTCGAGGCTACACCCTCCGAGGAAGGAACATATACGTTGGTGAAGATCTTAGTGAAAGTGATCGTCTTATTAAGAGACATGTCTTAGAACAAAGAAAGATTCTCTCCGCCAAGGGTAAACGGGTGAAAATCAAACGTTACAACTTGTTAGAGGTTGATGGGGTGCTGTTTGTTAGCGATGGAAAAACATTGGTGAGAGATAGTGAGATGATTGCATGATACCGTAAGCCTCAATCCTACATAACGAACAGTGGAACTCATAAGATTCATATTTTATTTTGGAATATTCAAGGTTATCAAAACTTATGCGATTTAGACGAAGTATCAATAAATGAGTTATTATTATGCGATATAATTTGCATAAGTGAAACTTGGATGCCGTGTGATCTGAAACACGTCCCGTATTTCACGAAAGACTACAAACTATTCCAGTGTAAGGCAACGAAAGAAAGAAGCAAAGGTAGAGCCAGCGGGGGTCTGATTATGTTGATCAATAAACATTATTATGAAGCAGAACTTGTGGATGAATGTGATATGTGGCTTTTTGTAAAAATGAAATCCGTGCGTCAAGACGACGAACAGGGAGTTCCTATTATTGTGGGTGTCGTATACATGAGACCTAGCAGAGACTTCAAACATTGTATGAACTTATTAGATGAAACATTGCAAAAGATACGTGATTCATATACAAACTGCAAGATTTACGTAGGCGGTGACTTTAACGCGAGAATAGGAGATTTAAACCAGCACGAGAGTATCGTGCTGGAAGGTACTGATCTGTATGCGAGGAGAGATACTTTGGATGACTTCATCAATTCCAAAGGAAGGTTATTATGTGACACACTAGAGAACAATACATTTATGGTTATTAATGGTCGAAGTAGAAGTGATCGCCCGGCCAAGTTAACTTGTTTGAATTATAATGGTAGTAGTGTAATAGATCTGGTTTGGGTCGATGTTACATACGTAAATAGTGTATCTGACCTTGTTGTTTTAGACAATATCACTGTGTCAGACCATTCCCCTTGTAAACTCACTATACATGAAGAGAAAAATAGTGCAAGAATAACGAAAACAAATAATATGCATAGATTTTCGGATAGGAAGCTAAAATGGTTTCCAACAAATGGCATGTATACAATCAGAATGCAGGAATTATTCGTCAGTGGAGTTAAGTTGTTCGCTAAAAATGCAACATCTGAAGAAATGTATACACAATTATGTACAAATATTAGTCAGGCTGCCAATGACCTCAACATGTTAACAGCTGTCAACAGTAGGTCGTTCAAAAGCAAAAACAAACCATGGTTCGATAGGGAATGTATAGAACTTAATAATAAAACTAGAAGATTATTACGTAAGTGTAAAAGAAATGCTTTTGATAAGATGGACGTGAAATGTTATCTAGATTCTAAGAAAATGTATAAATCTGTTTTGAAAGCTAAGAAATGTGATTATCAGAATAAGTTCAGAGAAGACTTGAACAATGTTAAAAATTCAAGTGCATTTTGGAGTACGGTTAAAAAGTTTCGGAGCCGACAACACTGTGACAATCCCATATCAATAACTAACTGGGAAATATTTTATAAAAACATATATCCCGAAAGATCTGGGTTATTAACTGATTTTCAGGATGCCAGGCATCCTTACCTAGACTCACCAATTAGTGTAGAAGAATTAAATAACTGTCTAATGAAGTGCAAACTAGGAAAGTCACCTGGTTTAGATAAGATATCAAATGAATTCTTAAGATGTTTGCCTACAGAGTGGACTTCTTATTTGTTGGCGTTTTATAATACTATATTGGAGAGTGAAATACCACCGTTAGAATTTTCCCTAGTGGAACTTATATTGTTGTTCAAAAAAGGTGACAGAAATGATCCTGGTAATTATAGGGGAATTGCGTTGATAAATTGTATGATGAAAATATTCACTCAAATAATTGCTGGTAGATTGAATACGTGGGCAGAAAGTCACAGAGTTTTACCCGAATGCCAAGCTGGTTTTAGGCAGAAGAGAGGTTGTATTGATCACATATTTGTTTTAAGTAGCCTCGTACACAATCATATAAGATTACAAGGAAGGAAAGTTTATGCTTTGTTTGTAGATTTTAAGAGAGCGTTTGACTCAGTTAGCCATGATCTTCTCTGGCAAAAACTTAATAATTTAGGTGTCAGTTCGAAACTTATAAGAATATTAAGACACATTTACAGTAAGGCAGAGATGAGAGTTAGACTATTAGATGGGCACACCTCACCAATCAATGTAACTGAGGGCGTATTACAAGGGGATTCCTCAAGCCCTTTATTGTTTTCTTTATTTATTAGTGACATTGAAGACTATTTCAGGAAAGCAGGTGTCAGAGGCATAAGTATAGATGGGATATCGGATATTTTAATGCTCTTGTTCGCGGACGATTTGATTGTATTTGGAGACACTCTAATCGATCTACAGAAGAAAATTAATATTTTGGATAAATACTGTAGTACAGTCAACCTCACTGTCAATATAAATAAGACGAAAGTAATCATTTTTCGTAGAGGTGGAAAGTTGAAAATGTCTGATGTTTTCTACTATAGAGGAGAGAAGCTTGAAGTGGTTAATAGGTATATTTATCTCGGTGTTCCATTTGTTTCTTCAGGATTATTTTATGACGCTTCTAATTATTTTGTTAATAAAGCAAATACAGCTGTTGGTTCTGTTCGTGACATAATGGTACGATCTAAGGTAGACTCTTGGGCAGGTAGAGAAAAGTTATTTGATTCAATAATTTTAGCTACTCTCCTCTATGGTAGTAATATATGGTCACTTAGATATTTTGACGTAATAGAAAAAGTTCAAGTCCAGTTTTTCAAAAGGCTGTTATTTCTTCCTAGAAATACACCTAATTACATTGTTAGATTGGAAGTTGGTAGAACAATGTTATCAGGACATGTTCTCAGAATGATTTTGCAATTCTGGATAAAACTCTTGAATATGATGGAAAACAGATTTCCAAGAATGTGTTATAATAGATTGCTAGTGCTTGATGAACTAGAAAGCAATCAGGTGAAATATAATTGGGTCAGCCAAATAAAGAAAGTTATTTGTGATGTGGGTTATGAAAATGTCTGGCATGCACAAAGTTCCATTATGATTGGTGATAAATTGGAAGAAATAATTGTTAGTTATAATAATAAGATGTACGAGAGAGATAGGCAAAATATGATAAAATCGTCATGCTGTCTGTTATATAAAGATTTAGCAGGTAATACCCTAGGTACTGCAAGCTATTTGATGTTCCGCATATCAATTGACAAAATTCGTATAATTTGTCAATCAAGAGTAGCTAGTGTGAATAACATCCAATGGTACAGTCGATCCAGCAAATACCAACTACAGCCTGAGAACAACTGTACTTTATGTAATGTCCAGGAAAGGGAAGATATGTTTCATTTTATGTTGATATGTCCTTTATACAAAGCCTATAGAGAGTATTACATAGGAGAATATTTGTCTAACACAGAATATACTAGATTGAATTTCCATGTAATTTTGTTCAATGTGCAAGATGAAGTAAAATTGCATAACATATACAACTTTATCTCCAGATCATTATTATTGAGGTCGTTTGTGCTGACGGAGTAGCACTAATTGATATAGTTACATGCATATTGATGTATTTCTATTTTTGTTTTGATTTGTTCTGTTTATATCTAACTGGTGGTACTGTGTACCGTGTTAATATTTTTGTATCCATGTAATATGAATATGTTATGGGTTGAGGCCCTAAAACAATAAACTTCTTCTATTCTATTCTATTCTATTCTATTCTGTTTCTAAATCAAAATTAAAATTGAAGTACTGTATTTAAATTGCACTTCTCGTCTTTATGTCTTCATTCACGTCTATATAACTGATGAGGCGCGAGCAGGGAAGCTCATGAGGATGTCAAATGGGTGCGCTTGTTGTCACAAACCAAACGGTAGTACAGAATACTAATATTTTGTCAGGAATGATCAACTATGTCAGTTTAAACGCCGCCTCTACCGTTTGGCTTGTGACAACAGTTCAACCCTTGCCAGAAATATTCTTAATTTGACTACACAGAATGTTATAATAAATTGCAATGATTTTACGTTGGTTCATGAGATCCTACTGCGGGCTATTTGAAAAGGGCCCGCAGGCCGCCAGTTGGGAAGCCCTGACGTAGATAGAGCAATAATTTTTTAACAATCAAATTCAAAATTAGCCCCGAGTCCAGATATAAATATAGTTAATCCCACAAACAATAATAAGAATCTTCCCAATTTAGACCCAGCCAATAAAACATTGAATCGAATCAATGAATAAACCCCAGCTGTAACCAAAGTTGAGAATGGACTGACGCCGAGACAGGAGTAGGAGTGTCAACGTCAACTGGAACACGTTACTGGCCTCCTATCACCGTAGCGTTCCACATGGATTTCAGTGGAACGATCAGCAGTGTTAGTATCAGCATTCCAGCGCCCGGAGATAGCCCGGTACAAGACCTATACATTATAGACCGATGCAAACATCAAAGACACGCTGTTCGAAACCACGGAAGTATTTAATTGTACGAGATTGAGATAAACGTCGAAAGAGTCGCTTATTGTGAGAGAGAAGAGTAGATGAGCAGAGCTGTGAAATTCCCGACGGTCGAGATTTACATATCGCAATGGATCATAGAAATAAATATCTGCCAAAATTAATGTTTGAATAATGGTCTATTATCCCTGTAATTATTAGTTTACTATTTACAGTTTGTTAAATGAGTTGTGTTATAATTATTTACGTCGGGTTGGTGAGATCGCCCTTGTGGTGCCTCGTCGGAACGATCCTACCTTCACCCTTGGCCTCAATCGGGAAACAGTTACTTCCATGGTAAGTTTTGTGTTACAGTAATAAACAAAAGAATATAAAAGAAAAAACATTTCATTGAATTGAACCACATGTAGCCTATATTGAGTATATTTACAATGAATCTTGAAATTGTGAAGCATGGTTGGTAAAATTTCATCCATTAGAAGAATGCTGAAAAAATTATTTTTTTAATGGAAAAAAAATTGAAATGACAAAAAATATTTAATTTTTTTTCAAATGATTGAAAACTGAATTATGTAGGCCTACTCGTATATATTTTAAAATATATTCATATTTATATATATATATATATATATATATATATATATATATATATATATATATATATATATATATATATATATATATATATATATATATATATATATATATATATATATATATATATATATATATATATATATATATATATATATATATATATATATATATATATATATATATATATATATATATATATATATATATATATATTTAATATATTTGATATTTTTTGGTATGTATTTTTAATTTTAATTTGAAATTTTTTTTTTTATATTTTAATTTTAATTTTTAAATAAAATAAACCTGGATGAGAAAAAACAAATGGCTGAGTGAGGTGTAGTCCGGAAGTGGGCGAATGCCTTACAAAAGAAATCAGTAAGAAACCGAGGAGAAACCATGAATGATCACACGCACAAACGCACTCAGGTAATGTTAATGTTAAACGCACGCTGTCGTTGACTTACGGCCGCACCCGGATACTAGTTGGATAACGCTTGGCTACTAGACGGATCACACCTGGATACTAGCGGGATCGGCCAACGCGAGGCTAAGCCTACTGTGCCTAGCACGCACCACCGCGTTCCACAAGCTAAGACCATAAGAACACCATAAAAACCAAAAGGTAAATACAGACACTCGAAACGACTAGATACATGAGACAAACCGACAGATGTTTGACCTTTTCAATGACCCCGTGATATTCCCGTGAAATGTCAACATTTTGATTTGTGAAAAAAAAATTTAAACCCATACCAACAAAAATGAAAATAAATTACCACAAAAGTTTTGAAAACTCAATTTTACAGATTAACCTGCAGATTATTCTAAAAAAATATTCAACAATACTTCTCACAGAAGAAATTTCAACCGAATTTTGAAAATATTTTCAATAAAAATAGATTTTTTTTTCTTTGGATAATTTGGATAGATAGGAATTGGAATTTACCAAAAAATGGAAAAACATTACCTCCAAGTCACCTACGTAGTAAGTTAACCCACAACCATAATGCTGCGAAAGAATGTGTGGATACTTGATACCCGCCACACCGTTAGTATGCTAGTTGTTAGGCCTTGTACCATCTACATACCATACATTTTTTTCAGTATTTTACTTTTTATAACTAATAATGCTGAAACGAACTTGACTAAACCCAATCGGAACCGATCACATTGATTTCATACGAGTGTCAACAGAGCTGTTGAAATAAGTTCCAAGAAATAATTTTATAAAATTTGAAATAATCTCCAACAAAAATGTTCGAACAATTTTCAAAAAAACTCGTCGAACAATTTTTGGAAAAACTGTTCGAATAATTTTCCCCAAAAAATATTCAATTCATTCTCAAATAAATGTTCAAATAATCATCAAAAAAACTATACGAACAATTTTCAGAAAAGCTGTTCAAATATAATTTTCAAATGAATGTTCAAATAATTTTTCCAAGAAAATGTTCAAATGATTCTCAAAAAACTGTTCAATAATTTTCGAAAAAACTGTTCGAACAATTAAAAAAAAAATTCAGTTCATTTTCCCCAAAAATGTTCACATAATTTTCTCAAAAAATGATCTAATAATTCTCAACACATTCCTAAATGAAATAAAAAACCATGTCCACCACTAGCAGCTGCCAGCAGACTTGTCGCACATACCTGCTGATAGTGCTGCTCGTAGACCGCGCGAGCGACGGCCTCTCGATGTCGTCGATACCGCGGTGTATCGATATCGTCTCCAGCTCCTGCACGGCCGCAGCCCGTGCTGCAATCGCCTGCAAGTACTCGGGCGTCGACAGCGATTCTCTTGTCGGCTTGCGGTACCTGCAACCAATTAGACGCTGTCATTGTCGACACATTTACAGCACTCGCTCTGATACACCCAAATGAGGTACAACAATAGTAAGGTACAACAATAGTAAGGTACACCTAAAATAAGGTACACCGAAAAAGAGGTACATTGAAAATAAAGTACAGCAAAAAAATCCTACACCGAAAAAAATCGTGCACGGAGAAAAACGTACACCGAAAATAAAGAACACCGAAGAAGAGGTACACCGAAAGTAAGGTACAACAAAAAAATCGTACACCAAAATTATGTACCTTTACACCAAAAATAACATACACCGGAAAAATAGTAGGTCTTCACCAAAAAAATTGTACATCAAAAATAAGGAAGGACTCCGCCTAGGCCTATACTGAAAGAAATCGCACAACGCAAAAAAACGTATATCGACATTAAGGTATAACACCGACAATAAACATGAATAACGCACACCGAAAAAACTGTACACCAAAAGTAATGTACACCCGGAAAAATCGTAAACGAAAAATAGTGTACACCAAAAATCTCTTGTAGGCCAAAAACGTTAACCTACACGGTGACTCCCCCCACGGGATCCCACGGGGGATTCGTACCCCCACATAACCTAGCTGTTGGTGGGGTCGTTAAGCAAACATCAAGCTGAGTAGAAGAAAGATTCAGGGCGGAGTTACGACATTGTATTCAAACAGTGGGGGACTATTCCCCTCTAATCAAAATAATATACCATTATATATGAAAATATCATTTTTTTCGGTGTATGATATTTTCAGTTAGGTTGATCATGCTATAATGATGATAATAATAATAATAATAATTTCTTATTTTTTTATATTCACACAAGAAATAGGAATCTTACGAATATATTAATGTCAGCAGAATATACAATAAAATTCACACATATATATATTATCGTTACGCATTGAGCACATATGAATAATAATGATAAATTTCTAAATAATGACAATTCAATATAGGCCTATATATATATATATATATATATATATATATCTATATATATATCTATATATCTATCTATCTATCTATCTATCTATCTATCTATCTATCTATCTATCTATCTATCTATCTATCTATCTATCTATCTATCTATCTATCTATCTATCTATCTATCTATCTATCTATCTATCTATCTATCTATCTATCTATCTATCTATCTATCTATCTATCTATCTATCTATCTATCTATCTATCTATCTATCTATCTATCTATCTATCTATCTATCTATCTATCTATCTATCTATCTATCTATGTATCTATGTATCTATCTATCTATCTATCTATCTATCTATCTATCTATCTATCTATCTATCTATCTATCTATCTATCTATCTATCTATCTATCTATCTATCTATCTATCTATCTATCTATCTATCTATCTATCTATCTATCTATCTATCTATCTATCTATCTATCTATCTATCTATCTATCTATCTATCTATCTATCTATCTATCTATCTATCTATCTATCTATCTATCTATCTATCTATCTATCTATCTATCTATCTATCTATATATATATATATATATATATATATATATATATATTTATATATATATATATATATATATATATATATATATATATATATATATATATATATATATATATATATATATATATATATATATATATATATATATATATATATATATATATATATATATATATATATATATATATATATATATATATATATATATATATATATATATATATATATATATATATATATATATATATATATATATATATATATATATATATATATATATATATATATATATATATATATATATATATATATATATATATATATATATATATCTCAAACCCAGATAACCAATTGAATTGGGCCAGGGGGTGTTTCCACCAGTTTTTCTAGGGCAGACTTCTCATATCAATCGGTTCCTGCCATTTCCGACTTCTTCCTCCTCTTCTTCACTACTGCTAGGCCTATCCTCTATTTCTTCTTCTCTTCCTGCGAGTTCCCTCCATCGTTCTCATAATTTAATAATGATAAAAATGATGAATTTATAGTGATAATTATGATAATGAAAGGACAGTAAACTAATAATGAATTGATAATGAGAAAAAATTGTTCATTGCTTCAATTTTGACCATATTACATGATAACGGAAATGTCCAAATCATATCTGTGAAAACACCATGGTGGTAACTTATAGCTCTACAGAGACTAATAATGTCTGATTAAATAAAAACACGCCTTCTATAGTTCTGATACCCTGTTCAACGATAGAACAGACTTCAGGTTTTTTATCACCATGCCTTACATTAGATAACCTGATGGATAAATATACCCATATGTAAAAAGTTGACCAGACAAATGCACGTGAACATTGGTGAATACACGTGTACAAGAACCAGATATCACTGAATCACTCATAATCCAAGGAAAATTGAATTAAATTTCCAAAAAAAAAAAAAAAAAAAATTCTCAAAAATCTGTGCAAAAGAACAGCACAATAAAATTGTACACGTTGAAGATATAATCATGAATAACTTCTATATAAATGCACGCATCGAATATATAATACATACAGAATTAATAGAGGCGATTATTTTTCATTATTGATTTACTCTGTTTCATGATAAAATGGACAGCTGACACTGACACTGTCCAAAATACGCAAAAAGTGACGAGTCTCGTCACTTTTTGCGTATTTTGGACAGCCTTGAAACCTTTAAGAATCCATCAAACAATACTGATTTCCTCAATGCAGGGAGTACAAACTGATGACGGGTTCAGACAATCTCTCTCTCTCTCTCTCTCTCTCTCTCTCTTTCTCTCTCTCTCTCTCTCTCTCGCTAGACTGGCACGAGCTTGATAAGGCAGGTGAGAGGTCAACTGGGTAAAGGTCACTGCCCTTCCTTATAGAAGACTGGAAGGAATGTAAACAAAAACAACATCACTTCCTCGTAACGATAATCTCGCACGGACGGCCACAGGAACCCAAGGGGGGGGGGGGGGGTCAACTTCACCCCACATTCAATTTATAGAATTTGCATTATTTCATGTCGTTTACCGTCCTAACTTATAGCTGGTCTCTAAGGTCAAAAGGTCGTGAACAATTAATTGTAGACGACGGAGAGATATTCCTGTTCGTTTTGCATCGGGGAAACCTATCAAAAGTGTAACATTTTCATTGTCAACATTAAATATAAACGATCCTGATAAACGATAAACGATTTTACCTCACAGCGTACCGTTACATACAAATAACAAGTAACATATTGTGAATGTTTATTATGGATCGACAGTATTTCATAAGATACTTCCCTGAATGGTGTGAAGCAGTTTTACTATAATATATTTATCAGGAAAGCAAATACGATCATTCATATGTTACGTTGACACTGAAAATGTTACGCTGTGAGTTAGTTTTCTCAAAATAGAATTTTAGAATGTCTTAATTGGTGAACTATTGAAAAGTGGAAAAAGTGTAACTGGTTGTGGCCGAAAACTCAAGTGTTAAATGAAAGAAATATTGTGAAAAATTGGCTATCCTCAGGGCATGGGCATGGGATCCAGGTCATGTTCATGGGGGGGGGGGGGGGAGTTTGGAGATGAAAATGCTACATGAAAACAGTTGTGCAACGGCCCGTTAACGCGAAGCCGGCGACCCGCGGGGGGCAAGGGGGAAAGGCCCCCTTCTGGCCCCGCAGGGATTTTTTTGAAACGACACCCATTTTTTATACAGTTCAGCGTGTTTCAGATGAGGTTTTTAGAGACCAAAAAGATTTTAATTATGAAATAAAAAATGGCTCCAAAACCAATATTTGTAGCTGCAGGGTTGTTCCGTGTCATTTTAGCACCCCGGGCAAGCACTCAATATACCATTTTTATTATTCAATGCGCAGGCGCGTCCCGCCTCCTAGCAGCCGAGATCGCTGGTATTGCATTCTGGGAGTTTTAGTACTGTTCAAAAAGTCGGCCCGCTTATACACAGAGTTAAAGGCAAAACATTAAGATATATAACTTGCATTATCTCTCATCTTACTCACTCTGACAGTGTGTAAATCTCTCAGTATATAGTAAACATATAAATGATGAAACTATAATATCATATTATAACTTGATACGTTCACTGTAACGCACAATAATAAAAATCAAACGTGCTAAATAGCATTGGCAGCATAGAACTTTCGAACTCGGGTAATAACATCCCGTTCTAGTTCAAACGATCGCCGCTAGATGGCTCATTTATTTCGGAAATGGTCTAATCCACAACACTGAGTGGGCATATGGATGGTGAATACAATGAGGGAGCCATGCCCCGCAGGGACATTTTCTCTCAATAATACGATTCTATGGCTTTCAAGAACTACACGAGATTTCTGGAATACATGGATTTCAACAAGACTAATTTTTCCAAGCAAATAAAATGCAGAATAACATGCATTCAAAATGGAATGCATTCAATAACAGTGAAATTTGAATATTCAATAACAGTGAAATTTGAATATAAGGAAATTTACTCCATCCAGTGATGTCAATAAAATGTCAAATTAATTTGATTTATAGAATACGATTACTGATAGAAAGTCACAGATGGGCGCCGATAGCGCCCCTTAAATTTGACCCCCGGGTAGCCTTCCTCTTTCCCAGTAATTATTACATACACATTCCAATTACAACTTTCATAAAATAATATATAATATTTTATTCATCACATATTTCATTCTTTTTATTTTCTAATCATGCAATTTCAGTCTAGCTTCGGTCAAGTTTCGGGGGGTGGGAGCGCCCCCCCCCGGTATACACCATTGGTTTAGTGTATTAACCACTCGGCCACACGTCTCAGGCTTTGAAAAATACAAACACCCAAATATTGTGTGTTTTTTATCCTGTCCCCCCCCCCCACCCCTAACGAAAGACCCACACACGCGCATGCCCCCCAGTCAGCTGTTATTGGAATGCGGTGGTCAGAATGTCAACAAACACGGTCCAGCCCCGCGGGCTCAGTTGATGACACCCTCTCTCTCTCTCTCTCTCTCTCTCTCTCTCTCTCTCTCTCTCTCTCTCTCTCTCTCTCTCTCTCTCTCTCTCTCTCTCTCTCTCTCTCTCTCTCTCTCTCTGAGCCTCTCCTACCTTCTCAATCACTTGCTCACCTCTCTTTCTATCCAGGTATATAACAAAACAACCTGTGACATGGTGACAATTCTACATATTGAGGCTATTCAGAAAAAGTATATTTTAAAGATATAGATTTCATAGATTTCATAAAAATAAAATATATATGTGAAAATGTGTGAAAATATATAGTTATTCAATTAGTTATATAGTTAGTTATAGTTATAGACTATATGGTTATTTTTCTATAACTATATTTCGAATCAATTAAAATAAGTGAATTAATATTCAACCGATGAGAAAATAGTTCAGATTATTCTGTGCCGTTTTTCCATGTACCGGCAGAATAATTTAAAATGCTCGTGGCATGCAAGAATTCCTCAGAAATGATTATTAGCATTTGAAACTTGCCAAAGTTGTACAAACTATTGAGCATGTCAGCAGATGGTTACAATATTCATACGTCTTGCGGTTTCAGTTGTCAGTAAATTGTTACATTTGTTAATTGTTACATTTCATGGGATTATGAAATGAATCAACAGTACGCCGAAACTTTTGAAAATTCTAATCATTTGTGATGACATGCTCATCACTCAGTGTCAACTTGAACAAGTTGAAACTTTTATTTAAAAATTTCAAACTTGAGCAAGTTAAAACTTCTATTTTAAAATTTTAAAATTTCAAAATTTTAAAATTTCAAAATTTCAAAATTTCAAAATTTCAAAATTTTAAAATTTCAAAATTTTAAAATTTGAAACGATCTTTTTATTTTTGAAGACTTAAACTTGAGCAAGTTTCCCAATTTTACAATCATATTTGTGGAATTTCTGTATGCCTCAAACATTTTTAATCATTCAAACAGTACACAGAAAAAACAGCAAGTTTTAAACATTTTGAAATATTTTTTCATCAGTTCAATTCAATGGTGCTGTGTCAGTTGATTCGAAATAGTTATCTGTCAGAAGTTTTTCCCATTTTTTCAAGGATGAATAGCCCTAAGACAAACCCAGCATGACGTAAGGCAAAAAGTTCACGCATGAGAAAATCGACACTGATAAAAATCACACATACGTGATAAGATGCAGTTAATGATAATACAGGTTGGTTCCAGCCATCAACCAAGGTGACGTCATCAGGTAAATCCAGGGGGGAGGGGGAAGGAGGGGGGGGGAGAAAAGAATAACGTGAAATACGTCCGGGATAAAGGAAGGACGAAAGTGATTAGGGATCAAACTGAGTTTGGGTTTCTTTCAATAATACAAGCCAAAAATTAAAAGAAAAATTTTCTACCACCTTTCATGAGAGAACCATTCCACTACAGATAATCAAGGTCACCGTTGGGCGTGGGTTCGAGTCCCGCAAAAGGTATGGGTTTTTGTGAACGTCATTTCACTTATCGTCAGTTCATAGTTCCATAATATTTTTTTATATCGGGTTTTAACGACGCACGTACTGTATTGATGACTGAGATCTATTGGCGTCGGATGAATGATTAATGAGATGATGGGATGATGAGATGAGGGTTTTAGGGGAAATGGGAAGGATAGTGGGAAGGAAGCGGCCGTGGCCTATATTGTGGGAACCATCCCGGCATTAGCCTAGACTACAGAGGGAAACCACGATGCA
>OZ023339.1:13352471-13405936 GCA_964007535.1 Brachyptera risi | reverse complement strand
GTGGCCTATATTGTGGGAACCATCCCGGCATTAGCCTAGACTACAGAGGGAAACCACGATGCACCCCTGTAAAGATGGACAATGGCGGGGATCGAACCGGGTCCGATATGTCCCTTCACCTCCCGGGTCACACGAAGCAAATGCGCTAACCACTCAGCTACTGAGCCGGTTAGTTCCATAATCACCTGCTCGTTCGTACCCCCGTATAACCTAGCTGTTGGTGGGGTCGTTAAGTAAATAATCATCATCACTAGGTCAAGGGTTGTGATGTGACGTTGTTTAATCGCTTATGATTCATCATTCATGAGTAAGACGAGTTATATTCTATTTCAGTAGTCTTATATTTATAATCTATGATTCAAACTCGAAGTCTCATTTTAAAATGGGCCTATTAAGTAAACTTGAACGACATTTCAACCCAGAAACTTGATTCTAACGTACAATAACGATATTTATTTCCCTAATTTTAGGGAAAACTAGAAATCATGATCTCAATTTCAGAAATTACAATTTGTTAATTTGTCCTCCAGGACCCGGTTGTTTTTTTCCAAGTCGTGACGTAGACATTACTCGATTCTGTTCATGTTTCATTAAAGAATCGGTAATGCCTACGTCATCACTTACCGTCTCTGAAGGATATAAAACTCAATAATAATCTCTGAAATTGAGATGATGATTTCTAGTTTTCTCTAAAATTAGGGAAATAAATATCGTCATGATCAACGAAAATCAAGTTTTTTTAAGATGTTTGAGGGGACATTGACAGCTAATTCCTCATAATTTCGAGATTTTTTTTTCTGCGCTCGATTGATAGTATAATGTTCCAATAATTATGTACTGCAAGACTCATCAAATTATTCGAAGTGGTTCTGATTATATAAACTTTTGCATTGATCACTTTGTAGGCCCTCTTCTCAAATTTCAATGCGACCCATTTTTGACACATTTTTTTCAAATGCGTTCATCTCAGAATATTGTTTTTTCAAACGCCGGTACCTGGATCTCTGAAACTATTGAAGATGATTCCTTCAAATTTTTACCACATGTAGGTACCAGTGTGCCATACTTGTATAGAGATTTTTTTCCGTCTACTCATAATATCATCAGAAGTAAAAATTGTTATATGCTCAAAAATGTATGTTTTTTTTGACACTTTCTAAAAAATTCTGAATTACGTGTGATTTTTTTTAAATTTTTCATTTTCCAGTGCAAGTGTACATTTCAAGTAACTACTGTGAAAGTTTCGTGCATGTACCTTCTATAGTTTGTGAGAAACAGGTACCGGCAAAGTGCCAATTTAACATTGTCGGTATGGGGCTGTCAATGTCCCCTTAAGATGTTTTTTTATCAGTGAATGATGTATTCTGTATAGAAACATCAATAGAATCAAGACATGTCTACGTCATGACTCGGAATAATGCAGCTGGGTCCTAAAGGGCAAATAAATTAATTACGATTTCTCTAATTGAGATGATGATTTCTTGTTTTCTCTAAATTTGGGGAATAAATATCGTGATTTAATCATTGAAATCTAGTTTCAGGGTTTTGTGAAGTTGGATTCACAATGCAAATATAAATATAATATATATAAATAAATATAATGAATAAAATATATATATATATATATATATATATATATATATATATATATATATATATATATATATATATATATATATATATATATATATATATATATATATATATATATATATATATATATATATATATATATATATATATATATATATATATATATATATATATATATATATATATATATATATATATATATATATATATATATATATATATATATATATATATATATATATATATATATATATATATATATATATATATATATATATATATATATATATATATATATATATATATATATATATATATATATATATATATATATATATATATATATATATATATATATATATATATATATATATATATATATATATATATATATATATATATATATATATATATATATATATATATATATATATATATATATATATATATATATATATATATATATATATATATATATATATATATATATATATATATATATATATATATATATATATATATATATATATATATATATATATATATATATATATATATATATATATATATATATATATATATATATATATATATATATATATATATATATATATATATATATATATATATATATATATATATATATATATATATATATATATATATATATATATATATATATATATATATATATATATATATATATATATATATATATATATATATATATATAGTCAGTGCAATCGTCAGCTGCGAGTGTGGCATATGACCTGATAATTATGCAGATAACTGTACTACCCACATCGTAAATTCAAGACGGTACTGTCAAGTTCAGATGAGTCAGTCAAGATTGAACTGCCGAGACAACAACACCAGTTTCTCTCTCTCGCACGCATAGACTCGGGTCGTGTTACCAAACATCTCTCTCTCTCGCTCCGATGCACAACTGCATCTAATCTGCCGTGAATATCTAGCGATTAGTCTAGCGATTAGCGTGGGGAAAATCCAGGCGAAATACGAACAGAACAGACCAAGTCGATTAAATTATAGAACAGAATGAAAGACTGTGATTGGTGAATAAATAGAATTGACTTCGGGTAAAAACCGTTCAGAATTCGAATCCAAGTGACGATGGCATTCGATATTTGAATTTGAAAACTGTTTCAAGTTCGAAATTTGAATTTAAAAAACGAGACGAGTTCGAAATTTGAATCGAGGAGGAATTTTAAAAATCTCAACTGAAAAAATCGAAATTTGAATTTCGATTGAGGAACATTCGAAATTGTTTTGATAGTTAACGTTCGAAATTCAAACCAACGAGAAATAAGATATTCTGAATCAAAATTTGAAAACGTTCGAAATTTCAAATTTAATTGAGAAACATTCGAAATTGGTTAGACAATTGAATTTCGGAATTTGAATTCAAGACGTTCGAAATTTGCATCACAAACATTTTGAATCTGAGGCCAACTGATATTGATTTTATCAATATTTGAGCCATACAGAGACGATAGCTGTCAACGAAGTGTAAATTTATCCAACCTTCGCTGTCGGAGTTGTGTCAGCGTGAAATCGCACCGTGAAACGTTCAAGGCAATCCTGTTGTGATGACATAAGCCACCAATCGACCAACAGTTTCTACAAATGACCGAAAATCACGCGAGTCCGCGTTGTCTGAGCGAGGGAGCAAGACGTCAACAATATTATCTGTAGGTAGTGTGTGAGTGAGACAGGATATATATCGACAATTCTCCACCAAAGCTTTCGAAAACAGTGAAAAACCAATCAGCAGTGTGTGTTTTATACAGTTTAAATCATTGCATTTTCAGTTTGAAGATACTAATTCAACACTATTTAACTGGTAAATGTTGAGTAAATAAATAACGACAAACCTGGTGATAACACGTGATTTACCGTATACCTGAACCAGAAATTGGCGTGTGTAAACATATTTTGAATTGCCTGTTTATATAGTTTGTATTACACTCATAAATACTTCAATTCAAACGTTATTTACGTGAAAATAATTTAAGAAACTAACGATATTTATAGGTCAATTTGATTTTGACCTACTCTCATTTCGCTTATATTCATTGCTATTACACCTGACCCGTACAAAAACTAGTATTCGCGGATTAACATCGAATAATAACCTAATTTCTCGGATATTGTGTTGACCCTGATAGTGATTGACCTCGTGAGTGATACGATGAGTTCGATGACCTGGCGAGTGGTGTTCACCCTGTGGGCGACAGTGTGTCTTGTACACGGTCAAGGGGCGAAAGGGGGCGGCGGTAAAAACACGACCAATAAGAGTAAGGTGACGACAGTCGCGCCCGTGTTTTCAAATAGTGAGACCAACTGTTTTGCGCAGAGAAAGGTAAATTGGGTGTGATTTAAGGTTTTGTTATGTTGATGATGCTTTGTGGGGTCGGTCAAAATTTATCAACTATTAACTAAGACGGAGGGCAACCACTATGTTCCTCAGGAAGGATGGTCGACCATGGCGGGAATCGAACCCTGTTCTCTTGAATGCCAGTTCAGCAGGCTTGTCACTGTTCAACGGGTCTCAGTTTGAATATCAGTAATTTTTCAGAAAAATACTTCATCTACATTTTTATTCTCAATATTTTTATCCCTATTTTGAACAATATACATGATTAAACTTATATATTCAAATACATTTTTTTTTAGCCCATTAACATCGAACACTTGACACAAAAGCAATTGATTCTCAATGAAGACAAGGGATAGACGTTTAGGATCGTTTGAACGAGGCACCATCACAAGGGCGATCATATCACCACAAATCAATGATCACATATAGGCCTATAATATATATATATATATATATATATATATATATATATATATATATATATATATATATATATATATATATATATATATATATATATGTGTGTGTGTAAATATGATGATGATATCATTTCAAGGACATTTCATTCATAATGAAGTACAAATATTGAACAACGAATCCGTCCCACTGGTTTTGCATTAGCTATTGTGTGATGAACAAAAGTACAGAGAAAAAGAGAGAAGGAAGGAGATTTCAAGAGGATGAGGAAGAAGAGGAAGAAGACGATCAAGATGATCAGAAGATTTTCTCCCACTGTGAATGTTTGAATTGTTTTCTAACCCTGGCAGTATTACCTTGGGATTTATTGTTTGTTGTTGAGTAATCTTATTTTTCATTATTCTTTGGGATGGTAAGATCGCTCTTGTGGTGCCCCGTTCAAACGATCCTATTTTTCATCCATTGCCTTAATTGGGGAACAATGATTTTGTATCAAGTTTCGATGTTATGGGACGTTGAAAATAATTTCCATTGAAAATTTATTGAAATTTTCAATGAAAATTTTCAATTCATTGACAATTTTCTGTGAATTAAATTGAATTAAATGAATTCATCCAATTCATCCACATTGTTTTTTCAAGTGATTTTTACAATGAAATCGTTGGATTTCTTTCAATTTGAACATTGAAAATTTTCGATGCAATTTTCAATGGAAATTTTCAACATTTTGACTAATTTACTTTTCAATTAGGTAATTTTCAAAGGAATTTTCGAAAGACGACATTACAATTAAGTAGGCCGAGAATTCAACACATTTAGTGAGGATCTATCAATGCATGTTCACAAACTTCAAAAACCCAGTTATTATTTTATGTAGGCCCTACTCATTTAGGATCTTGAGAATTTTTTGAGAAATGCACCTTCAATGTGGTGGTTCAACAAATTGCTTTGGTACAACTAAGAGTGAATTAAAACTTCATTTTTTTCTGTGACAACTTATATGTAATGAAAAAATAATTTTGAAAAAAATGAAAATTTTCAAGCTTTCATGAAAATTTTCAACGAAAAAACTTTTCATGAAAATTTACATCACTATGCATACAGTTCTTTGCACTAACCCCCGCTGCCCGTAGGTATTGTACGCTGGCGACGGGCAGTGCTACGAGCTGCAGCAGAAGGGGCCGTGCCCGACGGGCCAGTGGCTCGTGCTCGACGTAGCGCAGGCCGTCAACGGCACCGGGCAACTCGAGCCCGTCTGCAAGCCGTGCCCGTGCTGCGCCAAGAACCTGGGCATCTACTGGCCCGCCGACGCTACGTGCCACAAGGTCACCGAGCGAATGACGCTCTGCCCGCATCCAGGTGAGATAACCGACGCTTCGTTATTTTCGTTTGATGTTCGTTTATTTTAATGCTGCTTAACGATCCCACCAACAGCTAGGTTATACGGGGGTACGAATGAGAAGGTGATCATGAAACTATGAAGTGATGATAAGTGAAAGGACGTTTCAAAAACACCCATGGATGCCTTATGCGGGACTCGAATCAACGTCCGAACTGACTTCAGTTTTTAATGCAGTGAGATAGTTGACTGAGCCATGAAGGCAGTTAGCGGAAATATTCTGGCAAATACATTACGGATGAAAAAAATCTTCAAAAAATGATGTTGTAGCCTAGCACGATTTATCATCTACCAGTACGATAGCTATAGTCCATTGGTAAAATGAATATAATCCACCAGTACAATAGCTACAATCCATCTGTACGATAACTAGGCCTATAATTCATTAGTGAGGTAGTTATAATCTGTCGGTACGGTGGCTATAATACGTTAGTACGATAGCTACAATCCGCCGCTACGATAGCCTTGCCTGCAGTCCTATCTGACCGCGCGACCGTTTGTCCCTCAGGCACCGAGCTACTGAATGACCCGTTCGGCGAGGGTGAGTGCGCGTGCCGACGCGACCCGCCCCACGTGAGCGACGAGCGCGACCTGACCGACCCCAAGCGGGGGCCTGGGGGGGCGGCGTGCCACCAGCTCTACCTGCAGGGACCGTGCCCCAAGCGCATGATCCTCGTGTCGGTGGTCAAGGAGGGGTACGGCAGGGTGGGGCGCTGCGAGAGAGATCCATGCTACAGGTAAGACACGCCATGTTACAACGAAACGCAACGTGTGTGTGAGAAATTTTTTTCCCATATAGAATATGTGCTCATTAGGGCAGGAAGGTGGAAGGAGTTGGAGGCAGGAAGTCAGTGGGAGGACAGAATGAGGTGGAAGGAATATGACGAACGATTGGAAGTGGAAGAAGAAGAGGAGGAAGATGAGGAGGAAATGCCAGGCGTGGCCAACCGGTTTCCAGGAGTCCTGCGGCCCTAGTGATGGTGGAAATACCCACCCCCTGACCCAATGTTACAGTTGGAACCAGGGACGGATAATTATCATAAGAATATATTCTAGACTATTGTGATCATAAATATCCAACATGTTTATTGTTGAATGATGAAAATAATGACCCAATTTTCTAATTACCAATTTCAATACTATTCCAATATTTCAAAATCTTGGATCAATAATTTACTTAAGGCGTCCTTAGTCTCCAAGGGACAAAAGTTCTCACTAGAGGGATTTCACAGATTTAAATGATAATTAAACTTTAACAGTATATTACAAATATATCATAGATGCAGATAAGTTGAAAATGCTAATGAGTCAAATTTTATGATAACGAAGGTGGAAAGATCAGTTGTATTTTTTTTTTTTTTAATAACATCGAAACTTGATACAAAATCATTGTTCCCCAATTAAGGCTAATTATGGCTAATCAAGTTGTATGCAACAGTAACACTTGATATTTTTGCCGTCAATTTTTACACCGTTACATACAAATGACATGTGATATATTGGGGGGGAATACTGGAATACGAATACTACCAAGAGTGAATGTGGACTTGGCGTGTAATAATGTTGTTGGAACTACTATTTCGAGGAATTTAGAGCTCAGAGGAGATGTGGTCAGGGTTATTTGGGTCAGGTTTTGATCGTTTCCTCGAATGGGCACATCCTCTTTCTCAGTAAACACGCCAAGCCCACATTCACTCTTGGTAGTATCTCCATTCCAGTATACGCTCTTCAGGCGCCCCATATATTGTTAACGTTTGTTATGGATCAACATTATTCAACATGTATTTAATTTAATTTTTTTTTTTTTAATAACATCAAAACTACATACAAAATTATTGCTCCCCAATTAAAGCTATGGAAGAAAGGTAAGGTCATTTGGACAGAGCACCACAAGGGCGATCTTACCACCCCATTTTAATTATATAAAACCAATGAACTCCAACACCAAGACTGCGTTGTTGATGACCATAATTTTCTGCCGCAGATAAAAGTCTTTCAGTCTCCGAAGTAAAAACCGTTTCTGTGATGTATATCCGGATATTACCATCATTGGTATTGAGAGTAAACAAAACACACAAATGTTGATTATTTCACAACAACCACGTGTAAAGCAGTTTCATCCCGTCTCTAATAATGTCAACGTTGGAACGTTACTAATGATCGCTCCTTATTTCCGCAGCACAACCGCGCGCATGCACAACGGGACGTACGCGCTCTACGCCAAGGACAACATGTGCTATCGGCTGGAGGGGAGGGGGCCGTGCGAGGGGGCGCAAGTGTTCAAGGTCTCGCTGGCAACGCATAAGCCTCATTGCCTGTCGCCTGGCAACAGCATCTTCCAGCTGCCGGAACGATGCAAGACAGACACGGCGGGTAAGACTAATGATGTAAATTTTCATGAAAATTTCTCATGTTTTTCAAAACTTTGAAAATTTTCATTTTTTCAAAAGCTTGAAAATTTGTATTTCTTTCAAAAGCTTGAAAATTTACAATTTTTTTTTTTTTTTTTTTCATGACATAAGTTGTCACACAAGAAACTGGAGTTTGAATTCACTCTCGGTGATACTAAAACAATTTGTTGAACCTCCACATTGAAGGTGCATTTGCTTCCAAAATTGTCAAGACCCTACATGAGTAGGGCTTACATAAAATAATAACTGGCTTATTGAAGTTAGTGAACATGCATTGATAGTTCCTCATAAAATGTGTTGACTTCTCGGTGATCACCCATAGGTAGGGCCAGTACTGAATTGTACCGTCCTCTTTCGAAAAGTAATTATTTGTTATTCAACAAATATACAAACTAAGAGATGAAGCGTGGTAAGAATGGTATGGTTAGTGTTCGCTAAAGCTCATCTGCACCAATGACGTTGATCTTCTGGTTTCAACAGATGACATTGAGACAAGTTACCGAGTGATTAATACACTGACCGTCACTCAGGAGACCGGGTTCGATTTCCGCCATGGTCGACCATCCTGACGGGGATCTTTCCTGGTTTCCCGTTGTCGTTCAGGTTAACACTGGGATGGTTCCTCAACAACAGGTCACGACCGACTCCTTCCCACCATCCAAAAATAACTAATAAAATGACCTTTCATCTCATCATCCCATCATCTCATATATCATTCACCGACGTCGATAGATTGTAGTTATAAGTAGAGTGCGTCGTTAAACCCAATATATATATAAATGAAATTCAACAGGTGACTGCGAGGTGGAGATCAGCTTGGAGAAAGACGAGAAGAAGCTGTACGCGCAGGAGTTGCTCATGTCCCGGGACAGGAAGAGGAGGAAGACCCGGAACTCCCTCAAGTGAGGGGGCAGAGGGAAGAGGACAGGAAGATGGGGAAGATCGACAGTTCACGTTGACCGGTGTTGCGGATAATTATGTTTGGGTGCGATGAATGTTTAGGTGGCGACACAGTTAGAGTCTTTTATTGATTGAGGATGACTGTTCCTCATACCATGGTGGTGTAGTAGCTCATATCGAGCATCATATCGGTAGCGCATATGTCATTCACTCATTATACCTCGTTCACATTACAGAATTTAACTACAGTTAAGTAGATAACATTAGTTAAGTTATAATATGAACGAAACTCGGTGAGTAGTTAACTCTAGTTATGTCTTAACTAAGTTCCTAGAACTCAGTTAGCTTGACTGCGATCAAAATTCACCGCCTTCTCAAAGAGCAACATCATTCGTATCGTCACATTGTTGGTTCAAAGCAAAGCCCTCTATATTATTCACATCATTCGAATTATAAAGATGGCTTTGTTCAAAAACAAGGTGAGATAATGGAGATATCAACAGAAAATCTGTAAATCTTTGAAATGCAATATAAAAATTAACAACCATTTTATCGCTGTCAGTGTGAACACTTTAACTCAGTTAAGAATGGTGTCATCCATGATGCTAACTGCAGTTAGCTTAACTGTAGTTAGTGATCCTAGTGTGAACGAGGTATTATTTTTTTTTGCGGTTTTGCTTTACTTAAATTTATTTATTCACTTCTTGCTTCGCAGATTTGGACATAATACAAATATAGAAAATATTAAGACTTGAAAAATAAAAATAAATAGACCGGGAGAAATTATTGACAGTAGAACCTCTTCAGTAAGTTTCTCGTTGGTACATTCTTCATAAGTTTTATTCTTTGACCTCATATGTTTGCTCCCACATGTTGAACAGTTTCTTTAGTAGGTAAGTTTTTCACTTTGGTAAGTTTTTTTGTGTGGTCCCCTGAAAAACTTACCAAGGAGGTTCCACTGTAAATAGATATAATATGATGATGAAGTGTTTGTCTATTGTAGCTTGGATGAAGAAATTCAGTACGTAAATTAAACTGAACCAAAACAACCCAATCCACCTAACCGACCCAATCTGAAAAGATATAACCGGCGCACAGTGCAAAGAAGGTGACGCATGCGTAATATATATGTATATATATATATATATATATATATATATATATATATATATATATATATATATATATATATATATATATATATATATATATATATATATACGTATATATGACAAATGTACAATACAAGTCCAATGCTCAGACGTGGATATGGCGTCACCTAAACAAACCTACCTGAACGTAGATATCCGCAACACTGGGACCATGAAGACAAGTGACTGATTTAGTTTGTTTTGAATTGTTCCAATGTTTTGTTTTGTTATGTACGACGTTCAAAATCGAAACGTGAACGTAAATTAAGAAATCTCACTTACATTAATTTAGCTTTTACGACTAATATGATCAACGAATGGACATTGTAAGCCGGTATATATTCGCTTACAGCAACAATCATCAATAATTGTTTTAACTTAGTATGTAAACAAACACTTTGGTTACTATACCTAATTTTATTTTAGATATAAAAAGATGTGATAGGGCCTATTTGAAATAAACATGACATTTAGAAAAATTGGAAATGCTGCATTATTATTTAACCTTTTTGGTGTTGAGGAATACTTTTTTCTGCGTCCTTCTCTACAATATTATTGTGCAGTTTAACTTCTTAGGTACGATTAGGTCTACAATAGATTTATAGAAACTCAAATGTCGCACAGATACATCTTCTCACAAGTGCTTGTTAATGAATGTAGTGGAGACTATTAATACCGTATTAGCCAAACGCAACATAAGCGTTATAAGATGAGCAAGATATCTGAATAAGGTTTAAAAGTCGTTGAAGTAGTTCTACCCTTGCTACTTTATTGATTCTGGTATTCTAAACACCTTGATGTATGAAGAAAATCCTTCATTCTTGGGCAAATATCGAATCTAGAAAGCAGTGAATCTCGGCAACCTGAATCTTTATTCATTTCCATAATATATTTGATCGATAAAAACAGTTAATTCAATTATTTTCTTTGAAACGGCTGATCCGAATTGCATACAAAATCGTGATAATGTGTATCATACGTGTATATACATTCAAAAAAAATTTCATCTCATTTGGAGTGATTTTATTTTTCAATATTTTCTGCCCAGCCAAATCTTATGGGGTTTTTAGAAACTTTGAGACGATATTTCTCAAAATTGGTCTAACCGATTCATTCCAAAAACTGTACAGTTTCAAGTTGGATGAGTTTGCATGTGCAAAACAAGTTTCATGTTGATCAGTCAACCCCTGCAACCTGTGCAGTGCCCACAAAAAAAAACACACAGACAAACCCCTATAAGAATGAGATGGAGTCTTTGCTTACGCCCATCTAATTATGTGAAGTATTATCCGTAATATCCCGTATTATACTGAGAATAATTGAGTTTCATTTTTTTTCAATTTCCATTGGGTTTAATGACGCACTATAATGATGACTACGATCTATTGGCGTCGAATGAATGATTAATGAGTTGATGGGATGATGAGATGAAGGTTTTATGGGTAGTGGGAAGGAAGCAGTTGTGGTCTATATTGTAGGAACCATCTCGGCATTAGCCTAGACACCGAGACGCGTGGCCGAGTGGTTACACACTGAACCGTCATTCGGGAGACCGGGGTTCGATTCCCACCATGGTCAACCATCCTGACAGGGGTTTTTCGTGGTTTCCCTCTGTCGTTCAGGTCGATACTGGGATGGTTCCTCAACAACAGGCCACGACTGACTCCTTCTCACTATCCAAAACACCTAATAAAATAACCTGTCCTCTCATCATCCCATCATCCCATCATCTTATTCATCATCCATCGACGCCAATAGATCGTAGCCATCAGTAAAGTGCGTCGTTAAAACCCAATATAAAAAAATTAGCTTAGACTACAGTGGGAAACCACGAAAAACCCCTGTAAAGATCTTCGACCACGGCGGGAATGGAACCTTGGTCTCCTGAATGATGGTTCGGTGTAGAGAACACTCGACCACTCGACTCAGTTGAGCAACTGTCTTTCGTTCTGCGGTAAAGTTGGGCCGAGCTCAACTTTCAGAAACCGCGCTACTCTCGCCACTGATTGGACATATTTCAACATGGTGACTAAATATGCTCTTTGCAAATTCCGCTCTCATGTCAGCTCAGCTCAAGTCTTATCAAGACTGAAGTCTTAAAACTCAAGTCTTATCAAGACTGAAGTCTTAAAACTCAAGTCTTATCAAGACTCAAGTCTTGAAGCTCAAGTCTTATCAAGACTTAAGTCTTAAAACTCAAGTCTTATCAAGACTCATGTCTTATCAAGACTCAAGTCTTGAAGCTCAAGTCTTATCAAGACTCAAGTCTTAAAGCTCAAGTCTTATCAAGACTCAAGTCTTAAAACTCGAGTCTTATCAAGACTCAAGTCTTAAAGCTCAAGTCTTATCAAGACTCAAGTCTTAAAACTCAAGTCTTATCAAGACTCAAGTCTTATCAAGACTCAAGTCTTGAAGCTCAAGTCTTATCAAGACTCAAGTCTTGAAGCTCAAGTCTTATCAAGACTCAAGTCTTAAAACTCAAGTCTTATCAAGACTCAAGTCTTATCAAGACTCAAGTCTTGAAGCTCAAGTCTTATCAAGACTCAAGTCTTGAAGCTCAAGTCTTAAAGCTCAAGTCTTATCAAGACTCAAGTCTTGAAGCTCAAGTCTTGAACGATAATCTTCCAACCTAACCTGATGTAGATAAATAAAATTCAGAAGGTGAAGTATTAACGTACTGCAGGGCTTTCCAACTAGATAGCTCAAAGGGCCATTTTTTAACGGAAAAAGTTGAGGTGGGCCACACAATTGATTGCTCAATGATTGAATCGAACTCCCGAAACCGACTCGTGTGGACTCTTGATCAGTACAGTTTGGTGCAACACAAACAAACAGGCCTTGTACGATGAAATGTGTAAAGTTGGTACTCACATCTTGAGCATGAGCGAGGATCCGACAACGCTGACGGAGCTGAGAGCCATGGCGGCCGAAGCCATCCACGGCTGGAGGAGGAACCCAAACGGGCTGAAGACGCCGGCCGCGACCGGGATGCCCACCAGGTTGTACATCGACGCAAACAGGAAGTTCATCCGGATCCGCTTGACCGTCTTCCGGGACAGGTCCAGGCAGCCAATCACGTCCAGCAGGTCGTTCTGGAGACAAGGAAGAGAGACAAGTTCAGATCAATACAAAAGAGTTCATTTCCGTGACTATGATTTCCGTGAATAAGTTTGTAAAATGTGACAAAACCTGAAAATTAATTTAAAATTTCAAGTAACAGTAAAAGTGATATCGGTGAATTTCTTGTTTCACATATCCAGTACAACAATATATCAACACAATAAAACCATTTGTTTCTGTTATAAAAGTTATGAAAGGCTATCTAAACACAAGTATCTATGCGATATAACAGGAAAAAATACAGCTTGAGGGGTCAGTAGTGATTTCATAACTCGTAATACTTGAATACGCTACGTAGGAACTGGACAAACTGAATAGCACGAACTGAACGAACGGCACGAACTGAACAAACTGAACAACACAAACTGGATGAACTGAATAGCACAAACTGAATAAACTGACTAAATGAACTGAAAAAACTGAACGGCATGAACAGAACGAGACTCACCCTCATGAGAACGACGTCGGCCGCCTCAACGGCTACGTCCGTGCCCGAAGCGATGGCGATGCCGACATCAGACTGAGCGAGCGCGGGCGAGTCGTTGACCCCGTCCCCCACCATGGCCACCCTCGCCCCTCTCTCCTGCAGCCGCTGGATCTTAGCCACCTTGTGTGACGGCAATACCTCGGCAAACACGCGGCTGATGCCCACCTGTTGAGAGACAAACAAGCAATAAATGCAATGTTTGAATGCAAGGGATGAATGTTGAATGTTGAATAGATGTTTAAGAGTTTGTTTGGCTGAAATCTTTGACAGAAGGTGTAATTTGGTAGAACAAAATTATGGGTGAAATTATTGAAATAAGCTAATTTCAGAAGCTAACTTTTTGATACCAGGCTAGATTCTACTCATTTTGAAAAGAATCAACTCATTTTGAAAGTGTTGCCTAGAACCCACCTGTCTCGCGATGGCGGCGGCCGTCTTCCTGTTATCTCCCGTGAGCAGGATCACTTCCAGGCCCATACGCTTCAACGAGTAGACGGCCAGGTGGGCCTCGGGCTTCACCATGTCCGCCACGCTGATCATAGACACCAACACGCCTAAAACAAACACAAACAAACATAAGCCATTTTCGTTCTGAAGAAATGCCAAGGAATATGATATTCAATGTGAATTTGATGTGTATTTATTTATTCATTAATTTATATTGGGTTTAATGCACTATAATGATAACTGAGATCTATTGGTGTCAGATGAATGATCAATGAGATGAAGGATTCTTAGGCAGTGGGAAGGAAGCAGTCATGGCCTATATTGTAGAAACCATACCAGCATTAGCCTATGGACGGTGGAGGGGATCGGACCAGGTCCGATATGCCTCTCACCTCCCAGATCACATGGAGCGAGTGTGTTAACCACTGCGCTGAATGTGCTGGTTATTGATGTAAGATATGTAAATAATGAGAGACTTAAAATTCTCTCTCTATCTCTCTCTATCTCTCTCTCTCTCTCTCTCTCTCTCTCTCTCTCTCTCTCTCTCTCTCTCTCTCTCTCTCTCTCACCGTTGATGGCGCAGAGTACGGCGGTGCGGCCGAGCTCCTCCTCGTCTATCATCGCCAGGTCCACTTCCGTCGGCACGGCAACGCAGTTACGGTGCATCCACTCGCGGTTACCGATGGCAACCTACATACAAACAATAACAAACAACAGATGAAAACAATAAACGATTCAGTTAAATACGGAATGACTTTTCAAACTACGATACCATAGATCTTCTTCAACCATATATGATTTTATTTTTTTATTTTTTTTTATTATTGGGTTTTAACGACGCACTGTAATGATTACTAAGATCTATTGGCGTCGGATGAATGATTAATGAGATGATGGGATGATGAGATGAAGGTTTTTATGGGTAGTGGGAAGGATAGTGGGAAGGAAGCGGTCGTGGCCTATATTGTAGGAACCATCCCGGCATTAGCCTAGACTACAGAGGGAAACCACGAAAAACCCCTGTAAAGATGGACGGTGGCAGGGATCGAACCGGGTCCGATATCTCCCTTCACCTCCCGGGTCACGAAGCAAGTGAGCTAACCACTCAGCTACTGTGCCGGTATATGATTTCATATCTCAAAAATTTAAATATGATTAGAAATCTGAATAAATCGAAAAAAAGGGTGATGAAATATGACCACTCGGTCTGGGTCACTCAAAAAAGAGGAGGGGGTTCAGTCGGTAAGAATACGACACTCCCCGCGCAATTCAACCTGCTGGGTCTCATGCAAGATTTACTCCACACAAAAAAAAATTAAATTGATGGCCGTGATCGCGTATATACATTGTTCAAGAGACTTAATTCAAAGTGAAAGATATCAATAACTGTATGTTTTGTTCACTCTCAATACCAATGCTGGTAATGTCCGGATATTTATCACAGAAACGGTTTTTACTCATAATGTGTTCCGGACTTTCGGAAACTGAAAGACTTTCATCTGCGGCGGAGAATTATAGTCACAGACAGCGCAGTCCTGGTGTTGAAGTTCATTGGTTTCAACTTTCAAGTAATTAAAATTGAGTGATAGAGATTCCCCTTGTGGTGCCCCGTCAAAACGATCCTACCTGTCACCCATAGCCTTAATTGGGGAGCAATGATTTAGTAGCAAGTTTCGATATTATTAAAAAAAATCCATTCTTTCTATATACCCTTACTGCAACACCTATTTCAAATAACGTCCTTTGTGTTCATAGCACCAATGGAATAGTAGGCCTACAGTGATCGGCCAGCTTTCAATAAACCAGCTAGTTGCTATAGCAACATGATTAATATTGATTATTGTTCGCTTAGCGACCCCACCAACAGCTAGGTTATACGGGTGTGCAAATGAGCAGGTCATTATTGAACTATGAAGTGATTGGTGAAAGGACGTTTACAAAACCCATGCCTTGAGCGGGACTCGAACCTACACCTAACGGTGACTTCAGTTTCTGAAGCAGTGCCTCAGCTGACCGAGTTACCAAGGGCGGCGCTATAGCAACATGAATTCATTTTCATTGTTGTCAGAACAACAGAACTAGCCCTGTTAATGAGGTGAGATAGGCCTATGGAATAACAATAAAACACATTATTACAGTTGAAACAGACTGTGATATTATTATCATTTAATTATCTTGTATTTCCATGGTACCAAATTCAGTGGATATTAGTCCATAAAAGTTTAAAGGTCCGGAGTTGTAGTGGAAAGTGTCGTAGTGTTTGATTGTAATTTGAAGTTGGAGAAACAATGGAGAGAGAATTGAAAGCGCAGAGGAATTAGTTGAGTAAGATTTCAATTTGATTTGATTTTTATCTGTTCTTCACATTTATATAGACAAAAATGAAAGTTATAAGAATGTGAATTTTCCGATGAGAAAGTTCTCGTGCTGGGGAATTATTGGAATCAACATGATCAGGTATGAGTCTTGGAGTAAACATTGAAAACATTAAACAGAGGTAAGTGTGAAGCGTAAAGTTGAGAATTAGAATTGTTTATAATGCTAATTTTATCCAACTAATATTGACTTGTGAATTATCATTCAATAGTTAGGAATATGTTGTACACATGAAAAAGCTGAAAACTAAAGCTGAAACTAAACCCTGAACTATAACTGAAAATTACCAAGAGTAAATAACATTCACTCTCTATCACTCTCTACTGTGACCAAGGTAATAGCCGAAACGTCAGAATCTCGTGTGTACTTTTCATCTCTATGTGTTCTATCAACGGGCTCTCCACTATGAGTAGACCTTTCTCTACTCATAAATCTCGGTAAGCTGCTGTTCGTTCTTTCCCTTTCACCCAATTCATATAAGAGTAAATAACGTCATTTGTACCGTATTAACAACACATTTTTGTTTCATATTACAGACTAGTAGACCTACAGCGAAACCTCTTTTCTACTTTCTCAACCTAAAGAATTGAAACTTGCACCTAAAAGATCTGACATACCTTGTACATGTCTGGCCTGGCAGCCTCGTTGTCGTTTGACTCGATGTTCAACAGCTGTTCCAGTGCTAACAACTGTTTCTCCTTGGAACCAACTTCCGCTAGCGTGGTGTCGATCAGTACGTTGTTTAGGGTCGGGTTGGCAGCGTTACTCCTGCGAGAAACGAAACACGCAAGTTATTTATTAGATGAGCGAAGCAAAGACTTCCTTTCCATATACAGTGAAACCTCTATGCATCGTTCCTGGATCCATCGTTTTCCTGCTTGTATCGTTCATTTATTCTCAACCTACTCTGATATAATCAATGTTAAATTTACCTGGATGGTTCATTTTCCTGCACCCTCATTCTCGAGATTATGAGATGAGGTTATTATGCTATGGTATTTTCATAGCATTTTCAGTGAGATTACCAGAATTCCACCTGAATAATCTTATTTCATAATCTCATAATCTCGAGAATAAGGGTCCAGGTCCCTTGAAAAAACAAGGGATAGAGGTTTCACTGTACCGAAAAAAATTGAGCAATGTTTTTCTTTCTTCAATTTTGTACGCAGCTACAGATCATGAATAAAAAACAATCAAATTGAATTTTTTTCTACGTACTGGTGTTATACCAGAATAGGTAGGGACAGTTCTTCAGATGGATCCGTTCAATGGTTTTTTGGGATAAAAATTGGAAAGTTTGAAAATCCTCATAAGAATAACCCGGAGGAAAAATACTTGGAAAATAAGACTTTTTCAAAAGCTCTAAAATTTTTACCAGATATGTAAAAAACCATTAAAAACAATCGGGTGAGAAATAACGCAGAAAACGAATCAAATCTATAGCAACAAGTGTCACCAATTAATTTAGAACTATCTAAATGATGAATGGAATTGGAAGGCCATGACGTAATTTATTGCAATAGCGTTTTTAAACGTCTGAAGTAATCCAAGGTCTGTGTATGTAGATTGAGCTGACATGCTATTTTTTATTCTGGTTTTCTATAGGGGCCTACTACTAAGCTCATCTCACAACGCAAATCTTGCGTTTTCCTAGTTCATTTATATTTGGTTCAACGACGCACTGTATTGATGACTACGATCTATTTGCGTCAGTGAATGATATACGAGATGGTGAGATGAAAGGTTATGATGATGATGATTACAGTTTGCTTTAAAACTACCCCACCACCAGCTAGGATATACGGGGTACAAATGAGCAGGTGATATGAAGGCAGATTCAAATATTTTTAGTAGCTCATGTATTTTATTTTGTTAGTTGAAATTTTAAATTTTCCAAAATTTCAGATTTTTCAATTCCAGTTTGAATTATGATGCTTTGAGTCATAGATGTGATTGACTTGTTATCTAATTTGATTGATTTTGAAACATCCACAACTGACGCATTTCAGTACTCGTACAGATTTATACTATAAAAATGTGCACGTGACGAGTGACAATTAGGAAATGGATATATTGAAATTGATATAACTAGGAAAACGCTATATACGCGTTCTTGGACGAGCGGAAAGTAATAGTGTGTCGACTTCTTTGCCAAACTTTTGCCTACATTCGCCAATTGGGTGACACTTAAGTTATAAATGGGTAAAAACGGCTTCGAGTGGTACAAATTCAGCACACTTCATGTTTTTTCTTCAAAGAGGCTGACCTGATCAAGCTGAGAATTTCCAGAAATGTTTATCAGAATGTGATTCAATTTCACACAAAATTTCATTTTTTTTGAAAATAAAATTATTTATATTTTTTTCCTGCCGTATTACTCTAATGGGTATTTTTGAAATTTCTAAAACTCATAAAAATAAAAGTTACCACTCGATAATGCCACAAAACTATACAGATCTAAGTTAGATGAGGAACCATAATTAAAAAAAGTTTGAAGCTGATAGCTGTAGCCGTTTGACCTGTGGAGAACCGACAAAAAAACATAAAAAAAACAAACATAAAAACATAAAAACATAAAAACAAACACCAATTTTTTTAAGTATGTCAAATTGAATCCTCGCTAAAGCTCGTCTAATGAAATTATGAAGTGATGATAAGTGAAAAAACGTTTACAAAAACCCATACCTTATGCAGGATTCGAACCCACAGTCAGCGATGAATTCAGTTTCTAGAGCGGTACCTCAGCTGACCGAGCTCCCCTCGGCTTGGGTTCTAGGTTCTGTCTCCCTACATGGTTCAAGTTAACAAACCTCTCAATACCAAGATTTTACTGTATATAAAACTAGGCAAACGCGTTATGTGTTTCTGCGTTGATGGATGAGCTGGAACATATCAACTTAGTTGGATTGGTTATTATTTATATATATATATATACACCTTGAAATCCAAACCATTACATCACTGCCATCTTATTTTCCATTAATAATTCATATAATAATAAAGAAGGCTTTGTTTTAATCGTTTACAATCAAGTGGTGACACTTGTTGCTTTGATTTAATAGGTATCTTAATAGCTTTGAATAATTGACACAAATAACATTATATATTTTTTTACATCGAAACGGCTCATCCGATTTGAGTAAAAGTTCGGAATAATGTGTATCATTATCAGATTGAGATTATCTGAAAATTTGAATCCTCTCAGATGAAATATTTTTCACGAATGTTTTCCTCTGGGTTATTCTAATGGGATTTTTGAAAACTTTGGAATGAGTTTTCTCAGAAGTTGTTCAACCGATCGTGCCTCAAAACTATACAGCATCAAGTCAGATAGGGGTTCATGCGTGTGCCAAGTTTCAACTGATTTTGAATTTCTGTCTGACCTGTGGAGCGCGAACAAAAAAAAAAAAAAAAAAAAAAAAAAAAAAAAAAAAAAAAAACAGGCACTTTTTTTTCGGTATAGTGTAATTGAGTCTTCGCTTCGCTCATCCAATTAATTCCAGCTATTCAGCAATTTTCGATACCAAAGAGGAAAAGGGTTCATTTCATAGACGCTTATTAGTTGTTATTAATCCTCATCTCTTTTTGTCTGTCTTTGTTACTATTCCTGGTACATCCTATTTGGTTGTTCATTCTAGACCTGGTCTCAACGATGTTATTCAACCTACATATTGTTCATTTTGTGTTCATCTCTGTCTGATTCAATATGTTCATGCAACAGTCAAGCCCAATTAGGCTTTGTGGGCTCTATTGTGGAATACCACATATCTTCTCCATATTAAATGTCAATAAAACAATAACAACAACATTACACAATTCAAAAAGTTTTAATTTGTAGGAATATTTATAGATTGTGACTGACCTCAGCTGGTTGTTGTAGTTGACTAGGAGGTCGGAGCTTTCAGCGCCGGCCACCAGGGCTGCGATGTTGGACACGTCGCAGCGCAGCCCGCAGCCGGGCACGGCCTCGAACCCGTCGCACCGCCCGCTGCCCGCACTGCCCGTCACCTCGCGCACAAACTTGACGATCGCTGCACAGACAGGCACACGTGACGTAATCACTCGCGGTATTCACATTCGATAGATGAGTGTAGCAAAGATTTCAATTTCACATAACGAAAAAAAATGGGCTTCGTTTTTTTTTTTTTTTCTTTTTTTGGAATGTTGTGGGCGGTATACAGGTCAAGAAAAAAACCTACTGACTTGAAACTTTTTCCACATATTTCTGTCATACCAGAATGGGTTGAGATTGTTTTTCAGAAAAATCGGTCCAAAGGTTTTTCCAGTGAAAATTCGGAAAGTTTGAGAATTCCTCATAAAAATAACATGGATGGAAAATACTTGATATGTGGAAAATTTTCAGGCACTTGCAAATTTTCACTGAATATGCAAAACATAATTACGGATATTAACAGTGACTTTCACAACATTTGGATGGGAAATAACGAAGAAAACGCAACAAAAGTATCCACTGTATTGAAGGTTGGGATCAATTGGTTTTGCAAAGTGTATACGGTGAAACCTCTATCCATCGTTTTCCAAGGGACCAGGAGAATGAAACAGGCCCAACCTGGAGAGAAAAATTTGTCAAAAATATTTCCTTCAAGAGAATAAAAATTCTTAGGGAATTTCAATATGATAATTATAAATATTATTCTGAACTTTCAGTCAAATCAAATCAGCCGTTTTGATGTCGAAAAAAATTTATAATCCAATTTTTTTAAATCACTCAAAGCTATTAGGAAACCGATTGAATCCAAGCAAGAGGTGTCACCAATCAATTGGAGACGATTAAAACAAAGCCTTCTTCATTATCATAGAAATTAATTGTGAAATAGGAGGACAGTGACGTAATTGTTCAAATCTCAGGGTGAATATATATAATCATCAATCCAAAGTTGAATTAATATGTTCTAGCTCATCCATCAACGCGGAAAAAACATAACACGTTCTCCTAGTGATAATAATAATGGATGGGCCTATCCATTTTTCGAATTTGTATCCCAACGTCAACTGAATTATCTCGATCGGCGCAAAACGACCTAGATGTCGACGCACCGTAAAACCCAGATATTCGTCACGAACTAGAGGCAGGGTTGCCAGACGCGTTACCTGAGGCGATGGGATGTTCGCTGCTAGCCTCTGCCGTGCCGACGATGGCGAGCAGTTTGGCAACGGAGCAGAAGCGGGCGTCGACGAAGAGTGCGATGCGGGATACCATCGGCACGCCGTACGTTATCGTGCCCGTCTTGTCGAAGACTACCACCTTCACCTGGGCAACACGCGAAGAAGAAAATGTGAAAAACTGTTTCATCATCCTTGAAACGTTTCCTGACATACCTTTCCATTCTCATACATAAATACAGTAGACCCTCGTTGAGCTGGCCTTACATGAACATCTTTCAAGCGATATAGCAATCGCAGGCGAGAGCAATATCGGCCATTTTGGATTATTAACCAATCAGTGAAGAC
Organism: Brachyptera risi; assembly: GCA_964007535.1. NCBI lineage: Eukaryota > Metazoa > Arthropoda > Insecta > Plecoptera > Taeniopterygidae > Brachyptera > Brachyptera risi. The sequence goes on along the minus strand of OZ023339.1, from coordinate 13,383,765 downwards.
TGCGTGATGGTGCGTGGTTTTGTCGCACAAGTTCAGCTCTAGTCAACTTTTCACCCGCACCGCAGCAAATCGCGTGCGGAATGGCCAGATGTAACTTGGGTTCAGGTAAAATCCGCTTGAGGTCGCCGTCATACTGCCTCCCCCAGAACAGCTGTGTCAATTTTAGCATGAATTGTTTTTAAATAATTCCATAATTGATCAATATGCCCACGCGCGTACGACCTCTTTCATGAGATTTTGTCTTCATATCCCAGTAGTTATTATTATTGAGAAGACACCAGCGATGTCAACAAAATCATAACAAACAGTCAACAAATTTGAGTCATGCCACGAAAATCGCGGGACACTATAGACACGCCAATCTCTATGACCAACTTGTTCAAATTGCCACTAGGCAGCAGTTTTGTTAAATCACAACCTACCATCCCACCCATCTGTCCCACCCATCTGTCCCACCCATCTGTCCCACCATCACACCGCATGAAAAACGTTCATGTAAGGCCAGCTTTAATTCGAAATGTAAGGGACCCCCCAAAAATGATTCCCATTTATAGAAATTCTGATTGACAAAAAACGTCTTTTCCACGAAAATCATTACACTTGAATTGAAGCAATTTTGTATTGCGTGCGAGAGAAAGCTATGCGACCGCCCAAGACAACATAAAAGACTGGCTAGCCGACGACGCGATGGTTATGTACATTAACAACTATGAAGGGCCTAGGGGCGCAAAATATCTCAATACGGCTCTGGCAACTGGCATACCAGTGGTTATATTAATGAAAATTTAGAATTGCGCATATGAGAAAATCAATTATATAAAGAGGTAGTTTCCCCATGGATACTGGGAGGGAAGAGGTCCCCCCTCCATCACAGCCCCGCAGAGGATTTTTTGAAAAACGCTGTTTTTTAAAGTATCTTGTTACTATTTGGGAATATGTAGACCTAAGGCTGTTGCTTCATGGTGCATTATTTGTGCCAAGTATACGCGCATGTATTATTGAGAGAAGAATATATAGCACCGCCATTGCGAGTTCTCTCACAAGTAAAACAAGTAAATAACGAAGAGGGTAGGCGCCGAGAGTAACACCAGGGAGGGAATCAAACTTGATTACTTGAAAATAGCAACACTGCTTCAAGGGCGTACCGTATTTACGCGATTGCAGTCCGCACCCTATTGTAGTCCGCACCCTAGTTTTTTGAAGTAGGTTTTAGAAAAGTACTTTACATGCGATTATAGTCCGCAGAGAAATACACATACTTAAACACGTGAAAATCGAGTTAGCGCAGCGACTACGACACGCCTGCTTACACTACTGGAGTTATACTGGCGCATGGCAGTGACACTGAACTGACATCTCAGCACATTTCAGTCACTTGGTCTTAGCTGTGTGCAGTGCGATGCGCGCTCGGTCGACATACCTGCCCCCCGCCCCCGCCCGCCCACCCGAACATCAACAAAACAAGCAAGGCGGATCGCACGCCAGCCCGCCAGTCAAGGTTAACCTTGAGACAAGGCGAAGTATTGCGCATCACTTGGAGACATTTGACAGAATGGCGTGAATTTTTTTTTTACGCGCTTGGAAATCCGTCATCGATTGTAGTCCGCACCCCTGTTTTAGATTTTCTAAATTTGGAATATACCTGCGGACTGTAATCGAGTAAATACGGTAGTTGGCTATTGGATTCACTTCCCCCCCCCCCCTCACGCGTATCATGACCATGGTGTTGATGTTGCCTACTAATTTAATGCGTGGAATTTCAATGAGAATTTGTTATTTTTCAACTGCGCAAATTAAAATTGAGAGCTGCATTTTTCAAGTTTAGAACTGCGCATATTAGGGTCAACTGCGCACTAATATAACCCCTGCAACGTACGTACCTTGTGAGCGTTCTCTAGCGGCTCCGCCCCCTTGATGAGTATGCCGCAGAGGGCGCCGACCCCGGTACCGACCATGACAGCGGTGGGCGTGGCCAGACCGAGCGCACACGGGCACGCGATGGCCAGCACGCTCAGTGCACAACGGAACGCGTACTGGAAGATGATCTCGTCGTTGTTGAAACCCTCCTTGTCCTTGCTCTGGAAACAACATAACCACACTTTTGTTGATGAGCTGTCTATCGAGAATGGGCGGTGGATGTTGTTAACTCTACGTGTGGGTATACGTAACGTAATTGAAAGTGATGACATCGGTCCTGAATTTTTGGAGACCGATCTCAACTAGGTAAAAACAACAACTAAAACTACGAAATTCAGGATGCATTTCTCTCACTTTCTCTTAATTTCTCTTAGTTAATGAACCATACTCTTGGATGTTATCTTCATGTTTTGCAATGTTCAAAACCATTTGGGGTCAAGTTTCTTCTGTAATTTAGAGCGATATATGCTGTTTACAATGATAAATCAACAATTACCTATCCGGTATAGCACCGATACTTGGATGACCTATTTACGGTATGGTACTGACACATGGATGATGCATTTATGGTATGGTACCGATACTTGAATGACGTATTCATGGTATGGTACCGATACTTGAATGACGTATTCATGGTATGGTACCGATACTTGGATGACATATTCATGGTATGGTATCGATACCTTGATGACCTATTTATGGTATGGTACTGATACTTGGATGACGTATTCATGGTATGGTACCGATACTTGGATGACATATTCATGGTATGGTATCGATACCTTGATGACCTATTTATGGTATGGTACCGATACTTGGATGACATATTCATGGTATGGTATCGATACCTTGATGACCTATTTATGGTATGGTACCGATACTTGAATGACGTATTCATGGTATGGTACCGATACTTGGATGACATATTCATGGTATGGTACCGATACTTGAATGACCTATTTATGGTATGGTACTGATACTTGGATGACGTATTCATGGTATGGTACCGATACTTGAATGACATATTCATGGTATGGTACCGATACTTGAATGACGTATTCATGGTATGGTACCGATACTTGGATGACATATTCATGGTATGGTACCGATACTTGAATGACCTATTTATGGTATGGTACTGATACTTGGATGACGTATTCATGGTATGGTACCGATACTTGAATGACATATTCATGGTATGGTACCGATACTTGAATGACGTATTCATGGTATGGTACCGATACTTGGATGACATATTCATGGTATGGTATCGATACCTTGATGACCTATTTATGGTATGGTACTGATACTTGGATGACGTATTCATGATATGGTACCGATACTTGGATGACCTATTTACGGTATGGTACTGACACATGGATGATGCATTTATGGTATGGTACCGATACTTGAATGACGTATTCATGGTATGGTACCGATACTTGAATGACGTATTCATGGTATGGTACCGATACTTGGATGACATATTCATGGTATGGTATCGATACCTTGATGACCTATTTATGGTATGGTACCGATACTTGAATGACGTATTCATGGTATGGTACCGATACTTGAATGACGTATTCATGGTATGGTACCGATACTTGGATGACATATTCATGGTATGGTATTGATACCTTGATGACCTATTTATGGTATGGTACTGATACTTGGATGACGTATTCATGATATGGTACCGATACTTGGATGACGTATTCATGGTATGATACTGATACTCGGATGACATATTTATGGTATGGTACCGATACTCGATTGAAATCTTTCTGGTATGAAACTGATACTTGGATGACATATTTATGGTATGGTACTGATACCTAGATGACATCTTTCCGGTATGGTACTGATACTTGGATGACATATTTATGGTATGGTACTGATACCTAGATGACATCTTTCTGGTATGGTACTGATACTTGGATTACATATTTATGGTATGGCACCAATACTTGAACGGCGTCTTACCGGTATGGTACTGATACTTGGATGACATATTTATAGTATGGTACTGATACCTAGATGACATCTTTCTGGTATGGTACTGATACTTGAATGACATATTTATGGTATGGCACTAATACTTGAACGGCGTCTTACCGGTATGGGTAGCCGAGTGATGTCGACGTATCCGGCTATGGTCCAGCCGACGAGAGTGAGACTTGACACGCAGATGACGAACGGCACGAAGTAGCCGGCAATCTTGTCGGCCAGCTGCTGTATCGGTGCCTTGGACGTCTGTGCCTCCTCCACGAGGCGCACGATCTGTGCCAGCGTGGTCGCCTCGCCCGTGTGTGTCGTCACCATCAGCAGCAGTCCGTTCTGGTTGATCGAGCCGCCGATCAGTACGGCACCTGGACAACGGACGAGAACAATTGAGGGCCCGGGTGCATGAATCAGCTATCTCCGAAAAAGTACTTCTGAGTTATGAAAGTTCGAACTTTGGTGATACACATTTAGGAATAGATTGATGCATTTTTGTTTGATTTGCATGTATTTATATTCTGTTGATAAGTAAATAATGAATGAAAGTTATTATCTACATAAACTGAGCAACAAACAAAAATGTAGACCACGGCTTTGATTGCCGTATCAGAGCGCGGACAACGAGCGGTTCACGATTTTACTCATAAATGGAAGGCATATTCAAACAAAATACTGCACAGTGACACACTCTGTTGCCATATGATGGCAATCTTTGCAGGTAAAGTAATCAACACAATAAAGAATTCGTGGCCGTCACCGGGAGCATAAACCGACCAAGTCGAGTTAGCCAGTTCATGAACCTGGGCCCAAAATTATTGGTATGGACCACAGTGATGATTGGATGTTTGATCAATGACCCCCACCAACAGTGAGGCCTAGGTTTTGAAGGGTGATGAGCAAGTGATAATGATATTATGAAGTGATTTTGAAGTTTGGGTTTCACAAAATCCAATTAAATTACAAATCAAATCTCACCTGTTTTCTTGGCGACCGGCATCGACTCGCCCGTAATCAAGCTCTCGTCGCACATCGAGTGTCCGAACACGACCTTTCCGTCCACCGGCACCTTGGCTCCCGGCACAACCTGGTGGCAACGATGACAACTCAGTCAGTTTGCGTGCTCGCAATGGCATCACGCTATGATTATTGTTTGCTTAATGACTCCACCGTCAACTATGTTATACGGGGGTACGAATAATGAGCAGATGATTATGAACTATGAAGTGATGATAAGTGGAAGGACGTTTATGCGGGACTCGAAATCTTGCCCAATGGTGACTTTAGTTTCTGAAGCGGTGCCTCAGCTGACTGAGCTACTGTGGGAGGCATCACGTTAAGAGTGACATAATCACCTCACCATAAAAAGTATACTCAGACGAGTGGTCGAGTGATAATTACACTGGACCGTCATTCAAGAGACCGGGGTTCAATTCCCACCTTGGTTGACCATCCCGACGGGGGTTTTTCGTGATTTCCCTCTGCCGTTCAGGTCAATACTGGGATGATTCCTTGACAACAGGCCGCGACCGACTTCTTCCCACTATCCAAAGACACTCGATGAAAGAACCTTTCATCTCACTATACCATCATCTCATATACATCATTCACTGACGCCAATGGATCATAGTCATCAATACAGTGCGCCATTGAATGCAATATAAATAAATCCATAGCAGATAAAACTTGGTGCCATACTTGGAATAACAATACCAACAGCTACGTTATATTGGAGAATGAATCAACGGAATTATGTTTACAGTAACCACGCCTTGTGTGAGAATCGAACCCACACCCAACGGTGACTTTGGTTTCTTAAATGGTGCCTCAGCTGACCGAGCTACCAAGGGTAGCTCCAGTATCAACTACGATAAGGAATACTTGGGATGTCCAGGAATCCACAACTATACAGAATGAACGGACACGCTAGGAATGACCTTGACACTGACCTTGAGTGTGTCGCCCCGCTGCACGAGGTCAACGCTGATCTGTTTCTCCGTCAGCACCTGGAAGTCGTCGCCCAAGGTCACCAGCACGGCCTCAGTGGCTTTTAACGAGAGGAGCTTCGACAGCGCTTCGGACGTCTTGCCCTGGAGGGAGAAAGAACAAGCACGTCACTTGGATTGTACGTTTCTAACGTACCAATTCATGCAGACTCTTTTCAGAGCTAGGAAATACAGTGAGAAACCTCTATGCATCGTTCCCGGATCCATCGTTTTTCAGCTTGTATCATTCATTTTTTCTCGACCCACTCCCATATAATCAATGCTAAATTTTCCTGCATGAATGATTTAATTTCCCTTTACTCTACTGTGACAAAGGCAATAGCCGAAACGACAGAATCTCATGTGTACTTTTAGTCTCTGTGTTCTATCCACGGGCTCTCCACTATGAGTAGGACTTTCTCTACTCATAAATCTTGGTAAGCTGCTGTTCTTTCTTTCCCTTTCACCCAATTCATATTCACTTCTTCAGAAACTGTTTCAGAGTACTGAGCAAAAGCAACGTCATTTTGCGTGTATTTGTAAGCAAATTTAGTTCTTTTTATCACTACTACACTACGCACGGTGGTTAGTTCTGAAGATGTGGCCGGTTAATGGGTACATATTCTCAACATGAGAGGTATAAGAAGTAAAGTCACCATATCAAACCGACAAACGCAACCCTCAATACATCTTGATGACGACCCTCACCTTGGCGACGTGCTCCAGCCAGCGTCCGAGCGATATAAACAGCAGCAGCATGGGCGGCGTGTCGAAGAAAGTCTGCGGACTCGACGTCTGCATCATGATCATCGCGGCCGCAAGCACCGCCACCGAGTACACGTAGCTGATCGTCGTTGCCATGGTGATCAGCACGTCCATGTTGGTAGTGCCGTGGCGGAGCGCTCGCACCGCCTGCACGTAGAAGTGCCAGCCGCCGAAGAACTGTGGACAGACGAGCACAATCAATATTTTGTTCACGATGAAGTGATACCAATGTACTTCATCGTATTATAGTGGAAGTGTTCTAACTTGCGTCTTCAAAGTCCCCACCAACAGAGGTTATTTGGGGGTATGATAGAGTAGGTGATAATGAAACCATGAACTGATGATGAGTGAGAAGACAATTATAAATACCCTCGCCTCATGCGGGACTCGAACCCATGCCCGACGGCAAGGTGAATTACCTGTACGAGTGTGGACAACACAAATTTGATTTTTGTTTGGTCAACGACTCTACCAATAGAGGTTACTTGGGGTTATGGTTGAGTACATGATAATGAAAGTGACAGTGACAAAGTGAAAGTGAAAGCAGACAGTGACCTCTACCAGCCAAATATCTACTTTTTCATCCAATTTATCAATGTTCAGTTTTTCCTTATTCGATTAATTGATCTCACTTTCTATAATTCAATGTCATATTTTTTATATTCTCTTGATTGTTTTTGTATTGTCAATTTAATATGTAAAAAGTATGTTTTCTCTTTCCTATCTAGTAGTTTTGCATTCAAGTTAAGAGTTTTTCTTATAACTCATGTACTGTAAATGTATTGAATGAATAAAATGAAGATAAATAAATCGAATCCATGAACTGATGATGAGTGAGACAACCCATGCCTTATGCGTGACTCGAAGGCGAGGTGGTTTACTGGTACGGAAGTGGACAGTACGAACAGCAACAGCTAGGTTATACGGAGGTGGTAATGAGCAGCTGATTATGAAACTATGGAGTGATGATATGTGATAGAACCCATGCCTCATACGTGACTCGAAGGCAAAGTGATTTACCTGTACGGGTGTGGATAGTACGAACAGCAACAGGTTCTCCATGGAGAGGCCAGGCAGGACGCAGCACATGTGCTGGTGGTCGTGCCCTGCGGCGGACATGCCTAGCATGTAGTACATCATGACCAGCATGCACGGCACACCGAACACCAGCGACACGAGGAACGCGTTGCGCCACTTGCGGATGTCGGACCTGGCAACGCGGAACAAACGTTAGACGATTATTGTTTCAATGATTGATAATAATGTTTATTAAGCAATTCTGCTATAGTCTCACACAACATACAATATAATACATACTTCACATCACAATACAATCTACAATACATTGCATCACGTTAGTTTAGATACATTCATAATAAGTGGACTCCAATTCTCCTAATAAAAAAACAACAATGATAACATGGGCCTATTGAATGGGAATGATAGTAGGGAATTCAATTTACATGGTCCCAGAAACGCACACTTTCACTCGAATCTGAAACCATTCTCCTTCCTTGATTAATAATTTAGAACACGCATTCCTGAAACTTTCAGATGTTATTAATTTGGTGATTGTTTCAGGAACGTGATTGCATATTCGTAGACCTTCAGAAAAAATTGAGTTGTCGGTGAATGATGTGAATGCTTTTGAATGGATAATGAGATACATGCGATGAAATTCTCACTGTGAACACATTTTTTTATTGATTATGAATTCTAATTCACCCTACTTATATATGCAGTTATATAAATGAAGTAATACATAGACAAGATATTTAAACTACAAAAGTATGCCATGAGAGTCACAAATTGAAAAAACAAAGGTGTGATAGCTGCAGAGGTCTATGGATACCAGAATAATATTGTATATTCTATTGGTAGGCCTACCGGTAATTATTACAAAATATCAATTTTTTCCCACAAATTCATTCTGATTCATCAGATCTGTTTTTTATTTTGAGTATTGTGAAATTGAGTCTTCACTTTGCTCATCCAATGATCCTGAATTAGACGATGCGACCGGCCAGCCTACCTGTGATCGAGATACCCCCTCGAGTCCTTGTCCTTCCCGCTCAACAGATCAGCCTGGAAACCGAGCCGGTTAATCGTGTCGATAATGTCGCGCGGCCCGGTCGTCTCCGAGTCGAACACGAACTTGCCGCGCTGCGTCGTGAGCGCGACCGCCGCCTTGAGCACGCCCTTGATGCGCAATACGTGAGACTCGATCTTGTTCACGCACGATGCGCACGTCATGCCGGATATCTGTGACGCGGGAGAGAGAGACGAACGTTATCGTTGATCATGATGACCATCAACCACTTGACGGCAGCTGGCACATATACGCGTCCTCACACATTCCAAAACGTTTCTGAATATTCTAATGTTACTGAATGTATTGGCCTCAAGAGTCCACGGGAGTCGATTTAGCGAAATATTAGTATTTTGGTGATAAATTCAATTCAACTTGAACTTGCTGCAGTAATTTATATTGTTGATTATAGTTACTCATTATTATTATTGTTATTTTAATCCTGACAACTTTTAAGACCTGCTTGTTATGTTAATGATTTTAATTATAACTCGTATAATAATGGTATAAACAAAAAGCTAATAGGCCTAAATGAAAAATGAAAACTTTTGAACGGTATGAGATATCGACATTCTAATACGCGAGAAACACAGATAATTATAATAGCTTCAAGATGATATAAGTTATAACTATTCAAGTCATGTCGCATAACTGTCAAGCGTATACAACTAAAAAACACATTCTTTAGCTGTATACGCTTGACAGATATGCAACATAATTTGAATAGTTATAACTTATATTATCTTGAAGCTGTTATAATTATCTGTGTTTTTCGCGTATTAGAATTTCGATATCTCGTACCGTTCAGAAGTTATCAACAAAATACTGATATTTCGCTGAATTGACTCCCATGGACTCTTAATCTTATTCTATACAGTGATTATTATCTTTTATAATGACTGTATTTTATTTTACACATTGTATTCTATTTTACGGAATGTACTTGTTATAATGACAATTTTTATACAAGTTTGCTTGTTTTATAAACATGTGTATAAGTGTACACAAAAAGCTACTAAACTAAAACTGAATAGCTACCTGACTAAATGAAGAGTTATCATTATAGAACAAAGCAACCAATCAGTCCGCTCGCCGTCAGAGCAACCCCGGTACTGACCTTGAGCTCCACCTTCCCCTCGCCGCACTCCTCGACGAGCGTTGCAGGGAATCCCAGGTCGCTGATGGATGCGGCAATATCCGACGGCTGGATCGCGCTCGCGTCGTACTTGACCTCGGCCTTGGCTGCGAGCAGGGCTACCAGCACGCTGTGCACTCCTGCGCGACAAACAAACAACGTTAGCGGGCTGCATTATAATATCCTGTTCACACTATGCTCACTAACCGCTGTTAAGCCACTAACTGACATCAGCAACGCAATGTGAATGGAACACAGTTAGTACTAACCGACATCAAGGCCTAACTATGTTCTTTAAACGCAATCATGGCTTGACGTCGATCAAAATCCACCGCCTTCCCAAAAAACAACAAGATTCACGTCGTCATTGTGCTGTTACAAGGCAGTGGGATATTTTTAGGTTTAAATAGACAACATGTATCCGCCATTTAACTCCCATGATCTAACTCGACCTGTCTGCTCAGAGCCTGCTATACGGTGACAATCGTGCATTAAGATGGCAGTGGATGACGTCACTAACAGCCATTTCATGGCTGTCAATGTGAACACCTCACCTCACTTATACCTCGTTCACACTAGGATAACTAACTGCAGTTAGCTTAACAGCAGTTAGTGATCAGAGTGTGAACGGAGTATTAGGAGTCGGAGACGAAAGAAAGGATCGTTATAGATGAAGAGAAGAATAAATAGAATGATAAAGAATATGGAATCATGGTATCAAAGAATAGAAAGTGAGGAAAGAACTTCAAAGGTTGTGGGCCAAATGTTGTGTAAATTAGACGACTGGCATCTCCGTAAAACCCAACTGATACAACCAAAACTGCCAACTTGATTCTAAACTAAGATTAATCTAATCTCAGAATAATCGAAGCTGAAAATAATTAAATGTAAAACCAACAGTTACGTCATGTGATAGTACACAGCAGGCACCTCATTCGTGTACGTTGTAACTGTCGTAAACGATCATTCGACCAATTGTCGTATCTTTAATTACCTATTTATGAATATATATACGCCTATACACTAGCAGGTTGCACCCGTCGTGCATACAACGTGCCATAATTATGAACTAAATGGTGCACCTCCATCCCCACAAGGCACAATTGCGCATCACAGAATAACCTGAGCTGAAACCTTCGCGCAGCTGAACCGCAGCCCCAGCTCGGTGGTTTCCCCACCTCCTCGTTTTCCCCTATCCGACACTACCGCCCGTTCACAGCAGTCGAAACAACCGCCCTACCAGGCATTTCATAGAGCGCAAACACGCAAGCACAAGCACACAAGTACGCACGCACGCTACGAACAGACACATTCTCCCTCCCTTGATTTTAATCAAGCGAAATTTACGCGATTGTTTTTAAATTCGGTCAAATTCTTTACTAAAACACCGGGAAAAAAATGCTCTTCTACATATCAGTAAACTTGCAGATTCAACAATATGACAATAAGGTCAAATGATCACTTACGGTAGTTACGATGTATAGGAATACGGCCCCTCGGCTGTTTGTTTTTAAACCGCTTTATTGATTGAACCATCCGTAGATCTATATTTCCTTACCGAGATACGTTACTCCTGCAGTCGATAGCAACATATGCTCGTTTCAATCTCGGCGGCCATATTGGACATTTAATAAAAGAATCCAAGCATGGCGTTCTATATTATCAGTCACTAATATATGTTAAATATAGCAGAAACTTCACGGTTTGTAAAGCAGTGTAAAGCTACTGCCGAGATACAAATATGTACGCCTTCTTAACGTTGAGTAACGTATCTCGGTAATATAGATCTATACAATCCAAACATGAATAGTACAATCCAACAATGTTTAACCATGTATAGCACTGTGAAACGATTCTTGAAAAAAAAAAATGACAAACGATCTAACTACGTATCTATCTATCTATGAACCAATGAATGAGCACACAGTATACCAAGAAGTATGAAATCAAGTAAGAATTTCAACCTAAATCATACTTGAAGTCAACTTCCGCGGCCTCCTTCGGTCCGAACTGCCAGACAATAAACCGGACGTTTCGTCAGAATCGGACATAACCTCAAAAATGAGCCAGCAAACTATTCAAACGGGGACCGTCCGGTACCGATTCCCTTGGATTGATCACCAAGATTCCCGCGAAACCGTCATCGCAGTCGACGACGAGTCCGGCGATCAATCCAAGAAGTATCGGTACGGTGAAACGATGGTCAATTGATAGTTTGACAGTTCTTTCTCTCAAGTGACAGCTGCTTGGAAAATGCACTGCTTACTTGATTCTGATATTATGACTGTGTCCATGTGGCAGTGTGAAGACAAGGCCATGTGGATGTAATACTTTGTTATTTTCAAGGTCACTATATCAAGAACTTTATTTACATTTTTTTTGAGGACACAATAGGAAGCCCATTCAACATTTTAATTTTGAAGATTTTTGGGACCTAACTCTCCCGAACAGTTCTTTTTTTTACCAACTTTGCGGTGCCTCGTTCAAACGATCCCATCTTTCATTCATCGCCTTTATAGCATTAACCACAATTCTATTTTTAGAGACATTCGGACAAGAAATGTCTGAAAAACGGTCTTCTTGATTATAATATGTCATTAAAATTTACATCAAAGAATCTTAAAATTCGATGTGGCTCTGATATTTGACGTCACCAAGTGCATAATTGACCAATAGTGATAGGAGTGGCTTATTGCCAGGCCACCTGGATCTATACTTCATGTGGGCATTCAGAGATACTCTGATAGGTCAATGTGAAAGTTTCCACATAACAAACCGCCCATTTGATTGGATGTTCTGTTTTGTGACGTTTGTGGGCGGGTCAATCACTAGTCGTCAATTGCGGTTAATGCTATTGGAGAACAATGATCTTGTATCAAGTTACGATGTTATCGAGGAAAAAACATTGCTGGCCGCTAGAAATGCCGTGCCTCCAAGAACGTATCTTCACACTTCATTCACTGAATGTACAGTCTATGTCAGCAGAGGGGTATTGCCAATTGAGATTGAGTGATTTTTGCCGGCAGGTAGGTCTTCTATCAATATCTTTGCTTACTGTGATTCTCTACGACAGCTTCACGATCTCAATCGAAAACCATTTGGTGCTGCCAACCTAGCTATAGGCCTATAGCAGTGATGATGAATCATAATTTGTGATAACTGATTAGTCATAAACATCATTATTATTATTATTATTATTAGACGAGCTTTGGCGAGGATTCAATTAGACATACTGAAAAAAATTGGTGTTCGTTTTTGTGTTGTTTTTTTTGTTATTTTTGTCGGTTCTCCCCAGGTCAAATGGCTGCAGCTATCAACTTCAAACTTTTTTTCATCATGGTTCCTCGTCTAACTTAGATCTGTATAGTTTTGTGGCATTATCGGGTGATAACTTTCATTTTTATGAATTTTATAAATTTCAAAAATACCCATTAAAATAACACGGCGAAAAAAAAAATTATTTTCTAAAACTAGTCAAACGCGAAATATGCGTTGTAAGATGAGCGAGATATCTCAATAAGGTATGAAAAGTCGTTGAAGTAGTTCTACCCTTGCTACTTTATCGACTCTGGTATCTACACACCTTGATATCTGAATAAGCTATAAAAGTCGTTAAAGTAGTTCTACTCTTGCCACTTCATTGACTCTGGTATTCTACACACCTTGACGCATATAAAAAATACTTCATTGTTGGTCAACTCTTGAATCTAGAAAGCAGTGAATCTCGACAACTTAATTCTGTCACAATTTTTATGATATATTTTATGAATATTATCAGTCATTTTATTTTTTTTCTCCAAAACGACTGATCAGAATTGCTTAAAAAATCGTAATGATGTGTAAAATCCATGTATACACATTTAGAGAGAATTTCATTCCATTTGGAGAGATTTTATTTTTCAACACTTTCTGCCCAGCCAAATCTTATGGGGTTTTTAGAAACTTTGAGATGATGATTCTCAAAATCGGTCCGACCGATTGATTCCAAAAACTATACAGTTCTAAGTTGGATGAGTTTGCGTGTACAAAAAAAGTTTCATGTTGATCAGTCAACCCTTGCGACCTGTGGAGTGCTTACAAAAAAAAAAAAAAAAACACGTGGTGGAAACTTCGCTACGCTCATCAAAAATGAAATTTTGTGTCAAGTTGAATTACACTCTGATACACATTTCTGGGAATTCTCAGCTTGATCGTGTCAGCCATTTTGAAGAGAAAATATAAAATGTGCTAAATTGGCACCACGCAAAGCAGTTTTTACCTATTTATAGCTTGAATGTCACCCAATTGGCAAATGTAGACAAAAGTTTGGCAAAAAAATCAACATACTATTACTATCCGCTCGTCTAACAACGCATACATGGCGTTTTCCTAGTTATATTAATTACTGAAATTGTGTGTCGAGATGACTGTCATCTAATATGAAAGAAGATATAGGCCTACATTATAAGAAGTTTGGAAATACTCAATTAGTACGTACAAACTACAAAGATACAATGTACTCACTTCTTATTATTTATTGGCTAGCAATGATATTCTTGTACACTAGTCAAACGCGAAATATGCGTTGTAAGATGAGCGAGATATCTGAATAAGGTATAAAAGTCCTTGAAGGAGTTCTACCCTTGCTACTTTATCGACTCTGGTATTCTACACACCTTGATAACTGAATAAGCTATAAAAGTCGTTAAAATAGTTCTACTCTAGCCACTTCATTGACTCTGGTATTCTACACACCTTGACGCATATAAAAAATACTTCATTGTTGGTCAACTCTTGAATCTAGAAAGCAGTGAACCTCGACAACTTAATTCTGTTTCAATTTGTATGATATATTTTATGAATATTATCAGTCATTTTATTTTTTTTCTCCAAAACGACTGATCAGAATTGCTTAAAAAATCGTAATAATATGTAAAATCCATGTATACACATTTAGAGAGAATTTCATTCCATTTGGAGAGATTTTATTTTTCAACATTTTCTGCTCAGCCAAATCTTATGGGGTTTTTAGAAACTTTGAGATGATGATTCTCAAAATCGTTTCGACCGATTCATCCCAAAAACTATACAGTTCAAAGTTGGATGAGTTTGCGTGTATAAAAAAAGTTTCATGTTGATCAGTCAACCCTTGCGACCTGTGGAGTGCTTACAAAAAAAAAAAAAAAAAAAAAAAAAAAAAAAACTCAGACAAAGCCCTATAAGAGTGGGATGGAGACTTCGCTACGCTCATCAAATTAAATGATAATTAATAGGCCTAATAAATGAATAATTAGCTATGTTCACAAATTTTTACTTCCATAAAGCGCATGGATCTTACGATTCAATATTTCCCTCCAGTTGTTACTGTCAATCATCAGATTAAAAATAGGCCTACTTATAGAATATAACTCATGACAGAAAAACTTATTGAAATATCAGTAATTCTCATTACATAATGATACAAAATATTGAAGTATCATTTAAAAATTTTGGGCATAAGTGCGCAAAATGTCTCGATATGGCCCCGAGTGCGGAAACACAAGAAGTACTCGAAGTAAGCTGGGGGCGCGAACCTACCGTAGATCTTGGCGCAGTGCTTCTCGATGGCGGTGACGCACGAAGCGCACGTCATGCCCTTGATGTGCAGGAAACACTTGTCGAGGTTGTCGGCAGCGGTGTCGCCCGCTTCAATCAGCTTCACCTTGCGCGTCGCACCTTTGTCTAGCGGGCAGACAAACACAGACAATCAACTATCGTGTTCATGTCATTTCAATTCATTTCAATCGTTCATTGCCCAATACAAAATACTTGAAATGCACTTTACAATCTTGTTTATATTACAGTGAAACCTCTATGCATCGTTCCTGGATCTATCATTTTCCTGCTCGTATCATTCATTTTTTCTAGCCCCATTTCCATATAATCAATGTTAAATTTTCATGGATGGATGGTTTTATTTTCCTGGTCCCTTGAAAAACAATGGATAGAGGTTCCACTGTATTTCAATTCACCAATATTTCAATCATTAATTGCCCAATACACACTAATACAGATGAAATTCACAATCTAGTTGAATTTGTTTCAATTCACCAATATTTCAATCAATAATTGCCCGATACAAACTACTATAGATGCACTTTACAATCTTGTTTATATTATTTCAATTCACCAATATTTCAATCAGTAGTTGCTCAATACAAACTAGTACAGATGCACTTTGTTTATATCGTTTCAATTCACCAATATTTCAATCACTAATTGCCCAATACAAACTAATACAGACGCACTCTACAATCTTGTTTATACCATTTCAATTTTTCAATAAAACAATTATTATTGATAATTTCATGATCAATTTGGCAACGCAATAATCAATACAATATGAATAGGCTGACTGATTTGACCAGGTAGAATAAGGTATTTTATTCATGGTTCAAGCTATACTGTGAGTGGACATTTTTAAATTGATGAAAGTTTGAATTACTAAAATATTCAACCACGAGCTTAGGTGTAGAAACTCTGTATGGATCAAAGTATATAGAGGGCATATCATTTCAACTGTACGTTGAATGCTATAGGTTGAACTGGTTGCACAGCGCTGGAATACTGTTGCTTATCTATCGGCCATACAGCTGTAATCCACTATGATCAATCAACGCTATACAGTAGAAACTCTTCAGTTACATTTATTACCGCAGACTCATTCTTTATCCTTTCCATATGATTCCTATGCTGGATAGATTCTTTAATGACTTATCTACTGTAGTAAGTTTTTCAAGTCTGCGGGCAAAGTCAGGTAGTCTTTACTCTCTTAAAAAGCTGTCTCATCGTAAATATAAGACAGAGCTAATTCCAGTACGTTTTTGATGTCGTATATGACCATTTACGATGTGTAAATTTAGGCGAATGACTGTAGCTGTCGTATTAAATTTACGCTAGCTTAAATTTAAGAGAGTAAAAAAGGTACTTGAATTCGCCCCCTGGTCCCTAAAAAATGCACTAAAGAGTGCTAAATCCTGAAGTACTAAATGAACTAAATCCAAGAACAAAAGGAGGTTATTTACGTATGTCATATGATCCCGTCGCATGGTTATCCCCTCCCCCCCCCTCCGACAGTCGGGCTTACCAGCGAGCGTAGACACGGTGCCGTCGACGTCCTTGAGCGTGGCGTCGAAGCCCATGTCGCCGATGTACTCGGTGACCTGTGCGGCCGTGACCTCGGCCGGCCGGAACACGACCACCGCCTCCTTGCCCTGCAGGTCGACCGCAACCTGCGACACGCCATCCTTGCCCGAAATCATCTGGCAACACATACATATCGTTAGTCACTGGAGAAACACTTTCTTTGTGACACTGACATTTCGATCTTTTTTTTCTATTTTGATGATGATTATTGTTTGCTCAACGACCCTGCCAACAGCTGGGTTATACGGGGTACGAATGAGCGGGTGATAATGAAATTATGAAGTGTTGATAAGTGAAAGCACGTTTACACAAACACATATCTCATGTGGGACTCGAACCCAGACCCGACCTGACTTCAGTTTATGAAGTGGTAGACCTACCTCAGCTGACTGACCTCCCAAGGCAGCTATTTTTTCTATTTCTATCTCGATTTAAATTTATTCTCAAGACAAATAAGATACATACTGCACGATGTAGTGATGCCAACACATTTGATCATAATATGAAGAATGTGTATCGACTCGCGTCTTCAAAGTGAAATATTTCCAGGGTCAGTTCCCGAGTCCAGGGTCCTGATTGCCTGTAGCGCAACTATCACTTTTATACCAAACTACAACGCTATACAACGCCACCGGTACCGTAGTTACTCTTATCTACATCTAGTTCACAAGGGAATCTGCTTTATCGTGACAGGCAATCGGGACCTTTGGCTCTGAACTGACCGCAAGAAACCACAAATACCGTCAGTGTTATTACTACGGGAGTTGGAGCATCTTCTTTATATCACGATAAAGTATGTTGGTATCACTATAATATCTAATATATACTAATATATAATATATAATATCTAATATAATATATATAATATACTGTCTACTGTTAAGTTACTCAAGACCTACTGATCGGTTGATCGATTACTAAACGTTTTTTCCAAGAATCAGTACTCACGAAAAAAAAAAAGATCAACAACCGAGTCAAAACACCGTTCAAACGCTCGATCCGTCTCGTACGTTACTTACCGACGTGATGTTGTTGACGCAAGAGTTGCACGTCATCCCTTCGACACGTATCTTACACGTGCTCTCGCTTCGTCCCGCGTCGCCCGTTTGTCCAGGCAGCGACGCGTCGAACCCCATGTCCTCGATAGCCTCGCGTAGGGTCTCCGCGTCTATCGCGCTCGCGTCGTAGTCTATGTCGGCGCTCTTGTCCGCTAGCGAGACCTGTTGACGTGGGGAAACAAACGGTTACGCAGCTGTCGATACGACGCCTATCGGTCGTACTGACTCGTAATGGGGCGTCTGAAGAGCGGATACTGCAATACTGATACTGCCATGAGTGAGCGTGGGCTCAGTGTTGCCAGATGAGCTTATTTGGAAATCCTTCCGCCATTATAAAATAAATTCCATTCTCTTCTCATAAATCCCTTCAAATCTGCTTGCTGGCTAATTAGTAATTATCACTGAAAACTAATTGAATGTAAAATTAAGGTTCATATTTTTCATGTACTGCTTAGATCATGGGCCAGCTCCGGCCCGCGGTATGATCTCATGAATCAACGTAAAATCACTGCAATTTATAATAGCATTCTGTGTAGTCAAATTGAGAATATATTTGACAAGGATTGAACTGTTGTCACAAGCCAAACGGTAGGGGCGGCGTTTGAACTGACATAGTTGATCATTCTCGACAAAATATTAGTATTCTAAATTACCGTTTGGTTTGTGACAACAAGCGCACCCATTTGACACCCTCATGAGCTTCCCCGCTCGCGCCACATCAGTTATATAGACGTAAATGAAGACATAAAGACAAGAAGTGCAATTTAAATCATTGAATTTTGATTTAGAACAATTGTTGAGTGGTGAAAACCTTGTATATGTGTGCATGAAAAATAGACCCTACGTTCTTTGCAAACTGGCGTACCATATAGAAAACAAGTGACAAATGAATAAAATCATTGGACAATCGAACATCTGGCCCACCTCAACTTTTCTCATGAAAAAATGGCACTACGACATATCTAGTTGGAAAGCCCTGGCTTGGATAATGATCCAAATCAATTATCTTTTTTCAATTTTAAGCACATTCATATTGTATTAAGAGGCCGCAGGCGCTCAAATTTCACGCCGCAAACTCTCACGGCCGTAATTTTTGTGATATCAATATGAGTGTTTTTGGATTCGGTTAGTAATTGAAAAACGAAGGTTACCACAAATAAAGAATTTTGAACAAAAAAATTGTGATTTTTCAAATTCTTCAGATGGAAAATGGAAAAATTTCTAATTTACGAAAACCTAGATACATATTTTTTAATACAAAAAAAACCAACATAGAATGTGAAATATATCAGAAGTGTGAGCTAGGGAATTAACGGCATTTATGTGAATCTGAGTTCGGCGGGCTAGTCTACGGGTTGCGCCTGGCACACGATGCATGTTAAACTCGAGTCTGAAGCGAGCGAACAACGAGCCCGTGTAGAGCGCCCGCGGCCTCTTAAGAACTAAAAATTATTATTACTAAGCAATTTATGAAACTTTCAAGACCTGTGTTATTGAAAATGTACCGTATGATGAAATATTTGAAATCCCTGCATCCCTTTCAACCTTGAAAATCCCTGCATACTGCGATATATCCTTGAATCAATTTCCTTCAATGGCCCGGGTTCACAAAGAGTACTATCTTTAGGACGTCCTGATTTAGAACCATTTTACTGAGTTAGGATCAATATTGGTCCCAACTCAGTAAAATGGTCCTAACTTAAGACTTTCGTAGTTTTCGTAGTTCCCAACTCAGTAGAATGGTCCCAACTTGAGACCAATATTGGTCCCAGCTCAGTTAAATGATCCCAACTTAAGACGTCCCAAAGTTCGGACTCTGTGAATCCGAACCCTGGTAACAGCCGGCGTGTTCACTTGCAAAGAGGATGTGAAGGGAATGGGTGGAGAGACAAATACCTATTGGAGGAAACGATCGAAACCTGACTCAAATAACCCTAACCACAACTTCTCTGTGATCTGACCAGTTCCTCGAAATAATAGCTCTTATGACATTACAGTATCCTTATTCCAGTATTCACTCCTCAGCGCCCCACTCGTAATCAATAATTATTTATTTTATATTGAGTTTTAACGACGCACTGTCATGATTACTAAGATCTATTGGCGTCGGATGGATGATTAATGAGATGATGGGATGATGAGATGAAGGTTTTTATAGGTAGTGGGAAGGATAGTGGGAAGGAAGCGGTCGTGGCCTATATTGTGGGAACCATTCCGGCATTAGCCTAGACTACAGAGGGAAACAACGAAAAACCCCTGTAAAGATGGACGGTGGCGGGGATCGAACCGGGTCCGATATGTCCCTTCACCTCCCGGATCACACGAAGCAAGTGCACTAACCACTCAGCTACTGTGCCGGTACAATAATTATTGATAGACCCTTTTTCCAAATCATAAAAGAAAAGGTTTGACGGCACTCACCTTGACGCGCGTGACGCCCGGTCGCTTGGCGATCATCGACTCGATGTTGTTGACGCACGATTGGCAGGTCATCCCCTCCACTCGAACGGTGACCAGGCGGGGGGTGTGGGGGGGCGAGGGGGTGTACCCCAGGTTGTCCATCGCGTCACTGGAACAGAGACCACACTCGTGAGAAACAGAAAGAAAGAAAGAGAGAGAGAGAGAGAGAGAGAGAGAGAGAGAAAGAGAGAGAGAGAAAAAGAGAGAGAGAGAGAGAGAGAGAGAGAAAGAGAGAGAGCTCATAAATATATATGTATATTTGTATCAAATTATTATCTTAAATTATGTTATTATTATATATTTATATAGTATATATTCATAGCATTTGAATTTCTTCACTTTGCCATTCAGAGCGCTGGGCAGAAATCACATTGCGTCAACACACGGTTAACGCCATCGCAATGCTTCATATCAATATGCCTAGATATTTTATTCAAATTCAAAATTCAATTTTGGAAAAAAGCAATCTATATTACAGCGAGCGTACAGCTTTGTGTATGTTCTTGTATTTACCAGTACATATTTATTTACATTGGGTTAAATGACACACTTTAATGATGACTATAAGATCTATTGAAGTCAGTGAATGATAATTCAGTTGAAAGGTTATTTTATTATGCGTTTTGGATGGGAAGATGGGATAAAAGGTTATTTTATACTGTGTTCTGGATGGGAAGTTGGGATAAAAGGTTATTTTATTGGTCGTTTTGGAAGGAAGAGGATATAAAAGGTTATTCCATGAGGTGTTTCGGATGGAGAGATGAGATGAAAGGTTGTTCCATTATATATTTGGGATGGAAAGATTATTCTCCAAGACGTTTTGGATGGAAAGATGAGAGGAAAGGTAATTTCACCCTGTGTTTTGGATGGAAAGATGAGATGAAAGGTTATTCTTTTAGGCGTTTTTGTTGGGATATTCCATTATATGTTTTGGATGGAAATATGAGATTAACGTTTTTTTATCACACGTTTTGGATATGAAGGCTATTCTTTTAGGCGTTTTTGATGGGATATTCCACTATACGTTTTGGATGGGAAGATGAGATAAAAGGATTTAACGGATTGTGCCAGGCATTTTTTGATAATCTAATCATAGCTTAAACTGCCTAAACTGCGTTACCATTGGATCGAGGGAGACGAGGGGAGAACGCCATAGGTGAGCTGCAAGTGCAGCGCCGATCTACCGTTCCTCCTCAACAACGGCCTGCGTTCCTCGTTCATCGTGTTCAACGATATCAACTCAATGATAACTACTCAACGATAGCTACTCAACGATAGCTACTCAACGATAGCTACTCAATGATAACTACTCAACGATAGCTACTCAACGATAGCTACTCAATGATAACTACTCAACAATAACGCCTCAACGATAGCTACTGAACGATACTTGTACAACGATAATTGCTCAACTCTAACTGCTCAACGGTGATTGCAACAATGTTGTTCGTTGATGTAGTTTCAATGTGTCACTTGTGGCATGAAGGTTGAAACCCAAAGTTCATCGGCAGTTCAAAGTTGTGAATTAGTGGATACTTTTAATTACCGTACACTCGAAATAAGTTAATTGAAACATAAACTGTCAATATAAAAAATGGTTACAGAAATGAACTAAACTGATATGTAATTAATGATGAATAATTATTCATAATCAAATTAATTAAAATGATAAATTAATTAAACTGTCAAATTGTTAATTGATTTCAATGAGAAATTATACAAATAAATTTAGGGTTCATATTATGAACAAAGTCGTTGAATTTCGTGGTATCTCAGTTTATGGTTTTTAAAAAATCGTAATTAATTTCTTTCTTGATTATGTTCGCCTTTAATCCATTCCATATTCATAACGCATCGTTAAATCATTTCAGTTAATATTAGAAATGATGTACACCAATGTTACACTTCACTACTTAACGGATCGTTAAAACGAGATTAACGCGTCTTCAAAATAACATCCATATCACACTGTATCAATGCACTATATCTAGCGTCGTTAAATCACGATAACGCGGCGTTAAACTGTCTACAACCCACTTTATCAACACACAATTTAACGGATGAATAAATCAAATTGACGCGCTTTTACAAAATCACACTAATGCATTACATTTAACGCGTATTTAAACCATGTTTAACGCGGGGTCAAGATGGCGTCTTATAGACTAGTTGATATAGCGAATAGTATGTAATGTGATGAGATAGCACACGGCACTAATTCAGTGATTGGGGCCGGGTGCAAAACAGCTTAATGTGTTGCACCCGAAGATTGGAGTCGCTCTATTGAAGATTGGTTACGGTATAGTCATAAGAAACAAGGGTGGACAAACACCATAGGTAGACAGAAGGTTGATTTTCATGTAGTTTTTTCATTTTATATTGGGAATTAACAACGTACTGTTAGGATGAATATAAGATCTATTGGCGTCGGATGAATGATGAATGATTAATGTTTATTTACATGTTTTTCAGCATATCATCACTTTATAGTTTATAGTTTATGATTATAGTTTCTGCCCATCCGTACCCCTGAATAAATCCTTGTCCGTGAGGTCGTCAAGCAACATGAAAAAATGAAAAATAATGAGTCAATAAATTTTAGTATTTTTTCCAATTTGCATTTCAATTCGACATTTTATTATTTTCTCCATTCGTTTTTAAATTTGTATTCACTTTAATTTTACTTTTCAATTTTCAATTTTATGATTCACTTTCATTTTAGTTTTGGGGTGATAAGATCGCCCTTGTGGTGCCCCGTCCAAACGATCCTACCTTTCGTCTTTAGCCTTAATTGGCAAGCAATAATTTTGTATCCTTGTTCGATGTTCAATACATTATGAAGTTGAAGTTGAAATTTAAATTTAAAGTTGAAATTTGAAATTGAATTTGAATTTGAAGTTGAAATACATACAAGTTCACAAGAGTCCACAAAGCCTGTTACAGGCTTGTCTGTGGTTTTGAATAAAGAACATACAATGTTGGATACAAAATAAATTAATAATGGTGAAAAATGAACAGTTAATTTGACAATATAGTGCAAAATAATGATTGACGCATTTCAAGATATCTGATAACTTCAAGATATATTATAATTTTTTTTTATTTTTATTCCACACGTAAACAAAATTAAACCCATTTTTACAAATATTGCATAGCAAAAAGTTCGATCAAATCATACAAACATTTCATATATACATGAAGATTTTGAATAATGATAATAATAATATAATAATAATTATAATGATGCAAATAAAAGTTCGCTAATGAATAATTTCAACTAGCGTATAAGAAAAGGTCGATCGCTACATACACCTAATATTATCTTAACCGTAATTGTACATCCCTGTCATCCTTATCAAAACAAACAAACGTATCTCTTTCCACTCTGCACACGGCACCACAGAGTGTTGGTAATAGACGCGATCCGATTGGACGAGGCCACCTGCTGAGCTAACACACGGGCTTTTGCACACGGTCTCTTCTCTTCTCGTTCATGTGTAATACATTGGACAGCCGCTATGTCGGGCCATCGGTCTGTCACCGCGTGCGGACATTGTTGTTGTTGTTGTTGTTCTTCTTGAGGGCAGTCAAGATAAACCCAATGACTTGCTAAACCTAACCCAACCAAACCTAACCTAACCTAACCTAACCCAGCCTAACCTAACCTAACCTAACCTAACCTAACCTAACCTAACTTGTGGCTATTCATCTATCTAAAAATGATGAAAAATCTACTTCTGACAAATGATAAATTACTAGATTTCGAATCAACAGATGCAGAACCATTGAAGTGAATTGATATTAAACTGATGAAAAAGTAATTCACAATATTTTGATTTGTTTTTTTCCGTGTACCGGCAAAATAAATGAAACTGCTCGTTTTATGCGGGAATTCCACAGCAATAATAATTTGTAAAGTTTTGAAACTTGCTAAAGTTATTCTTCACACTGTTGAGCATGTCATCATATAATTAGAATTTCCATCAGTCTTGCGGTTTTAATGATACAGACTTAATTAGAATACCATACAATTTTGTGAACATTTCTTGGTAAATAAAACGTAGATAATAATCAAACGGCAAAAGACTTATGGAAATTGCAACTATCTGATGACATGCTCGTTATTGTTTGAACATCAACTTTGCCAAGTTTCAAGTGCTTACAATTGCTGTGGAATTTCCGTATAGAACGATATCTTTCATTCATTTTGCCGGTACACGGAAAAAAGGTCAGAATATTGTGAATTTTTTTTTCATCACTTTAATATCAATTCACCTCAAGGAAGATTTCACAGATATATATGATCACAAAATTTCAACAGTGTATGATACAAAAATAACAAATACATCAATTGATGCAGACAATAGTTTTTAAAAATGCTCAAAAAAATGAGACATATTTTTACAAATAGTCATATATATATATATATATATATATATATATATATATATATATACTCATACTCACTTGTAAGTTGTATAAGTAACACTAGTTTTACACTAACACTCGATATTTTTGCCATCGATTTTTACCAATAGGCCTACAACATCTGTTGCAGACAATATTTTGTCGAAAATGATAATGAGTAATATTTTTCAATAACAAAGGTGGAAAGATCAGTTGTATGTAACAGTAACAAACGATATTTTTGCCTACGATTTTTCCTTCACAGCGTACCGTTACATACAAATAACAAGTAACATATTGTGAATGTTTATGGATAGACAGTATTTCATAAGATACTTCTCTGAATGTTGTGAAGCAGTTTCACTACAATATGTTCACACGGAATATGGGATTTTTACCTCACCGCATTACTTACAAATAACACGTAACATATTGCAAATGTTTATTTTCGACAATATTGTATAAGATTCTATTTTGTATCCTTGTATTATGTTTTTATACGTTATGTGTGATTGAAATGCATATCAAATTGAATTTAATTTGATGGTACAAAGCAGCTTGGAAAGATCCGGCAAGTCACTGCGATCGTTGATATGTCGACACTGTGAATGTAACGCTGTAGATATAGGTACTTGATGTTCGAAGATGTCCAAATGACTGTCATAATAATGGAACCTGATGAACCAACCGAAGACAATCGTGGTTTTTGATATCCGTTATTCGGCATAAACAGGAAACAACTATGATAACAACCACGACACGGGTGTAGGCCTACATGCAGTGGCGTGAATATCAGTGGCGTGAATATCGGCAGTGCAAGCAGTGCAGTGGTCAGGGCCCACTGAAACTGGCATAATTCGCTGAAATTATAACTCATCAGTTTATTTCCGATTTATATGTTTGAATTTGTGTACGATAAACGAGAGAATCAATGCAGGATCAACTGAACCAGAGAGAGCAAGACGGATTCATCTTAGTTGATGATGAGATGAGAGGTTATTCTATTAGGTATATTTTGGATGGTGGAAAGGAGTCGGTCGTGGCCTGTTAAGGAACCATCCCAGTATTGAGCTGAACGACAGAGGGAAACCACGAAAAACCCTCGTCAGGATGGTCAATCATGGCGGGAATCGAAACCCGGTCTCCTGAATGACGGTTCAGTGTTGTAACCACTCGACCACTTTACTCAGTACCGAGTACTAGATCAGTCATGACGGATTAAACCCATAATCATCGAGTCTTCATAATTATTACTGGTAAACCGCAAATTACTGGGATTATATGGTGAGCAATTATACAGCACGCGTCAGCAAGTATTTATATTATAATCCGTGTTAGGTCGATAGGGTCATGATAAGGTCATGTTTAGGTCATGATGAGGTCGTCATGTCGTTTCAACTTTCATCGGATCGTCTTCAAGAGCTTCATCTAGATTATTTCGACAAAATCATAACCAGAAATAATTTCGATCTGTTTCAAGGGGAACCTATACCCACAGCGTATATAAAGTTCCGTGTCGATGTAACATGAACAATCGTATTGGGTTACGGGATGAACATATTGTAGTGAAACTGCTTCACACCATTCAGAGAAGTATCTTATAGAATTCTGTCGATCCATAATGAACATTCACAATATGTTACTTGTTATTTGTATGTAACGGTACGCTGTGAGGTGGAAATCGATGGCAGAAATATCGAGTGTTACTGTTACAAACAACTGATCTTCCCACATTTGTTATTCGAAACTTTTACTTATTAGCATTTTAGACAAATAATGTGTTGGTTAATTTTTCATCTTGACGGTTCAAGTTATATGATCATTTGCATCTGTGAAATCAGCCTGGCGGAAACTTTTCTCCCTGGATGGAGACTAGAAACGTCTAAATTGGAATTATGGAGACTGGGGTTTGATTTGAGAGATTTTTCGTGGTTTTCCTCTGTCGTGCAGGTCAATACTAAGCGGTTCCTTAACAACAAGCCACGACCGACTCCTTCCCACTATCCATAATGAAATAACTTTGAATCATCTCACTTTCTCATTATTATTATTATTATTATTATTATTATTTTTTTTTTATATATATATTGGGTTTTAACGACGCACTGTTATGATGACTTAGATCTATCGGCGTCGGATAAATGATTGATGAGATGATGGGATGATGAGATGAAGGTTTTATGGGTAATGGGAAGGATAGTGGGAAGGAAGCAGTCGTGGCCTATATTGTGGGAACCATCCCGGCATTAGCCTAGACTACAGAGGGAAACCACGAAAAACCCCTGTAAAGATGGACGGTGGCGGGGATCGAACCGGGTCCGATATGCCCCCTACCTCCCGGGTAACATGAAGCAAGTGCGCTAACTACTCAGCTACTGTACCGGTACTTTCTCATTATTTCATTCATCATTCACCACCGCAAATATATATCATTCATCATTACAGTGCGTCGTTAAGTCCAATATAAATATAAAATATAATAGATTTGGACATCCGCATTTTAGTTGGACTAACTATGAGGTAAGTGATACCGAAAGTAATATATTTTCCGACAGTTTTCGACAAACAGTATGAATAAGATCTCTGGATGGATGATTACACGAAGTTGTTTGGTATGGATTTTCCAGTCGTAACATTCGTCATATTTATAAATAACTTGTACAGTTCAATTATCCCATTCAGCAGTGAGTTGGCTTGGGTTGTGTTAGACATGCATACAAAGTTGACCTCAACCATTCTAATAATTTGTATTAGTTCGTGAAGATTGCCAGGAAGAATGTGTGAAGAACAGCGTAACATTTTCAGTATCAACATAACATATAAACAACTTTCCGGATGAACATATTGTAGTGAAACTGCTTCACACCATTCAGAGAAGTATCTCATAAAATACTGTAACATAATGAACATTCACAATATGTAACTTGTTATTTGTATGTAACGGTACGCTGTGAGGTAAAAATCGATGGCAAAAATATCGATTGTTACTGTTACATACAACTGATCTTTCCACTTTTGTTATTATAACATTTTAGTCATTTGTATTTTCCACAAATATTATCTGCATCTTGTGATGTAATTATTAATTTTGTATTTTGCACCGTTCAAGTTCAATAAATAATTATTTATATATGTGAAATACCCCTGCGGAAATGTTTAGCCCGGTCACGACTGAGGACGCCTGTTGTTAAGGAACCATCCCAGTATTGACCTGAACGACAGAGGGAAACCACGCAAAAACCCTGTCAGGATGGTCGACCAGGGCGGGAATCGAACCCCGGTCTCTTGAATGAAGGTTCAGTGTGTAACCACTCGACCACACGTCTCAGTAACTAACTGTTTGTGAAACCGAATCGTAGGGCCAATTTTACGAATTATATCTACTGATATTTAATTAGCTAACTGTTAGTTAAGATACATACGAGAATAGCATAAGTATAACAACCAAGGGTGATCACAAATTAATCCACTAACTATCTGTCCGTTGAACCGGGTCTTGGATAACGCAATAAATTACAATAATACGAATTGACTTCTGATGTGTGCATTACTAGTTGAATGTTGATGTTAAAGTACGGGAACATGATGGGCCTACACATACATATTGTTTTATCGATAGATATTAATGTTAAAATACCACATGTAACATAAAAAAATCCCTATATTCATTTTGAATTTTTTACTGCGAGTCGCGCCAAATAAGCGCTACGTCATAAAGGCGTTCCGAAAGGGTACGTAACTGGCTGTCGGCCGCCCGCTATAGCAGTCAAAGAAGGAGGGTTAGTTCATTGACACTTGTGGTTGGGTAAATGAGAAGTGCGTTTTTTAAATGTGTGTTGTATGTTTTGAATGTGTGTAAAATGAACTACTCTTCACTTTTATTAAAAAAATTAGTAATAAACGTCTTGTAATATCGTGATACAATGGGAGGAGTGCGTTACTGTTGTGTGTATGGGTGCCACAACAATCGAAATACTATAAACAGTGAAGGAAAATTCCTATTTATGCCTATATCTTCGAATAACTCTCTCCCTATCCATACCCTCTCCAAAAATACCCAAAACATTCGTCCAACTTGTTTGGAAGAAATGGTTGAGCTGTCAGATGGGATAACGCGGGTTAGCAATACAAGTGTACGAGGGTGGTGAACGCCTTTGTGACGTCACGCCACACGCTAGATGGGGTATGCAGAACATAAAAAAAATATATCAAAATGAATACTAGAAGTCGGCATTTTTTTCTTTTTCAGACGAGCTTTAGCGAGGATTCAATTTGACATACTGAAAAAAATTGGTGTTTGTTTTTAAGTTTTTTTTGTCACTTCTCCACAGGTCAAACGGCTCCAGCTTTCAACTTCAAACTTTTTCCATCATGCTTCGTCATCTAACTTAGATTTGTATAGTTTTGTGGCATTATCGGATGGTAATTTTTTTTATGAATTTTAGAAATTTCAAAGATACCCATTAGAATAACACAGCGGGAAAAAAAAATCCATATCAGAGAAAAATGAAATTTTGCGTGAAGTTGAGTTACATTCTGATACACATTTATGAAAACTTTCAGCTAGATCGGGTGAGTCATTTTGAAGAAGAACCATAAAATGTGCTAAATTGGTACCACTCGAAGCAGTTTTTACCCATTTATAACTTAAATGTAACCCAATTGGCGAATGTAGGCAAAAGTTTGGCCATAAAAGTCGACATACCATTACTATCCAATCGTCCAACAACGCGTATATGGCGTTTTCCTAGTTTATTAACAACTTGGTAGGTACCAGTGTTGAACAGGCTATCATTCCCGGTGTAAATCTTTAAAATCTTTAAAATATGTAAATCTTTACATATATAAATATTTAAGGATCAACCCAAGTATAAAAACGATGAGAGAAAATAGCATTGATAAAATGATAATAATAAAATAAGATTAGATTATTTAGCAATGATATTCAACTCTTCATCCTGTATCCTGTTCAGGGTGACCAAAAAAATAATTATAAATTAAAATCAAACTGACAAAAGAGTAGGTCGAAGTATAGCTACACACCCCCCGACTTCGTCCAAATATTAATCGATTTTTTTCTAACCAACATTATGTTACTTGACAATTCAAGAACAAATTACAACGGATCAAGTCGGAATGAGATTTAATATGCAATTATAACTTTCTGCACATTAATTTCAAATACAGATGAATCTCTACCTCGAAGTCAAGAAACAGGTCGGAGGCCCGTCCTACCCCCTTCCCCCCCTCCCCCTCCCCGTCCCCCCGCCGCGCTTTACGGTGATTCTTCTTGGAGCATAAACATTGCACCAAGTGTTGTCGCTGAAACTGTTGACCCCTACAATGTCAAGGTCACACCGGGATAAGAGTTTAATAGTTAGATAAGGCTTGGACTGTCTATTTTAGTTCACATCAAAGTAAGCTGTATGTGACATTACCGAAAATACATTCGGACAGTGAAATGATTTGAATAATGACTAAATTATAGAAGAGTTGAATCATAAAGCATGTTTTGATGTTTGTTGATGTTTGGATCAGTATGATTACGAGTCCACGGAAGTCGATTTAGTGAAATATCAGTTTCTTGGTGATAACTTTTGAATGGAATGAGATATCAATATTCTAATACGCGAGAAACACAGACGATTATAATAGCTTCAAGATGATGAAAGTTATAACTGTTCAAGTCATGAAAAAACACATTTTTTCAGCTGTATACGCTTGACAGTTATGCGACATGACTTGAATAGTTATAACTTATATCATCTTGAAGCTATTATAATTATCTGTGTTTCTCGCGTATTAGAATATTGATATCTCATACCATTCAGAAGTTATCACCAAGAAACTGATATTTCACTAAATCGACTTCAATGTATTCTAAAAGCGAAAAAGTATTGCGTACCGAGACTATTATATTACATTATATTATATTATATTATTATATTGGCGTATATTTCACAGATATGAATGGTCATAAAACTTCAATATTGCAAGACACAACATTTACAACCACATCGCAAGATGCAAACTATATTAGTTCGTCGAGAATACGAATACCTCAAAGTTTATGATAACAAAAGGAATACAAATTGAAAAACTACAAATTACAATAAGAAAATACAAATTCATCAATTTTTGTATTGACGAATGTGGAAAGATCAGTTGTATGTAACAGTAACACTCGATATTTTTGTCATCGAATTTTACCTCACAGCGTACCGTTACATACAAATAACAAGTAACATATTGTGAATGTTCATTATGGATCGACAGTATTTCATAAGATACTTCTCGGCATGTTCATCCCAAA
>OZ023339.1:13144971-13349971 GCA_964007535.1 Brachyptera risi | reverse complement strand
TTTTTAGTATTTCTCCATTTTTTGCCACAAGTATTCAATTGTAAGGTGTCTAGAAGATAAGAATGAAATAAGTTTTGAATGAAAAAAATCAAAATGTAATACCTAATCTGTAAAAAAAGTTGGTAGGCTTATTCATTCATTCGATAATTAATGTAAAAAAACTTGGTTTTCTTTTAATAATAAATAGGAAATAATTGGAATCGAAATCATATCACTAACATTCAAATTTTGGAATAATTATCCCTGTCTGCTTGTTAAATAATAGTGTGTGTCACATCAATATTATCAATGGAACACTAGATAGTTTTTACGAATCCATGCCTTTGGCCGTTCGAAGTATGCAGCAAGAGAGATTAGCTAGGAATAGAAATAGCTGTCACCCCAACCGCATGACCCATTCCCTCAGCTACTACATCAAAGGCCTTCAAGCGCAATTTCAGGTAGGAAAAGCCAGAAAAAACGAAAAACTCAACATTATAAGTCTTACTAGTACTAGGCCTAGACCTATTCGTTCTACTTAATTATTACATAAATATTATAAACACAATAACTTGTATAGGCCTACGATAATATCTCTTTAAACAAGTTTGCGTACATCCCGGCAAAACATTCGGATGGTCACAGGACCGCACTTCGGCTCGTGTAACTGCTCCCCTACCGCTAACACTGTGACAACAGGCTCACCCATCATACTGCAGTTGGTTCACTTATGGCAAGATGGCCGATTGTAACCGGTAACACTAATTAACCCCTGTCCAAAATAAGTCTAAAAATAGATATGTCATTAATACTATAATATACATGAGCTCTCTATTCATCGAATCAACCACGTGTCAATATATTCACCTTTGAACCTCCGCTGTATCCAGTCTAACGTAGGACGTCATTCCAAGTACG
The DNA here is from genome assembly GCA_964007535.1 of Brachyptera risi. Classification (NCBI taxonomy): domain Eukaryota; kingdom Metazoa; phylum Arthropoda; class Insecta; order Plecoptera; family Taeniopterygidae; genus Brachyptera; species Brachyptera risi. The sequence continues at coordinate 13,349,074 of OZ023339.1, read as the reverse complement.
TATAATAATCCACAACACCAGGGAGCACTTAGATCACACTTTAAACCACCTTCAAGTGCAGATTAGATGCACTTAGAATAAACACACTACACTTTAAACTCATCTCACGAATGGTTTACACATTTTTACGGATACATTCCAAGTACTTCCAATTTAAATACTCAAAATACCGTAATGTAGCTGTAATAATTTACACTTCAATGGAATCAGTCACTGTAAATAGAATTGGTGTGTAAATTATTCGAATGCGTTTTGAATACACTGTGAAGAAAATACATACGTTTGATGCCTTTTTTATTATTTAGAATGCGATTTTAATAAATTCCAAATAAATTGCAGTTTATTTTCGACAATTGAAACGCATTGTATAATTGAACTTGATCTAAACACGTTTAAAATACGTTAAAAATAAAATGTATATGAAACTATAAATATATATACTGATGTTCACGAATTCACGAAATGAACTTCTTGTGTGAATCTTCTTTATGTATAGGAGTTTAAACTACCATCAGATGTACACTTTTAACCTATTTTGAAGTATAATCGAAACCTTAACCGCGTTCATTAATGCTGAATGAACTTTCAAACACAAAAGTTGAATGAAATGTTTAAATATGCGTCAAGAATTCAAATATATTCAAATAAATGAATCATAATGAATTAATCCAGATATGCAGGTTGTTAACTCACACTTTAAACTACTTTGAACGTAATTTAAACTACTTTAAACGTACTTTAGACGTGTATACACGGTATACGGTAATCAAAACATTGACCGCGTTTATTACTATAATTATGTAAAAAAAAAATTTAAAGAACTTGGATATGATTTAAACACAAAAGTTGAATGAAGAGCGTTTAGAATTCAAATATATTTGAATAAATGAATCGCAATTAGTAAATCCGAGTAGGCCTACGCACGTTGTAAACCCACACTTTAAACTACTTTAAACGTAGTTTAAACGTGTTTAAACCTCTGAAACACCACTAATATTCGCGAGCTATAAATAAATTCGAATATGCACCTTATGAACCCACACTTTAAACGTATTTTAAACGTGTTTAACCCTCTGAAACACCACAATTATTCGCGAGCTGAAATTCGACCGGATTGAGAAAGCGATCGAACCACCTTGACTGTGCGAGAGCAAGACAATAACTGCCTTACGATTCTTACAGACAAATCTACTCTACTTTCACTGGGCATATCAACCGTGTCGGATGACGGCCGAGAACCACCGGTCGGTAATGATAAGAGATAGGGGGGACGGACGATCGGTGAGTACGATATGTGGGCGGTGATTTGGTGATGGTTGGGAACGGTCGGTTGGTCATGGTTATTGATAGGGGGGAACGGTCGATCGTTGTGTTATTTGTTTGTAGAATGTATTTTAGTGAAGTGATCTAGATCGTGCGACCTGTTGCTGATTGTATAGTTGGGTACAAAAACATTGGTTGATAGTGATCCCCATGTGGTCAAGTTTGTGATGGGGTTCAAAAGTTTGTCAAAAAGTTAAAATTTATATTAGATTTGAGATGTATTTGAGCAAAAAAAAATCTTGTGAATAATTATTTATAATTTTAGTAATTGACTTTTTTTTAAATATGGCGTGAAATAAATGTATCATGCAAATATAAATTACCTCAATTTTTATTCACCCGATGAAATATTGAATTCATTCATTTGAATTGTGTTCAACGATGCACTGTACTGATGACTACGATCTATTGGCGTCGGTGGATGATGAATGAGATGATGGGATGAAAGGTTATTTTATTAGGTGTTTTGGATGGTGGGAAGGAGTTGGTCGTGGCCTGTTGCTAAGGAACCATCCCAGTATTGACCTGAACGACAGAGAGAAACCACGAAAACGTCCTGTCAGGATGGTCGATCATGGCAGGAATCGAACCCCGGTCTCCCGAATGAAGGATCAGTGTGCTAGCCACTCGGCCACTCGTCTCAGTTGAAATGTTGAAAATCAAACAATATTAAATTATATGGGAAATCTGGACCGTCTGAAAAGTGTTTCAAGTTATTTTGAAAATCATTCCATCTGTCACGACGAAAAAAAAAATTTTATTTTAGCTCAACGACCCCACCAACAGCTAGGTTATACGGGGGTAAGAATAAGCTGATTATTATGAAACTATGAAGTGATTATTAGTGAAAAAACGTTTACAGAAACCCATGCCTTACGCGGGACTCGAACCCACATCCAATAGTGACTTCAGTTTCTAAAGCGGTGTCTCAGCTGACCGAGCTACCGAGAGCGACGTTATGATTAAAAATCATACTGAATTCTACGGAAAGTCAAAACCTTGTGAAGTGTTCAAATTTTCAAAAATCCAGACTTCATGATTTTTTTTTCTCATCAAAACAACATTTTTCTCTACATTACACATTTTGAATTTTTTAAATTTCAAGTGAATTTTCTACGCAATGCAATCAAGGAATTCGCCGCTCGTGCACCATGGTACCGGTGAATTGTCCACGACTACACGATTAAAGATAAGTCATAATATGTTGAGATAAGTCCGTGACAAGTTACATACATACTATCATTACAGCTCTCTCCACTTATCATCTTACTGACTACAGGCGAAACTAGAACAGTAGTACGTTGTACAATGGGAAATGAATATATATATATATATATATATATATATATATATATATATATATATATATATATATATATATATATATATATATATATAAATATATATATATATATATATATATATATATAAATATATATATATATAGGCCTATATATATAAATATATATATATATATATATATATATATATATATATATATATACATATATATCATATAGTATGATTATAATATATATATATTATTATACTATTATCATATAGTAAGACCGAAATTGCAAAATGTATCAACAAAACACCACATCTATTCAGAACCCAGCTGCAGCATTGAGTATATAGTATATAGTAATCTCAATGGCTGCAGTGATCAACCTTCGAATGAAACGCTCTAAATCCTTGTACTCTGAACACGCATGTTCTGCAGTATCGAAACTACCGGTCGCTAAAGCTACAGGATAGGGAAGACGTTCGGTCGTGACTCGCTTCATGATTATTATGCAACTAGATCATGCAATAGTACGCCAATTATTTGATATTAGGGAAATAACACACAGAGTAACATTTTCAATGTCATCGCAACATTAGACCATATCGTATTTTGTATTTTAATGTTTTTTAATTTCAAGTTGAAGAGTCCATGGGAGTCGATTCAGAGAAATATCAGTTTTTTGATGATAACTTTTGAGCGGTATGAGATAAATAGCTTCAAAATGATATGTCATAAGTATTCAACTCATGTCGCATAACTGTCAAGCGTATACAGCTGAAAAAACAAACACATTTTTCAACTGTATACGCTTGACAGTTATGCGACATGAGTTGAATAGTTATAACTTATATCATTATGAAGCCATTATAATTATCTGTGTTTCTCGCGGATTAGAATTTTGATATCTCATACCGCTCAAAAGTTATCATCAAAAAACTGATATTTCGCTAAATCGACTCCCATGGACTCTTAATTGTGTTCAGTGACTTCCCGTCTGAACATATTGTAGTGAAACTGCTTCTCACCATTCAGAGGAGTATCTTATAAAATACTGTCGATCCTTATTAAACATTCACAATATGTTACTTGTTATTTGTATGTAACGGTACGCTGTGAGGTAAACAGCGACGGTAAAAATATCGAGTGTTACTGTTACATACAACTGATCCTTCCACATTTGTTATTTTAAAATATGAATAATTAGCATTTTCGAGTAATATTGTCTGCATCAGATGATGTATTTGTTGATTTTGAATCTTGCATGGTTCAAATTTTATGATCATATCTATCTGATAAATATTTGCCACCGGAGACTTGGGGACTCATTAAAAAATACATCATAAGGGCAGAAAGTATTTATCAATAATTCTAATTTCTCTGATTAGGCCATAACATAGTTGGAGAGATCACTTGTGTATGTAACAGTAACACTCGATATTTTTGTCATCGATTTTTACCTCATAGCGTACCGTTACATACAAATAACAAGTAACATGTTGTGAATTTCCATTAGGATCGGCAATATTTTATGATACTTCTATAAATTGTGTGAAGCAGTTTCACTACAATATGTTTACACAGAAAGCCACTATACGATCGTTCATATGTTACATTGACACTGAAACTGTGACGATGTGGGTATAAGATCCCTTCGGATTTTAAAATGACAATGTCTAGTATTTATATTATTTAAGCCATTTCAACCGCAACAAACTTCGACTTTTATTTACATTGGGTTCAACGACGCACTGTACTGTTGACTTCGATCTATTGGCGTCGGTGAATGATATAAGAAATGATGGGATAATGATATGAAAGATTATTTTATTACGTGTTTTTGTATAGTGGGGAGGAGTCGGTCGTGGCCTGTTGTTAAGGAACCGTCCCAGTATCAACCTGAACGACAGAGGGAAACCACGAGATACCCTTATCAGGATGGTCGACCATAGCAGGAATCGAACCTCGGTCTCCTGAATAAGGGTTTAGTGTGTTAACAACTCGGCCACTTGTCTCAGTAAAACGTTTACTTGACTTTCCTTTATGTCAGCTCCGGTATTTACCATTCACTTGCGACAGGGTCATAGCTTTACAATTACAACAACTGTTCATGGTTACCACCAATTTAAAAATAACTTCCTGCAATTGAACTGGACTATGTATCGAATCGGTCTGTGTCACAACTTCCGGGCGTTGATTTTGTTGCTGCTGCTGCTGTTGTTGTTGCTGCTGCTGCTGTTGTTGTTGCTGCTGTTGTTGTTGTTGTTGTTGCGTACAGGCCAAACTAATCCAAATCAACTCAATCTGTTTGACTTAAGGAACCTAACCTCTTGAATACTAGCCTAAACTAACTGATCTATCCAAACAAACCCACATGCGGACTTGTTGTTGTTGTTGTTGTTCAATTCGAACTACTTATCTATCTGAACAAACATCCTGACGTTGTTGTTGTTGTTGTTGTTCAATCCGAACTAACTTATCTATCTGAACAAACATCCTGACGTTGTTGTTGTTGTCGTTGTTGCTGTTGTTGTTGTTCAATCCGAACTAACTTATCTATCTGAACAAACATCCCGACGTTGTTGTTGTTGTTGTTCAATCCGAACTAACTTATTTATCTGAACCACATCCTGAACTAATTTCATCTAAACAAGATTGCAGAAATGTAAAAAGTTGTGAAATCATTGTTTGAAATGTTGGGAAAGTGTTGTGATAAAGGTTGAACACGTGTAGGCCTATATAGTGGCAGTAGAGAGAATATATTATGAGTATATAATATACATACGTAAGATAGGAGTGACTTTCGAATTGAGAAGAGGGAATTACCGTCCTCCCAAAGTCAAATAATCACTCTTCTTTACAAAAAGAGAATATTTGTTAACCTTGATCTTATGCGCCGAGACAGTCGACTATTTCGGGGAATTGGTTATAGAGCATAGAGTATAGCTATGGTTTGGGTTTTTTGGGTCAGATTTTGATCGTTTCCTCGAATAGGCACATCCTCTTTCTAAGTAAACACGTTCACTCTTGGTAGTATCTCTATTTAATTTTTGGGGGGAGAAAGAATTTTTTGGAACGAAGGTGTAGGCCGTGGCGGCCAGAAAGTCATTTTAACCAAAAAGGCTGAAATTAAACACGAATAAAAAACTAACCCAGTCCCCTTAATTTCATTTGATAGAGAAAAATAAAGAGAATAATTGACATCATATGAATAAGAAATCAAATACCTATACTGATAAATGCAAAGTAGCCACGTTTCTCCAGGTGCCCCCATTGCATCACCCGTTTTTCATTTTTATTAAAAACGAGTTCAAATCGCTATATATTAATTGAAATTATACCTGTTGGAATTCCTTGACAGTATTTTTACCTGACAATATTCAGTCCACAGCCTTCTTCATACAGATCATTCTTCTCTGATACTGCCCTTTCACTCGGGGTATGCTTCCCATGTTAACCGATGTCCAATTATTTTAGTTCATGAAATCGCCGATGGTGCCGTTGTTTCCAAACCATGACGTCACTTTCCAAAGATGTTCATGCATATCACACTGTATGACATGTCATGTCTGCGAAGATACGAACAACTTTGGGAATTTTCGTACGAGAATTTAAATTATGCACGCATTCTATCAGGCCGTGACTTCGAGTTCACCAACTTTGTTTATGACAATAATATGAAAGATTTTATTCAATAATATAATGGAACCGGAATATCACCGGGACAAGTTCTTGAATGATGTTCATTGCTTGGCTTAACATAACTATCGTTCAAGTCTGAACCTGGGTAAGTCTATAGGCCCTAACCAAAATGAACATATAACATAACCTCAATAACGTAGCAAGAAATTGAAAAATTGTGACTGAATGACATTGTTCGAAGTTGAAACTTTAGACACCAGGGTGCAGTACATACCAGACCATGACGTCATTATTGCCTGCGCGAACAAATATGCGCGAACCCGCCAAAATAGCCCTAGTGACAGGACAGTATAAGAAATGAATGATTTGAATGAAGAAGGCTGTGATTCAGTCATTTAACATTCAGCAGCTTGTGGGGGTTCTATTCTTACTGTCATCACAGATCACAAGCCACTAAACATCTTGTAATCCTGACACTAACGCGTACTGTTTTAATAGATGACAATTAAATCTGAGAATCACTGATGACGTATACAAGCAATATTAAACTATAACGTAAGTGCATTACGTCGATTGAAATTGTAACAAAAATGTCACCGTTCTATTTGTATAGCATGTGGTATGTAGATATGATTTTTACCTTGAATAAATGTATATAGGCCTATATAGATAAAGAGAGAGAAAATGTATCTACCGGTATATATAATATAATATATAATGTGTTTCGGACGTTCGGAAAATGAAATACTTGTATCTAATCAAAATGGGGTGGTAAGATCGCCCTTGTGGTGCCCCGTCCAAACGATCCTACCTTTCATCCATAGCCTTAATTGGGGAACAATGATTTTGTATCAAGTTTCGATGTTATTGAAAAAAAATATATATATAATATATATAGAGATATATCTATACATCTATAAATCTAAATATACTGGGATGGTTCCTTGACAACAGGCCACGGCCGACTCCTTCCCAAAAAAACACCCAATAGAATAACCTCTCATCTCATCATCCCATCATCTCGCATATCCTTCACCGACGCCAATAGATCGAAGTCATCAGTACAGTGAGACGATGAACTCAATATGAATAAATAAATAAATAACAAATGCATATTCTCTTACCTCTCTCTCTCTCTTTCCCCTAGCGATGTATGTATTCCGTCTCACTCTAACTGATACCTCCACCTTGTCTCGACAACTACTGACTAACTACAACAGATCAGCCAAGTACCCGGTGTGTTGTAGATATAACCTCACGTTGTTGAATTATAGATATATCAACAACACCTGATGTACAATAACTCATCACTAAAGTGGAACTATAGTCGTTTGATTTATAATATATATTTTTAATGACTTCTGTTTTATTAGTATTGGGTTTAACGACGCACTGTACTGATGACAACGATTTATTGGCGTCGGTAAATGATATATGAGATGATGAGATGAAAGATTATTTTATTAGGTGTTTTTTGGATAGTGGGAAGGAGTTGGTCGTGACCGGTCGTTGAGGAACCATCCAGCATTGACCTGAAAGACAGAGGGAAGTCACGAAAAAATTTCCGTCACGATGGTCGGCCATGGCGGGAATCGAACCCCGGTCTCCTGAATGAGGGTTCACTGTGAAAAGTGTAAAGTGATGAAAAAAAAATTAAAAGTGATCCAAATCAGAAATCAATCATTTTTCCATTCACTTTTCATTCTCCATTTTTTAATTTTCATTATCAGTTTCACTATTTCACACACTATTCTTCAATTCAATCGGTTCCATAATTAATTTGTCTTCAAATATTTCGATAAAGTAGTTCGATCAGAGCACCCATGCGCTCTCAATTGCCAGCTACATCTACAATAGTCAACGAAAGTTATGTGTAAAGACAATTATCCAACTGTTGTATAAATAGCGTCATCCCAATTGAGATTGTTTGCAATAACAAGCAATTAAAAGCGACCACATGGTTAAGTAGTATATAACAGACAGAGATGAAAGTTATTGAAGAAGCTACAAACAAATCAATGTTTACGTTTTCGCGTTGACAGCGTTGCACATGTTTATACATGGTCTATCATTTCAAGACACGTGTATCATGTTTATCAAAGTGACATTGACAATCTATTTACTAACTTTGCGTTTTTTTTTAATCCTACCTCACTTCATTGACGTTCGAAATTCGAAATCAGTTCTTTCAGTCATGAAAATGTATAAAGGACCGTTTTCATAGCTCGCGGCAGGTGGTAGGCGGCAAGCGGTTAAAAAAACGCCTGCCGTCTGCCCTGTTCACATAGTCGCGTTTCTTCGCACTCACTTCGAGATCTGTCCAATTTATTTAAATATGTAATTCTTGTTCAATTCAGGCGGTCAAGTGATTTTTAGTATCGTATTACGTGGCACGCAAGAACCATCATGGTGTATATCTGAAAAGTACTGTTTTGGAAGTAATATTCCGACATAACCCTACCACTTGTATGACCACTTGTATGAGTGAGGGAGGGTATTTAACCGCGGCGTTTTTTTCCAAAGTTAAATTTATTCCATGTCTCACGGTAGAGAGCAACAAGTGCAAGCGGTAGGGATTTCATTCATTCTGATTGGCCAGGAGTAAAAACGCCTGCCGCCTGCCGCGAGCCATGAAAACGGGCCTTAAATCGGTTAGATTTTTCGAGCGACCTTTTGCTTGTTTGACGGTCTAATTTTGAAATGACTAGCTGTCAGTCATTTTGGAAGATTGATTTTTCGGCACTATATATATATATATATATATACATTAACGTTCTAAATTTGAAATAATTGCACATTTTGAAAATCCACAAATCAGTTAGATTTTTCGACAAAATGTTTTTTTATTGACGTTCTAAATTTGAAATAACTCTTGTGTCATTTTGAAAATCCACAAATCAGTTGGATTTTTCGAACGAAGTTCAATTTTATTAACGTTCTAAAATTGTAATACATTCTGTCAGTCATTGTGGGATTTCACATGGTTTCTATCTCACACCATTTCATAGGTATCAACAAAAAAAGGTCTGTATTCCTCATATATATTAGCACGTTGTCATCTCTTATCATCCAATCGGATCAAATAAGACAAGCATCAAATAAGATTGCGTATAGAGATTCTATAAATGTGGGAGCTTATTTGTTTAATAACTTACAATGCATTCTGAAACAGTATTGTAAAACTAGAATGATTTATAGAGGAAGAATATGAAGATATTTAATAGCCCATGCACTTTATGATATAGACGAATTGATTTAAGCTGCCAAGTATTGCAATTGTAACCACTGTCTTTCTTTTATCATCATGACACCTTGAATGATTTATATATTTGATAACAGTTCAAAATTCATCTTCTATTCTCGTATGTGTAACTTCTATGAAAGCAGATTTAAACTCTTTTTAGCAGTCCATGTATTTTATCATCATATTAACCAACCCATTAACAAAACCATGCTGATATTTTAACTGTGATATATATTCCTTTCATAAAATTATGATACTTTGAATCATAGATGTAATTGACTTGTTATCTGATTTGACTCATTTTAAAATATCCACAACTGATTAGACGAGCTTTAGCGAGGATTCAATTTGACATACTGAAAAAATTGGTGTTCGTTTTTGTGTTTTTTTTTTATGTTTTTTTGTCGGTTCTCCACAGGTCAAACGGCTACAGCTATCAACTTCAAACTTTTTTTCATTATGGTTCCTCATCTAACTTAGATCTGTATAGTTTTGTGGAATTATCGTATGATAACTTTTTTTTATGAATTTTAGAAATTTCAAAAATACCCATTAGAATAACACGTCGGAAAAAAAGAAAATATTTTCATTTTCAAAAAAATGAAATTTTGCGTGAAGTTGAGTTACATTAGGATACACATTTCTAAAAACTTTCAGCTTGATCGGGTGAGCCATTTCGAAGAAAAACATTAACATGTGCCAAATTGGTACCACTCGAAGCAGTTTTTACCCATTTCCAACTTGAATGTCACCCAATTGGAGAATGTAGGCAAAAGTTTGGCAAAGAAGTCGACATACTATTACTATCCGCTCGTCTAACAACGCATATATGGCGTTTTCCTAGTGTATTTCAATACTCGTACAGATTAATGTTTTGAAAATGTGCACGTGACGAGTGACAATTATGAAATAAATATATTAAAATTGAAATTATTAGTAGATGTTTTATTTCTCATTAAATTGAACCTAAATCAATATCTCAGAAGTCTCAATAACTCTCAAATTTATCAGTCACTTTAAACAAAAATGGTTCGTCTTCGATAATTCAACCTGAATGGTAAAATGAATAAAAATAAAAACTATTCATTACACCAATTTTACCACCTTTTTTCTCACCACAGATGACCCGAATGAGTGCCACAAATCCCACAACTTATTAATAGGTATTATACTATTAGGTATAGGCCCACTACATCAAGTACAAGTAAATATATGATAAGAACTGAAGGAAGGAAGATCTCGAAGAGAAGAAGACTTGAATAATAGAGAAAAAATAAGTACCGGCTAATAGGGAAAGTCGCTAGCACTTCTGCCCAACATAAACAATCAACTGATTTGTAACCGGGAAGTAAACAACTAGTAAATTTGGTAACAGATTTCAAGGGATTCGGGGAGATTTCACAGGATCTCAAGAAGAAGATTACAAGGGGTTTCAGAAAGATTTCATGACAAAAAGTGTACACCAGATTTCAGGAGTTGTCAACACCTCGTTTGTAACCACTAAATTTACGATTTCACTATTCACAGTGATCATTTTCTTAGAAGTGATAATATCGACCTCGTCCGAACGATCCTACCTTGCCATCCTTGGCCTCAATTATGAAACTTCATACATGTCAATAAAAACACTATCATGGTTGGTTTGGTATAAGTTTGGTTATTATTAATTTTCTTTGTTTTTTCATTAATTTGTAATAAGTACTCAATCTTTTAGTTTTGCTTCACTATTTTAGTAGAGTGATAGGCCTAATTATAATAGTTTAGGCCTATCACTCGTTTTTTTTTCTTCTATTTTGTGTTATGATGAACTTTACATCTGCTGTCAATGGAAAGAAGTAATCATTGCCCGAGAGACTTATTTCAAAGTGGAAGATATCAACATTCGTGTGTTTTGTTGATGCTGGTAATGTCCGGATATATATCACAGAAACGGTTTTTACTTATAATGTGTTCCGGACTTTCGGAAACTGAAAGACTTTTATCTGCGGCGGAAATTCATGGTCACAGACAGCACAGTCCTGGTGTTGAAGTTCATTGGTTATGAACATTTAAAATGGGGTGGTAAGATCACCCTTGTGGAGCCCCGTCCAAACGATCCTATCTTTCATCCACAGCCTTGATTGGGAAACAATGATTTTGTATCAAGTTTCGATGTTATTAAAAAAAATATATATATTTTGGTTCTCAACATTTGCATTCTCATAACTCCTATTATATTGTTTATATCATCTTTTGAGGCAAAACCTACTCATTCAAGGTCATTGTTGTTTGATTTATATTCATTTTTCCTCTCCTTTCCCCCACACAAGCTTCGGCTAATGTAGGTATCATTATTTCTCAAAAGATCAAATGAGTAACTTATTTTACTCTCATTATTACAACTTATTATTATTTTTCATTATAATCATTTATTGTTTTAATTTAATTCAAGTGTAAATTAAATAATTGACGAATCTGTCATGTTCAATTTATAGATATTATTTGTAATTCTGCTAAAAAGTGTTTTATTATTATATATATTTTTTTAATAATATCGAAACTTGATACAAAATCATTGTTCCCCAATTAAGGCAATGGATGAAAGATAGGATCGTTTGGACGGGGCACCACAAGGGCGATCTTACCACCCGATTTTAATCATTTAAAACCAATTAGCTTCAACACCAGGACTGCGCTGTCTGTGACCATAATTTTCTACCGCAGATAAAAGTCTTTCAGTTTCCTTAAGTCCGGAACACATTATAAGTAAAAACCATTTCTGTGATATCCGGACATTTTATTATAGTGATAAATGTTCAATAAATAAATGAAAAAAATAAAAAATGGCGGAATAGTTTGTGTGTACACACTCAAAACCTTGTAATGTCAATAAAAACGCTCTATCATGGTGAATAATTTGTGTGTACTCACTCGCGTTCTGACACTGAGAGTGGCTCGTACTTGTGCAACAACCTCCTCATAGCGCGGAGCTGAACTGTGTTGAAAACGACACAAATCACAACTAAACGGCTGTCAGCAGTGTTGAAGTTATCTCGCTTATCACTCAGGTTATCTCCCTCTCTCTCCCTCTCTCTCTTTCTCGCGGTCTAATCCGTTGTTGATATCAGCCAATGATTAGTTGGCAGTAATTATTTGACCTGTTCTATGAAGATGTGCTCCTGGTATTTTGCACACTGATAAGATAGGTATTAGTGTGTGAAAAGTTGGATAGCTAGAGAAAATTAGAATACTGCAGGAAAACGCTATAGATGAGCGGAGAGTGAAAAATCGGCATGAATATATATTTTTTTAATGTAAAAAAGTTCAATTTACTCAACATTATACTGCAGGAAATCGCTATAGATGAGCGGAGAGTGAAAAATCTGTATCAATAATTTTTTTTAAAAGTTCAATTTACCGGCACTCAACAATACTGCAGGAAAACGCTATAGATGAGCGGAGAGTGAAAAATCTGTATCAATAATTTTTTTTAAAAGTTCAATTTACCGGCACTCAACAATACTGCAGGAAAACGCTATAGATGAGCGGAGAGTGAAAAATCTATATGAACATTTTTTTTTAATATTAAAAAAAAGTTCAATTTACTTAACAATACTGTAGGAAAACGTTATGGATGAGCGGAAGAGTGAAAAATCTGTGAATAATTTTTCTAAATGTAAAAAAAAGTTTAATTTAGTCTACTCAACAATAAAAATCGCTATAGATGAGCGGGGAGTGAACAATCGGTATGAATTTTTTTTTTTAATGTTCAAAAACAGTTCAATTTAGTCAACAATACAGCAGGAAAACGCTATAGATGAGCGGAGAGTGAACAATCGGTATGAATATATACTTTTTTGATGTAAAAGAAGAGTTCAATTTACTCAACAATCTCTGAATATATACGTATATACCTAGTTCATGCATCAAAAAAAATTAAATTTTTCAAAATAAATCACGACATAGGCCTATAATAATGTCAAGTAAGACACACAAGTTTATGTTTTTGTGAAAAAAAAAGTATTGAATGGAATCAGAAACTATTCAACGTTGGACGAGTTGAGCCTTTATTTTTTTATATGTCCTTATCCAGGTCACTATCACTCGGGCGCTGTCACAGTTAACAGTCCATGGGAGTCGATTCAGCGAAATATCAGTTAATTGTGTGATAACTTTTGAACAGTATGAGATATCAATCAATTTAAATAACTTAATTAAATGAAATTAATCAAATTAAATAAATAACTTCAATTTCTCTTTTGAAGAAGTATTTGAAAATTTGGATCAATTCTAATGAAGATAGTCTGTTATAGAATTAACCATCCAATTGATAAAAGATCAAATCGTTTATTTGTTCATCACTAGGAAAACGCGGGATGCGCGTTGTTAGACGAGCTTAGGGGTATAGAAATCTAGAATGAAAAATAATTTGTCAACCCAATCTACATCTACAGACCTTGGATCACTCCAAACGTTCAAAAACCTTACGAGAATCAGTTATGTCACGGCCTTCTTCTTCATTCATTTCAATCGTTTTGAATTAATTAGTGACACTTGTTGCTATAGATTTAATTGGTTCCCGTAATAGCCTAAATTGATGGGAAAATGCTTTATAAATGCGTTTTCTTCGTTATTTCTCATCCGATTGATGCGAAAAATCTCTCAAAATGTGCTTAATAGTTTCCTTTATATTCGGCGGAAATTTGAGAGGTCTTGAAAAATTTTGATTTTTCAAGTATTTTCCTCCGGGTTATTCTAATGGGGATTTTTGAAATTTCTAAAATTCATAAAAAAAAAAGTTACCACCCGATAATGCCACAAAACTATACAGATCTAAGTTAGATGAGGAACCATGACGAAAAAAAGTTTGAAGTTGATAGCTGTAGCCGTTTGACCTGTGGAGAACCGACAAAAAAACATAAAAAAAAAAAAAAAAAAAAAAAAAAAAAAACATAAAAACGAACACCAATTTTTTTCAGTATGTCAAATTGAATCCTCGCTAAAGCTCGTCTAATAATTTTAGAAAATATAATTGTTCTTGATTATTTTACCCATTTATTTTCCTTCATTTGTACTAGGAAAACGCGGGATGCGCGTTGTTAGACGAGCTTAGGGGTATAGAAATCTAGAATGAAAAATAATTTGTCAACCCAATCTACATCTACAGACCTTGGATCACTCCAAACGTTCAAAAACCTTACGAGAATCAGTTATGTCACGGCCTTCCTCTTCATTCATTTCAATCGTTTTGAATTAATTGCTGACACTTGTTGCTATAGATTTAATTGGTTCCCGTAATAGCCTAAATTGATGGGAAAATGCTTCATAAATGCGTTTTCTTCGTTATTTCTCATCCGATTGATGCGAAAAATCTCTCAAAATGTGCTTAATAGTTTCCTTTATATTCGGCGAAAATTTGAGAGGTCTTGAAAAATTTTGATTTTTCAAGTATTTTCCTCCGGGTTATTCTAATGGGGATTTTTGAAATTTCTAAAATTCATAAAAAAAAAAGTTACCACCCGATAATGCCACAAAACTATACAGATCTAAGTTAGATGAGGAACCATGACGAAAAAATGTTTGAAGTTGATAGCTGTAGCCGTTTGACCTGTGGAGAACCGACAAAAAAACATAAAAAA
Source organism: Brachyptera risi (assembly GCA_964007535.1). Lineage (NCBI taxonomy): Eukaryota > Metazoa > Arthropoda > Insecta > Plecoptera > Taeniopterygidae > Brachyptera > Brachyptera risi. The sequence goes on along the minus strand of OZ023339.1, from coordinate 13,333,962 downwards.
AAAAAAAAAAAAAAAAAAAAAAAAAACATAAAAACGAACACCAATTTTTTTCAGTATGTCAAATTGAATCCTCGCTAAAGCTCGTCTAATTATTCACTTGTATTATTATGTGTTAGATATGTAATTGCTTTTCATCGCCCAGACAATTTAACTCAATTCGAGTATACTTATATTTTACATTGTAATGTTAATAGACCCGCAGACAAGTCAACACTCTGACTTTGCGGGTCTTTAAAATGTACTCATATGTGTCGTTATGATAATAAAAAAAAAACTTTGAAAAAAAAAATATCAAAATTCTAATACGCGAGAGACACAGATAATAAAAATAGCTTCAAGATAATATAAGTTATAACTATTCAAGTCATGTCGCATAACTGTCAAGCTCAAGCATATACAGCTGATTTTTTTTTAACTATATATATATATATACGCTTGACAGTTATGCGACATGACTTAAATAGTTATAGCTTATATCATCTTGAAGCTATCATAATTATCTGTGTTTCTCGTGTATTAGAAATTCGATATCTCATACCGTTCAAAAGCTATCACCAATAAACTGATATTTCACAAAATCGTCTCCCATGGACTCTTATTAGGTACAAAAAGAATTGAATGTAAAACTGAATAAATGTTAACGAGAAATTATTAAACGTTGTACGAATGTGTTGACGCTGTAGCAGCCTGTGAGCACTGGTAACGCCACTGCAAGCACAACTGGCAGCCTAATTGCTGAACCCTTAGGTCGGGCGAATGAATGTGACGTAGGTTAGACCTGGATAGGCCCAGTACAGTGTAGAGACAAGTGTTGATTACAATACACATCTCAATCAACTCATTAAGAGTCCATGGGAGTCGATTCAGCGAAATAGCAAAGAGACTTTTACTTATGCGTCAAGCTGTACATGATTCATGAATAAAAATTGAATATCTAAATATTTGGTAGATTAATTTTTTTTCATATAAATATTGAATATCTATCAAGTCAATGACAAAGATAGCACACATAAAATTTTGGGGTGGTGACTTTTGAACGGTATGAGATATCAAAATTCTAGTAGGCGAGAAACACAGATAATTATAATAGCTTCAAGATGATAAGTTATAACTATTCAAGTCATGTCGCATAACTGTTAAGCGTATACAGCTGAAAGGACACATTTTTTAGCTGTATACGCTTGACAGTTATACGACATGACTTGAATAGTGATAACTTATACTAGGAAAACGCCATATATGCGTTGTTGGACGAGCGGATAGTAATAGTATGTCGACTTTTTTGCCAAACTTTTGCCTACATTCGCAAATTGGGTGACATTCAAGTAAGAAATGGGTAAAAACTGCTTCGAGTGGTACCAATTTAGCACATTTTATGGTTTTGCTTCAAAATGGCTAACCCGATCAAGCTGAAAGTTTTCAGAAACGTGTATCAGAATGTAACTCAACTTCACGCAAAATTTAAATTTTTTTTTTTAAATAAAAATATTTTCTTTTTCTCCTTTGTGTTATTCTAATGGGTATTTTTGAAATTTCTAAAATTCATAAAGAAAAGTTACCATCCGATAATGCCACAAAACTATACAGATCCAAGTTAGATGAGGAAGCATAGTGAAAAAAGTTTGAAGTTGATAGCTGTATCCGTTTGACCTGTGAAGAACCGAAAAAAAAAAAAAAACGAACACCAATTTTTTCAGTATGTCAAATTGAATCCTCGCTAAAGCTTGTCTAATCATCTTGAAGCTATAATAATTATCTGTGTGTCTCACGTATCAGAGTTTTGATATCTCATACCGTTCAAAAGTTATCATCAAAAAAACTGTTATTTCGCTGAATCGACTCCCGTGGACTCTTAGTCCCAGTGAGGGAGGCAATTCAGTGGAGTGTGCATGTTGGCAAATAATACCGGTTACAATATAGAGCCCTGCGGTGATGTGGAACTACGGTTACAGTACAGAGCCCTGACGTACGTGGATCCGGTAAGCAAGTATGTTTTTAGCAAACAGTTGAATGATGTTCTGTAAATAAACTAAACAAACGCAACACATGCGTTGTAAGATGAGCGAGATATGCGTTGTGAGATGAGCGAGATATGCGTTGTGAGATGAGCGAGATATGCGTTGTGAGATGAGCGAGATATGCGTTGTGAGATGAGCGAGATATGCGTTGTGAGATGAGCGAGATATGCGTTGTGAGATGAGCGAGATATGCGTTGTGAGATGAGCGAGATATCTGAATAAGGTATAATCAGAGTCATTTAAGTAGTTTTATCTTTGCTACTTTATCGACTCTGGTATAATCGAAAACTCTACACACCTTGAAGCATATAAAATATACTATAAAATATATCATAAAATATAATATTATTAGTTAAAAATTGAACCTAAAAAGCCACTAGTGAATCGTGGCAACATAATTCTGCTATTATTTCCATCTATTCGATGAATAGAATCCGTTTATTGAATTATTTTTTCCATAACAACTGGTCCGAATTGCACACAAATGTGTCATAGTGTGTATAATTTGTGTGTTTACACATTCAGGAAAAATTGTTTGTATGTTTTGGAAAGATTCTATATTTTAAATTTCCTCGCCCAGCCTGATCTTACAGGGTTCTCAGAAACTTTGAGATGTATTTCTCTCAACTGGTCGCACCGATTCAACCCACAAACTGCACAGTTCCAAGTTGGATGAGTTTGAGTGTACAGAAAAAGATTGATTCGATTTGATTGAGTTTGACTTAATATGCTGAAGATTTAAACAAAATACTATATTATGACTATATTATTTTATGGATGATAGTGTAACCGCGGGGGTCTTATGCAAGATTTCCCCTCCTCACAAAAAAAAAAAAAAAAAGATAGTGTAACCCAAACTAACTGTCCATATTAATATTCTTGTGTGCTTTCTTTTGTTATTGACTTGATAGATGCTCAATATTTATACAAAAATGAGTCAAAAAGGGTTTCCTGCCGCCAAGGGTTTGATGATCTTGAAATACTACCTCCAGCATGTATCCACATCCAGGCCATCTGCATGTTCACGAGAGACCATCTCGATCTTTCTGGATACTCGTCACCAGCACAACGCAAGAGGCTCAAGTGATCTTGCTCAGGACTATTGTGGGTTGAAGACCACATCAAGATCAACCCTTCAAGCTGGTAGAAGAATATATAATTATCCTCCCAGAGAGTTAAAAGAGAGCAATTAATAGAACTAGATTCAAATCCAAATTAAGGAATTTCTTACTGAATAATTTATTTTACAGCCTAGACGAATGTTTTTTATACAATTGATTTACTGATAATTTCACTTCATTTATATCTATGTATGATATTTCGTTTTATTCCATCATCTGATGTGGCTTACACAATAACCTTGTAAATTAACCACGGAAATACAATACAAAAAAATACAATACAATACGATATAATCTAGTAGGCCAACTATATATTTAGTTTCATGACGCATAAGTAAAAGTCTCGTTGCTACCTGGTCAAACCAGTCGACAATGTAATATTGCATAGGATTCAACAGGTATCGAACGACAGAAACAGACTTTTACTTATGCTTCAAACCCTACTTCATATACCTCATATGCATGTGACTCTCCATACGATTCAATTCAATTTCAATTTCATTTTATTCTGCATAATATAACAGCTGATCGCTACATAATATGAGTGAGGGTAATAAAATCAACAGAAGCCCGCGTAAAAACACGATTAATATTCTATTTCTTATTATCATTCTAATTATGATTTTGCGAATCCTCCCTCCATTGGTCGGAAATAAAATAAATCAATAAAAATTAAAACAATTAATATAACAAGTCAGGATACTATTTCCACAACCTAATGCTTGTGAAACCAATAAAATAACATTACCAGTACTAACTACCGTAGCTACTTTATTAATACTCATTTTCAAACATTATGTTTGCTGAGTAGTACACGTCCGGTAAACGATAAAGAATGACATCGGGCTATATTTTTATTTATATTGGGTTCAACGACGGACTGTAATGATAACTACGATCTATTGGCGTCGGTGAATGATACATGAGATGATGAGATGAGAGGTTATTTCATTAGATGTTTTTTGGATAGTGGGAAGGAGTTGGTAGTGGCCTGTTGTTAAGGAACCATCCCAGTATTGACCTGAACGACAAAGGAACCACAAAAAAACCCCTGTCAGGATGGTCGACCATGGTGAGAATTGAACCTCGATGCACTGAATGACGGTTCAGTGTTTTAACCACTCGGCTACAAGTGTCAGTGGTCGATTATATTGAAAATAATCATAAATAATAATAAAGAATATTAACAATGATCATTTTAATTTACCGGTACATTAACGTTAATTATAATGTTCATTTCATTTCATTGATGTTCATTTATATCAACATATATATTCCAGTATCTATTTTTTATGTGATTTAATGTTGTCAACTAATAGGCTCTGAGATAATAAACACCCCATAAAAGTATACTGAGACGAGTGGCCGAGTGGATAACACATTGAACCGTCATTCAGGAGACCGGGGTTCGATTCCCGCCACGGTCGACCATCCTGACAGGTTTTTTGTGATTTCCCTCTGTCGTTCAGGTCAATACTGGTATGGTTCCTCAACAGGCCACGACCCACTCCTTCCCACCATCCATAACACATAAAAAAATTACCTTTAACCTAATCATCCCATCACCTCATATATCATTCACCGACGTCAATAGATTGTAGTGATCAGTACAGTGCGTCGTTAAACCCAATATAAATAAATATACAAAATGAAAATCGATGACACTAATATCGAGTATTTACTATTACATACAAGTGATCTTTCCACTTTTGACATTATAAAATTTGACTCATTAGCATTTCCGCTAATATTGTCCGCATCTTATGATTTATTTGGTTATTTTGTATCTTGCACCTGACTGAAATTGTACCTACATCTGTGAAATCACCCTGGTGATAACTTTTTGCCCTATGACAACCGAGGATGCCTTGAATGAATTCAAGTTGAATTAATTCATGTTCTTGAAGAATTAAAATTTCTACCATAAATCATAATTTATTATCAAATTCAACTTTTCTCTTTCTAAATACATGATATTTACCCAGCTTATACACATCAATGTACCAACATTATATCAAGAACCTTTCCCTCTTGGTATATATTTTATTCAAATGTATCAACTTTTCCTCCTTGCCCACACACAGGCTTCGGCTTATGTGGGTTCTGTTTTTCAATAATTAGAAGTTATTACATTATTTCATTATTACATTTTCAAGCATTTAAGAGGTCGCAGGCGCTCGTATTTCACGCCGCAAACTATCACGGTCGTAATTTTTGAGATATCAATATGATTGTTTTTGTATTCTGTTGGTAATTGAAAAACGAAGGTTACCGTAAATACGGAATTGTGAACAAAAAATGTATGACTTTTCAAATTCTTCAAATGGAAAATGAAAAAATTTCTAATTTGCGAAAACCTAGATACATATTTTTGAATACCGAAAAAGAATGGAATGTGAAAAATATCAAAAGTGTGAGCAAGGGAATTAACGGCGTTCATGTGAATATGAGTTCGGCGGGCTAGTCTACGGGTGGCGCCTAGCACACGATGCATGTTAAACTCGAGTCTGAAGCGAGCGAACAACGAGACCGTGTAGAGCGCCTAGCACACGATGCATGTTAAACTGGAGTCTGAAGCGAGCGAACAACGAGACCGTGTAGAGCGCCTAGCACACGATGCATGTTAAACTCGAGTCTGAAGCGAGCTAACAACGAGACCGTGTAGAGCGCCTGCGGCCTCTTAACTGTAGTCATCATTATTATACACTAATCGATTAATGATTCAGACCAATGTGTTCTATGTTTATGTATCATTCATAACTTTGATTACTAAAATGTTGATATTTATGTATCCATGTATTCGTGGAAAACATGGAATAAACAATGAAATGGAAGTACGTTTTAAATACATTCAATGAATATTTATTACAAAAAGTGTTGTTTGTATATTGTCAGACTAAATATCACTTGTGTAAATACTTGTGTAAATACCGGTACTAAACCACTAACACATAGCACATGTGAGACTGCGTATACACTATCTCTTACAACAGATCGAGGGGAGGATCGTTCGGGAGACTTGCTAAGGGCGACCGGGCGCCAAATATTACTGTCGATAGCGGCCCTCGGTAGCTCGGTCTGCTGACGCACCGCTTCAGAAACCGAAGTCATAGTTGAGCGTGGTTTCGAGTTGCGCATAAGTCATGGGTTTTTTGTAAACGCCCTTTCACTCATCATCATCACTTCATAGTTTCATAATCACCTGCTCATTCATACCCCCGTATAACCTAGCTGTTGGTGGGGTCGTCAAAGCAAACACAAAAAAGGTAATTATGTTGATTTTATGTACCATGGTCATTTTTCTTCGATGTTCCCGTTTTTTATTCTGATAGATCTTGTTTGGATAACACACTGAACCGTCATTCAGGAGACCGGGGTTCGATTCCCGCCATGGTCGACCATCCTGACAGGGATTTTTCATGGTTTCCCTCTGTCGTTCAGGAGACTGGGGTTCGATTCCCCCCATGGTCGACCATCCTGACAGGGGCTTTTCATGGTTTCCCTCTGTCGTTCAGGTCAATACTGGGATGGTTCCTTAACAACAGGCCACGACCGACTCCTTCCCACTATCCAAAACACCTGATAAAATAACCTTTCATCTCATCATCCCATCATCTCATTCATCATCCACCGACGCCTATAGATCGTAGCCATCAGTATAGTGCGTCGTTAAAAACCAATATGAAAAAAAAGATCTTGTTTATAACTATGGTCGTGTTGTTTGATTGGACATTTTGTATTTTGTTTGTTTTAATATGTTTTTTACTCTCTTGGAGTTGATGCTTTGTGATCTGACAAAATAGGTGACAACTTAGGTGGACAGTAGGTTAGGTTTTTAAGGTTAGGTTAGTGTCCAAACCTCGCGTAGGCCTATACCGCCGGCAGGCAAAACGAAGATTATATACTTTGAAAATATGAAAAAAAAAAAATGAAAAAATAGGCATGGTAGGCCTACGTCAATCAGCAAAATTTACCGAAAAAATGAATGCAGCGCAACTTACCGTAGTGCCTCCAAACTGGAATGGTCGTTCTTGTGCATGATCGTAACGGTACCGTCACCGGCGGCGATATCGGCAAGGCCATCTAGATGTGACAGATTCAACCGCAGTTTGCTGATATCGGTAGGCGATCCGGAACCGTCTGAAACGTCAATACAACTTTTTAGAAACGAAAGAACTATCTAGCGACGACTTTTGAAGTAGGCCTAGTACGTGTAGTTATGGGACGTTGAAAATTTTCAATTGCAAATTTTCAATTCATTGAATATTTTCAATGCAAATTTCCACAACCGCTTCCTTCCCACTATCCATTCCATTACTGTAGGTCCATAAAACCTTCATCTCATCATTCCATCATCTCATTAATCATTCATCCGACGCCAATAGATCTTAGTTATCATTACAATGCGTCGTTAAAATCCAATATAAAAAAGTATATAATGAATAAATAAAATTTCAATGAAATTATTGATGAAAATTTTCAGAAAATTTCCAATTCATTGAAAATTTTATATGAATCTGATGGAATTCAATGAATTCAATGAATTCATTCAATTGCTTCCATTGATTTTTTTTTCAATATTTTGCAAAAAACATCATTGAATTTCATTCAATTTGAACATTGAAAATTTCCAATGCGAATTTTTTTTTCAATTTGTTGCAAAAATGCAACATGTTTTTACTTTTTTTCAGTTGGGTCATTTTCATAGGACTTTTCAAATACTGGAAAGACAGTACAAATGAGTACTGGCCCCACCTACGGGTGATAGCTGAGAAGTCTATACAGCTCTACACATTTAGTGCTGGATCTATCAATTTATTTATATTGGGTTTTAACGATGCACTATAATGATAACTAAGATCTATTGGCGTCGGATGAATGATTAATGAGATGATGGGATGATGAGATGAAGGTTTTATGGGTATGGGAAGGATAGTGGGAAGGAAGCGGTGGTGGCTTATATTGTGGGAACCATCCTGGCATTAGCCTAGACTACAGAAGGAAACCACGAAAAATCCCTGTAAAGATGGACGGTGGCGGGGATCGAACCAGGTCTGATATGCCCACTACCTTCAGTGCCATATCATGAAGACTAAATTCGAACTACAGTTTTTTCTGTGAAGACTTGAGGATGCCATGAAAAAAAATTGGAAAAATTTATAATTTTCAAGCTTTTGAAAACTCTCATGGAAATTTCAACAAAAAAAATGTTCATAAAAATGTAGGCTACATCATTAGGCCTGTTTGTTTGTGTTGCACCAACCTGCACTAAAGTGTTGCTGGTGCAGGAAGGAAATGCGTCATAGTACGGGTTTGGTGCAGGAAATGATCCCTAAATGTTGAGGTACAAACAAACACGATAGTGCCGATTTCAACGGTTCCTAGACGCAAATTTTGAAAATTATTTTGAAAGTTATTTGAGTAAAATCACGGAGACGTAATTCTGCATGTCAACTTGCTTGAAAATAATTACAACCCTCATTCAATATAAAATTTTCCATTCTCATTGACTCAAATTTGAGCGTCAACAACTTGTAAGCCAACAAAGTGTCCGCATACAATTTGATTTTAGCGCCTGCCATCTTGAACTGAACTAAGCACACCAGCTACGTAGCTGGTGTAGAACTACTTGAACTAGTGCAAGTGAACTGGGACAAACAAACACGAGAGTGGAGCTTTGCTAAACAGCAAGAATTGAAGAACTAGTACAGATAGTGCAGAACAAACAAACAGGCCTATTATCATTAGTATCCACGTTTGAAAGTCCTATTGTAACCTTATTCATCCACTGTGAGTCCAACTCCCCCCCCCCAACCCCCCCACACACTTCTCATGCCTCTAGAGGGTGACTCAGAGTAGAGAAATGTGAGGGCAGCAGAAAAGCCCAGCCAAAACATGCTTCAGTTGTATTTTGGGAGATAGAAAGAGAGGAAGAAAATAAATAAAGAGATCGAGAGAGATCACATAAGCTTTAGCGCGGATTCAATTTGACATACTTTTTTTTTTTTATGTTTTTTTGTTGGTTCTCCACAGATCAAAAGGCTACAGCTATCAACTTCAAACTTTTTTTCATTATGGTTCCTCATCTAACTCAGATCTGTATAGTTTTGTAGCATTATCGGGTGGTAACTTTTGTTTTAATGAATTTTAGAAATTTCAAAAATACCTGCTAGAATAACACGGCAGAAAAAAAAGAAAATATTTTCATTTTAAAAAAATTGAAATTTTGCGTGAAGTTGAATTACATTCTGATACACATTTCTGGAAATTCTCAGCTTCATCGGGTCAGCCATTATGAAGAAAAAACATAAAATGTGCAAAATTGGTACCACTCGAAGCAGTTTTTACCAATTCATAACTTAAACGTCACCCAATTATCAAATTAAGGCAAAAGTTCGGCAGAAAAATCGACATACTATTACTTTCCGCTCGTCTAACAACAAATATATATATGGTGTTTTCCCAGTGTTTAATAGTGTTAACAGCGATTAGCTACTTGGTGACGTCACAAGCCACAGCCACATTGAAATTTGAAATTGATAATTCAAATTGTAATGACATATTATAATCAAGAAGACCGTTTTCTAACATTTCTTGTCAAAATGTCTCTAAAAATAGAATTGGTTAATGCTATTGTACTAAATAAAGGTTTGGTTTATTATAACTTCATTGTTCAGAATGAACTTCCGTCATCCAGGAGACCGGGGTTCGATTCCCGCCACGGTCGACCATCCTGGCAGGAGTTTTTCGTGGTTTTCCAAGCTGTCCTTCAGGTCAATACTGGGATGGTTCCTTGACAACGGGCCACGGCCGACTCCTTTCCACCATCCAAAAAACACCTAATAAAATTATCTCTCATCTCATCATCCCATCATCTCATATATCATTCACCAACGCCAATAGATCGAAGTCATCAGTAGGGTGCGTCATTAAACCCGATAAATAAAGAAAGGTAACGAAATAGTCGAGTCTATAGCTAGCTTTAAATAAAAAATTACTGCGAAACTTTGCGTGACGAATTCGCATACCGGTAGCTGTTTCCATGATGTGCGAAATAACTTCGCAGTTCTAGCGCATCCTAGTGATTTCATTTTGAACTGAATAGTGATTCTACCGCATCCTGGTGGGTTTCTCTAAAACTAGTTTAATTATTATAAATTTAAAATATAATTATCACCGGTAATAATTTACCGTAATATAAAAATTCATGAATTATAAATTTTAAAATATACCGGTAGGCTACCGGTAGGCTGAAACTAATTCTAAAAACATTTTTACAATTGTTGACACGAACAAGATTTGGCGGTCGAAGCACTCGATGTGCCGTAAACGGAAGTAGACACTAGCGATCATAGGAGTAAAACCTTGAAACTATTATTCTGTTTCCGCCATTTCGTTGAGTTGAGCTTGGCCCAACTCGTCTTGATCGTCATGCTGCGAAACTCAAACATGGACTCCTAGTGGTTTTCGGGCAGCTGTGATTGGCTATTGAGTAATTTTGTTTCATTTTGCAAACATGATTATGAAAAGGCAGTTTATCTCATAAAAGAGTCAACATTTTCCCATATGCAAGACCACCCCCGTAGACTCAGCGCCTACTAGGCCTATGGGTGGAATGACAGAACCATTCAATTTCAATGACAGATCTCTTGACCAGATATTTCTCTAGAAGAATGTATTCAAGAAAACATGCCGAACCCTGATTTGGAATATTTGTCAAATAAGTATATATATTTGTCATTTGAATATTTGTCTAATGAGTAGGCCTACATATATTTGTCATGACACATATTTGTCAAATAAGTAAATTTATGAATAAAATCAAACTGATGACCAGTATTCATGATTAATTGATGACAACTAGAAAATTGTCCATCCTGTCAATAAGCAAAGCTGTCACATTGCCTGTATGCCAACTGAAATAATTATGCTATAACGTATGATTATGGAGCTGTTATAATAGTTCTAGACTAAACAATTTATTGTAGTTATAATCATAGACTAAACATATAACCTTTATTCAAGAGTTACACTACAAACAAAATCCAGTCATTATGACAGTTGGCACAACTGAATACTGCCACAGGAAACAAGGTAGCCATAGCAAAACTTCTGTGGAAAGAAGCGCAATAAATCAACTATAAACATGTAGAGCCAAACAAAAACTAGGCCTAGGTCACTATTAACAAATTCATTTGACTTCTAAACCTGAGTAAAAAATGTAGACCAGTATGGCGTGAATTTACCAGACAATTTTCTTCATTGAACACTTTTTTTTACTAATTAGCACTGGATATACTAACCTTTACGATAAAATATCAATAATTCAGGTTGGCTCGATTTCTTTCGCGTTGCTCGGAAACCCATGTCGGTGATCAAGCCAGCAATCTGGTCGGGTGTTAATTCACATTTCGGTTCTAATGTCACACTTGCTTCTTTCTTTTCAAGGGAAACTTGAATGTCTTTAACACCATTCAACTTCACAATGTGTGCCTCTATAGTTCGCACACATGATAAGCAAGTCATTCCCTCCACTGTTATCAAATGAGGAAGTGAGTTCATTTTAGAAGAAGAATAGAGATAGGTTAAGCCTTCACAAAGATGTACAGATCCCTTTGTGCGACCAATATGAAGCTTAACCTATCGGGCCAAAGTCAATCTGAGCCTGATCACTAGGCCTCTTGAGTATTCTCAGATAAAGACTAAAATTGTGGACCTACCCAGTCCTATAATTCACAAATTGGACCCTATAACAGAGTTATGTTAGGTCATGGTTAAACACCTACTGATATAAATAAAATAAGAACTAATAAATATGTCTAAGGCTTATCATTTTTACACTATCTACTAAAAATCACAACTTGTTTACACCCACACTGTTCGTTTTAACCTCACTTGTGAATACCTGACGTGACATTTCGGGCCTCGACCTACGTTTTTGACAGCTGGTTTCGTTAGTACTGGATTTGAACACATGCTGCAGCACATGCGTATGTGGCACACATTTCAAGGGGCAACTCGGCAACAAGTGTTACACGTCGCATAACTAGGATGGAATCAAGATTTACTAAATTGTTGTAATTTATTTATTAACTTACAACTACGATCAGGTTATGTTTTTCGCACCAATGAATTAGATGAGAGTAATGGTAGTTGTGAGTGTAATTGTAATTTATTTGTCTATTAGATCAAATTACATGCATGAAAAATTGAAAATATTTTTTGAATAGGATATGAGCTCATCAATTTTCAAGAATATAAAAAATAAATATCAGTCAACAAGTTAAAAAATATAGATAACAGTACTTGATCAAATTGATTCGGTCAAAAGTTCCAGTAGAGAAAATCTTTTCAATTATGAAATATATTATAGTCAATATTATAGTTCAACGCTTTCTTAAAATATACCAGAATTTACTACATTCTCTCAGTGATATTAATTCGTTCGGGAGAAGATGGTTGAATATTTCAAGCAACATGATATTATTGAATTTGTACAAAATCAATAATAATATGCACTTCTTTCAGAAACTACTCTACTATGAGTAGGAACAGATAGTTTACCACGATTCCCTGTTTTAGGTTCAAGTACATCAGAGTTAATATGATTTGGATGTTTGTTTTCAAAAACAAGCAACAGTACTTCAAAAATATAATACACTAACACATGTATGATCAAGCTCATTTCTTTTCAAAATATTTGCTAGCAGTGGGTCCTTCTTTCAGAAATTGTAAATACGTGATTGTTTTGAAAGTGATGTTGATTGTTTTAATCAAGTTATAAAAAATATTGAATTGGCTTTAAATTAATCATCATCCATAACGTTTATTGTAATTTATTTTTTCAATTATTATCAGTGTAATAATTTTTTGTATGTTATCGTTGATTATTTCCTTTTTTCATATATATTGTGTTTTACAACGCACTGAAATGATAACTAAGATCTACCGGCATCGAATTAATGATTAATGAGATTATGAGATGGAAGGTTTCTTGGGTATTGGATAGGATAGTGGGAAGGAAGCGGTCATGGCCTATATTGTGGAAACCATCCCAGCATTAGCCTAGACTACAGAGGGAAACCACCAAAACCCCCGTAAAGATGGCCGGTGGCAAGGATCGAATCAGATTTACCCCTTCACCTCCTGGGTCACATGGAGCGAGCGCGTTAACCACTGTGCTGAATGTGCCTGTATTTCATTTTTATCTCATTTCAATATCAAGAAATCAGTATTTAATTATCTTTTATTATATTTTTCTATATATTTTATATTGAGTGTTATCCATGTACTTCGAAGTGAGGAACCAATTAAGGTTTATATATATATATATATATATATATATATATATATATATATATATATATATATTAAATATGAATATATAAATACATATATATATATATATATATATATATATATATATATATATATATATATATATATATATATATATATATATATATATATATATATAAATATATATATGTATATATAAATATATATATATATATATATATATATATATATATATATATATATATATATGATATATATATATATATATATAATATATATATATATATATATATATATATATATATATATATATATATATATATATATATATAATATATATATATATAAATATATATATAATATATATATATAAATATATATATATATATATATATATATATATATATATATATATATATATATATATATATATATATGTATTCATTGATTATTTGATTTTCATATCATTTCAACATTCAGTTATTTGATTACTGTATGTTTTATTAGGCCTATTTTTCCATGTATTATATATTGATTGTTATCCTGTGCTCTTCGGAGTGAGGGACCAATAAAAGTTCATATATAATATAGTAAACGTATTCTATACATGATATATTCATGTGATTGTTACCATTGTCAAATTAACAATAGTTTCTACAACTTCATTAGTTCAAATGACAATCAACTTTCCTCTCTGTTATTATTGCAGTTGAAACAGGCCTATTCTTGACGTATCCCAGCAACACACCCAGGTATGGTACGTCGGAAACGTTGACTTATCGAGGTCAAACACAATGGAGCGTTTACAGTTGAGAAAAAAACTTCTATCAAATTATGAATTGGATAAAAAAATTGGTAAGATTCTATTTCAATGATCAGATTGTTTATTTTTCAATCACACGTTCGTTTTAACAAATAATTTTGAATGAGTATTGGTTTTATTGACTTTTTGAAGTAGCTGTTGAACTATGATATTTTGATCTGTATAAATGAAATGAATAAGATCGTAGGATCACCCTTGTGGTGCCCCGTCCAAGTGATTCCATCTTCCATTCATAGCCTTTGAGGAACAATGATTTTGTATCATGTTTTGGTGTCATTGAAAATATATATTTATAGATATATAATATATATATATATTCATATATATATAATATATATATATATATATATATATATATATATATATATATATATATATATATATATATATATATATATATATATATATATATACATATATATATATATATATATATATATATATATATATATATATATATATATATATATATATATATATATATATATATATATATATATATATATATACATTATATAGGCCTATATATATATATATATATATAAATTTATATGAAATATATAAATTTCTCCAACCCCTAAATCTTGCTACTGATTTTCACATTATAACACATCTTAAAAAATCATATAAAATATTTTCTCTTCATTTATCAAAATTGTGGGCATATTGGGTTTTTGTAGTCTTTTTGACAGATAATATTTTATCATTATCTATAGGACGAATGAGATGTTATTTGATTCAGTGTTTTTGGATGGTGGGAAGGAATCGTAGTACCGAAATTCACTCCAACAATAGGGATGAAAAGCACGGTCAGGATGGTTGACCATAGCGGGAATCAAACCCCGGTCTCCCAAATGACAGATCAGCGTGCTCGATTTTCACCCAAGGGGACGTTCATAAATCATGTCACACTTTTTTAGGCCCACTTTGCACCCCCCTCCCTCCCATATCACAGTTGGTCACAAAACCTATTACCCCCCCCCTTTAAATACGTCACAAATTCTCATACCCCCCTCCAACAAAACATTGAAATCAACAGGCGGCAAAGGTACAATAAAGTTATAAAATCAAAATATTCATTTTTTTATGTTTGCTTTTTGAGTAGTCAAAGTCGGTAATTATTTGATATGCATCCGCTGTTTCTAGGGTGGGTATAAATATAAGAATCTATAAGAATGACGCCAAATACATGGAACAAAAAAATGGTTCGTCACACAGTTGCCCCCCCCCCTCCCCCCCTTGTAACACCTTGTCTCAAATCTTGACAACCTCCCCCCCCCTAAACTGTGACGTAATTTATGGACGTCCCCCAACATACAACATAAGTGATAGAATAACTACTTTATCAGTGTCTCAAAAAACATCATCTAATGACAAACCTACCTGTACTTCTCTAAGTGGAAAGAATCCCCGCACAGGGATTTCACAAATAAAAATGACATGTCACATCAGTAGGCCTACTGCAAGATACAATATTATAATATTGTTTATGTTTATGTGTATGTAATTTCTTCAGGGTAATGGAGGGAGAGGGGGGGTGGGGGGAGCTGCATGAGTTGATAAAAAGAAATAAGTCAGGGTATGGAGGTAGGCGGGGTCATGATAGAGCGGTAGTCATAAAGGGGGCTACATTAGATGTCGGTAAATTCTCTTTCTTAAATAGGACAGGTAGGGACTGGAATGGGCTTAGTAGAAATGTTTTTGAAGGGGATGACATCAGGCTAAAGTTATTTCGTCAGAGGGTTAAGGAGATGGTGGGATAGGGGTACTTAGGGAACTTGCCACCGCGCATTTATGTGCATTTGCAAGAGTTAAATAATAATAATAATAAAAAATAATAATAACTAGAAAAACTAGGAAATTTACCAACAAAAAAATGATATTTCACTAGGCCTATATCGACTTCCATATACCGTTATAAAGTTTGACTACATTAGGTACGGCACCATGAAAACATATTTCAGTTGTTGAGTCTATGGCATACAGTGAAACCTCTATCCACCGTTTTTCAAGGGACCAGGAAAAATGAACCATCCATCGAGGAAAATTTAACACTGATTATATGGGAGTTGGATGGAATAAAATGAATTATACAAGCAGGAAAACGATGGATCTGGGAACGATGCATAGAGGTTTCACTGTACCTATAGCTAGCTTGCATGTCTGCCGTACGGTCCACAGCGGTCACTTCCGTATACCCCCAATGCAGTCACAATCTTGGATGGCCAACACCCAGAAAAAAAATCAATACTACCAGTTGAAAAAAAAATCTTAGTGAATAGTTTAGTCTTAGTTTCATATAATTATATCAAGGTGTTCTCATCTAAATTTCACTCGCACCTTTATATCACAATACTTACCTTCTTGTTTAGCAGCTTATTTTGACAGGCACTAAATGACCTCGCTGTCAATGCACCTTAAAACCCCAATATTCAATTCGAATAGAAAAAAAAACATGAAATACAAAAAATTAAAATACAGTTGAAGCAAGTAACTCCGCAGATCTACAAGTGGATCTAACTGCAACCCTTGATGATTTTGGAGTCTGGTTTGGGCTTAACAAACTGCGATTAAACCAAGACAAATCACTGGTTATTACATTTGCCCCCCAAGGGAAGTCACTTCCGCTCCCAAAGGACCTCAAGACAGCCACAAGTGTGAAATTCCTTGGAATTGTGCTCGATCACGGGTTGACCTGGCGGCCGCATGTTGACAACGTTGTCACAAACTTGTCAAAAGCTCGACACATAATGAGGATGCTTGTGAAGCAATGCAATTTCTCAACCTTACGTACCGTGTACTTTGCAAATGTGCAATCAATATTGCAATACGGTGTCATATTCTGGGGTGTCACGACAGACAGCATTAGAGCCTTTCGTGCCCAGAAACGAATTATACGCACAATGCTGTCTTTAAGCTTCAATGCATCGTGTAAAGACGGTTTCAAACAGCTCGGCATTCTTCCCCTACCTAGTCTTTACATATTCAATGTATGCCTATTCACGAGGGACAACCTGAAGCGCTTCAAAGACGGAACCTCCCATCATGATCATGGTACGAGGGGAGCGTCCAACCTGAGTCGTGAGTACGGACGACTGAAATGTACGCTACAAGGAGTTCACCATTCGGATCGTAGACTCTATAACAACCTCCCTCCAGAGATCAAGACAATCACAGAGCGAAACATATTCAAGTCTGCCCTCAAGAAACTATTGTTAAGCCATTCATTCTACAGTATAGAAGACTTTCTGAATTATCATTGATCTTTAACTTCCAAGATTTATTAAGATTACTTTTATTTTATTTAAATATATTATCAATTATTCACATTATTCCTGTACCTTCTGGTCTTATACCTAATTTTTATTGACAATGTTAACACAATGTACTTTGTAAACAACAGCTAATAAATACAAATACAAATACAAATACAAAAATTGTATCAACACATCTCTTCACAGAATAAGAAATACCCGTTTCAAAGTCAGACCCAAGATGCATTGAGGGTTGCGTTGGTTTGCCGCCGGGAGACGGTGACTCCAATAATTCAAAAACTCGCTCCATTTTAAGAGTACTTTTCTGTGTAATATGGATCGCTGCTCTATCTGGTGTTTTCTTGTAGAACGGCCGATAGGCTGGCAAACTTGATGACAGCGAGCCGGCCTTGAATGTAACGTTAGTTCCTTTTATCACTACTTATCTACGCACGGTCAATAGTACTTTAAACGTGACTCGTGAATTGGAACATATTTTCAACATGGGAGGGACAGGAAGTGGAGACACCATCTCCAACGGGCAAACGCAACCCTCAATGCATCTTTACTGATCATTACTGTTACCTACTGTGTATACTGTTCATTACTTTTAAAATTGATTGCTTCTGTATTCAAGTATTGAACTTCAAATATTTATTTGTAACTGTTTTTTTTGTGCCCTTCAAGAGGCTTATACCAATGCATGTACAATATAATTATGTAACAGAATAAAATGAATTTTGAATTTTGGTCGGACTCAAACTTCAAAGACCTCATTTCTGTCACCAGATCTGTTGACAATCGACCGCCTGACCGCCGTAAACCCGGCGGCGCCAGATCTGCGAGTCGTAGCCGTCAAGAAGCCGATCATCGACCCGAGAGACGCGGAACGGAAGATCCGCAACTCGACCGGTCAGCTGAAAACGTCCGACGCGCCCGATCGCTTCAACCGTCAAGACTTCCTGCGTAAACACGTCAACTCGCAGTCACACTTCACGGTCTTTGCAGGGTCGCCAACATTGCTGGCGGCAAGTCAAGGCGGTGATAACAACCTGTTTCAGATCAAGTCAGTTCCGCGGCGGATCGAATAAAACGGCGGTTCGATGAGGTCGGATAAATCTCAACGTACATTATTGCATAGGGTTGGAAATAGTTAAGATTACATGGCGACAAAATTGATAATACGTATTGTGAAAATATACTGATGTTAAGTAGCATTTAGTAATAATTGACAAGTTGGAGAATGTTAACTAACAGTTTGATCAAATTTAAATTGAAAAGTAAATAAAGTATTTCAAATACATTATAAAGTGAATAAAGTACATTATTGCATAGAGTTGGAAATAGTCAAGACTAAATGGCGACAAAATTGATTTAATACGTACGTATAGTGATTCTTAAGACAGTGGGACGTTTCAATTGTACGCAAATTTACTGAATTTGTGCACAAAATATTTACAATTCGTTTTACCATTCCCAGAGCCGAGGCGAAAATCCTAGAATCCCAAGTTGACATACATTGTATTTTACACACAAAAAAACATCGTTTCAATGTAACTAAAAAGTTTTATTAACCAAAAACTAAATATATTACATATTTGATCAAATAGTAAACACCACAGGCTTCATTTCGATTAGTTTGTTTCAACAATATAGTTGATGAGCGTGGCGAAGTCTCCATCCCACTCTTTTAGGGCTTTGTCTGTGTGCTTTCTTGTTTTTTTTGTTTGTAAGCACTCCACAGGTCGCAAGGGTTGACTGATCAACATGAAACTTTTTTTGTACACGCAAACTCATCCAACTTAGAGCTGTAAAGTTTTTGGAATGATTTGGTCGGACCGATTTTGAGAAAAATCATCTCGAAGTTTCTAAAAACCCCATAAGATTTGGCTGGGCGGAAAATGTTGAAAAATAAAATCTCTCCAAATGGGATGAAATTTTCTCTAAATGTGTATATATAGATTTTACACATTATCACGATTTTGTATGCAATTCCAATCAGCCGTTTTGAAGGAAAAAAATAAAATGACTGATAATATTCATCAAATAAATCATGAAAATTGTGACAGAATTAAGTTGTCGAGATTCACTGCTTCCTAGATTGAAGAGTTGACCAACAATGAAGTATTTTTTATATGCGTCAAGGTGTGTAGAATACCATAGTCTATGTAGTAGCAAGGGTGGAACTACTTCAACGACTTTTATAGCTTATTCAGATATCAAGGTGTGTAGAATACCAGAGTCGATAAAGTAGCAAGGGTAGAACTACTTCAAGGACTTTTATACCTTATTCAGATATCACGCTCATCTTACAACGCATATTTCGCTTTTAACTAGTAATTAGTAACCAGATACAGACCCATGCTAGTGCCAGGTGACAGTTTTTAAGCATGGTACACACAGACAATTCTAGTTGTCACAGTTGCCAACCAATATTGCCAATCAAATTGGATTGTTGAATTGGATTGTCCATTTGTGTATATTTATTATGTACACGAATCAAGATCCAACTGCAATCGAAGATAACTCTTTGAATATCAATTTTATGCGGGATGAATGAAGCAGCCAATCTGGAATGGTTATAGCAATATAATCAAGTCATATATAATATGCTAATTTATTTTTTGGTCAAAGGTCAAAGTTACTAGCGGATGTCATCCATTTTCATCGGTTGTTTGTTGAAACTTGGCCGAATGGGTTGGAATTTTTTAGAATCTCTCTTTCTATCCTCACCAACCCAACTCCAATCAACAGCAATCAAATTGGTGTCACTTTCACCCGCTAGATGGCCAAGCCAGTTGGTGCTTGGGAAAGCTAAGGTTGTTTATGACTACTTACATCACAGTCAGAAAACGGTTTAGGCAAACCGGTTCAAGCTGGAACGGTTTACAGATGGTGATATACCCGTCAGTTTTGGTGTAAAAATACTTTTATGCCATTTGGAGTTGAATTATTCATTAAGGTGGTATGGGAGAATCCGTGTTTGTATAATTACAATTGCCTGACTTGAGACAAGTGCGTCAATCTATAATCTGACAGCTCAATTTCTCACACTCAAAGAAACCTGCGAGTTTAAAGTAATGAAGGCTATGACTATGACGTCACAAAACATTACGACACAGCCGCAAGGAAACAGTCATGACAAAAATTGTACCGATATTGTGTCGGACGACAAAAAAAATCGGAACTGGAAACCCGGCTTTACCCGTTGGATAACAAACACATTTGGAACGTCAACAAGGCATATGAACGTATTTATTAAAGAATAGGCGTACACACTAATTTCATGTAAAATACAACATGTTTAAATGCATTGCAGGACGCGACGATAACGTCAACTTAGAGTACCTTGATGAATGTGAACTGAGGTATATTGACAAAGTTCAAGCAGAACCGCGTAAAGCTGGCCGTACATGAACGTTCTCGATTCGATAGCGCAACCCTACGCGCGAGCAATATCGGTAATTTTTTATTGATTGACCAATCAGCGAAGACTGCGTGATGGTGCGTGGTTTTGTCGCACAATTTCAGCTCTAGTCAACTTTTCACCCGCACCGCAGCAAATCGCACGCGGAATGGCCGGATGTAACTTGGACTCAGGTAGAATCTTCTTGGGGTCGCCGTCGTACTGCTTCCCCCAGAACAGCTGTGTCAATTTTAGCACGAATAGTTTTAAAATAATTCCATAATTGATCAATGTGCCCCCTTTGCGTATGATGTTTTTAATGAGATTTAGTTTTATCGATATTGCGATATCGTATCAAAAATGTTCATGTAAGGCCATCTTAATGCTGTGTTTCCATGATGCAAAATCGTATCGCAATTTTTTTGAGGCTTTGCGAGATATTTTCATTAATCTACGATGTACATATTGAATCACTACCGACTCACAACCACTCTAGTGAGTGCTAATTGCAGCAATTCAACGGCAGAATCTTCGATTGGCTCGCTGGATGTACAAAGCTGACTCATCATTTTCACCAAGAAACAAACTGCTTTTGTCGCGGAATATATCAAGTTATGTTCGACTTTTGTCGTCCATATTGCACTCTTCGCAGATTGGTCGAATTGTCAAGATGTCCGACAAACCAGCATGAAATATGCTTTGCGAAAATAATTTCACGTTCATGAAAACACAGTTTTATCAGAATTATATTAAAAATCTTTCAGGAAATAAAAGCACCTTTGATTCGATCAGTAATTGAAATAATACTGAATACACCATTTAAATGATCTATTTATTTAGTACAGTGGAGCCTCTATGCATCGTTCCTGGATCCATCGTTTTCCTGCTTGTATCATTTATTTTTTCTAACCCAACTTTCATTTAATCAATGCTACATTTTTCTGGATGGATCGTTTTCCTGCATGGATACCGTATTTACGCGATTGCAGTCCGCACCCTATTGTAGTCCGCACCCTAGTTTTTTGAAGTAGGTTTTAGAAAAGTACTTTACATGCGATTATAGTCCGCAGAGAAATACACATACTTAAACACGTGAAAATCGAGTTAGCGCAGCGACTACGACACGCCTGCTTACACTACTGGAGTTATACTGGCGCATGGCAGTGACACTGAACTGACATCTCAGCACATTTCAGTCACTTGGTCTTAGCTGTGTGCAGTGCGATGCGCGCTCGGTCGACATACCTGCCCCCCGCCCCCGCCCACCCACCCGAACATCAACAAAACAAGCAAGGCGGATCACACGCCAGCCCGCCAGTCAAGGTTAACCTTGAGACAAGGCGAAGTATTGCGCATCACTTGGAGACATTTGACAGAATGGCGTGAATTTTTTTTTACGCGCTTGGAAATCCGTCATCGATTGTAGTCCGCACCCCTGTTTTAGATTTTCTAAATTTGGAATATACCTGCGGACTGTAATCGAGTAAATACGGTACTTTTATTTCCATGGTCCCTTGTTAAACGATGGATAGAGGTTTCACTGTATAGGAATGTGGCTTTCGATGAGTGACATATTAATTCGTTTCAATGAATAGCTTTTGGCTTGAAGTATATTAAAACTTTTGGCCTTACGTTGGATATAAAGTTTAGTTTCCGCCATTCTGCCTCGTTGAATATTGTCTAGTCAGATTGCCGTGACGAAATCAACTGAACGACCATCGCGATATCGAACCAGATTCGATCGCCCGAAAGGAGTGCCGACATCAACTCCGCCCTTCAAATCCATCGTCCGTTTCCTTCACCCAACGAGTCCACGAGAGTCAATTCAGCGAAATATCAGTTTCTTGTGTGATAACTTTTGAACGGTATGAGATATCAAAATTATAATACTTGAGAAACACAGATAATTATAATAGCTTCAAGATAATATAAGTTATAACTGTTCAATCATGAGGCATAACTGTCAAGATTCGAGCGTATACAGCTGAAAAAACTCATTTTTCAGCTGTAGGCCTATACGTTTTACGCTTGACAGTGATGAGACATTACTTGAATAGTTATAACTTATATCATCTTGAAGCTATTATAATTATCTGTGTTTCTCACTTATTAGAATTTCGATATCTTAAACCGTACAGAAGCTATCACCAAAAAACTGACATTTCGCTAAATCGGCTCCCGTTGACTCTTAATTTACAGTAGAACCTCTTCAGTAAGTTTCTGTAGGTACATTTTTCACCTTAGTAAGGTTTATTCTCTGATCCCATCCATATGCTTCCACATGTTGAATAGTTTCTTCAGTAAGTTTTTCACTCTGAAAGTGAGTTTTTTTCTGTCTGGTCCCCTGAAAAACATACTAAAGAGGTTCCACTGTACCAGTAATACATATTCCGGTACTTCTTCCAAGTAACACTGGAACGTAAACTGGAGAGAATTTACAAAACGATAACGGTACGATATTGTGACGGTCATCAAGAGAAGGATCCCAGGCTGACGAGTGAATACTGGACCACAGATACTACCTCGAGAGAACATGGGCTTGGCGTACCTATTCGAGGAAAGAAACATACTTTCGAGATGGGGGTTACCTCGAATAAGTACCCTCTCCACTAGTGGTGACATCGATTCTCAAAATCGGGAATCAATTCTCTAAGCTTCAGAATCGATTAAAAATCTATTTTGAAAAAAAAGTTCATCCTTAAAAAAAGTTGTGTGATTTCCAACTTTTTTTTTCAACCTTCCCGCGGCGTTTTACGTGAAAAATAGCTGCTAGACTTCTTTGAACTCTACTGTACCATTCGGGTATTTCCGTCAACATTCGTCAAGTTTTGTTCCGTCAACGGTCAACGTTAGAAGGGATAGCTTGTGTCCAGATAGTAAAATCTCAACAATACAAAATAATATAGACAACGAAATGAGCATGTATTGAGCACTGACGTATTGAGCATTGAGCACGTAACGAAATGAGCAGACCCCCAAAAAAAAAATCAAAATTTTTGATTTGAGAATCGTTTTACATCAGAATCGATTCTTGATTGATCGATGTTATCACTACTCTCCTCCCACTTTCACATCCTCTTTTGCCGACGTCTACTCTTGGCAGTATCCATATTCCAGTATGCGTTCTTCAGTGCCCCCGAAAGATCGTCACGGCAACCTCAATTAGGTCTACCGAAAACCTCATTTTACAGTTTGGGCTATACATAACCTTACTTTAAATATTTACGTAACCTCACTTCAGGTCTTGGGCTATATATATATATATAACCTCACATTGGGCGTAAACATAACCCTACTTTAGGGCTCATACCATATTATATTAACTTACATTAGACATTTACATAACCTCACTTTAGGTCTTAAGCTGTACTTCCATGAACGGGATTAGAGTTTTGCTTTTGTCTGGTTTTTGCTTTCATCTATGATTGGTTATTTTCTCAATATTTCCTCAATATTCCTCAGCTAAAATACACGCTTTTCAAATTTTGCGTTCATGGAAGTCCAGCTATAGGCATTATAACCTCATATTAGGCATACAGATACCCTCAATTTAGTACTAAGGCTATATATAACCTCACTTTAGGCGTATATATAACAAATAATGAAAACAACATGGAATCTCAATCCATCGCAATTATCTAGAACGTAAGTGAATGTCCCTCGAACGTTGATTGCTCGTCAGCGTGACCCGCTAGCGCGTTGCCAGTTGCGGTCAACTGAGCCTAGCGCCGAGGGGCTGCGGTCGAGCGAACTTGTCATGCCGGCGCGACTGTTGTTCGACGCGTCGACGTTCTCGTTCCGATCGACGTTTGTCGCGCAACATCGCGTCGGGATCGACGTCGTCCGACTCCTGAGCCTCCCAGCTGGTCGGGTTGTCTTCCCAGCTCTCCAGTTCACTCTGCGACATGCGGGCAAGCAACGCGGCAGTTTTACAAGTCAAGTTTCAGCAGGTTTACTATGTTTTCTCATTTTTAGACGAGCTTTAGGGAGGATTCAACTTGACATACTGAAAAAAATTGGTGTTAGTTTTTATGTTGTTTTTTTGTTGTTTTTTTTATGTTTTTTTGTCGGTTTTCCACAGGTCAAACGGCTACAGCTATGAACTTCAAACTTTTTTTCATCGTGGTTCCTCATCTAGCTTAGATCTGTATAGTTTTGTGGCAATATCGGATCTCGACTTTTTTTTTATGAATTTTAGAAATTTCAAAAATACCCATTAGAATAACATGGCGGAAAAAAAAGAAAATATTTGTGTTTTCAAAAAAAAATGAAATTTTGTGTGAAGTTGAGTTACATGATGATACACATTTCTGAGAACTTTCAGCTTGATCGGGTGAGCCATTCTGAAGAAAAACCATAAAATGCGCTAAATTGGTACCACTCGAAACAGTTTTTTCCCATTTCCAACTTGAATGTCACCCAATTGGGAATGTAGGCAAAAGTTTGGCAAAAAAAGTCGACATACTATTACTATCCGCTCGTCTAACAACGCATATATGGCGTTTTCCTAGTGTATAAAAAATAAATATGTAATAGACCCTTTTCGAAAAGAATGAGCCATCTAGCGGCGATTGTTTGAACTAGAACGGGATGTTAGTACCTGCGTTTGAAAGTCCTATACTGTCAATGCTATTTAGCACAATCGGTTTATATTATTGTGCGTTACAGTGAACGTATTCACTTATAATATGATAGTAGTTTCAACATTCATATGTTTACTATATACTGAGAGATTCACACACTGTCAGAGAAAGTAAAATGAGAGATAATGCAAGTTATATATCTCGGTGTTTTGCCTTTAACCCAGTAGATAAGTGGGCCGACTTTTTCAACAGTACTAAAACTCCCAGAATGCCACACCAGATGTCTCGACCGCTAGGAGGCGTTACGCACCTGCGCATTCAATTATGAAAAGGGTCTATTGGCAATTTATTGGCCGCTCTCCTACTGTGAGTTTTCTAAGGTTGAGTAAAGGCCTGTTTTAATTGCTCGCAGCAGGCTGTTGAAAAATCGCCTGCCCCCTGCGCTGTCCACATAATTGCGTTTTTTTGTATGCACTTCGAGATTTATTCATTTAAATACATAATTCTAGTTCAATTCAGGCGGTCAAGTGATTTTTTGTATCGTATTACATGGCACGCAAAAACAATCATCATGCATATTTGAAAAGTACTGTTTTAGAAGTAATATTTCAACATAACCCTACTACTTGTATGACCACTTGTATGAGTGAAGGAATTTAACTGCGGCATTTTTTTTTCAAAGTTGATTTTTTCCATGTCTTGCGGCAGAGAGCAACAAGTGCCAGCGGTAGGTAGGCCTATTTCATCCATTCTGACTGGCAAAAAAAAACGCCTGCTGCGAGGCATGAAAATAGGCCTTGAAGGATTCTTCATACCTAGTAATTTCCTGATAGGGCTAGCTAGCTCCAAGAGGCTAGGACTTTGATTGATAAGTGTTCACTAGAAGACCTACCTGTCATAATGTAATGTAATGTAAATATTTATTGATTAGCCATTTGCTATTACATTATATCTATTGCTAATACAAAAGTTTTTCCTTATGGTGACATTTCCAGTCTCCCTGTATTTCCATTGTTGTTAGCACAAATTTCCAGCCCTGTTTATGTGGTGGGCTTCAAAATGTGATGAATTATTCAGTCCAAGAGACCGTAAATTTGTTATTATAATATAGGAACCTCTTTAGTAAGTTTCTGGTTAGTACATTTTTCACCCTAGTAAGTTTTATTTTCTAATCCCATCTATACGCTCCTAATGCCTACATGTAAAATAGTTTCTTTAGTAGGCCCAAGTTTTTCACTTTAGTAAGTTTTTTGTCTGGTTCCCTGAAAAACGTACTAAAGAGGTTCCACTGTATAGTCATGGTGGGCAGCTATTCTAGTAAAAATTAACCGATCAATGTCCTAGCCTCGTGAAGTTAGTTAGCTCTAGCACGTTATTCCAAGTGATTTACTACGTAAGGGTTCAGGAGTGAAGGACATCAACTTTGATTCAAGAGATAGCGTGTGAAATGTGTGCAGTATCTTACCGTGGCGGCGAGCGAAGGATCAAAGGCTAGGCCCAGCCGTGAGGACGCGGCGTACGAATCGGTCTGCGCAGGCTTCAACAGGATCCTGGGCTGCGCAGTGATGCGCGGCGTCATATCCTGGAACAAGTCTGGCTCCGGCTCCACTTCTACAAACAATCGCATTAATAGACACGCATTCTGGTGGTAGAAATATGAAGCAACAATGCTGGTTAGTGGTTTGTAATGGTAATGGTACCTACTGTAGGTAATAATAATAATAATAATAAGCTCACTGTAAGCTTGGCCAGGCTCCTTTGAGGTTTGTCAAATGAATGCAAACTGTAATTTTGAGGTTCAAATCTAACTGAAATCATCTTTCACATCACCCTTGAAATAATTGGCCATGCCGTTGAGTAAATTCACTCCAATTATCTAGCAAACAATAATCATCATCTACAACCAAGAAATAAAAAACTCGAATACAATGTTGATGTCAGGCCTAGGCCTACCTTGCGTTGCAGTGGATTGCTGCCGATATTGCTCGATCTGTTGCTGAATCAATGACATTGTGTTTCGTTCGGACACAACAGAGGTCGGCGCATCCCACGACTTCCACTCCTGGTCACCGATCTGTTGAAACAGACAAAGTAGGGTTATGAATGAATGAATGAATATTGTTGTTTTACGGCGTGTCAAGTAGGTTATGATACGTTATAAGTTATAATATTGTAAAAAATATCACGGGCTGAGTACCTCGATAAATGTGAGGGGCATATACAATAATTCATTTAGGGCAGTCGTGTCCCGAGTCACCTCCTAACCTGATCTGGACCTAGGCGACAGTCTAAGCGCCATAATGCAATGTATAGATGTTGGTCTGGGCATTGAATTTGTAAATCAATGTCCTAGGCCTACACATCAAACTACATCTAGTATAACTAGAACGCCTAACCTTTGAACAAAAATTGTACCCTAGGCCCAGGGTCTTTCCTAGGCCTAGTACACAGGGGCTCGGTTTTAATGTTACAGGCTGAACTTAATTCTAGTCCTATGTTGATAAAATAAACTGATGATAGATAATTTCTGGCCAACTCGCCTCCAAAGAAGTAGATTCACCGATCCCGACACCTGTCAAAGGCGTCGAATCTCTCGACTCGCGGCGACGTCTTCGAAAACAACATAAAGCTCGCCTCACCGCGCCAATAATCACTAAAATGAACGCTTTCAAGCGATTTGACAGGTAAGCTACAATTGCCATTTGGAAGAAAACTAATACCTTTCGGTAGAACTACAAATAGAAATAAATGTATAAACTATTTTAACCAATTTTTTGACACATTTTCTGACTGACGTGTTACAAAGTTTGACAACCCAGCTGACCGGTTATGACTGGCAGTGGTGCCAACGTGAGAAAAATAAATTGTCGAAATCTGGATTCTCTTTCTCTCTCGCACTCATTATCATAAATTCGCCCGTGACGTCACTTTACAGCTGTTTTCGAAATTATATTTCAAGGGACGAAAAGTCGGCTTTAAAATTTGCAGTGCGTAATTAAATGACGTGTATTTTCAATGAAACTTCATAGTATATCATTAGAGAGGCTATTAGATAAATGGCCTGGTAAAAAACGTCTCGGAATATATCGTTTCCTTCCAGTATTCTTCGTTTTGGGAGCAGCGTTAGAGTTTTCAATGATAAACTGGCACGTTGGTGAAGTCAACTTTTGTAAGTATGCCTATCACTTGAGTCTCAACAAATTCCTCTGCTTATGAAATAAATTTGGACTCTTCCTCAAAATACAGAATTTCTTGGCTGCCGTCCTGGCCTAATCAGCAGAAAGTCCGAGTCCTGCTTAAGACAGTTTTTTTTTTGTTGTTGTTGGAATAATTCAATAAATCCGCATATTCATCACTGTAAATATCCTAGTCATTGGTGGGTTCGTTAAGCTACAATAATCAGAATTTATTTTTTTCAGATCGTACGTTCAAACGGAGGCAAGTCGAGAATATAGTGGAAGAAAAGTTGCACAACGCTGATCAACATAAAACGTAATGCCTGCTGGAGTAAGTTGGTCCACGTACATCAAGTTCTTCAGCGCTGCGATGGTTTCCATGGTGGCCGGAGCTCAAACAGTTCACTTGTATTATCGACCGCTTGACGATCTCAAAGTTTTAGTCGAGAAGCGGATGGAAACTATGGTTAAACCCGGCATCGTTAAAACTGATACGAATGGCTGAAATTGTGAATATTTAATGTGTAGTGTAGATTGTTTAATAATTCTATTTTTAAGTTGTATGTAGTTTATATAAGTACTTTATGGAATTAAAATGAGTGTGTAGCTTATATCTAATAAATTACCAACTGTTCAAAATTGAAATTGAATATATTTTTACACTTTTTCCTTTCTAAGTTCCAAATGTTCTGTTATTTTATGTGTGATGACATATAGAATCTAAATCTTCTTAACAAAAGAGGTTTTGAAGGCAGGGAAATGAATGTAACGATCATTTTCTAACAATGACGTTATTACAGGCAACATGCATGTGCGGTACCCTCATTCACATTCTTATATTAATTTTAGTACTTAATTCGGTTTATACAATGATAATTGTTCACAAACTCTAGATAAATGAAGAAATGAATTTGTACGTGAAATGAATGATATTTTCGAAATGGGTCAATAAATAATGTGTTTGTCCAAATAATTTAAAATAAATTAACCAGAGCTCGAAAAGACATTGAAAATACGTAAATAATAAAAACTTGTTGATTTGATTGAAACCTAGTTTTGAGAAGCTTTATCTTAATTGATAACGACTCACACGGCCCAGAAGATGAAGCTGGGAAATGCAACTGAATAATTATGTTAATTTATCTATTTTTTCTTTACGAATTACATTGTTTGAACATATTGTGACATGCGGTAGTATACGATTTTATGGAAAAAGCTCATGCAAGTTTGCTATAGAGTCGATAGGTTTAAATTGAAAATTCAACATTCAACTGAATTAAGAGATTTTTTTGCTGGTCATTGTTTGAAAAATGAGAATATTGCATACATGTTTCTTGCATAATATGGTAGAGGACTCTGATCAGATCTCTGCTGTGACTAGTTTTCATCAGTCATGACACCACTTCAGAAACTAAACGCAAATTGCAGGGGGGGGGGGGTTGTTCTGTTTAAGGCATGGGTTTTGTACATGTCATTCATCTATCTTCGGCTCACTCGTACCCCAATAATGTGGCTGTTGATAAGGCCACTTGACAAATGGTCATTTTTCTGGCTGGGAAAAATATTTCAGTTATTCACTACCAGTATATATTATTTTTGGCAGTATGCAATTAGGGTTTTTACAAAATGTATACATTTCTTGTATAATGGAATGAAATTTTGTTTATTTATTATTCAGTAACAATCGAGTTAACAAAATATCATGTTAACAATGAGCACTTTATTGTTGAATGGAGATCTGAAAAAAGCCAAATTCCATGTAAGTTTTTCATTGTGTTTAATCCTTATTATTCAAAGATAGAACAACTTGATAACTCTTGTTTGTTCAGTAGAAGCTACCTTATATCTATGACTATCAATAACGTAACGGGATAAGCAACATGGCGTAAGTCCTATCCTTTTAACATTAGGCCGTTTTCACCATGATGGAATCAGCGCGCTTTCGTGTACATTTGTGAGATTCGCAATTTCAAATCAAATCTTACGTATTAGGCTCGTATTTCAATATATAGTACATAGTTGTACAATTGCATTGATTTTAATCTTTCTCGTAGATGATGAGTAATTATCCAGTTATCAAATGGTAAATATAGTAGTAGGGCTCTTGACTATGGGACTAAATGCTTTTACAGACGTATTTTAAATTTAGATTGGCTAATTCAAATGAAATTTATCCCAATATTGTTTAATGCAGTTGGAAAGAGTTGGATTTATAGATTGCATTACATCTATTACTTGTGTAGATCAACTTACAATAATATCAGTAAATCATCATAACATTTGTGAGGCGGCATCCCTTTGATATACGCATGGTGTGAAAGGGAAGCGCCATGTTGCTTATCCCGTTACGTTATTGATAGTCATAGCTTATATAGACTACGTCTGTTATTGTGGGTGGTGAACAGTAGAACAGCTAGCGTACTTGAAAAACATGGTATCTTTTTGAATATTAATTGAAATTGAATATTTAGAATTAGTTTCAATTCTCATCTAATTGTAGTGAGCTAAACTGTGATTTTGATGTTAATTTAGTGGTGTTTGAAAATTCAGTGTGAATGGTCAGCTAACTGAATCTTTTTTTTTACTGTATACTAATTAAAGATTTGACTATACAATAATACACTTCGTGGTACTGAACGTTGTTATAAGATGAATGAAGACTTTTTAAAGGACTTCTGTTATCTTAAAATAGCCTGATACTTGTATATAGAAATTAACAATTTGCTATTATTATTACCATTTTTCATTCTTAAATAATTATTCTCATTTTCTACTGGCTCATAACTTTATTACGAAAAGGTTAGGTGAAAGAACGGCTCCCTACCAAACCTCATCCTTTTTGACTGTATTGTAAATCATACAATATTTACTTGATGAGTAAAGATTATTCTATTCTGTAAAATTGTATCAACATGTATGTAAATAGCATATTTTCGCTAATAAACTACTTAAAACTACTACTACTTTAAATTTGGTACACCGGAAACTCATGTGTAAAAATGCAAGATGGCCGTCACTGAGCTTCAACCAATCACGAGTCACAACTCTGTAGTCAATCAGCTGTTACGAATAAAACTCAATCCAAAAACATTTCATATGTCAAAATCCAAATTTTTGTCCAAACCTTCATATCAAAACTATTTTTCGAAGAAAATATCCAAAAGTTTGAGTTATACACCATTCAGAATGTATATTTCAATATCAATGACTATCAAATCACCTTTTTGAACTGATGTAGGCCTAACCATAAGGGTGAATGTTTGTTAGGTTATGGTAAATGTCAGATTCTGCAATTTAGACGATTGCACAAGTTGTAAAGCTACTTCGGTTGGCTGAGGCCTTATCTGTGGTGTAACATTCTAGAGTATAGTGTCGTAGCATTTATATAAATTACATACATTTCTAGTCTTTTATAAGTTATTCCCACTTCATTACTAATAGTATTAGGACTGATATTGACTGAAATGGATACCGTTCAGCATACAGAATCTCCAGTGCAACCTGCAGCACCAATATCTCCTTGGGGCAAGAAGAAAGAATCTGAAGAAGTCAGCAACTTCTCCGACATTATGTCAGAACAACTTGCTCTCGATATGCATTTAAGACAAGAACGTTCCTTTCAACGATTCAGCGAAGCGAAACAAGCTGAGCCCGTATTTGTACCTGGTAAGTGCAGACTTGTCTTGTGATGATTTGTACCGATACCTTGATGCCTTGACCTAGTATCTAGCTCAAGGCTATGATTTGAGCGTGCAGGTCTTGGGCTAGTTCTACTCTTTCTGAATGCCTGTGGATGTCGATGACAGCTGCGTAAACTTGGTCAATGACTTGGTGAAACACCTGAAACATGTAGATTGAAAGTCGGATTTCAGATTTTCGATCAATCGTTTTGTTTTATAGAAGCACTCTCCTCGGCTGTGATCGATGTTGGAATTGACTGTGACAGCGACGAATTCATTGCTCGAATGTTGCAAGTCCAGTTCGACAAAGAGTACGATGACAATCTTAAGAAGACGGAAGACAAATACAACGGATCGTCAAAGGTCAGTTGGTCCATTGCTGTCATTTGTAAATATTTGAATCAAATTACTCGGAACAAAACAAGCAGGAGCCTAGGTATTCCGTAGATCCAATTTGCATAGGCTAGTGCTTTTAAACTGACTCAAATAATGATTGAGAATCATCTGATAAAGGTAAAATAATGACAAATATCTTACAATCCACATACTGGTATCAAGTGATACAAATTCATCAAAATAATCACGATATCAGAGTCTTGTCTGTAATAGTCATTTAATTGCCATCAGGGCCGATATCAATTGCCAATACTCTGCGACGTCGTTTATGTAAACGTTTGAAGTAGGTATTCAGACTTCCAAATTTAATTTCACAGGTAAGCGTGTCGTTCTCCAATTACCGAGCCGTTCCGGAACAGTTCTCGTACGACTCCGACTCGGACGATGCAACTGAACTTCCGGATGATAAACGCCCCGACTGGGACAGCTTCGTTCGCACCGAGAAGGAGTTCAAGGCGATGCCAAAGTGCGGTTATCGTAAGGACGAAGACGGCGAAATGGTCACGAAACACGATTCAGCGATGAACGGGCGGAGAAACGCGTGTCGGGTGATGAATTTCCCGCCAGAGTTCCAGACAGGAGATGGCGGAGGCTTCGACATGCAGCTGCCAAATAGGGTACGGTAAATTGACAACACTGCTAGCTCAGCTTTTATCAAATATAGTGATCAGTTATTAGCATGTCATTCTTACATTCATACATACATACATTCATATTTTTACGCTCATACAAGTGGCCATACAAGTGGTCAAACAAGTGGTAGGGTTATGTTGAGATATTACTTCTAAAACAGTACTTTTCACATATGCACTATAATTGTTTTTGTGTGTCACATAATACGATACTAAAAATCACTTGACCGCCTAAATTGAACTGGAATTAGGTAGGCCTATTTAAATAAATGAGTCAAATCTCGAAGTGAATGCAAAGAAACGTGACTATGTGAACAGCGCAGTTGGCAGACAATTTTTCAACTGCCTTCAGATGAAATTGTTGAAGTGGAACCTACTTTCCCGAAATAATTTTGGGCCAAAATATTCCTATCTTGTTTCGGTAGAATTCTGAATTGTGATTGGATAAAAGTGAATTTCCGCTGAAATTTCATCGGCCAATCCGAAAAAAATCGGAGTTTAAGCGAGGCTCTAGGCTTAGGTTGTCATTGTAACAGCGTACTAATCCCGGGTCACGCAACAGGTGTTCAACAGTCTGAAGGCTCACTCGCGTAACGAGTCGTCCAAGCGTAACCGACTCCACGACAAGAGCGACTCGGCCACGGCTGAAATGGGCGTTGACGAGAGAACAAGGCTCATCCTGTTCAAGCTCGTCAATCAAGGTAACTCGGCTCGAAGAATCTGATCCGATCATTTCATTTCTTTATATCATTTTATTCTTTCTCACGCAATCAAATAGTAACATGTTTAGAAGTTTAGTGGAAATTATAGATACATAGTTTCATAATGACATGATAATGATAAATTAATAATACAGTATACCGGTATAGTAGTATCTCAATTCTTCATATATATATATATACATTAATTAGAAGCATTTTGCAGTGAAAATGAGGAATTGATAGAATGGATTAAAAAATTTTACAAAGATTAAGGACAAAGATGTTACAAAATAGTCTATTGTACTCTATAAGGAAACAAATAATACAGAACATTGTTTTTAATGCTCTCCATGCATTAGTTGATATCTCAAGACGTCAATGGAAATATTCGATTTCTCAAGAAAAATATTTACCAATTATTTAATTGGCCCTAGGCCCAGGCCTTGTGGGCCTAGGCCTTATATGGCCCTGACCTGTGATAATCAGTCCAGCTAATAAGCAGTCAAGCACTGTGCTCGGAAATGAAAATGATCCATTTCCTTGCACTCATTTTACTATTCATATTTTATTTTATAAAATTTTATTATCTATTTGAATAAACTATTTTGTATTTTGGATGGTATCTTGATCAAAGAATTATCGGGGAGATTTTCAATATGACTACAAAAAATACAAAAAATCATGAAATAAACATTTTACATCACTCAAATTGAATCAACGTTGCGCAGATTTGATTTCGCGCACCGAGAATATCGCGCTGTACTTTAGGAGTAATCATATTGATATAGCTGTAGAATAAATATTGCTTTAACCATATGTACGACTGTTCCCAGGCATGCTGGACCAGGTTAACGGAATCCTGAGCACAGGTAAGGAAGCTGTCGTGTTGCACGCAGACGGCGGACAGATGGAAGAGGCGATCGTGCCCAAGGAGTGCGCGATCAAGGTGTTCAAGACGACGCTCAACGAGTTCAAGACGCGCGACAAGTACATCAAGGACGACTACCGGTTCAAGGACAGGTTCTCGAAACAGAACCCGCGTAAGATCGTGCACCTCTGGGCGGAAAAGGAGCTACATAACCTCAATCGTATGAGGTGAGCGCGCACGAACGAGACGATTTTTCTGAAAGTCGGTTCTTAAATGGGACTAAAAACAATATTTAGTTACCGAGACGCGTGGCCGAGTGGTAACACACTGAACTGTCATTCGGGAGACCGGGGTTCGATTCCTGTCATGGTCGACCATCCTGACAGGGGTTTTTCGTGGTTTCCTTCTGTCGTTCGGGTTGATACTGGGATAGTTCCTTAACAACAGGCCACGACCGATTCCTTCCCACCATCCAAAACACCTAATAAAATAACCTTTCATCTCATCATCCCATCATCTCATTCATCATCCACCGACGCCAATAGATCGTAGCCATCAGTATAGTGCGTCGCTAAAACCCAATATAAAATAGTATAACGTATCAGTACGTCATGACGTTATTGTTCACAGGAACGCTGGTATCCGGTGTCCCGAGGTCGTTGCCCTCAAGAAGCACGTTCTTGTCATGTCGTTCATCGGAGAGAACCACCGGGCGGCGCCCAAGCTCAAGGACGCGGCGCTGGGCGCGGAGGACATGGACCGCGCCTACGACCAGACCGTGGCGTGCATGCGCGCGCTGTACAATCGTGCTGAGCTGGTGCATGCTGACCTGTCAGGTGAGGGGGAGGAGGGGGGGGGGAAGAGAGAGAGAGGGGGAGGTAATGCTCAAGTTGAATACGTTCCGAAACGAAGTTGGAAAGTAATGATTAGAGACATGTAAAAATGGCAAAATATTTTGCTATAAAAGCGATGGAATTTAAAAGTGCCTTTTTACATGTTTTTCTAATATTTCTTCATGTTACACTATGTTTGATGTTGTTTTATC
Organism: Brachyptera risi; assembly: GCA_964007535.1. Lineage (NCBI taxonomy): Eukaryota > Metazoa > Arthropoda > Insecta > Plecoptera > Taeniopterygidae > Brachyptera > Brachyptera risi. The sequence goes on along the minus strand of OZ023339.1, from coordinate 13,297,960 downwards.
ATGTTTTTGAAAAGTCGACAAAGCGCTACAAACGTCTGAATCCGCTATGTTTCAATGTACTGGCGATATAGACGCTATATTCGGAATAGAAGCATTATAGATGCTATTTTCCCCCAAATTATCTCAATTGAGGTGTAAACGGGTGAAGTTAGTCGGGGAATTCGGAAAAAAGTGCAGTTGCAGATACAGGTGGCAGACGCCTCAGGCGTAGGTTTGACCTGCTTGTAGAGACTATTTTTTTGTAATATCAATTGAAGTGCTTCTCTTGTATGCCTATTGTGCGTTATCTAGTGGTTTTACCTGTACAGTACTGTTGTTATGCTACTGAACGTTGTTGCGCGACAAAACACGATGTTTCAAAATAATAGATGCACCAAAGTGCTACTTTTCAATTTCTAAATTTGCTACGAGAAAAAAAAATAGAAGCTATATTTACATGTCTCTAGTAATGATTGTATGATCGAGAGGGTTGCCTCTGATACATCGAGAATATCCGTCTGGCACAGTAGCCGAGTGGTAAGCTCACTTGCTTCATGTGACCCGGGAGGTAGTGGGCATGTCGGACCCAGTTCGATCCCCGCCACCGTCCATCTTTACAGGGGTTTTTCGTGGTTTCCCAGCTGTAGTCTAGGCTAATGCCGGGATGGTTCCCACAATATAGGCCATGACCGCTTCCTTCCCACTATCCTTCACACTACCCAAAAAACCTTCATCTCTTCATCCCATCATCTCATTAATCATTCATCCGACGCCAAAAGATCTTAGTCATCATTACAGTGCGTCGTCAAAACCCAATATATATATAAAAAAGAATATCTTCACTGGAAAGAACAATATTTTCAAACAAGACAGTGGGCTCACGGTATAGTATTTTGGTGAAAAGACAAAAAGGGAGAATCCCGGGCACTATTTAAATACAATATCGTTACTTCACCCTGAATCGTATTTCCACTCGGGTTGTGCGTCCTAGTAGAGTCAAAGAAATAATAAAGAAGAATGAAAATAGTCGAATGAATGAAATAAAGTTTGAAATAACGGTAAAATAAGGTTTTTGGTGTTCAATATTTTCAGTATGTGGGATTTTCTGTGCAAAATATTAAATAAACTTCTGATCTATGATTCTTCAAATCTGAAAAAAAAACAATGAAGCTTGGGTTCAAGTAAAAGTAAAAGTATTAGTACTACTACTACTTTAATTTTACTTTAGTACTGGGTAAAAGTAGTTTGAAAGTAAGAGTACAAGTAGTCGAAGGAGTTGCCATGTGACAGTGACGCGTGTTTTCTACCCGTGTCGTAATATAACACGTAACGACGCGTGTTTGTCCCGCAGAGTACAACATCTTGTGGCACAACAACAGCTGCTGGTTCATCGACGTGAGCCAGGCGGTGGAACGCAACCATCCTCGCGCCCTCGAGTTTCTGCACCGCGACTGTGCCAACGTGTGCACGTTCTTCAACCGCCGCGGAACCAGTGAGGTTCGCGACCCCGCCGACCTCTTCGACCAGGTCACCGGCCTCGAGCGCTTCCCCAAGGTGCGGTACCGACAAAACTTGGCCTTGCGACTTTTAACTTGCGTCGCTGTAGTTGTTTTTACCGTACGATTTACATTTTCGATCTGTATTCGATTTCGAGGTTATTGAGACGAGTGGTCGAGTGGTTAACACACAAAACCGTCACTCAGGAGACCGGGGTTCGATTCTCGCCATGGTCGACCATACTCAATTTTTTTTTTGTGGTTTTGACACATTTTCAATATTACACATTATTTTACACATTTTTACACCTCTACGTTTTCTTATATTTTTTATACATTTTCGATACTCTCTATGCATCGTTTCCGGATCCATTGTTTTCCTGCTTGTATCGTTCATTTTTTCTCACCCCACTTCCATATAATCAATGTGGAATTTTCCTGGATGGATTATTTTCCTACATAGATGGTTTCATTTTCCTGGTTCCTTGAAAAACGATGGATAGAGGTCTCACTGCATTCGATTTAAGGGTTACTGAGACGAGTGGCCGAGTGGTTAGTACACTGAACCGTCATTCAGGAGAGCGGGGTTTGATTCCCGCCATGGTCAACCATCCTAGCAGGGTTTTTTCTGGTTTTCCTCTGTCGTTCAGGTTGATAGTGGAATGGTCGTTCAAAAACAGACCACAAACCTTTCATCTTATAAAAAAAACAAAAAAAAACAAAAAAAAAAACATTGTTTCTTCTCTGTTTAGTCTGCTTTGTGAAGATCCAGTTAACCTTTTAACTTCTACACACGCGTTGACGTGTTTCGAATTCCGCGGTGTATTGATTATTTTCTACTGGACTCCAAACTGTAGTTATCAACCTGATTTTTTTGTGCTCTTGCGCGATCTAACGGTTGAATATTTGTACTTCTTCGAAATAACGTCGACTTTCGATTTATTTAATAATAGTAGCTTTTATTCAGATGAAAGTTTCAACGAACAAACTGGTTCAGAGTCGAGGGAAAATGGCGGATGTTGATTGACCGACTCAGCAATATAATATGCTTTGTTCGACCGATAATATAAAACTTATCCTGACAGACGATAACACATCTTTTATATACAGTAGAACCTCAGTTATAAGTTTCTCATTTAAGGTACGTTCATATAGCCACGGCAACACGAATCTGCCGTGCCGTCAAAATGAATGAGCCAATCACAGACTTACCGGGCTTGTCGTTCACCGTGGCCTTGAAATTTGAATGAAGTTGAACATTTTGCCGGACGAAAAACTTGCCTTGATGACGTAGACAACATCACGGCCACGTTTATACTCGAACTATGTGTTCTGCGTATGAACTATCGACTGTCAAACTCGATCACTATCGACGTTGCCATGGTTATCGCATCGATTCGATATATAATTGCCTTGAGTCGGCGATAGTTTGCCGTGGTAGTATGAACGGTACGAATCATTTGACGTCCAACGGCACCCGACAAGATTGCCGGCCGGCAAAAATGCCGTGGCTCTATGAACCTACCTTTACACATTCATCACATTTATAAGTTTTATTTTTTGATCCAACCCATATGCTTCACATGTTGAATAGTTCCATTAATAAGTTTCTGACATTAATACACTTCTTTAGTCTGGTACCCTGAAAAACGTATGAATGAGGTTCCACTGTATTTGGTGTTTATATTGATATAATATAGGGTTGCCGTTAGATCAAAAAATCGTGATCGAAATCGAAGTTCACAATATCGAAAATCGATCGAATCGAATCAAAATCGATTGCATTTTTATCAAAAATCGATCGAATTGACGAATCAAAATCGAATCGAAAAAAAAACGTGTTAGGTAGCAAAATACCATGTTTATATGCCCCGCACGCGCTATATATATATATGAATATAATGTTACCAATGGAAGCGAGCGCGTTACTCGTGACGTCTCGCGCTACTCTTGTACTGTTGTACGCTTTCGATCTTCGAAAACTTTTTGATATCGATCGAATCGAAAATCGAAAAGTACATATCAAAATCGAATCGAAAACCTATAATCGAAAACCTATAATCGAAAATCGATCGAAATCGAACGGCAACCCTAATATAATATGACTTGACAATTCTGTGATACTCTGTTTTTGATTGTATACAGAAATAAAACAAATTGAATTTTGAATTTGACTGTAAAGAAGGTTTTCCATGGACGCGAATTTCGCGTCGCGTAGCGAAAGCGAATTCGCTTACCGAAAACGCGTCGCCATTTTAAATTCGCGTGGTGGTGCGACTTCTAGCGGTAAACTGGTGAGGTACAGTTCGGCCGAGTTCAGCACTCCATCGGTAGAATTTCAAAGCTCAATCAACCTCGTTTTTGCGGGAAAATGAGTTGTTGCAATTGGCTGTCACACTTTTGAGTTTGGAGATCGAGTTTCGATAAATCGATATCTCGCCGGATGCAGTACGCGATCCTGGGATATTTATTAGGAACCCTAGCCTACTTCCGGCGAAATCGCTCAGCGTATGCGAAAATATTGAATTTTGTTCAACTTTCGTCGCTCGTGTCGCAGTCGTCACCGATTGGACGAATTTTCAAAATGTCTGCCAAAAGTTCGCAACGCGAATTCGCTTTCGCTAAGCGACGCAAAATTCGCGTCCATGGAAATCCACCTTAAGAAGGTGAAACCGGTTCACATCTTGATTTTGGTTTCGATAACTATGTAAATGTATTCACAGTCGAAGATGAAGATTATCTCCAAGCTTCCCGCGGCAATGCTAGGCCTCTCTGCCTAGGCTTAGGAATGGAAAACGAGTATTTATGAATTTACTAGGGATAACATCGATTAATCGAGAATCGATTAAGAATCGATTCTGATGTAAAACGATTCTCAAATCAAAAAATCGATTTTTCCCCCCCCAAATTTTTTTTTTTTTTTTCTGGTTCAGTGCTGTACTTCTTTACGTCGCAATAAGTGCTCATTTCGTTGTCTTTATTATTCTGTATTGTTGAGATATTACTATCTGGTCAAAAGCTATCCCTTCGGTTACGTCTGACAGCCGAACGTTGACGGAAATACCTAAATGGTACAGTACAGTCCAAAGAAGTCTCTAGCAGCTAGTCTAGCACGTGAACGCCTTGGGAAGGTTGAAAAAAAAAGTTTCAAATTACACTACTTTTTTGAAAATGAACTTTTTTTTTTTTTAAATTTTCTAAAATTTTTTTTTTCAATTTTTTTTCAATTTTTTTTTTTCAAATTAATTTTTAATCGATTCCCCCTAGAATTCACCATCGAATTTTCCATCACTCTTAAATTTTGGTATACTTCCGTGATCCTTTTTCTCTTGTGTCTCGAAATAATTAATGAAAAATAATCGTAAATGTAGAATCTGGAATCATTAGTACCAACTATTGTGTTTTGGTGAAAATTACTCAGCACAGTTTGTAAGGCTGCTGTCAGAAAACTCGGCAGTTGAGAAGTTGAATCTTTTTTGAATCAAATTTTCAAGTCACAAACTAGGGATAACATAGGTTAATTGAAAATCGATTAAGAATCGATTCTAATGTAAAACAATTCTCAAATAAAAAAATCGATTTTTCCAAATTTTTTTTTTTGCGGGGGGGGGTCAGTGCTGTACTTCACGTCGTAATTTGTGCTCATTTCTCTGTCCATATTATTCTGTATTGTTGAGATTTTACCATCTGAATACAAGCTATCCCTTCGGTTACGTCTGACAGCCGAACGTTGACGGAAATACCCGAATGGAACAGTACAGTTCAAAAAAGTCTCTAGCAGCTATTTTTCATGTAGAACGCCGCGGGAAGGTTGAAAAAAAAATTAAAATTACACAATTTTCTGAGGGTGAACTTTCGTTTTTTTTTTTTAAATTTTCATTTTTTTTTCATTTCTTTATTTTCAAAATTGATTTTTAATCGATTCTGGAGCTTAGAGAATAAATTCCCGATTTTGAGCATCGATGCTGTCACTATCAGGAACCCTGTCCGTTGCTAATAGCAGGTGTAGAGTTGATCTAAGACGTCTCTCTCTGTGTGTGAGCAGCCGATAGCGGAGGCCGAAGGAGACCGGGCAGCCATGTTGGCCCAAGTGAAGGACTACGAGCGCGACAACGAGCTGCTCACGCACGACCAGCCCGAGAAGATCTACCCGTTCGACTACTGCTGGGACCAGTCGCAGAAGCAGGCACCAGTCACCGATCGCGGTCACGCTGCGCGACCAAACAAACACAACCACTCGCAGAAGCAGGAGGCGTAATCAACCTCAGTTACGCCGTACGACCACATAAACCTGACCATTGACAATAGCAGGAGGCATAACTGTTCTATAACCAACTCCAATCACGCCGTACGACCATTAAAAACCGACCATTCACAGTAGCAGGAGGCGTAACCAACCCCGGTCATGCCGTACGATCAAACAAACCCAACCATCCACAGAAGCTGGAGGCGTAAACACCGCCAGTCGTGCGGCGCGACCACATAAATCTTACCGTTCACATTGACAGCAGCAGAAAGCATAGTCTTCTCAATGACCATGTACAGTAGTGTATTGCTATCTAAGTAATAACAGGAAAACTACTGTACTCTAATTCAACCAATCACAGCGCAAAGCTATTTCTTTTTAAAAAATTTATTTTGGGTATTTATAGATCAAACCTATGGCTACCCAGGATTACTCCAATCCAATCAATCAGTTGTCTAAAGCACGGTACACACAAACGATTACAGTTGCCCCAATCCCCAACTAACATGGCTGACCGAATCGAATCGTCGACTTGCGTATGTTCACACGTCGATCATAATCGAACGGCAATCGACGGTAACTCGGTTGAATGTCAATTTCGCGCGGTATCAGAAGTAGCCAATCAGGGACGAGTAATCGCGTCATAGTCGCGCCATATTTGACGTCACACGATTTCGTGCACGCTCATTGGTTGTTTACTGACAGTTGGACGTTGGCGTTGCCGTTTTTAGAACCTCTCTATCCTCACCGACCCAACTCCAATTAACAGCGATCGAATTGATGGCATGTACACACGAACAATTTCAGGTTAGTTGCCCAAGCCAGTTGGCAATTGGGGCAACTGTAATCGTTGGTGTGTACCGTGCTTTACACAAGTTCACCCATTCAACCAATGACAGTGCACAACTCAAATCTACTGTGCGTGACACATTTTTTATTTTCTTAATTTTTATTTATTTATTCCATATAAATCTTACCAGTGATGCCAATGTGATCAACCATAGAATCCCAATCCAACCAATTACAGACCAGGACGACTCCAATTCAACTAGTGATTGACTAAGACGATTCCAATCCAACCAATTACAGACCAGGACGAGTCCAATTCAACTAGTGATTGACTAAGACGATTCCAATCCAACCAATTACAGACCAGGACGAGTCCAATTCAACTAGTGATTGACCAAGACGATTCCAATCCAACCAATAACAGACCAGGATGACTCCAATTCAACTAGTGATTGACTAAGACGATTCCAATCCTACCAATAACAGACCAGGGCGACTCCAATCCAACCAATTACAGACCAGGACGACTCCAATTCAACCAATAACAGATCAAGACAACTCCAATCCAACCAATTACAGACCAAGACGACTCCAATCCAACCTGTACAGTGCAGGACTACAATAAACTCTTAACTTGCCGTATTTACTCGATTCGACCAAGTTGATGCATCGGACTTTACTAAAAATCGACTCTCTTCGATTCTGTAACGTAGGCTTTACGCACTTTATGGAATATTATTTTTGAGTTTTGTTAAATCACTTAATTATTAATTTGCCTCAAATTACCTACATGTATTACTTATTTTGATATTTTCAATTTATGGTGAATCAGTTTTTAAGTTTTATTTCTATGTATATTGTTGTATAGTTAGATCCAGCAAAGAAGAAGTTCTTCTACCAACTAATAAATAATAAATAATTATAATTGAAAAAAATTAATAATTTTTCAAATCTTTGGTAGCCCTAATATGGAGCTCATTTTTGAACATTAAGAGCTTCATAAATTTTGGCCTGAAAAAACATAACCCTTGAAATATCACCACTATAATACGAATATAACGGTGAATTTGTGTTTGTTAGGCCTATGTTGGTACTCGGTAGACGATCTTTTTCTTTTGTGTATTCAAGCATATTAGAGAAGTTTTTATATTCATTTAGTTATTGTGTTTTTTTATTTGCTGTGCTCGAGCTATTGTGTGTATTTTTCACTCCGATTCCTTTAAAGCGGAACTTCCATGAACGTGAAATACGCAAAGCAGATATTTTAGTCGCCATGTTGGAAGAACGACCAATCAGTGATGAGAGCAATGCGGTTTCCGAGTGTTGAGCTCGGCCCAACTTTATCGCTGAGCGAAAGTGAAACGCTAACCGCACTTATGGACAAACAGCCCAACAGATTGTGGGTATAAATGACTATAAGCACATTAGGTCCTATCTTGCTCGCACACCTTTCTGAAATATCTTGGTCGTTGTTCCATACTGAATTGATGAATAATTTAATTTTCTGTTTTGTAATTGTGATTTAAGGTTTTGTGATTTTTCTGTGAATTGTTAAAATAAAAACTTACTAATGAGGTTTCACTGAGAGGGAAATGTTTGAAATAACCAATCGGAGTAACTCGAGGTGTAGGCCTATATCCAGGTGACCCATTGGCAATTGATAAAGACATGTTAACTTGGCTTTAATTTTTTCTTTTCATATAGTATTTAGAATTTGTAAAGTAGCACTTCGGTGCATCTATTATTTTGAAACATTGTATTTTGTGGCGTAATAACATTCTATAGCGTAAAAACAGTACGGTACCCTTGAAACCATTAAATAGCATACAGTAGGCAAGCAAGTGGAACACTCAAATTGATGGTTTCTGTAAAATGGTGTAGGTTAAACCTACGCCTCATCTGCCGCCTTCATCTGCAGATATGCTCTGGGTTTTCAAAATTCCTTAACTGACTCCACCCATTTACTTCCCAATTGATATATTTTGCAGAAAATAGCATCTGATGCTTTTATTCCAAATATAGCATAAATATCGCCAATACATTGAAACGTAGCAGCTTCAGATGTTTGTAGCGCTTTGTCGTCTTTTCAAAAACATGATCAAACAACATCAAATGTATTGAAACATGAAGAAATATCAGACAAATATGATTCAAAGAACTTTCAGATTTTGTCGCTTTTATAGCAATTGCTATTTTTACATGTGTACCGATTATTAGGCCACACCTACCATCAGTTGCTGATTGTTTTCTATAAGGGAATTAGGATGAGGGTAATCTAGCGGCAAGGTATGGTCAAGGACATCAATACCATGGATGAAATTCATGTAAAACCTGTTTATATATATATATATATATATATATATATATATATATATACGGTAGCAATAAAAATAAACAACTAAAAATTGAGATGTGTCTTATTTTTATAATGCCGGCACATGCAGCATAGTGGTTGAAACGCTCACTTCGTGTGATCCGGGAGGTTAAGGGGCATATCGGATCTGGTTTGATCCCCGCTAACATCCATCTTTACAGGGTTTTTCGTGATTTCCCTCTGTAGTCTAGGCTAATGCTGGGATGGTTCCTACTATATAGACCATGACTGCTTCCTTCCCATAACCTAAGAAACCTTCATATCATCATCTCACTAATCATTCGTCCGACGCTAATAGATCTTAGTTATCATTAAAGTGCGTCGTAAAACCCAATATATAGGATATATATATATATATATATATATATATATATATATATATATATATATATATATATATATATATATATATATATATATATATATATATATATATATATATATATATATATATATATATATATATATATATATATATATATATATATATATATATATATATATATATATATATATATATATATATATATATATATATATATATATATATATATATATATATATATATATATATATATATATATATATATATATATATATATATATATATATATATATATATATATATATATATATATATATATATATATATATATATATATATATATATATATATATATATATATATATATATATATATATATATATATATATATATATATATATATATATATATATATATATATATATATATATATATATATATATATATATATATATATATATATATATATATATATATATATATATATATATATATGTGCGCTAAATGACCTCGCTGTCGATGCGCCTCAAAACCCTAATATTCATTCATATATATATATATATATATATATATATATATATATATATATATATATATATATATATATATATATATATATATATATATATATATATATATATATATACATATATATATATATATATATATAAATTATTCATTTTCAAATATAAGTTCAATTTTTAGGTGACTTCTTATTGAAAAGAGAAACCTCGGACAGCTCTCAAATCAAAGAGGGATAGGGTTAGATGTGCAATTGCAAGAGTTTTTAAATACAATAATTAAATAAATAGTAACAAGAAAATAAGAGGAAGCAGAGCAGCAAAATTTATCAAAATTTTGTCAATTCAGGTGACTGTTGCTGCAGCTGAGCCGACGTGAACGCAATTTTGTAAGCCATCAGTTAAATAATAGTTGTTTATATAAATATATATAAGACCATGTCATGGTATACATGATTGCCTTTTGACACATAATAATAATCAAATACAAAATTAATGAAGTAGAAAAAACACACAATAATAATAAATCACACATGAATGATTGATAAAAAAATTATTGTAGAGAATAATGAGAGAGTAATAAACAGTAGCCTGATATTAAAAAGTATTAATATGAACAGAGATATGTAAATAATATAAAAATAATTTTAAAAAAGAAGAATAATTATGCTAAGAATGTGATGAGTAGGCCTACAAATGGTTTCTCAAAATGGCAATATTGACTAGGAAAACGCTATATACGCGTTGTTAGACGAGCGGAAAGTAATAGCATGTCGATTTCTTTGCCAAACTTTTGCCTACATTCACCAATTGGGTAACATTTTAGTTATAAATGGGTAAAAACGGCTTCGTGTGGTACCAATTTAGCACATTTCATGTTTTTTCTTCAAAATGGCTCACCCGATCAAGCTGAGAATTTACAGAAATGTGTATCAAGATGTTATTAAACTTCACACAAAATTTCATTTTTTTTGAAAATAAATGTTTTTTAATTTTTTTTCCGCCGTGTTATTCTAATGGGTATTTTTGAAATTTCTAAAATTCATAAAAAAAAGTTGCTATCCGATAATGCCACAAAAATATACAGATCTAAGCTAGATGAGGAACCACGATAAAAAAGTTTTAAGTTGATAGCTGTAGCCGTTTGACCTGTGGAGAACCGAAAAAAAACATGAAAAAAAAAAAAACGAACACTAATTTTTTTCAGTATGTCAAATTGAATCCTCGCTAAAGCTCGTCTAATTACTAATTATTCAAATTTTCTCAAACAAACCCAAAAGTACCAACATCTTCAATTAATGAGCTCTTGGACTGATTTAATGTTGATAAAACCGGCCCTAAGTCTAGGATTGGTATTCGATTTCTCCCCAATCTAACTCACTCCTTCACAATACAGTTTATAGCGTTGTCCTTGCTCAATTGTCGCCGTGTTTGAATCACAAAGTCAGTTTGTTTTTATTTGGAAGTTTGTCAAATTTTCGTTTCCTTGATAGGAATCTGGGGTTAACACACTTCATGGGAGCCAGCCAGGTAGGCCTAACTGCACATTATAATGAGAATTTACCAAATGAAGGATGATTATTGTTCGCTTGACGACCCCACCAACAGCTGGGCTATATGGGGGTACGACAGTATGGGTTGGGATGTGGTCGTCTGGTCGTAAAGAAGGGAATTCTGCCCGAGTATCTAAATGAAAGAGTAGTACAGAGATATGAAGTACATGAACATGGAGTAAGAAATTGTCACAAAACGTATTATGAATTTAAAGAGAATAAGGGAAATAGTGATACAGTGCTACATAATTAGATAAGCGTAGCGAAGATTCCATTTCACATGCCGAAAAAAATGGTCTTGGTTTTTATGTTTTTTTTTTTTTTTTTTAATTTTGTGCGCGGCATACAGGTCAGGAAAAAATACCAATCGAATTGAAACTTTTTCTACATATTTCTGTCATACCAGAATAGACTGGGATTGTTATTCAGAGAAATCGGTCCGAAGGTTTTTCCGGAAAAAAATCGTGAAGTTAGAAAAATCCTCGAAAGAATAACCCAGAGGAAAAATACTTGAAAACAAGAATTTTTCAAAAGCTCTCAAATTTTCACCAAATATGAACAATACTATTATACACTTTTTCAGAGAGTTTTGCAACAATCGGATGAGAAATAACAAAGAAAACGCAATAAAAGTGTACATTTTATTGAATATTTGGATCAATTAGTTTTGCAAAGCGTATATGCGACAGGTTGCAGCACTATAAATATCAACAAGTTGCAGGTGAGGTTTTTGAACGTTTGAAGTAATTCAAGGTCCGTAGATGTAAATTGAGCTGACAGAATATTTTTCATTCTACATTTCCATACTTCTAAGCTCATCTCACAACGCGAATGAATCCCGCGTTTTCCTAGTGGAATGAAAATGTATGAAAATCTACCAGTATCTGTGCAAAATGTTCGAGACATCATGGAATTTAAAAGAGAATGTAGTAAATGGATAGTAGCACATGTAAATAGATTTGATAGACATAATGACCTGGCAGGATACCTTTGATCAAGTTAGAATGAGTTGTATTATGTATTTCTTATTATATCATTATTATTATTATGTACTGACATATAGCTATTTATGCTGAATAAAGACATTCTTACTTTCTTTAACATTCGACCATGGCGGGAATCGAACCCCGGTCTCCCGAATGACGGTTCAGTGTGTTACCACTCGGCCACGCGTCTCGATTAGATCCTTTTTAAGGACATCACAAACCTGAATATATAGATTTTCATGAAAAATGAGAATATTCATTTTCCTAATTTTAGAGAAAACTAGAAAATTATCAGTAGTCATGAATGGGGCTAGATTGAATGTCGAGAAATTCTCTTTCTTGAATAGGACAAGTAGGGACTGGAATGGGCCTAGTGGAAGTGTTTTTGAAGGGGATGAAATTGGGTTGAAGTTATTCCGTCAGAGGGTTAGGGAGATGGTGGGATAGGGGTAGTTAGGGAACTTGCCACCGCATATTTATGTGCAATTGCAAGAGTTTAAATAATAATACAAAATAATAATAATCTCTATTCCAGAAATCATAATCAATGTTTTTCACCTCCAGAGATCATGAGTTTTGACGTAGGTCGTAAACATTACCGATTCTGTATATAAACATGAACAGAATCGAGTGATGTCTACGTCACAACTCAGAAAAAGGGGCGAGTCCTAGAGAACCAAAAAAAAAAAAAAAATTGATTATAATTTCTGAAATTCAGATGATGATTTCTATTTTTCTCTATAACATTAACAAAATGAATATTGTCGTAACTATTTTTTCCTATTTTTATTTATATTGGGTTTAACGACGCACTGTACTGATGACTACGATCTATTGGCGTCGGTGGATGATGAATGAGATGATGGGATGATGAGATGAAAGGTTATTTCATTACGTGTTTTTGGATGGTGGGAAGGAGTCGGTCATGGCCTGTTGTTAAGGAACCATCCCAGTATTGACCTGAACGACAGAGAGAAACCACGAAAAACCCCTGTCAGGATGGTCGACCATGGCGGGAATGGAACCCCAGTCTCCTGAATGACAGTTCAGTGTTATAACCACTCGACCACACGTCTCAGTATGAATCAGTTAAAAGAAGTCCATCAAGGTTATAGGCTTCTGTCAAGTAATGACAAACAATAGTTACCATAGCAATACAGTGAACTGGTGGACTACCAAATATTCTGATTGGTCAATTCCAAAAGACCATTTTCGAAATGAATGAACCATCTAGCGGCGATCGTTCGAACTAGAACGGGATGTTATTACCCGAGCTCGAAAGTCCTATGCTGCCAATGCTATTTAGCACTATTGATTTATATTATTGTGCGTTACAGTGAACGTATCAAGTTATAATATGATAGTAGTTTCATCATTTATATGTTTACTATATACTGAGAGATTTACACACTGTCAGAGTGAGTAAGATAAGAGATAGTGCAAGTTATATATCTTAATGCTTTGCCTTTAACTCTATGGATAAGCGGGCTGACTTTTTGAACAGTACTAAAACTCAGAATGCAATACCAGTGATCTCGGCTTCTAGGAGGCGTGACGCGCCTGCGCATTGAATAATGAAAATGGTCTATTGGTGGGGATTGTTGTCTATCTCTTTCAACAATGAGTGACGTCACTTGACAGAAGCCTATAGAATTGGATGGCCTATAATTAATTGTTTCTATATATTGTGTATTAGTATGCCTATAGTGTTGGGGTGGTAAGATCGCCCTTGTGGTGCCCCGTCCGAACGATCCTATCTTTCATTCAAGTCTCAATAGCATCAACCACAATTACCCACTTGGTGACGTCAAATATCAGAGCCACATCGAAATTTAGGATTCTTTAATGTAAATTTTAATGACATATTATAATCAAGAAGACCGTTTTCGGACACCTCTTGTCCGAATGTGTCTAAGAATAGAATTGTGGGTAATGCTATTGGGGAACAATGATTTTGTATCATGTTTCAATGTTTAAGGAATCATTCTCACTCACATTTTTTCTTTTTTCTACAATTCTAGAAGCTGAATATGTTGTTCTTATTTCGAATATATTATTTGATTATTTATCAGACGACTAGATTTTGCACAGGAATTATTATAAATTTTGTGACCTTGACACTCATTTTTCAATGGATAATGCAGGCTTCAAACCATCACTTTTCACTTCAACTGCGTTTCACTTCTAACGTTTTTATTTTCCGTACAAATGCCCATTTTTCTTGAGATTAGAGTTACACAAAAATATGAAATAATTCCAGTCAATTAGTACATAATGTCAATTAGTGCACTCATATTCCGACGAAAAGATTCTCCGATATGTTATGATTTTCTGCATAGCAAAAAAAAAGGTGTATTAAATTGCATTTAAAAATGTTAGTATGCTGATATTAATTAAAAATATCATGAATGGGGCACCATAAACAAATTCATCAGTCCAAGTTTTGATTACATATATCTGTCAATATGGAGAAAAAAGTGCCTTTTTTTTTCGCGCTCCGTGGTCAAACGAAGATTCAAAATCAGTTGAAACTTGGCATACACAAGTGTCCTTATCTAACTCGATATTGTATAGTTTTGAGGCGCAATCGGTTCAACCACTTCTGAGAAAACTGATTTCAAATTTTTAAAAAATTTCATAAGAATAACCCAGAGAAAAAAATTCGTTAAAAATATTTCATCCGAGAGAATTCAAATTCTCAAGAAATCTTAATATAATAATGATACACATTATTCCAAACTTTCACTCAAATCGGATCAGCCGTTTTTATGTAAGAAAATATATGATGTAATTTTTGTAAATCACTCAAAGCTATTAAGATACCTTTAAATTCAAGCAACAGGTGTCACCAATTGATTGGAAACGATTAAAACAACGCCTTCTTCATTATCATATAAATTGATTGGGACATAGAATGGCAGTGACTTAATTGTTTGGATCTCAAGCTGTATTCAAATAACCAATCCAAAGATACAAGTTGATAAAAGTAGCTTATCCATCAACGCGAAAACACATAACGCGTTTGCCTAGTTTATAATTATAATGTTTGAGGGGATGTCAACCGTTTTAAAGACAGCGTTTGCAATGCGTTATTTA
Source organism: Brachyptera risi (assembly GCA_964007535.1). Taxonomy (NCBI): domain Eukaryota; kingdom Metazoa; phylum Arthropoda; class Insecta; order Plecoptera; family Taeniopterygidae; genus Brachyptera; species Brachyptera risi. The sequence continues at coordinate 13,282,595 of OZ023339.1, read as the reverse complement.
CCCCTTTTTCCAGCTTCTGAATGAGCTATCGATTGACCACACATCAACAGCTAATACGTGTCAGTTGATTGGAAGCCTTATCGCTGCTCGCAATGACGTCATTCCCTACTAACTGACACTTTAGCCTCTTATTGGGCTTCCGTTAAGTTGCTTATTGCAAGTCAACAGACCGTCTTAGATTCTGGACACATTTCAAGGCATGAAAACTATACTAGTATAATATACACTAAAGAGCACTGAGACGAGTGGTCGAGTGGCTAGCACATTGAACCGTCATACAGAAGATCGGGGTTTGATTCCCGCCATGGTCTACCATCCTGACAGGGGTTCATTATGGTTTTTCTCAGTCGTTATAGTCAATACTGGGATGGTTCTTTAACAACAGGCCACAATCGACTCCTTCCCACCATCCAAAAACACCTAAAACAATTGAATAAAATGTCCTCCGCGGAAATAAATTTCCATTATTTTTTCCCGTCTTGGGAGATCTTTTGACCATAGTTATGTTAGTTTTGTATTTGTCATAATTTTTGAAGACTGACAAATTGATATACGACAGTTTGATTCGTTTAAATCTTAGTCATGCAAGTACTGATCCGCTAACTAATGGTTAAAGGTACAAAAATAAAAGATATGTAACCAAGGAAAAGTTAATCGTTAACTATAAATCCTTAAGAGTACGCAGAGCCTGTTGATCCTGATATTCAATCAAATGTAGACTTTTATTGCGTTTTATTTGTTATTTCTCATCTGATTGTTGTCAAAATCACTGAAAATGTGCATGGGCACATACAATTTCAGGAAGAAATTTAAAGGGAGGGGGGGCAAAATATCCCAAATTCGAAAATGCACGCGTCCCAACAGGGGGGGGGGGGGTCTGATACGTAGTCTGATTCCTCCACTATCCAATATGTTAGTTTCGTCGCACCATTGTTGAAAAAAACAATTTCAATTTTTACAATGCATTTCTGCCTGATCCCACGGGGGGGGGGGGGGGGGGGAGTGCACCCCCTTGCCCCCCCCCACCCTGCCGACGTCCATGAAATGTGTACGACAGTCTTATTCACAGTCAGTGAAAATTTTAGAACTTTTGAAGTGTTTTTTAAAAAGATTTGGAAGTGTCGATGCGCACAGTGATACTTTGCGAACAAGAACCTAAAGCGCTTTTCTCAAAGGAAAAAATGGCCGAAAAATGGTAAAACGGCCCAAAGCCCGTGAGTTATGTGGACAAAGCCAGGTTGCGGACAGCAGGTTAGGTTTTTGAGGTTAGGTTAGTGTAATTATAACATTTTAGGCCTATCACTAATTTAATTTGTGCATTTTGTTTAATGATCAATTTTACATCTGCTGTCAAGGGAAAGAAGTGATCATTGCCTAAGAGACTTAGTTTAAAGTGGAAGATATCAACATTCGTGTGTTTATACTGAAAGACTTTTATCTACGGTGAATAATTATGGTCACAGACAGCGCAGTCCTGGTGTTGAAGTTCATCAGTTTTAAATGATCAAAATGGGGTGGTAAGATCGCCCTTGTGGTGCCCCGTCCAAACGATCCTATCTTTCATCCATAGCCTTAATTGGGGAACAATGATTTTGTATCAAGTTTCGATGTTATTGAAAAAAAAAAAAAAGGTTAGTGTCCAAACCTCGCGTATACCGCCGGCAGGCGGAACGGAGCCGGATGCTTGTCGCACATTTTACTTAGCAAATAAGGCCAGCTAAAAGATAATCCCTCCTAGATATTCTCTCTTACATGGTGAGAGTGGTTTCAATGTCCGCGAGTGTACTGTAAAGAGTTTGGCCGAATGTTTCCGTGTACGTGAGTGTACTGTAAAGAGTTTGGCTGAACGTTAAGCAGGATTGTGTAGATTAGTGGCTACATGTGCCGGTCAGTCAAACAAGAGAGCCGAGCTAGGCAGCACTTGCTGCCTCCAACTTGCAGTAAACGGTAGTAAACGGCAGTAAACGTGCATGAACAATGCAATGAACGTGCAGTAAACGGCAGTAAACGGCAGTAAAAGTGCAGTAAACGGCAGTAAACGGCAGTGAACGTGCAGTAAACGGCAGTGAAGGCGCAGTAAACGTGTAGTAACAATGCAATGAACATGCAGTAAACATACAGTAAACGTGCAATAAACGGCAGTAAAAGTGCAGTAAACGTACAGTAAACGGCAGTAAACGTGCAGTATACGGCAGTGAACATGCAGTAAAGTGCAATAAACGGCAGTAAAAGTGCAGTAAACGGCAGTAAACGTGCAGTAAACGTTCAGTGAGTTCAAGTTTAAGTTTAAAATTCCAAAGAAATTTAAATTAAAGTTCAAATTTCTCTAGTTTGAAGTTTTTCGTGGTTTCCCTCTGTCGTTCAGGTTGATACTGGGATGGTCCCTTAACAACAGGCCACGACCGACTCCTTCCCATTATTCAAAAACACTTGATATAATAACCTTTCATCACATCATCCCACCATCTCATATATCATTCACCGACGCCAATAGATCTCTGTCATCAGTACAGTGCGTCGTTAAACCCGATATAAATGAACGTACCCGTGTTGCATAGAAGACGGCTCGACTTATATTTGCAAGAGATGTAATATATGTATTTATATATTCATTACTATATTTAGTTCTCCTGAATATTTCATCAGAACAATAGACTTATTTATATAGTATGGTACATCTTGTTATATACTACTAGGCAAATGCGAAATATGCGTTGTAAGATGAGCGAGATATCTGAATAAGGTATAATAACAGTCCTACATTTGCTACTTTATCGACTCTGGTATTCTACACACTTTGTCCTTCATTTAATTGCTACTTTATCTTCTCTGGTATTCTACACACCTTGACGAATATGAAGAATATTTAATGCTTGGGCAAATATCGAATCTAGGAAGCAGTGAATCTTGAATCATTTCCATATATTTGATGTATAAAAACAGTTATTTGATTTTTTTTCTTCGAAACGGCTTGTTCGAATTGCTTACAAAATGGTGGTTATGTGTATCATTCATGTTTGAACACTCGGAGAAAATTTTATTTTTTACGGAGAGGTTTCATTTTTTCAAATTTACTCACCCAGCCTAATCTTATGGGGTTTTTAAAAACTTTGACATGATATTTCTCAAAATCTAATCGACCGATTCATTCCAAAAACTATACAGTTCCAAGTTGTAAAAGTTTGCCCGTACAAAAAAAGTTTCATGTTGATCAGTCAAACCCTGCGACCTGTGCAGTGCCCACAAACAAAAAAAAAACAAAAAAAAAATCATGAAGACAAAAAATTAGCCCTATAAGAGTGAAATGGAATCTTCGCTACGCTCATCTAATAAGCTTTACATATGCAATATTTGTAGTTCCAAAATACACTGTACGCAGTCATTTAAATAACATATACGTTTCAACGCAATTGACAGGCCACGACCGCTTCCTTCCCAATATCCAAAAACACCTGATACAGAATAACTTTTCAACTCAACTTCCCATCATCTCATGCATCTATTTATTTTGTATCCATTTTTTCTGTATTCATTTTGCATTTTACTTTTTTATTTTTATTTATTCCTTATTATATATTATTTTTTATATATTTATATTTATATATTTATATATTCATTTATTTTTTCAGATATATTTGATATATATTATTTTTTATTTATTCCTAGGACTGAATAACATAAAAAATATTGTTCATATGAAATGATTGACTTTATCGTTTTTTCTCTTATTGCTTCAATAAATACACATAAATTACAAATTTGACATTCACTTGTCAATTTCCACAAAGCCCTGCAAGGGCTCAACTGTGGCGTTATAACTGATATAATTGGATGAGCGTAGCGAAGACTCAACTTCACTGTACTTGAAAAATCGAATGTGTTTTTTTTTTTTTCGTTTTTTTGTTCGCGCTCTACAGGTCAAACAGAAATTCAGAGCATAATGAAACTTGGCACACACATGAACCCCTATCTGACTTGATGCTGTATAGTTTTGAGGCAAAATCGGTTCAACAATTCTTGAGATAAATCATTTTGAAGTTTTCAAAAAACCTATATGAATAAGCCAGGCGGAAAAAATGACAAAGTGAATGTTCTCCGAAATTTTTCAAATTTTCACAGAACTCGAAAAACATAATAATACACATTATTACGGACTTTTACAATAATCGGATGTGAAGTTTCGGAGTAAAAAATTAAAAAATGCGATTTTCATTTATTTAATTACTTCATTTTTTTTATTCGCTCATCCATTAACGCGGAAACACATAACGCGTTTTCCTAGTAATATACTGATGATTAGTCATTGAAAGTTGAAATTCCTTTTATTTTGCAGTATAGTTCAAGTGCATCAAGTGTGTTCACAAAAAAAACCACAAAGCCTGATTCAGGCTTATCTGTGGAATAAATACGAAAAAAATACAATGTACATGAAGTATGAATTATGGTGAAACGGATAAAACAAACAATTAAGTTATGAGTAATGAACGAATTGATTTATATTTGGATATATGAAATGATAGTGATGATCCATATGATAATAACATTTAATCTAATGATTGAAAAATGAAAACCAAGGTCCACACAATATTTGAGTGTCACAATAATGAAACATAATACTTATGATTATAAAAGAGTAATTACAACGAAAAAAAAGTTTGAAGTTTCTTATCTTGGAAAAGAACAAGACAAATCATAACAATTAATTAAATAAAATATGGTTCAATTTTCTAAATAATAAATTCTTCTGATATTTGTATTTCTAACGACCAAACTCAAATTATAATCAATAATAATAATAATAAGAAGAAGAAAAATTTGTAAAGATTTTTTTTTTTAATTTTTTTTTTATTGATTCCAAATAAAAGCGTCACAACAATAAAGGGTACTCTTGTGAGGTTCCACGAAACCCTCATGGGGTTTATCTGTGGAGATATATAATAACAATTCACTTAAATGTAATGCAATGAAAAAAATAAAATACCTTCCTGATAATAATATAATTATAATTATAATTATAATTTCGAGATGATTTCTAGTTATCTTTGAAATTAGAGAAATAATTACTGTCAATATTAATAAGAATCTAGTTTCAGGGTTGTGAACGTTCTCATACTTAATAAACATAATCCAATATGTTATTATTATTACTGGGAAAACGCTATATACGCGTTGTTGGACGAGCGGATAGTAATAGTATGTCGACTTTAATGGCCAAACTTTTGCCCACATTCGCCAATTGGGTGACATTCGAGTTATAAATGGGTGAAAACTGCTTCGAGTGGTACCAATTTAGCACATTTTATGTTTTTTCTTCGAAATGACTCACCCGATCAAGCTGAATGTTCTCAGAAATGTGTATCATAATGTAACTCAACTAACGCAAAATTTCATTTTTTTGGAAAATAAAAATATTTTCTTTTTTTTCCGCTGTGTTATTCTAGTAGGTATTTTTGAAATTTCTAAAATTCCTAAAATAAAATTTACCACCCGATAATGCCACAAAACTTTACAGATCTAAGTTAGATGAAGAACCATAACGAAAAAAAGTTTGAAGTTGATAGCTGCGCAGTCGTTTGACCCGTGGAGAACCGATAAAAAAACATAAGAAAAAACATAAAAACGAACACCAATTTTTTTCAGTATGTCAAATTGAATCCTCGCTAAAGATCGTATAATTATATTATTATCTTTCAATTATTATTATTATATATTTATAATCGTCTTTTCCCCTCCCACTCCAGTTCTCTTGCTCTTGCTGTACCAAAGCTTTGAACAATTTCAAATTCGATTTTTCAAATCTCACAAATACATCATATTATCATCTACACTATTCCAGTCTCTCACCGTCCAATTCATGAAAGACAATTTTTTCGCAACTTTCTTGAAACATCATTCTCTGACGCCAATAGATCCTAATCATCAGTAGAGCACGTCACTTAACCCAATATAAATAAATGAATAAGCCATAAAAACACATTTCTAAATCTACATAAACAACTCAATGATGACCTACTAAGATCAAACAAACAAACAAAGCTTTGTTTGTTTCTTATGTTTATTCCTGTTTATTTATCCAGGAAGTACAAAGACGGCATCTGGACTAGAATTAATAGGGAATTAAGCTCGTCGATGCAAATTAACGATAAACGGTTGACAGTTCGAGACTATCGTTCGATGATGTTAGAGGATAGGGGGAACGGTCGTTCGTAAACACATATATTAATTAGAAAGAATGTTGGCTGAGGGTTTGTAATTTCTTGCCAAAATCATTATTTACCGAAATAAAAAAGACACAGTTTTTGTAAATGGCGCATAAACAGATGAGATTGTTTTAAAGAAGTTTTCTGACTATGATAGAATTAAATTAAATTCATTTTTATCAACGTGGTAAGATTGTCACCGAGTCGATGTTCCCCAATTGAAGCTGATAATGTTGAGGTAGGATCGTTGGGACGAGGCACCACAAGGGCGTTCCTAACAATGATGAATTAAAATAACTCAATTAATCAATATAGGCTGTGAATAGTAAACCAATATATACAGAAAAATTGAGCAATTCAATGAATTATTCTGGGAAGAAGGGATTTCCATTCTTTATATTATTGATTTTGATATTTCATTTTTATCCAATTTCATTCTTATTTCATTCTCATTCCATTATTCTCATTCAATTCTAAATAAATTCTAAATCAATTCTATTCCATTCTTATCCTATTTAATTCCATTCCATTCTCATTTAATTTCACTACTTTCTTATTCCATTCCCTTCCTATTCCATTTCCTTATTTTTCCATCCCTTTCCATTTTTATTCCATTCTTATTCCATTCTCATCCCATTCCATTCTTCTTTTCATCTTCAACTCATGATTCATTCTATTATCACGACCAAATAATCGAACATCAAATGAAGCGAATCAAACTGAAAAATTAAACCAATCACAAATTGTCTAAGTCGATTGACTAAGTCGATTGACTAAGTCGATTGTCTAAGTCGACTATTTCGCCAAATCCACTCCCATGCACTCTTTTAAAATATAAAATATATATATATATATATATATATATAATATATATATATATATATACATATATATATATATATATATATATATATATATATATATATATATATATATATATATATATATATATATATATGTATATATATATATATATATATATATATATATATATATATATATATATATATTTATATATATATATATAATTCTATCATTTTATTATTATTCATTTATTTAATATTATTTTATCGATTGATTGATTGATTGATTATTGTTTGCTTAACGACCCCACCAACAGCTAGGTTATACGGGGGTACGAATGAGCAGATGATTATGAAACTATGAAGTGTTGGTGAGTGAAAGGACATTTACAGAAACCCATGCCTTATGCGGGATTCGAACCCACGCCTAACGGTGACTTCAGTTTCTGAAGCAGTGCCTCAGCTGACCGAGCTACCGAGGGTGGCATCATTTTATCATATTATTTTTATATTACTATATATTATTACATATTAAATTATTTTCAAACATCTATACTGAATTTATTTTCAAATTATATGAATAAAACCACTCGCTCAATCTTGATATTGAAAGTGTACACCGTTTTCCTCAGTTTGACAATGTATGTCGTGGCTGCTACGGTGCTCACTCTGAACATACAGTCGTGTAGTTGAGGTTCGCTGTAACGGATTATACTTGCTCCTGCCAGGGAGGCTGGGAACAAATCAATATCACAGACGAGCTCTCACGTGTACACTCACCTACCAACAAAACAATGACAAAACAATGACAGAAAAAAAAATTAAATACGACATTTGATGACTAATTGTATAATGTGTATAGTTCTCATCACTATATAGAATATTTTTATATAAAATATTATAATTATGTAGTAAAAAAGTACGCTTATAAATCTTGAAGAGGAATAAATAAACGGACAACTAGTCAAACTAATTTTAATTGTGATGATTTTTTTATTGTTCTTTTCAAGTTTAATAATACTTAACGACCCTCACCAACAGCTAAATTATTTGGGGTGTAAATGAGCAGGTGATCATAATGCTATATGAACTGTGATGATAAAGTGAAAGGACTTTAAAAAAAAAACATGACCTAAGCGGGATTCAAACCTATGTCACACTAATTCTTTATTATAATTATTAATATATATTTTTTTTGAATATTTCTTCAAAATTGAAACTCAAATAATGATCTACATTATATGGGACACAGTGAAGATATCAAAATAGAAAATTATGTATAGATGTGAGAAAGGAATAATAAAAACTGTATGAATTTTAATTTTTCATAATTTTTTGCACTATGGAAATTTGACTTTGAAAGATTGTTATTTTTTAATATTGAAAAATAAATAAGTGGCTAGCACACTGAACCGTCATTCAGGAGGCTGGGGTTCGATTCCCGGCACGGTCGACTATCCTGACATTTTTTTTTCGTGGTTTCTCTCTGTCGTTCAGGTCAATTCTGGGATGGTTTCTTAACATCAGGCCACGACCGACTCCTTCCCACTATCAAAAAATACATAATAGAATAATCTCTCATCTCATCATCTGATATATCATTCATCCGACGCCAATAGATTTAAGTTATCATCAGAATGGAGAATAAAACGGAAGTTAGCAACCCTCTGAATCAGTCAAATAACTGTGAAAAAAAGTTGAAGAAACGCCACGTTTTAGTTCAATACATGTTAGGGTCAAATTACTCTCATTATAGGCCTACTACACTATTACATCTTGACCATTATATTATTTTATGCTAGTCTTTCTTCATCTACTTTTTTCATCTTCTGTAAAAATTGAAGTATGGATCAATATATTATAAATTAAACGTTACGACTTGTAAATGGGAAATACAAACTGTATAAGAGATGTAGAACTAAACTAAAATAACAGTACGCAGTTAAACCGAATATAATAATGAAAAAATAATTCAAGGATTGAATCCGAGGATGCGATATGAATAAAAATAATTGAATATACCTATATTGAAACCGCGAGTGTGCCCATATCCCCCCCTCCCCCCCCTCCCCCCCCTCCCCCCCCCCCCCTTCCCCCCACACGATGTAGTGATACCAACATATTTCATCATGATATAATGAAGATGGTCCAACTCCCATACTGATAACATGGAAGGTATTTGTGGTTTCTAGCGGTCAGTTCAGAGCAAATCGTCCCGATTGCCTGTCACAATTTAGCGGATTCCCTTGTGAACTAGATGTGTATAAGAGTGGCTACGGTACCGGTGGCATTGAACAGCATTGTTGATCGTGTGTAGTTCGATATGAAAGCGATAGTTGCGCTGCGAGCAAATGGGACCCGGTCCGGATTCACAAAGAGTCCTATCTTTGGGACGTCTTATGTTAGGACCATTTTACTGAGTTGGGGCCAGTATTGGTCCCAACTCAGTAAAATCGTCCCAACTTGAGACCAATATTAGTCCTATAACTCTCTAAAATGGTCTCTACTTAAGATCAATATTGGTCCTAATTTTGTGAAACGGTTCCAACTTAAGTCCAATATCAGACCCAACTCTGTGAATTGGTCCCAACTTGAGACCAATATTGGATTCAACTCTGTGAATTAGTCCCAACTTGGACCAATATTGGATTCAACTCTGTGAATTAGTCCCAACTTGGACCAATATTGATCCCAATTCTGTGAAACGGTTCTAACTTAAGTCCAATATCGGACCCAACTCTGTAAATTGGTTTCAACTTAAGTCCCATATTGGTCCTTTCTCAGTGAAATAGTCCCAACTTGGACCAATATTGGATTCAACTCTGTAAATTGGTCCCAACTTGAGACCAATATTGGCCCTAATTCTGTAAAACGGTTCCAACTTAAGTCCAATATCGGACCCAACTTTGTAAATTGGTCCTAACTTAAGTCCAATATCAGACCCAACTCTGTAAATTGGTCCCAACTTGAGTCCCATATTGGTCGTTTCTCAGTGAAATGGTCCCAACTTAGTACGTCCTAAAGATAGGACTGGAACTGGCCCCGGAAATACGTCACTTTGAAGACGCGAATGAGTACACCTTCTTTCTATCATGATACATGATTGATGGATTATGATTATAATTTGCTCAACGACCCCAACAACAGCTAGGTTATACGGGGGTGCGAACAGGTAATTATGAAACTATGAAGCGATGATAAGTGAAAGGACATTTACAGAAACCCATGCCTTAAGCGGGACTCTAACTCACGCCCAACTGTAACTTCAGTTTCTGAAGCAGTGCCTCAGCTGACCGAGCTACCAAGACAGTCTGACCGGCACAGTAGCTGAGTAGTTAGCGCACTTGCTTCATGTGACCCGGGAGGTGAAGGGACATATCGGACCCGGTTCGATCCCCGCCACCGTCCATCTTTACAGGGGTTTTTCGTGGTTTCCCTCTGTAGTCTTGGCTAATGCCGGGATGGTTCCCACAATATAGGCCACGACCGCTTCCTTCCCACTATCCTTCCCATTACCCATAAAACCTTCATCTCATCATCCCATCATCTCATTAATCATTCATCCGACGCCAATAGATCTTAGTCATCATTACAGTGCGTCGTTAAACCCAATATAAAATAAAAATAAACAAGACAGTGTGTTGGTATCAGTGGATCGTGGTGCGAGTGTACCGCTCCCTTCAGCTGGGGTTGTAGTACACAAGGGTAGTAGAGCCAGTAGTAGGCTAGACGCTGAGAGCTGAGCATCGTTCTACACGCAGCAGACGTATTGACGGTCAATCAACACCGTGTTGACGGTAACATGACGGGCTGATTGACGGTAAGTCGAACCGTTTATTGACGGTATCTTATTTTGAACCTGGGTGGCCGCCGGCCGGTTAGCTATATATAAGACCTATCAATCAAATTAGCGTTAGTTATTATTATATTATTTTGTATTATATATACTAAATGAATTGACATGTAATAAATACATGAATATATATACATAATTATATTTTTATTTATATTATTTATCTATATATCCACTCATATTTTCATTCATATTAATAATATATAGGCCTATTTGAATATATATTTTTTTATGAAAAAACTTCTTGGCTACGATATAATATCGAGTTATTTAGGATGTTATAGAAATGCCATAAAAGATACGCCCCAACCGGGATTCGAACCCGGGACCTTCTGATCAGAAGGTCCCCGGATCTTTTATTAGGCGTATTTTTATTGCATGGCTATAACATCCTAAATATTATATATATATATATATATATATATATATATATATATATATATATATATATATATATATATATATATATGTATATATATATATATATATATATATATATATATGTGTGTGTGTGTGTGTGTATATTTATATCGGGCTTAACGACGTATTGCAATGATGACCAAGATCTATTGGCGTCGGTGAACGATGAATGACATGGTGAGAAAATGATATGAAAGATATTTTTTCGAGTTTTGGATAGTGGGAAGGAGTCGGTCGTGGCCTGTTGTTAAGGAACCATCCCAGTATCAACCTGAACGACAGAGGACGATCACAAACAAACTGTCAGGATGGTCAATCATGGCGGGAAAACTGAACGAAAACAAAATGTAGCAGAAATGTAGATGTATAGGCCTTTTCCATACGTACAACAATTGAAGCATAAGTAAAAGACTGAAAGTCTCTTTTCTACCTACCTGGTCAAACTGGTTCACACAGATATCACACGACAGAAACAGACTTTCACTTATGCTTCAAGCTCTACATGTCTGTGTGAACAGATTAGCGGTGATATATTTCTAGATTTTTTGTGTGTGGAATGAACCATTTTATGTTACCGCACGTGTACAGTTTCAGTAGCTAGAGTGCCCAACTGTTATTCAGGAGACCGGGAATCGATTCCGCCATGGTCAACCATCCTGACGGAGGTGCATCCTATTTTCCCATCAGTAGCCTATACTGATATATATATATATATATATATATATATATATATATATATATATATATATATATATATATATATATATATATATATATATATATATATGCTATAAATTGAATATTTTTGGATGAAGTTAAATAAAACTGATTATTTTAGGTAGGCCCTGTACATTTTTTTTTATTTAATCAAAATTTTATTCTCTCCAATAGTAGTACAATACATAATGATAATAGTGAATGGTAAGCAATAGAATAATAATAAACAGGTATATGAAACAAGAATTTAAATAAATAAAGAGAAGCCCGCATAAGAGTAACAAGCTCTTGTGTGCGGGCTATCTCTGAAAACAAGCTTTTGACGGTTCGTAATCACAAATAATCAAAATAACAATTGGCTTTCTTATACAAAAATTACCTTGTGATGCCAATTTTTCTGAAAATTTTTAATTTGAATAATAAAAGGTTTGAGGATATACAATAATTACATACACACATTCAATTCACATATACACATACACACATATGCATACATAGATAAATACATAATAAACTCAATAGCAAGTAGAAACAAAAAACAATTTATGTATGCCCATAATATTTCAAATGAATTGAATTAAAAGTGAAGATAGTTCTTACATACATCTCGGCCTTGTTCAGATATCCATTCTTTGATTCTGAATTTGAAGTTTTTTATATTCGGTGGTGGAATCGACTTCATTCGTGAAGGCAAAGAATTAAAAGAATTAGTTTGATTTTATTATTATTACACCACTTCATCCAAAAATATTCAATTTATAGCACATAATGAGTTGTGAACCCTTAAAGTCGAACATATATATATTTATATATATATATATATATATATATATATATATATATATATATATATATATATATATATATATATATATTTATATATATATATATATATATATATATATATATATATATATATATATATATATATATAAATATATATATATATATATATATATATATATATATATATATATATATATATATATATATATTCTCACGATTTATGTTTGAATAAAATAAGTGAAACTGGGCTGTTTTAAATCGGGATAATATTTATTTCATATATTTATCATATATTCATAATTTATTCACTATATATTTATATATATATTTATATATATATATATATATATATATATATATATATATATATATATATATATATATATATATATATATATATATATATATATATATATATATATATATATATATATATATATATATATATATATATATATATATATATATATAGGGTACATATATATATATATATATATATATATATATATATTATATATGATAATATTTAAATCGTGATCATATTTATCTCATCATGGTCTCGTCATGATATATTGAATGGTCAACGAATAATACTATCAGAACATATTATTCTCCACGATCAATTTAACGAGATAATAATGTCTTTGTTCCCAGCAATGAACGAACATATTGGGGCTGATTGACCACAGTACGGCGGTTCCCATCACATGTAAACAACAGTGGACCCCACTGTTGTAGAGATGTCTCAAAACCTGCGAGGCAAACTCAAACAACTTCTTATGTAGTCACAAAAATACGCAGGAACATCTCAAAAATCTGCGGGGTAAACCTCGACGTCTTAACATGTAGTTGGTAATTGCCCTTTTTTAGATAGAAAATTGAATTAGAACAGTTTTCAAAGAAATAATGTGATGAATCAATTAAACCGTTGAATCAAAATCTTCTATGTATTCACGTTTTCAACCAATACAAAAAAGTATAAACTTCAATTAATTTATCATTTGCGTAGCCTATTTCAATTCCAATCAATGTTTTTGTATTGATATGAACCAATAAAATTCATTCAAAGTGATGTTGTCAAGAAAATACCAGCAAAGTATTATTAGAAAGTGATATCTAGCGATATAGTTCAACACAATCATCATATTTGTGAATTGCGATCTCGGATAAAGTACTGAAGAGATGGCTGCAACAAACATAACTGAAAAACAATAACAACTTTCAACTCCGACTGCCAAGTTTTCTTATAATCGAGTGCAATGTCGGAGAACAAGTTACGCAACTGGCTGCAAGGCTCCACATTTTGCTGTTTGTGGTACGCGAGTATTTGCAGCGGGTTTCTGTTGCTGTACTGTCCGCTGTTACCGCTGTTACTGTTCAACCAACGGCTGTTTCGGAGAGCCACCGACGCCATATTTGCAGCGTGGGAAATGTACCCTGTGGTAAGTGGTCAAAATTGCATGCTCATTCAAGTATGATTTTCGAAAGGTATAATAATGTGTCTAATATTCAGCCCTGAGGGACTGCGGCTTTCTGTTTCAAAACTGTCATTCGAGAGTATAGGATCTGTTTCTCGCCAGTAGCTCATTCAGATACAAGCTGTTCGTATTTATCTCAGCCGTTGAAATAATAATTGGATGGTTCCTGCTAACGAATTTCTCATCACCTCTTCGCCATAAGTTTACAACGCAATGAATATTGAACATTGGGGCTATACGACGCGTCAACGACTGTAGTATTTCACACCCTATCAATATTAGTTCAAGACAAGATTGTGGGGATATAAATACTACTGCACAATGCGGACGAGCTGACCAGGAAAATAAATAATACGTTTACGAGAAGAAAGAAAATGAGTAGTAAAGGCGCAGAAAGGAATGACGAGATTGTCGTGATGTCGCTCCATATGTACGTGTGGCATCTAACTGATTTTGGTCTCGATACTCATTAACGACCAATTGGTCAAGGGTGAACATGAAGGTTTCGCCAGGATAGCTTTCATATTTGGAACAACGCAAACCCGGGACCCCCACCACCAAGTTGAGGTGTTAGCTGTTGTAATTCACTACGTAGGCATACTGTCATACCAAAATCGTATATCTATCCATCCTTATGCATGCATCCATTGAAGCTAAGGGTATATTGTACATTTTTCATATAGTCAATACTTGTTATCAGTTTATTGATCAATAATCATTATACTATTTTTGAAGGACCACGCGACTTTGCTGAAAAAATGTTATTTCGTTGGGGAAAAATAGGAGAATTCAATCAAATATCCTGTGTAAGTTGAAACATATTTACAATATTCTTGCTTCATACTTTCAAGAACATTACCTCCACCTGTTGCTCATCCAAAATGAATCTTACTATCTAAACATATCTTACTTGAACCTTTTCTCGAATTTATCTTCAAAAGGATATCCATGATAACCCTAATAACACTGATATTCCTGAGAAGGTACTGAGCCACTCACATGGGGCATTCTTCGCGCCTGAAGAGCGCCTCGAGACTGCCCGTGTCATGAGGGAAGTTTCATCCTATCCCTATGTTCCAGGCGATGCTGGAGTGCTTCATGGGAACGCGTATCGTGGTGACAGGAGACAAGATACTCCCTCAGGATCGCGCCATCTTGGTCATGAATCATCGCACCAGACTCGACTGGAACTTCTTGTGGGCCGCCATGTTCCATGCTTGCCAACCTCTCGCACATCGACTCAAGTTCGTGCTGAAAGCACCGATACGACACGTGCCAGGTCCAGGTATACCAACTATTTGAACTGATTTCATGACGACAAATATCATTCATGCGAGAATCGGTAGGAAAGGATGATTTATATCAACCTCTTTTCCAGTACTACTCAATTGCAGATGTCTGCAATGAACTGATGATGTATATATATATATATATATATATATATATATATATATATATATATATATATATATATATATATATATATATATATATATATATATATATATATATATATATATATATATATATATATATATATATATATATATATATAATATATATATATATATATATATATATATAATATATATATATATATATATATATATATATTATATATATATATATATATATTAACTTTCACGAATTATAATTGATGAATCCATTATAGTTTTAGGGTATAATCTTGTTAAATTGAGTACAAAGTATAGATGTTAGATACTTTTATCATTTTTTTATTTTATTTTATTTTTAAATAAAAAAAGTATCTAACATCTATACTTTGTACTCAATTTAACACGATTATACCCCAAAACTATAATGGATTCATATATATATATATATATATATATATATATATATATATATATATATATATATATATATATATATATTATATATATATATATATATATATATATATATATATATATATATATATATATATATATATATATATATATATGATTATATATATTTATATATATATATATATATATATATATATATATATATATATAATATATATATATATATTTAATTACATATATATGTTGGCGCTAAAGTGCACCGTGATAGAGAGAAAAAAAGTGGACTGTATTTTTGTGGTGGGGAATGAATAGAATGGTGTAGAAAGCTCACGGTTCAGTGCGAAGCTGGTCATCAACGATGCGAAGGTAGATGTCGAAGTGTAGGTGAAGGAAATCAACTTACTGCAGTGAAAGAATGAAGGAATAACTCTTAGGTAATCAGGAAAGACAATAGTGTTGCTGTTCACTGATAAATGATGAGAACTGTCCAAACTTGGCTACAAATTCAACTCATATCCAATGGTTCCAGACATTCAGGTACCAGGAATCAAAAACATAGTATTTTGAAATAACTGCATTGGAAATGTTAGCTAGCACAACAGTGAATTGTACTAAAATATGAGAAGTGGGATCACAAAGTGCTGAATGTAAAAAGTATAATTCAATTAGAAGAACCACTCCGAATGATTTCGTGATTCTTGCAGCACCCAATTGATATAACATTACACTATCGACATAAAAAAAAAAAAATGAAAAAATTTGTCTTTCAATGTCTCCTTGACGCTTGTTCTTCCAGGTTGGGTGATGCAGATGAACTGTTTCCTGTACATTCACAGGCGGTGGGAACGTGACAAGGCGCTACTTGCTCGAGCTCTGGACTACCTTGCCGACATAGACTATACATACCAGGTAAGAGGACTAGGAGATCAGTTACACAATAATGTTGTATCATCGTGGTATCTCGATAAGTGTATTTATACAGACAGAGAAATGATGAGCAGCTACAGATATAAATGATCGTGGAATGTTTAAGGAAAACAAATAATAGGCCTAAATACGTCGTAGGACTCGGATAGATAGATAGATAGATAGATAAGTCTTTATTCATACATGTAAATATAAATACAGTGAAGAAAGGCGAGGTTCGGTCTCACGACCGCTCTTCCACCGTGATTGTTCAGAATAAGAATGAGTAAAAGGTATGAAAATACATGTGGAGAAAAGATGAAAGTTCATTAAGAGGAAACCAGATATTCACACCCATTATTATTATTATATTATATTGAAATATTATTATTATTATTATATTATTATTATCACTCGACTATACAGCACCTCCAACTACATCACGTAAACCTAATCTGAATTGACCTCTAGTGATAGGCGTGGCTAATCGCCAAAGCCACCTGGGTATATACTTCATGTTGGAATTTAGAGATACTCTGATAGGTAAATGTCAATTTTTCCACATAACAAAGCCCATTTGATTGGATGTTCTGTTTTGTGACGTTTATGGGCGGGTCAATCACTAGTCGTCAATTGTTCGGGATCGAAAATGTTTTCAGGAGATCTCTGAATCGTATGAAGTAGGAGCTGCTAGATACTGGAAACAGAGTAGCCAACTTGGTGACTGTTCTCTATTGGCTACTGAAATATCTCTAAACATGGACGCCATTTTTAGTCCAGAATTCAGATCAGATGTTTGAGAATGTGTGCCAGACTGCATTATATCGGTTAGGAAACAACTTCAGTTGGAAGTTCTGGCGTCTCATTGACTAACTGGTAAGTTTACGACAATTTCGGACCAAAACTTTGAACAAAATATGGCGTCCTGCGCAGGAGTTGGCTACTATCTTGCCCAGTATCTATAGCTACTCTAGTATGAAGCAGTTTTACAACGTGTTATAATGATAATGTACCTGTTGATATCATCTAATCACTGCTTACTGGTGTCTTCCAGGTGCTGTTATTCCCCGAGGGCACTGACCTCACACCGAAGAGTCAACAACGGAGCAACCAGTTCGCCGCAACCCACCACTTGGAGCGCTACGAGCAGGTGTTGCATCCGAAGACCACCGGCTTTGTATTCCTTGCTCAACGCATGCGTCAGAGTAAGTTTTGAGTTTGATTTCGCAATGAGCATACTTGGAAATAGGTATTGTCTGTCTCACCAATGTGGAGTAAGTGTTGCTTTCTCATCGATCAGCTTAACTGAAGAATAGGTAAAAATGTCAATCACAACTCCAACAGTAACAAAGGAACTCTTCTCTCCTGCATTTTAAGGACAAGTTTGTGACCTTGCCATTTCTGAGAACATATTCATGTACACCTGTGAGATATTATCAACGATCATTCATCACTCAACCTCAAAGTTTTATTTTTGAGTCAGCTTGAGTAGAATATAATTTGAGTGAATTGCAGCACATGTTCATGCATCCAATGAAGTCTTTAGAGATGATTGTCATATTTATATACATAGCAATTCTCGCCGGACAATAGATGAACGAACTACAAAGATCTCCGACACTCACTCCAGATTAATGAGGCAGACTATATATGGAAAATGATAATGCATATTCCCTAATAACACGAGCAGTCCAGAGGCGCTCTTCAGGCATGCAGAATGCTCAATGTGAGTGACTCAGTACCTCATTAGGAATTTCAGTTTTATTAGGGTTGCTGGTTTGCTTCTAACTACTCAAGTTGGACAGTGAGGCCTCTCAGAATTCGATTTCAGTGCCATATAGCATTCTTTTCTTCATCATATTCAATTTCATCTCCAACCTCTACTTGAGCTTGCCACTCATTCCGGTTCTCCTTACCATAAACTCGAATCTCGAGCTTCTATATTCAGTCCTCACACTTTCATATATCTGATCGCTCATTCATCTCGTGGCCATTTAAAAGAATGGAGAATATTGAAATATGAAGAGAGAAGATTCTGGATAAGATGGAAGTGCAAAACTCCACAAGAAAGAACAATGCAAGCAAATACCTTATTATATAACCTACGGTTAGGTTCAATGCAAGATTTTCGTGTTCAATTCTGTAACTCTCTTGGACTGAGCACCATATTCAAGAATTCATTAGAAGAATACAAATAGGATTGATTATTTGAAATATTATTGTTATTTTTGTATCTGATATTGCTCAACTTTTCCACGTCTGCATATTAATAAGTGTGAGCAATACCAATAACTTTCGAACATACATCCCGATACGTTGGATTGGTCCTTCAAATATATTGTAGGGGACTCCTGTCTGGGATTCCTCCCGCAATAGCCTTGAAGGAAAATCCTGTAGGAGAATCCTGCAAGGAACTCCCGATTATCTAGTGCCAGTATATAAATTCAGGTACCTTTTTTACTCTCTTAAATTTAAGCTAGCGTAAATTTAATACGACAGCTACAGTCATTCGCCTAAATTTACACATCGTAAATGGTCATATACTACATCAAAAACGTACTCGAATTAGCTCTGTCTTATATTTACGATAAGACAGCAATTTAAGAGAGTAAAGTCTACCTGAATTCGCCCCCAGGAAGGCAACCTTCAGTCAATTGTGCCAGTTGACAGTCATCATGTAATCATCATACACCATTGGGACAATCAGACGTCCCTATTCACATTCATGTATTCTAATAATCAGCGCCAACAAATATCCACTTACATTAATTATACAAGTGCTACACCTTTCAGTGAAAGTGACTATGTAACTCGCACCCCAATTCATCAACTTCAATAATGTATTTAAACTGTGTATATTTTGCTCTCTCGAATAAAAACTGGAACTTCACCCTCAAATATTCACTCTAAGAAACATTGAATTGCATGAATGTGTTACTTGTTTGTTCCTCCAGATGGGTCTCTGGACGCAGTCTACGACCTGAGTATCGGTTATCCCTGTAATCTGCCTCAGTCGGAGCTGGAGCTGATCAGAGGCAACTTTCCCAAAGAAGTACACTTCCACATCACCAGGTTGGAACACTTTACACCACGATGAAGTGATACCAAAATACTTTATCGTAATATAAAGAAGATTCTGCATGAAAATGAGATGGAAAATAATGCATGTCAACTTATGTCATGGTAGTTTCTGTGTAGAGGAAGTGAAAGTGGAGGTTTTTAGTCATTGAGGCATTCCAGCATACAAGAAACGACCTACCTGAACATTTCAATGATTTTCGTGTGCAATTATGATAATAAATAATTTGAATAATATATTAGCTGCATGACCATCACTTGATTGTCCATTCCAATTCTGACCCAAAATGGGTACATAGAAATGATAGAATTATTGAGATAAATAGATAACATGTATGAGAGAAGAATTAAATACCTGATGATAAACACGACTCACTTGCCCATTATGCATGCACTGCTTACTGAATTAATACATTGGAAATTTTGCCACCAGATCCAATTTATGTTTCCATTATGGGTATTTGAAACGCTTGAATGGGTAACTAAATCAGGTAAATTTTTTTTGGGGAAGTTCATGTTTTATTTTATTATAATATTGACATTTTCTCCAATCTCATTGAAGTTTAAGTTTAAGTACATTTTATTGGTATCATCATTAATAAACAGCATGAAATATGAATAAATACAAAATTACATGTAACAAAGGAAACAACAAATATGTCAAAAATCAAGATTAACATAGGGATAGAAATCATGAAAATTGTATTATCATTATTCTTTTGATAACACACAACTTTTCAACAACTTTTCTTTCTCTCTCTTTCTATAGGCATTCTAGTTCGAGCATACCAACTGACGACACCAAACTGAAAGACTGGCTATCCGCAATCTGGCGCCAAAAAGAGTCAACGCTCACCGATTTCTACTCGACCGGTTCATTTCTCGCCAAAAACATACCTCACACGCCATCTTCTATTCACAACCAGCACTACATGCCAAAACTAACCTCAAAAACCATTCCTTCCCCCGATTATTCAGACTTGAAAACACCGACAACACCAAATCCCCACCATTACCCGAATCACTTCAAGAGTAGTATCGTCAGCGTATCGGATAAACTAAACCATCTAGATTCGACTGCTGACTGTAATAACAGTGATAAACCAAATAGATTAGAATCTAGTGAGAGATATAATAGTAGCGCTTTGCATCTTGCGATGATGTTCTGGACTGCGCTTAGTGCGCTTGCGCTGTACGCCATCGTGTTCTCGGAATGGATGCGTTATTACGCGGCCGCGCATTGCGTGTTGTTTGTTGTATTGTCGTTCGTTTCGGAGGGGATTAATCACTTGGAAATATCATTGCATGAAATGAAGAGAAGGTTTATTCCTTGTTATAGGGGAGATGGAAAGAGCGAGTAGAATCTGTCTCTATACGATTTTAATTTATTTAAATAAAAATTATCCAAACTTCCAGTTTACAATTATGGATTCTTGAATATTTTAAATGTTCATAACCACACAATTTGAATTGTAATCAGGTAATGTGATATGAGAAAGAACAGGGTACTAGATTGGTAGGTTCATAAATTCGACTATTGGGTCAGTGTGTGGTTTTACATAGCGACAAAGAATGAATTATAAAATCACAAAAAGAAAACCGGCATTTTTAGATTTGTATACTCGAGAGAAGAAGTTTACTTGCTTGCTAAATAATTGTGAAACTCTCCTAATTGCGGAGAAACTCACTGCAACTTCGATTATTTAATGCTTTCGATAGATTTAGTTGTGTTTTAAATGTGAATCTCGCTTTTAGATATCTTCGACCCTCAAAATACGAGAACTATATCAATTTAACGGTGATGTTATTTGAAACATGGAAAGAATCTTAGCGGCTTCCCTTCCATTGAAAATTTGTAGTCGACCCAGTTCCAGAAATCTATGACACTGACTTACATAACGTCATGAATCTTATCTCTGTTTCTCTTTCTCTCTCTCTCTTTCTCGCTCTTACATTCTACTTGCTTTTCTTTCTGTCATTCAAAATTCAGGTATTCTAGTTAGTAATATTAGACCATTTTTTTTACGATGTATGACGATAAAGTTCCAGAGTATCCTCTTATACAAATAATTACAGATTTTCAAGTGTTGTTCCTGATGTATAAGAAAATAATATTGTAGAATGTAGCGTCTTAACAAGTAAGCACAAGTTCTTTGGAGAACATCTCGTGCAGAGACGGAAATGAGTTGGTCGCGGCCTAATGACAAGGAAAATGCCTTCTATCGAATTACATGTTGTGATTAGTATGAGTTACCATTGCACCTAGTTTACTAGTATAAATCTTTCACTAAAAGTTCACTTCGTAGTATGAATTGTGCACTACATATAGTAAGTTCAATAGACGAATATTTCACTAGTAACTTCACTAGTAGAAATATTTCACTATAGTAAGTTCATTATATACTGTAGTATGAATCTTGCACTGTAGTAAGTATACAAGTATAAATAATCCACTAGTAAATTCACCAATATGAAATTCCACTAGTAATTTTGCTTGTATGATATATGAATCTTACAATATAGTAAGATAACTTGTATGAATATCTCACTAGTTGATTCACAATTACAAATATTTCTCCAGTAAACTCACTAGTATAAAAGTATCAGTGTAAGAAACATACTTATTCAGCTTCTGTGAAAGCCGGGAATCATAAAATCGTACTAGAAATTTGGAATAATATAATATATCTAGTCATAATAAATATTATGCGTAAAATAGTCTAAACGTTAATTAACAATGCAAACGCTGACATAAACGCAAACACAAACGTATGACGATAACAGTATTGCGACCTGCTGATCACGTTGCTATACTCTCATCGACGGAAGAATAAAGATGCACACCAATTAAATGATTGTGTTGCTCAATTGAGGCTGAGGATGACAAGGTAGGATCGTTCAGCCGGGCACCACAAGAACGATCTCACTTCTACAAAAGAAGTAATTTTATTCAATATATTTTTTTCAAACAAAACTGTGAATAATATATATTGATAAGTTGAGAGATAATGAATAATTCAATCAGTCGTTATGAAGGAAAAATCAATCATTTTTTTAAATTAATTTTTTTCCTCAATTTTGCTTTGCTTTCTTTCCTTCCTAACTGTTTCTTCTCTTTTTTCTGTCAAATTTTAAATCAATGTTCGAAGCATTAGCGTTAAGGTCAGTGCAAACGTTTAAATTGATATTAAAGTGAAGAGAAACGTTAAAATTAGTGGTATTAACTTTGATTAGCATAAATATTGCTGTTATCAACAAAGTCAGCGTAAGAGTTGGTGTTTGCGTTGAAGTCAGCAGCATAAATGTGAGCGTTTGTGTTCAAGTTAGCCCAGATGTTAGTTGTTGCGACAGCAGGAATGTTAGAATTAGCGTTCGAGTCAGCTTGAACTTTATGGTAATGAAGTCAGCTCAAGCGTTAGTGTTTACGTTGAAGTCAGCATGAACATTAGCGTTAAGGTCTGTTCAAACGTCAACAGTTAGATACGTATCGAACATGAATATAGTATTTATACGAGTAACATAAGTATTTAGGTCTAGATAATAATATTACAATACGAAAAAGTGGGAATATTTAATTGTTAGAATTCTTCTGAGATCTTTTAAGAACATAAAATGTATTCTGCAATGCTTCAAAGATGGATGTTGTTATGGCAAATATGTAGCATTTGACTTTATATGACCTTGCATATATAGGTGTCAATATTCAACGTTCATTTGAAGTTTATCTGAAAATAATTTGATAAGTTGAGGATATAATTTATATGCTTTTCATCAAATATATTACGAATTATCTTCAAAATATTCAAACCATTTCGATAAAATGAACTTGCTCTCTGATTCGGAGGTAATTTTGAAGAAATGTTAAATTCAGGGTTGCCATTCGATATAAGTATTGCAAACAACATAACAAATTCAATATTGAATCATACTGAATTCAGTTTATTTATATCGGTTTTAGCGACACACGTGACGACTAAGATGCTCATCTTAACGATGAATGACCGCGAAGGTTCAGCTTACTATAAATTTGGAATTGTAATTGCCAAATGTAAAAATGAGATATAAAATCATGATAATAATATGAAGGCAATCAAAACGTCAGCATCTAACGACAATTCTAATTTATTAAAACTAAAAAGTCATCTCATAGAGTATTGATTGCAATTAAAACAACGGCTTTGGTGTACACTTTGAAGAAATAAGTTATATTTCAATAATAATTTGAACTATTGTTTCGATTGTGAAATCTTTCATTTAATCAAATTCAATCGATCATTAGAAAATTAATGACAGGCAATAATACTCTAATACCCAGTTCACACCGAAAATGTTATTCACGATCAACGACTTAATCTCGATTACCGTGCAGTGTGAACGCAACTCCGTTAACGTTAACAGTGATTAACGTCTTAATCTCGTTCAGCAAACCATGTTAGCGCGTTGACGCCATTAGTTTATTACCCACAATTCCATGCGTACATTTAATCGCAATTAGCTTGATCGAGATTAACTTTTCAGTGTGAACAGGGTATAAAGAAGAAAATTAACTAGAACTTTGCAGAGAATAAAATTAGTTGAGAACATCATATGAGAGTATTGCCGGTACACTTAAAATCACTTTCTAGATTTGCAAGATCATATTTGTGTTGACAAACTAAATCCATCTCTGCCAAATTGCAGTATACCAAATCTATTTTCACTACTATAGGTTCTAGAACATAGCACACATAGCTAGAACATAGCTAGAACATAGCTGGAACATACCACTAGACTTAGCATAGTATATTGATTAGATCAATAAAAAACTACCATCTATTATAATACTCAAGGCGAGAAATAAGTATTTCTGTTGTATTATAAATTGTTTCAATAAAAGTGAGTCAGTTGACATCCAATAAAGACAGTCAATGACAGTTGAGAGATCAAGGTCAGTCATTGGGGTTGACAGTTAGCAAGGCAAATCGATAACGGTCAACGATCATTCATTGAAAGGGCATGGATATTGTATACTTGAGAATATAGTTAACAATTCCTGGACATTCAACAGTTCAAGGGCAGGACAGTTCAAGGTCAAATAGCAACAAGGGCATCAACAGTTGAAGGGCAGGGCGGTTCAATTGGACATTCGTAAATAGTTTGAGGATATGACAGTTCAAGGTCAATACACCAGAAAAAGTTGCAGGTAATCTGTTAGTGTTGAAAAGTAGAACTAGAGAAAAGTCACAGAATAAAGCGCAGGCAAATTTTCAACGATGATATTAATTGGAATATTACATTGTTGACTGAACTCTTGTAACCGTTCGTCGGCCATATTGAGATTTAGAAGCGCATTCTATTGTTACTTTTCGTGTCAAATTTAAATACTTCAAGGACAGAACGGTTCAAAGACAGTAGACAATAAGGACAGCTGAGAGTTCAAGGACTGTCAGGATATTTTTTGGGATACAATTCTGAACACATTTCATTTGGAAAAGAATATTTTTTATTTGTGTCTATACTTTGGGGTCTGGTTTTCAGGGCCTGGACCCTTATTCTCGAGATTATGAGATGAGATTATCATCCTATGGTATCTTCATAGCATTTTCAGTGAGATTACCAGAATTCCACCTAAATAATCTCATCTCATAATCTCATAATCTCGAGAATAAGGGCCCTGAACCCTTATTTTTCAACATCAAATGATATGGATGCATGGCAAGGGGTCATCAGAGCATCGTATTGAAGTATTCCAAAAATGTCAGGACAAAACTAAGGTGGGTCACTTTCATTTCAATCTAGAGTTATATAATAACGGATTAATTATTTCTCGCCAGGAGACTTACTGTATGTATTCTTGTAAGTCGTAAGCAGTATTGTCGATAAAAGAGCAAACTGCCTGTGAATTCAACGTGCCAAATAAAACGTATGATATAAGATAACTTGTCTAGTCAATGTAATTAATCTTCTTTTCATACTATATTAAGAGGCCGCAGGCGCTCTATATGGGCTCGTTGTTCGCTGGCTTGAGACTCGAGTTTAACATGCATCGTGTGCTAGGCGCAGCCCATAAACTAGCCCGCCGAACTCATATTCACATAAACGCTGTCAATTCCCTAGATAACACTTTTGATATAATTCACATTTCATATTTGTTTTCGGTATTCAAAAATATGTATCTAGGTTTTCGCCAACACGAAATTTGTTCATTTTTCATTTGAAGAATTTGAAAAATTACAATTTCTTTGTTCAAAATTCTGTAAATGTGGTAACCTCCGTTTTTCAATTATTAACAGAATGCAAAAACAATCATATTGATATCTCAAATTTACGGCTGTGAGAGATTGCGGCGTGAAATACGAGCTCCTGCGGCCTAAACACGTAAAGATAGCCATCAAGTCATTTGCCCAATTAGGGCTAATGATGATAAAGTAGGTCTGTTTGGACAGAGCACCACTAGAGGGAGTTATATTGAAAGTTACCATTTTGTATTACTAATTAATTATTATTATGAATATTATCAATAATTTATTGTCTATACAGTAGAACCTCAGTTATAAGTTTCTCATTTATACATTCATCACATTTATAAGTTTTATTTTTTGATCCAACTCATTATGTTCCACATGTTGAATAGTTTCATTAATAAGTTTTTGACATTAATACACTTTTTTAGTCTGGTCCCCTGAAAAACGTATAAAAGAGGTTCACTGTATTATCTTCATGACTGTTTTTTTGGGTTCTGGTTTTGAACCTGAGTGATTGGATCTGGTACTAAATTTGAAAAATTGTATTCATAAAATATAATACAATTTATTCACTATTGGTAATTGCAGTATTACTTGAAATGTATATTTTTGAAATGTTGTTCTTCAATTTTATTTTCTAGAGATGATATTCTCAATTTTTTTTTTTGAATTTTATTCTCAAAAGGCCCCCCCCCATTTGTAATCATTACCCGGGTCCTTTTTACCCAGTCCGCCCCTGGAGGTGTATTCCTGTTCAAGATGAACCCAGTCCTTGAACCTCTGAACGTGTATTGAAAAACTGAAAGGAACCCGCTACTAAAACCGGATAAATCCTACAGGAATACGTCCTTCGGAGAACAATAACGATGATTTCCATACCTTGAAACCATTTACTGTATTTAATCATATTGTATAAACATGACCTCCTTGCAACTTTCAATCTCCTTCCCCTCCGCCCAATACTTTCAATATTTATGATTGTCATTTTTTTATTATCAACATATTTTATATTTCATTTATATTTTTATTTCATATTATTCTCATTTTATCTAGTATTTCAAGTATTTCATCATATGTTACTCCTGCAGTCGATAGCGACATATGCTCGTTCCAATCTCGGTGGCCATATTGGACATTCACGAGTAGAATCCAAGCAAGGCATTTTATATTATCACTAATATATGTCAAATATGGCGTAAACTTCCCAGTTTGCAAAGCGGTGTGAAGCTACTGCCGAGACACAAATATGTACGCCTTCTAAACGTTGAGTACCGTATCTCAGTAATATAGATATGTGATTAAAAACATCAAATGTACATATTGAAATAGGAAGAGATCTTAGAAAAAAAGGGTTGAAGCCCTTTATTTCATCGCTTTTATAGTAATTGCTACTTTTACAAGTCTCTATTAATAGCTAATACTTGTAATTACATGTAATTCATTGTTCTATGGAACAAACTATGTGTTCAATCTTCCTCACGACTTTTCGTGGAAGGCTGTCTGTGAATCTCATGTGCCAAAGAAATTATGTTAGGACAAGAAAAATCAAATAGGTAGTGTAATACATGTTTATTGAAAAGAATATATATAATTCAATATGAAAAAGAATAATATATAATTCAATGTGAGAAAGAATATGTATACTTTAATGTGAAAAAATAATCTATATAATTTGATGTGAAAAAGAATCTATGATAAATAAATGAACTGTGGAAATAGTAGATTCAAGTGCTTGTTTACATGTGGACCCTCTTTCATACATTCATTACCTCACGGTGAATCCTCGTTGATCCAAAATGGACGGGACCCCCAAAAACATAATTTTAATTTATAAAAATTGATCCTATCTTTCATCCATAGCCTTAATTGGGGAACAATGATTTTGTATCAAGTTTCAATGTCATCAAAAAAAAAAAAAAAAAATTCATCACACTTCCTGGTTAGAAGTTAGTCATATTCACATTGGGCGTGTGATAAAGCTATGCCCGGGCAGAAATCACGTTATAGAAATAATTGCTGGGGGCCTCACTGATCGTCTGTACTCAGCTTACTCCGACGACACGTGCCCGTTTCTATTGGCGCTCGGCAATTTGCACTCGGCTGTTCGTTTATCGACTCACAGTGAACTAGAGTAAGTTGATGTAGAAAAGTGCAAGAAAAGTTACGCCTGCTTGTTGAGGTGGTAAATTAGTACAATCAGATTTTACGCGCGCAAAATGGTGGTATCTGTGAATACGTTTTACATACGGACTGATGAAAACGGGATACTGTCTAGTTCTAAAGGTTAGTTACATTAGTTTATCAACTATTTATGAATAATTATTAGTTTGTTATTATATAGGTTCATTATTAGTTCATCAGTTTGATTAATTAGTTTCATCAGGTAGTTTTTTTTTTCAATATTGGGTTTTAACGACGCACTGTAATGATGACTGAGATCTATTGGCGTCGGATGAATGATTAATGAGATGATGAGATGAAGGTTTTTATGGGTAATGGGAAGGATAGTGGGAAGGAAGCGGTCGTGGCCCATATTGTGGGAACCATCTTGGCATTAGCCTAGACTACAGAGGGAAACCACGATGCACCCCTGTAAAGATGGACGGTGGTGAGAATCGAACCGGGTCCGATATGTCCCTTCACCTCCCGGGTCACACAAAGCAAGTGCGCTAACCACTCAGCTACTGTGCCAGTAGGTTAGTTTTATTCAGTTTATATTAACAATACTCTCAAAACAATAATGTTCGAATATTCTTATAACTACGTAGTATCAATTCGTTGTGTCTGGTTAGCTCGGGCGTTAAAGTCTAACAGCCGTTTGGTCAGCAAAGTCAAAAAGTAATTTTGAAATTAATTCTACATTGGGGAAATTTGAGTGAAGCTTTATTGAACATGTGTATTCTTGAATTGAAATTACATCAGAAACACTGTCATATTTTTTTGGCCGAAGTTACAGAGCTTTAATGGAATATTGAGTTGCTATTTTGACTTCATTTTGGTGAAAAATCGACTATTTTTTCTCTTAAAATGAGTGTAATTCATAAATGAGAACGGATACCTATATTTATTTTTGCATAATTCTATTCATAACATCTTCATCTACAATAAAACAAGTTTTTTGATTGGATGTCATTCCTTTAAGTATATTTTAATGATCTGTTGAATAATAAAAACGCATGAAATTTGAAGGTTGCGTGTTAAATGATAGGGAAACATCCAGTATTTGAAGTGATATAACTCAAAATTTATCCCGGTTAGCCTATCATCTGTTCGGATATTATTATCGAGCACATCAAAACGAATTGACTGACAAAAAATCATAATTTTTTCATGACCATGAGGTAATGGAGGTTAGACCTTAAGTAGCGTGCTGGCGGGCAGGGTTCCATTTTCTAGTCTTGCTTCTTTTCTATTACCTTTCAAATATTATATAAATGCTTTTGGCTACTTGGGTTATTGGGCAGGATTTTTTTTCATCAACTGATTTTGTCATTATTCTTTATAGGTCCCTAACGAAATTCATCATGAGCGTAGAAATTAGGGATAACTTCGGTTGGCTGAAGACCGGTTCGGAATCGGTTCCAGGTTCAATCGATTCTGAAATAGAGAATCGATTCTTTCTGTGATGATTTTTTCAATTATTGATCATGTTGATTGAGACATTATGTATTATTGATGAATGTTTTTCGAGTGTGTTGCCGCAATACGATTTGTATAGACACTAGGAAAACGCCATATATGCGTTGTAAAACGAGCGGATAGTAATGGTATGTCAATTTTTCTGCCAAACTTTTGCGTACATTTGCCAATTGGGTGACATTCAAGTTAGAAATGGGTTAAAACTGCTTCGAGTGGTACCAATTTAGCACATTTTATAGTTTTTCTTCGAAATGGCTCACCCGATCAAGCTGAAAGTTTTCATAAATGTGTATCATAATGTAACTCAACTTCACACAAAATTCCATTAAAAAAAAACATATTTTCTTTTTTTTTCCGACGTGTTATTCTAATGGGTATTTTTGAAATTTCTAAAATTCATAAAAAAAAAAGTTATCATCCGATAATGCCACAAAACTATACAGATCCAAGTTAGATGAGGAACCATGACGAAAAAATGTTTGGAGTTGATAGCTGTAGCCGTTTGACCTGTGGAGAACCGACAAAAAAACATAAAAACAAAAAAACAAAAACATAAGAACGAACACCAATTTTTTTCAGTATGTCAAATTGAATCCTCGCTGAAGCTCGTCTAATAATATACTAGTTCACGCGTTCATTATATGTTTGTCTTCTCTTCTCCATGCAGAGTAAAACCCAAAATGTGTCCTACTACTGCTTTGTTTCGTCAGAGGAGATGTCGACGGGCTGAAAGATAATCAAATAATATGATGACGCCTAAAAACAAGGAATAAACTCGCGCCTATATGAGAGAGCGTCTAGATAAAAGTTTTCTCATTTTCGACCAAAAAATTGCGGAGACTCGGTTCTGAACCGGTTATCCGGTTCTGATTTTTTGGAACCGAGGTTATCCCTAGTAGAAATTAAATAAAAAATATTTTGAATTTGCGGCAGATAATTTGTGCTACGCGGTGGGTGGTGGCTGTAATTGTTAGTTCACGTACATCAAATTGAACTGAACAAAGGCGCATTCTGCACGGAGTTGAACTCAAGTTGCTCCGCCCCCATAAAGTGTACTCCAGTTCTTTTCAGTTCATGACAGACAAACACAACTATTGTATAGCAATGTACCCTAATGATGAGTAAGATCTAGGATTACAGCTATCAACGATGGATACGCGACTGCGTTCAAGGTTACTTGGGAACCGTGTAAGAAAGGAATACCGCGGATCGAATCACGGTCGACCTATCGCATCAAAATAGAGATCGAAGAGCGCGGTAGAGGCACTCATAGACGAGCGATGGCTGTCACTGTCAAAATTGCGATCTTTTGAAAGAGAGAAACAATTAGAAGAAAGCTATATCAACGCATAAAAAGTACATAGTCCTATTCCATGTTGCATTACATGTCCAACGATGAGTGTCATATAAGTGGTTCTTACGCTATCCATGTATAAAACGAGAAATAACCAGTAGCTGACACAGTTTTTTCTTGTTTGGAGTACAGGGCCACTAGGCATAACTACGCAGCTTTTAAACTGTACGTAGCTGTAGAAAATAACTCATTGCATGATAAAAACATGATAGTGCCAGTGAACATGGGAGAAAACAATAATCTCGTTTATAATATAACTCGGATTTTGGATTAATATGAAAACGAATTATGAAGTACATTAAAAAAACCTTTGATCCCAGCTGTGTTTGTCTTCCATCTTGATTCCATGTAAGTACCTTGCAGTGTCGCGGCGAGGCGCCACCAATATCTCTTACATTGTTCCAAAAATTGCTCTGCATTAGAACTAACGTGAGTGACGTCACAGTTGCGTATCCATCCTAGATAGCTATAATCCTAGGTAAGATGTAGGCCTATTCATTCTGAAGCTACTGGTGTTGGTGTGATGAATGAGATAGCGGGAAGATGAGGATAAAAGTCACTCATCCGGCATTTCGGACAAGTGGGAACAAGGGTTAGATCTACTTACGCTCACAATACTTGGGGTGAACTCCTAATAGAAAAAAATAAACACTTTAAAAAAACACAAATAAAAATGTCAAATAAATGTTTTTTATTGACTCAACAATAGTAATGTACACTTATTAACATTCAATCGCATTCATACTTATAACTGTTATTTATTTTTCTCGCGACCGATCGACAATCGTAAACAACTTAGTACGGAGAGAAGTAAAAAACAAAAATGTAAATTGGAACAGTGATTTCAACGAGAAACTTGGCGGCAAGAGCGCGAGGAAAGAAATGCAGGAAAAGTTCGACGATACGTATTTCGCTAGAACACGCGAAACTGCTTCAACGAGTCACAAATTCAATCAACAAGTCACAAACTCAATCGACGAAAAACAATAGAATCATAATTATAAACTTTAATTTATTCAGGCCCAATAAATAACAATTCGATAAACTTTTAGAAACGTAGCCGCACTTCAATTATTACAGACGAAAAAGGAGCCGTCAACACCTGTAATACATGGAGTGACAAATCGGTTGAAATTTCACATAACCCAATGTTTTTCGTCCGTCAAGAATCAAACCCGGGACGAATCCCCGTCGAAACGTTTCCGCGCACTCCGCGAAAAAAACACACACGTCGAAACGTAAATATTAACAAATGACTACCGCTCGTTCGAACGCGTCGAATTCTCTAAGAGACGTCTTCGGCGTGTACGCGAGCGTTTTATTCGATTCAACTAGATGATTTGTTTGTCGACGTGATGGCGGTGCGTCGGGGAAGGGGGGCAGGGCGCTCAGCCGATGATCAGGCCGCAGCCAAGGCGGAACTGGCTCTTGGAGTGGTTCATCGTGCCGCTGAGTGCAAACGAGAACGGCAGCGGCTGGAGCCTCTTCTCGAGGACGCCGCCGACGGTGCCGTCCGAGGCGACCATGCCTGAAAACAAGACAAAATCAGTTTGGTCAGAGCCGGTTTCACGACCCCAAGTTTAGTCACGATGTAGTGATACTCGTTTTCTCGAATTTCTGCGCAGTTCCGCGTGTTCCAGCGAAATACGTAACGTCAAACTCTTCCTGCATTTCTTTCCTCGCGCTCTTGCCACAAAGTTTCTCGTTAAATCACTGTTCCAATTTACATTTTTACATTTAGCTATTTTATCATAATATGAAGAAGGTGACCCAACTCAGGTCTTGGAAGTGAAATATTGGTAAGTTTTTTCTGTCTTGTCCCCTGAAAAATGAACTAAAGAGGTTCCACTGTAGCTGGTTTACGTACCCGGGCCCTCGAATGCCATTTTCACGTCTCTAAAGATGGGTAATGCAAGTGTGGGCTTACCTCTGAAGACGAGGTCGGCCTTGGGCAGGTCGACGACGTAGCCGATGGACGCGACCGACTCCTGCGCTCTGAAGTTGGTCTCTAGCTCGCAGCCGAGAGACAGCTGCTCGCTGGCCTTCTGGTAGTAGCAGAGGTGGACGCCGGCACCGCCAAATGTGCCCGACACCACGTTGTCCTTGCCTGCGGGAAACAAGAGCACGTCAGCTCGAGGGAAAACAAGACTTAACAAAACAAAACAAGGGTACATGCACGGTGCTTATTAGATGAGCGGAGCTAAGACTCAATTTCATCATAGGGGAGGGGGTGGAGGTATGGGCCCCCGGGAGGTGTGGGTCATTTCTTCTTACTAGGTATAACATCGATTAATCGAGAATCGATTAAGAATCGATTCTGATGGAAAACGATTCTCAAATAAAAAAATCGATTTTCCCCCCCAAATATTTTTTCTTTTTTTTCCCGGTTCAGTGCTGTAGGCTTACTTCTTTACGTCGTAATAAGTGCTCATTTCGTTGTCTATATTATTCTGTATTGTTGAGATATTACTATCTGGACAAAAGTTATCCTTTCGGTTACGTCTGACAGCCGAACGTTGACGGAAATACCCAAATGGTACAGTACAGTTCAAAGAAGTCTCTAGCAGCTATTTTTTATGTGAACGCCTTGGGAAGGTTGAAAAAAAAAGTCCCAAATTACACTACTTTTTTGAAAATAACCTTTTTTTTTTCAATTTTTTTTTCAATTGATTTTTAATCGATTCTGGAGCATAGAGAATCGATTCCCGATTTTGAGAATCGATGTCGTCCCTACTTCTTACAGTCACAGTTTTGAAGATTCAGAACTACCACTCAAACAGTTGGTGTATTTTATAACAACTGCCATGTGGATGAAATTTGAAGAATGTGCGACAGTTGGCAGCATTTCTATTGGCATTTTTAGAAAATGCACACCTCAAAGTAAGAATTTTGCTCCTGGTATGTTGCTCCTTTCTCAGGACACATGCCAGATTGCCAGGAAAGGTAATTTTTCATTAAATATATTATTAATTAGGTACATTTATAAACAATAAAGGATAACATAACTTCTTTTATTATTTAACTATCAGCTTTCAAGTACTAACTTGTACCATGAGGAGGTGTGGGCCACGTATTTACAGGTCAAGTTTGATATTTTTTCTGTAAATGGTGATTAAATGCCGCGCTTTCAAGACGGACAGGGAACCTTCAGAAAAGGTAGTGATGGAGGCTGCTGTGAAGAAATTAGTTGATAGTATTATTAAAAGAAAGTGAAGGAAGTATTATTCTTGTTGTATTATGAGCAAAAAAATATGTTTTTATACACAAACTCTACTGTTTTACACTGTATTTTCTTTGGTGGCCCACACCTCCCGGGGGGGGGGGGGGGGGGGGATACCTTCACGGCATTGGGAGGAGTGGGCCACTTTGTCGACATGTTTTGAAAAATTAATTACCAATAGTATAATAGATGAGAGAACTTTAAAAATTATGAAGTATTGGGCCAAAAGTCCAAACCTTGTGATGAAAACAACAACATTCAGATATTGGATCATTTGTATGAAATATTGAAGTTTAAAAGTGAAAATTTTTTCACTTTCAAGTAAAAAGTGGCCCACACCTCAACCCCCTCCCCTACTTGTTAAAAAAGTATGATACCTACATTTTTTCCCCACTCCACAGATTAAAGGAAATTTCAAATTCAGTTGAAACTTGGTGTACAGTGAAACCTCTATGCATATTTCCCACATCCATCGTTTTCCTGCTTGTATCGTTCATTTTTTTCTCACCCCACTCCCATTTAATCAATGTTAAATTTTTCTGAATGGATCGTTTTCTTGCATGAATGGTTTTATTTTCCTGGTCTCTTGAAAAAAGATGGATAGAAGTTTCACTGTACTAACATTATAATTCTACTGAGCCGTGTCTAGCATTGTTGTTTTATATAGTTCAATATAAGAGTGATAGTTGCGCTACAGGCAATCGGGACCCTGGACTGGGGAACTGATCCCGGAAATATTTCACTTTCAAGACGCAGGTCGGAGCACCTTCCTTATATTATGATAAAATAGGTTGGTAATCACTACATCATTCATCTATTTATTTTTATTTATATTGGGTTTAACGACGCACTGTACTGATGACTGCGATCCATTGGCGTCGCGCGTCGGAGAATGATATATGAGATGATGGGATGATGAGATGAGAGGTTATTTTATTAGGTGTTTTGGATAGTGGGAAAAGTCGGTCGTGGCCTGTTATTAGGGAACCATCCCAGTATCAACCTGAATGACAGCTAGGGAAACCACAAAAACCCCTGTCAGGATAGTCGATCACGGCGGGAATCGAACCCCAGCCTCCTGAATGACAGTTCAGTTTGATAACCACCCGATCACTTGTCCCAGTGACAACATCATGCCGCTACTCTCCACACCCGGCAGTTCCACTCACCCGTGTATCTGGCAGCTGCCGATAGGACGGCTATTTCTCCGCCGGGCACCTGTGGCCCGTACTGGTACGCTAGCTCCGCGCCCAGTGCCACGCTACGCGACACCTGCTGCAGGTAGTGGGAGACAAACACACCTGCGCACACAACAAACCAAACACGTTAAACAGACTGTCAACAAGGAGATTAAAGCGGACATTGAAGACCTTATATCGTCAATGTTGAATGTGCATTTTTTCCGTAAACGTTCCTCACAAATTATGGAAGTTTTTTTTTTATATTGAGTTTTAACGACGCACTGTAATGATTACCAAGATCTATTGGCGTCGGATGAATGATTAATGAGATGATGGGATGATGAGATGAAGGTTTTATGGGTAGTGGGAATGATAGTGGGAAGGAAGCGGTCGTGGCCTGTATTGTGGGAACCATCCCGGCATTAGCCTAGACTACAGAGGGAAACCACGAAAAACTCCTGTAAAGATGGACGGTGGCGGGGATCAAACCGGGTCCGATATGTCCCTTCACCTCCCGGATCACACGAAGCAAATGAGTTAACCACTCAGCTACTGTGCCGGTGATTCCGTTTTATTTCGATATAACTATTATAATCACGAGCAAAATCACACGCTGTTTTATATTTTGAGGTTATATTTTGAGGTTATAGCCTTAATTGGGGAACAATGATTCTGTATCAAGTTTCGATGTTATTAAAAAAAATTAATATAAACAATGATTCATTTTTAATGATTAGTTTCGATCCCGAAATGTTCATCGAGGCAATTGGATAATATACCTGCCTAAGAAAGCATCATGTTGACTCGTTGATTTTGATGGCTACCTTCAAAAAGTTCTAGCTTTTGCCGATAGGACGCATTACCTTATGTGACGGGAAACAACGGTATGGGAACGTGACCTATTTTACACCAACGATGCCGTCCGAAGTTTTGACGGACGTCACGTGGAAAAATCGTCATGGGAACCTATAGTTACATAAGACCTTCGTACACATGCACTGGAAACTGAATGAAAAATAAAAAAATGATTTGACATTTTTTCCAAGTGTCCAGAAAATACTACATTTTTTTTTACATTTGCTAACTGATCATACCAACAGCTAACTTATATGGAGGTGATTATGAAACTATGAAGTGATGATAAGTGAAAGACGTAAAAAACCCGTGCCTTATGCGGGACTCGAACCCACGCCCAACTGTGATTTCAGTTTCCAAAGTAGTGCCTTAGCTGACTGAGCTACGGAGCGAGGTTCAATAGATCTCATCAAGATCCACGTTCACCAAATGTTAAAAAAATACTCAAATTAGCAATGGTAAACATCAATACAAAATTACTATCAATTAAGCAAAATATCACTTTTTTGGTGATAAATTAGTGAATAGGATGACAGTGTCAAGGATTCCTGGTTAATACAACAATTAATTACATTTTATTTACAATAATAAGAGAATTGTGGCCGAGGTAAATGAGCCATATAGTCTCGTCCGGATCGTAGGCCAGTAATAGAAGCCATCTCAACAAGAAGGTTCAACTAGAAAAGTTTCTTTACCAGTAGGCCTATAACATTGAATATTTCTATAGTTGGCATAGTTTTTTGATTCTCTTTGTTCAAACTGTGATGATGATATTGTTGCTAAAACTGTGAACACGACAAATTTCACGGCAATTGTTGGTTTATTGGGTTTGTATCTTGGTTTATATTAGGCCTATATCACAATATATTTGTACAATATTTGTATATTTGTTACTGGGGGTGTCCTATTTTATTTCCACGAACCTAGCAAAAACACGTTCTCAACTCATTGACACAGGTCAATGATCAAGATGTAGTGACACCAACCTATTTCATCATAATATAAAGAAGGTGCTCCAATTCACATACTGATAACAAGGACGGCATTTGTGGTTTCTTGCGGTCAGTTCAGAGACAAAGGTCCCGATTACCTGTCACGATTTAGCAGATTTCCTTGAGAACTAGATGTAGATAAGAGTGGCTACGGTACGGATGGCATTGTTGAACTCACAAAATCTATAATTTTCGTAAAAAACAAATGCAACTCCAACATTATAATTCTACTGAGCCGTATATGACATTGTTGTTTTATACGGTATATAGTTCTGTATAAAAGCGATAGTTGCGCTACAAGCAATCAAGACCCCGGACTTGGGAACTGACCCCAGAAATATTCCACTTTCAAGATGCGAGTTTGGTCACTTTTATATTATGATAAAATAGGTTGACTGAATGAATGAATATTGGGGTTTAAAGGCACGTCAACAACGTGGTTATATTGTGCCGGAAGGAAATAGGTTGGTATCACTACATCGTGGTCTAGAGTTCCGCAAATCCTTACCCGAGCCGTTGATGATATCTGGATTGCCGACCGTCAGCGAAAGCGTATAATCCGAGCCTCGGTAGTCTGCCGTCACCTGCCCGGCGGTGAACTTGTTGTTCTGGACCTGCGCCCCGAACTTGGCCCGCGTTCGCGCTCCAAACTGGTGTATCACGTTGGCGTTGAGGTTCCCGCTCGGGTCGATGTCGCCCAATAAGACGGGGAACGCCTCCGTCTGGGAGCATTGTTTCGTGCCAACGTACGTGGCGCCGAATCGGTAGCCCGACGGGTTTACCGAGCTCATGTTCACCGTGTGAGTCACCTGGAAGTGGTTGCTCAAGCCTTTGTTCACGATCAGTTTAGCACCTTCGAAGACCACAGGGAATACGTCTGGAAAAAATACAATTTAGAGATTTAAAATTTAGTATTTTTTATTTATTGAATCTTTACTAGTTAGCAGCAGGACAAGCCCCAAAAGTGCAATATAATATAGCCACACACATAGGCCTATATTGTTGAACACTAAACACTGAAATAAAAAATAAAAATTAAGACTAGTTAAAATGGATCTTGAAAGAAATAGTAGGCCTACGACCAAGCACAGCTGTCTTTGTTCAAATCAATCTTTTCTTATACTGCCCTTTTACTTGGGCTATTTGGACAGGTACGCGCAGGCAAATATGACGTCATGGTCTGGTATGTACTGCACTTTGGTATCCAAAGTTTCAACTTCGAACAATTGTCATTCTGTCAGAATCCAATTTCCTATGACATTATTGAGGTTACTGGTAGGTATGTCATATCTACATTTTGACTAGGGTCTTTCAAAGGCTTACCCAGGTTTAGAATTGAACGATATATGGTAACCCAAGCAATAAGCATCATTCAAGAACTTGTCCAGGTGATATTCCATTAATTTATTGAACAAAATCATTTATATTAGTGTCATAAACTAAGCTACCGGTAGTAAACTCGCAGTCAAGGCCTAATAGAATGCGCGTGTAGTTTCAATTCTCGTACGGAAATTCACAAAGTTGTTCGAATCTTCGCAGTTATGATGTGTCAAACAGAAAGATATAGGCCTACTTGAATGTCTTTGGAAAGTGACGTCACAGTCTGGAAACAACGGCACCATCAAGATTTTGTAAATTAAAATAATTAGACATCGGTTAACATGGGAAGCTTACCCCGAGTCATTGAGTTTACAGTGTATACAGTTTACAGTTTATAACTCAATGCCCGAGTGAAAGGAATGAGAAGAAAATCTGAAGAAATTGATGATCTGAAGAATGATCTGGATAAATAGGGCTGTGGACCAGGCCTACAGATATTTGATCTGTATTACTAGGTGGGTCCCTAGGTCTTGGCTTATAAACTTTGCAAGATACAGGCCTAGGCCTATGGTGAATATGCCAAAACGGAACTTCCAAAAATTTTGTCAAAAAAGTAAATGTGCCGTATCCTTGACCGATCTACGTTAGGGTTATGTTGAGTGGTGGTAGACAATGGTAAGGGTTAGGTAAGGCACCAAAAATCCTTGAACCCAAAAATTGATATCTCGCTGTCCATTCGACACAAACCTCAACCTACCCAACCTTAATCGTCACTAAAAACCCTATAGGCCTACAGGTAGGCCTAAACCTGTGAGACAATATCCAAAAAAGATCGGTCAAGGATATGGCATTGGCTAGGCCTATTGTTGATGTCGTTTTGGTTGGGGTTAGTGGTCAGGACTGGTTAGTGTCCTTAACCTCGGATAATTATGTGTGGTAGGCCTCCGAGGCCTACAGAGTAGGATGACAAATTTACTGACATATTTACTGCTCAGAGACAATTTGGCAAGAAAGCCTTCAACTATTCCTGGAGACTTGGTCCAAGGCCCTGAGCTAGACCTAAGCTTAACCATGACTGGAAAATCGGCAAGCCCGAAACCTAGGCTCGGCTACAGGTTTTACTAACCTTTACACTTTTTATGTAATTCTTCCATTGTGCCAGGATTATCTAATCCAGACTTCTTTTTATCTAGGTCTATAGGTTCTGGTAGAGTAATAGGAGGCATATTAACAGATCCTGTTGGTCCAGGTTCAGTTTTTGCAAAACTGGCTGGAAATCCTGCTGTAGGTGGAGGAGGCGGCGGCATGGATGCATTTGTTGACGGTTGACTCGCTGCCATTACGTTACCCATGATGAATTATTTTGATTTATGTTAGCACAAGTGAACTAAAACCCTATTCAACTCAGTTTTTGACAATTTTTGTACTTTTTATGCAATTAAACCACGAAATAAATAAACATTCAGCATCTCCCCTAACCAAGCCTGTGTGCAGACATTTTGTGCTGAGCCAAATAGCTGTGCTGAGCTGCATGCCCATTGGTCGATCAATAATGGTCGTGCATGGAGTACAGACTTCTACAGAAGCGAATCCACAAGTCAACAATGAATTGAACTTCACTTTTCGTCCGTTGACGTCTCTTTCTAATATTCGTCACTATTTGGAAGTCGAACTGTCATCTGGGTAGTAAATTTTCTGAAGTTGTTTTCGTGCGAGTTTCGTTCATATAAATCGCTGCAGGAGTGTCAAAACGGTGTAAAATGTAGTGTATCGAAATATATATTAATTTTTCAATAATCTAATGTATTTTTATTCAGTTTCCTTAGTTTGTATATTGCTGAAGACAGTGTTATTCGTACGATAATAAGTGTCCTCAAAGCTAGGCCTAGCGCCATTTTCTACCTGTTTATTAATCTTTCGCCTGCCTTGTGTTTTCTTCCATTATGAACTTGAACTATATCACGTCCGTGATGTAAATTAATGCCTTGTGGTCCATTCGCGAATTGTGACTGTAGGCCCGAAGAAGGTCTGCGTTTGATAGTGAAGTTGCCTGTGGGGCTGGGCCCTAGACCAATTCAGCAGCCTAAATCTTTCTCTGCATCAGCACATAGGTCCATGACCTCTGATCAGGAAGGATCATCTAAGGGATTGGTCAAGGCCCAGGCTCTAGCTCAGCAATGCTTCGAAGTTGGTAGTGTCAAAAAGTTGCTGCCGTGACCGCAAAGAAGAATACATCGGAAGTGATTTTTTCCAATATTGAATTGTCGTTACTGCTTTAGTGCCTATCATATCAGATGTCCTGCTTGTTGGAAGCCAATATGTCTAGGCCAAACGTTGGCGCGGAATACGGGTCGGTTCGCCGAGAAGTCTGGGCTCTCCGGCCAGCGTGAGCGTACCGGTCGATACGTGATACCTTCGCTGTATCTGCCTCTAAAACCGGAAATATGCGATTACAATTATTCATATTCGTTACGTAACTTGATTCTCGAAATGATCGTTGGCGAATAAATGGTCTCGTTGAATGATGCCGTCATCTCTGGTAAAATGAAGAAACGCGGTAATTTCATATATATCGGTACGGTACATAGTATCAAAAAATGTTGTCCGGGCAGCCGAATTGGTGCAAAACTTGTTTACCAATGTTTTTGACGTGATGTCAATTCCTTGGATCTCGTGACAACGTAATCGTGTTGTGAGTAAAAAGATCCGGTCGGTTGAATTTCAACATCTCGCGTCGTTTGTCGTAAAATCGAAATGACTTCGTGCTTACGACGAATTATCTCATTGTTCCGGTTTTCGGTCGAATGCGTGCCGGTCACAAGCGGCAGTTAACCGAAACTGAACACGTGGCAAACGGCGTGATATACGTCGTAACCGATTAACGTGGTTGGCGCAACTGAGGTATGAATTATCTGTTCAATGTTTTGTCCTGGCCAGCCTGAAAACAAAAGGGTAGGCCTATAATATTGTCAGGTGGCCATAAAGCTGTAGGCCCATATTTGTGCTGTAGGTCTTCTACAGTGGGCCTACTACTGGTAACATAGTTTTAAGCAATCTACGCTTTTATATCAATTGGTGATTTGTTTCTGAGCCTGTTCCTGCATAGCCGTATTACTTATCTTGTAATTAAATTATTAATCATTATCATTTATTGTGTAGGCCTACACAGGCCTACTTAGGTTTGAGTTGGTCCTAGGCCTACAGTGTTACCTGTAGGCCTCCGCAATCAATGCCTCCGCCTAGGCCTATGATGGGTTAGCGAGGTCTGATAATGTCCTTATTACTGTTCGCATACTTGACTACAGTTTCAGCAATGGATCAAATTCATGTCTTTTATGTATCAATTCAAAATCTGCTGCTATTATGAATAAGTTATCACTTTTAATTTTGAATTTTAGGATAACAATAATTGCTAGTCCCAGTTTCATATGTAGGCCTACCGGTAGGCATAAATATGTAGAAAATTTACAAATCATTCTAATGTAAACTTTCACCAAGAGACAGTTTGCTGTTTCTCTGGTAGGCCTACCAATAAAGTCGTATGCAATATCGCAAGGTTTTATTTGTTCAGCCAGACCTGTAGAAAAATTACTTTCTCTATTTAAAAGTACCTGTGTACTTTGGGCCTAGGCCAACCGTTCACCGGTAGGCCTACCTATTTTTAATTTTAATTTTGTGAAATTGATGTTCTCAATCAGATCTATTGAATCTCCACCACATGTCAAGATTTGTTATTTTGGTAATCTTATCGTTCAACGTACCATCGCTAATTTTTGTCCGATATTCTTGTTTGAGGTGTTTTCTGATAGATCTTGTTTGTATGTATGATGTAGTGTTTGGACTTTTTGTGTTTTGTTTGTTTTAATATGGTTTTTACTCACTTGAAGTTGATGCTTTGTGATCTGACTAAGACGACAAAGGTGGACAGTAGGTTAGGTTAGGGTCAGGTTAGTGTATAAACCTCGCGTATACCGCCGGCAGGCGGAACGGAGCTTATATACTTTAATAAAAGTGAAGAAAAAATTGAAAAAAATTTAAAAAAAAATGGCGTGGTACGTTAATCAGTAATTTTACCGTTATTTTTTTATGTTCAAAATCCTTGAATATGATTTAGACTGACATCGGTAAATTTACTGATTGACGTACCACGCCTTTTTTTTCAAATTTTTTCATAGTAGGGCCTATATAAGCTCCGTTCTGCCTGCCGGCGGTATACGCAAGGTTTGGACACTAACCTAACCTTAGAAACCTAACCTACTGTCCACCTTTGTCACCTTTTGTCAGATCACAAAGCATCAATTTCAAGTGAAGAAAAAACATATAAAAACAAACAAAATACAAAATGTCCAAACTACACACCATGTAAATATAGGCCTAAACAAGATCTACCGGTATCAGAAAACACCAAAAAGATCTAACAAAAATTGGCCATGGTACGTTCATCAGTAAAATTACCGTTCCTTTAACCATCTGTTTTCTGTCAACGGGCTCTCCACTATGAGTACTGTATTTGTACTCGGGCCTATGAACCTCATTAAGAGTCCATGGGAGTCGATTTAACGAAATACCAATTTTTTGGTGATAACTTTTGAATGGTATGAGATATCATTTGAAATTCTAATAAAAAGGAAGCACAGACACTTTTAATACCTTCTGAATGGTATAAAATATAACTAGGGCCTATATAACTTATGTCGCATAATTGTTAAGGTCTAACCTCCATTACCTCATGGTCATGAAAAAATCACGAGTTTTTGTCAGTCGATTCGTTTTGATGTGCTCGATAATAATATCAAAACAGATGATAGTCTAACCGGGATATATTTTGAGATATATCAATTCAAATACTGGATGTTTCCCTATCATTCAACACGCAACCTTCAAATTTCATGCGTTTTTATTATTCAACAAATCATTAAAATATACTAAAAGGAATGACATTCAATCAAAAAACTATTTTTATTGTAGATGAAGATATTACGAATAGAATTATGCAAAAATAAATATAGGTACCCGTTCTCATTTAAGAATCACACTCATTTTAAGAGGAGAAATAATTCAATTCACACCAAAATGAAGTCAAAATAGCAACTTAATATTTCATTCAAGCGCTGTAGCTTCAGCCAAAAAAATATGACAGTGTTTCTGATGTAATTTCAATTCAAGAATACACATGTTCAATAAAGCTCGACTCAAATTTCCCCAATGTAGAATTAATTTCAAAATTACTTTTTGACTCTGCTGACCAAACGGCTATTAGACTTTAAACGTAGGCCTGGGTCTATAAGGCTGAAAGATGTTTTTTTTTAGCAGTAAATGCTTGACAATTATGCAGTATAAGTTGATTGGATGAGCGAAGCGAAGACTCAATTTCACCATACCCGAAAAAAACAACTTGTTTGTTTGTTTGTTTGTTTTTCTGTTTGCGCTCCACAGGTCAAACAAAAATTCAAAATCAGTTGAAACTTGACATAGGCCTACACAAGTGTCCTTATCTAATTCGATACTGTTTCTAGTTTTTAGGCACAATCGGTCAAACCACTTTTGAGAAAACTTATTTCAAAGTTTTCAAAAATCCCATAAGAATAACCCAGAAGAAAAAGTTCATGAAAAATATTTCATCCGAGAGAATTCAAATTCTCAGGGAATTTAAATCTGATAATGATACACATTATTCCGAACTTTCACTTAAATCTGATCAGCCGTTTCGATGTAAAAAAATATATAATGCAATTTGTGTTAATTATTCAAAGCTATTAAGATACCGGTACCTATTAAATCAAAGCAACAAGTGTCACCACTTGATTGTAAACGATTAAAACAAAGCCTTCTTTATTATCATATAAATTAATAATGGAAAATAAGATGGCAGTGATGTAATGGTTTGGATCTCAAGGTGCATATATAATAACCAAT
Organism: Brachyptera risi; assembly: GCA_964007535.1. Lineage (NCBI taxonomy): Eukaryota > Metazoa > Arthropoda > Insecta > Plecoptera > Taeniopterygidae > Brachyptera > Brachyptera risi. The sequence goes on along the minus strand of OZ023339.1, from coordinate 13,237,842 downwards.
TCAAAGATAAGTCGATATGTTCCAGCTCATCCATCAACGCGGAAACACATAACGCGTTTGCCCAGTAATTATAACTTGGACCATCTTGAAGGTATTGAAAAAATCTGTGTTCCCTCCATATTGGAATGTTGGTATCTCATACCATTCAATACCTATCACCAAAAACTGATATTTTACTAAATGACTCCCGAGGACTCTTAAGCTTCTGATTCTTTCTTTCCCTTTCACCCAATTCATATATCCAACCTCAGTCTATTTTCCTCATAGGTCTACACACCAAATCACTCAACATCATCCAATTTGTAATACATTTTCATATAAAAAACCCGACACTTTCTAATGTTGTTGGTTCTCATTCCAGCGTCGCGGGGTTGGCATCATGTCTCAGCGTGACAGCTCGTCGAAACGCCGAGACAAGGACACTCGGCTGCGCATGGACTCGTACAACTCGGCCAGCTCGGCCCGGGTGAGCAGGAGCGCACGAGCCACAACGCCGCCCAAACGCAAGGAGCTTGATAAGGTAATTGATTTGTTATTGATTCATCAAGGCTCATTTATGGAACCAAAATTAAGAGGCCGCAGGCGCTCTACACAGGCTCGTTGTTCGCTCGCTTCAGACTCGAGTTTAACATGCATCGTGTACTAGGCGCAACCCGTAGTCTAGTCCGCCGAACTCATATTCACATAAAGGCCGTTAATTTCCTAGCTCACACTTGTGATATATTTCACATTCTATTCATATATTTTTTTTGTTATACATAAATATGTACCTAGGTTTTTGCAAACTAGAAACTTTTTCATTTCCCATTTGAAGAATTTGAAAAATCACAATTTTTTTGTTCAAAATTCTGTGAATGCGGCAACCCCCGTTTTTCAATTATTAACAGAATGCAAAAACAATCATATTGATATCTCAAAAATTACGGCCGTGAGAGATTGTGGCTTGTGATACGAGCGCCTGCGGCCTCTTGAGAGCCCGCATCTTAGCTGAGAATGTTTTTCTTTGAAAGCTCGACCCAAGTTCGATGTGCGTTCAAAAGTTTGATTGCGGGATGAAAAGTGGAAAGTGGATAATATTGAAAGAGTTCTAGTAACCACTGCTAGATGGAGAAGTTTTTCATTTTATAATTTGGACAAAATCTAGTTACATGACACATTTTGGTCAAGGAAATTGAGAAAACTGTGAAATTACAGGTTAATCAGGATTTCTAATATTGATAAGCAAAGTTGAACGTGAAGATGTGCGTTTGTAATTCATTTACTATTATTCGGTAACCGGGAATTGAGCAATGAAAACCATCAAATTAGGCACACTTTGATTCAGTTATTGTGCATAATGAAATTATTCTTGAATTTTTTACTAAGCATACCAGTATCTAATTGTGAGTATTTTTTATTCATTGCATTTTACCGCGAGTCCGTAGTGTTTGTAGTTCTTGAGATATATGTGGCGAAAGTGCACGCTGTAAATCTGTCCAAGATACAGGCTCTTACGAGTAAACTTACCGGCACATGCAGCGCAGTGGTTAACGCACTCGCTTCATGTGATACGGGAAGTGAAGGGGGTTTACAAAAACCCATGCCTTATGCGGGACTCGAACCCACGCCCAACGGTGACTTCAGTTTCTGAAGCGGTGCCTCCGCTGATCGAGCTACTGAGGGCGAACATTTTATAAATGAAAATTTTGATTTTTTGTGGGAAGTTCTTGGTTCCATGATAATTCACGGATCTATTGATACAGGCCGTTTACTTTGATGAAACACTTACTATCAATAACGGTAAATATCAAAATCGATATAAATATTGATAACGCTTATTATCGATATACAGTCGAGCCCACATATAACGAACTCGGTTTTAACGAAATTTCGGTTTTTACGAATTAATTATCATTCCCCTTCAAATCTCCTATCCTTACAATGTTAAATAAAGACCTATAACGAAGTGATTTATATTTCAAAATTCGGTTATTACGAATTTTTTGTCACTACAGCATATTTTGCTCATTATTTTCAGCTATTTCCAACAAAATATTCGAAAATCGGAGCATTTTGCGTGAATTTATTTTCAGGTTACATTTATTTTGAACGGACTGTAGGCTACATCGTAGCAGCTGGTGACGCGTACAGCACGTGGTCATAAGTCTTGCTACACCCCCCTCCCTCTCCGTCCCTCGCACAGTGGAACGGCCCATACCCAAACATTCGCTCAACGCGCGCTAAATAATAACGTGATGGTGACATCTTCAATGACTTTGTTCATCTATTTTTTGTTTACATTCCTTCATTTCCATTCGTGATAGTATCCTGTAACCTAGGAAATAAAACACGAGAAGTGGGGAGTGGTGGTGTCATGTGATGGCAGATGATGAGTTCTTTATGAAAGGACATTGTTGTTTTCTATTTCTTTCTACAAACATACTAAGTGATGATACTATGCGATGATAATATGTCACCTAATACAGTAGGGCCTACTGTACTAGGGCCTAAGTCGTAAATGTAGGCCTATCTTTATAAATCTCTAAAATTCAAGTGCTGTTATGAAAAAGAGCAATAAATCTCTATAACGAAATTCTGTTTTTACAAACAGATTTTTATTCCCCTTGAAATTCGTTATATGCGGGCTCGACTGTAATATGCCAGGGCTGCCATCAACATACATTTTAAATCCGGTTCAAGCACCTATATCCTTGAAAAATATCCTTGAAAATCCTTGACACAAGTAAAAATTGGATTTTTGCTCGGGTCGGTCATTTCATTCACGAAGTGGACATAGATACGAAGTTTCGTGTCACGAAAATCTTGATTCTTATGGTTCCTAGGTAAAGAAGAGATCTTTCACTCATTTGTTCTTAACGATTATTAGTAATGTTTATTTTTGTTAGGTTGGTCAGCTAGATTAGAGGAATTTAGTTTAACTAGTGTCACTACTGCCAGAAACTCATGGCTGTAGGCGCTGCCTTTTATTTAATATGTCTAAATTATAAATTATATCAGACTCGAAAATAGAAGCCCAATTAGTCCAGTTTGTTTATCAGATGTAAGCGCTCGCCAACTAGGTCGCAATTTGTACAGAAGTATAAAGTCGAGTGTGAGGAAGTACCCAAGTGGCTATGAAAAGGTGAATCTGACGGGTAAATTTGTGATACTGGTTTGTAATTTGTCGTGGTACCACCCCTAACATTGCAAAAAAAAAAAAATCCTGAAAATAAAGTTTTCTAATAGACAAACATTGAATCTATCAAATAAAGGCACCTGATGCATAAAACTGTTATCCTAACATTGAATAAACCTCCTAAACAGTAGGCCTATGAAATTACAAGAGCATTGATCACAGTCAGCCATTTTTGGAGGTCTAATCCCAACCATTTGGTACCGAGTAACACAAAATAACCTTGGATTTACGTCGTCAGCGTAACCGCAGATTATCACAAAAAAAATAAGCGTGCTAAGAACAAACTGCAGCTTTTTTTATATTGGGTTTTAACGACGCACTACACTGATGGCTACGAACTATTGGCGTCGGTGGATGATGAATGAGATGATGGGATGATGAGATGAAAGATTATTCTATTAGGTGTTTTGAATGGTGAGAAGGAGTTGGTCGTGGCCTGTTGTTAAGGAACCATCCCAGTATTGACCTAAACGACAGAGGGAAACCACGAAAAACCCCTGTCAGGATGGACGACTATGGCGGGAATCGAACCTCGGTCTCCCAAATGACGGTTCAGTGTGTCACCACTCGGCCACGCGTCTCGGTCAACAAAGTAAAGCTATGAATAATTTCGTGATGAGCAAACTTTGTGACAGAGGCCTAGGCCTACATAGGCCTAAGCATTATGGACGTGTCCGAATTACCCAGTTTATGCGTACTTCTATACTTGAACTTGTTAAAAGTACGGAAGTGACGTCATTTCGAACGTCTGAATTGACAAGTGTACAAATCCAAGTATGGAAGTTCGCAAGTACGAGTGGCATGCGTTCTTGCGTACTTTACTTGTATACTTTGGCTGCCACTCGCATGAATCCGTATTACATTTATGATAACGATTTGAAACAGTGACCATCAAACTTTCGTACGTTTTATTCAACAATAAAGTGGCGGATTGGAATTGGTGTGCTTATTTTTGCTTCTTCTATTAAATGTCCCTGTTTTAATGTAATAAACCTTGAAAAGTGAGGTTATACATCATCGCCATTTCCGCGCCAATTCATTCGCACGGGTTTTCATTCGCAAGTTCAAAAGTTTGCCACCCGGTGGCGTGATGGTACAGACCTGTCTGAATTCGCCAAAACTATTGGCGCCAAGTTTGCAAGTAAAGTTTGCTAGTACAAGTCCAAGTCAACAAGTTCATATAACATGTAATTCGGACACGCCCTATGTCAGATGTAACTTTTCGTAGCCACATGAGTAGGCATACTTTCTCCCATTCGAAATTATATTTCTGTACAAATTGCGACCTAGCCGGCAAGCGCGAACGTTCATACATCGATAAACAAATCAATAAATAAGTCCGCGAAATTCCTTACGTCAACATCGCTTGCAATGACAGCAGGGCGCGTTCAGAAAGAGAAACAGCTGTTCAACTTGTGGCCGATCTGCGCAACTTGCACCGTGACGCGTCATACGTGCCTCCAAGGCCGTATCGTGTATAGCACAACAACTTACTTTAAAATGTTCATGACGTTAAAATGTTTTCCGTATTCTACCGCTTGCGGTTACCAAATAATTTACCAAACTATACTTTCGGCGCGCTCATTTAAAAATTTCAAATATTCCGCATTTACTGATTTTTACACTGAAATTTCGAAAAATTCATGTAAGGAGATGAAAATCCTGTCATCCGTTTGAGACCCCGAAAATCCGCAAAAGCGGATAAAATCCGTGATAACGGCAGCCCTGCGCTTATAATAATAATTTAATCAATTATAATACGTAGTCACTTTATAGATACCTTTGCATCATTTGTTATTATGCTTCCCAAATATCTAAATTCCTCACTTTTTATCAATTCTTCACATCACTTTTTGGTCTCTGTTTATCAATAATGTTTCACTTTTTTCTCTGCTTACCTTCGTCTCATATTCTTCAGTTACTTCGTTCTATTTATTCACTTTTCCCCGTATTTCGTCTCTCTTGTCCCCCTATATCAATATGACGTTCACATATACTAGGCCTAATGTTCTTGACTCTGAAGCTAGGTTCTCACGATGATTTTTTCACGTCCCGTCCGTCAAAACTTCAGCCGACGGTAACTTTCAAGCGCAAGAGAATGCATCGGAGGGACGGAACACTTTTCCCCGTCCAAGTAGAGCCAATTATTTTCTCGTAAAATGTTGAGAATGTAACGTCATCTTTGGATGAAAATTGAATAAATGATTGAATAAAAAAATTCCAACTTTTGACGCACGGGACGGCTCGATTTTAGGATGTCGTGTAGAGTACCAACAATCGAATGTAGGATTGCATCGTTGCATTTCCATTTCATTTCTATTCTACTGTTACTAGGAAAACGCTATATACGCGTTGCCAGACGAGCGGGAAGTAATAGTATGTCGACTTCATTGCCAAACTTTTGCCTAAATTCGCCAATTGGGTAACATTTTAGTTAAAAATGGGTAAAAACGGCTTCGAGTGGTACCAATTTAGCACATTTCATGTTTTTTCTTCAAAATGGCTGACTCGATCAAGCTGAGAATTTCCAGAAATGTGTATCAAGATGTTATTCACCTTCACACAAAATTTCAATTTTTTTGAAAATAAAAGTTTTTCAATTTTTTCCCCCCGTGTTATTCTAATGGGTATTTTTGAAATGTCTAAAATTCCTAAAAAAAAAGTTGATATCCGATAATGCCACAAAACTATACAGATCTAAGTTAGATAAGGAACCATGATGAAAAAAAGTTTGAAATTGATAGCTGTAGCCGTTTGACCTGTGAAGAACCAACAAAAAAACATAAAAAAAAACAACATAAAAACGAACACCAATTTTTTTCAGTATGTCAAATTGAATCCTCGCTAAAGCTCGTCTAATAATCGCAAGCAAAATTCGCTATTACCGGTACGCTATTTCATATTTTGAGGTTATGTAAACAATTATTCATTTTTCATGATCAGTTTCGATCCCGAAATGTTCATCGAGGCAATTAGAGCTAATATACCTGCCTAAGAAAGTGTCATGTTGACTCGTTGATTTCGATGGTTGCCTTGAAAAAATTCTAGTTTTTGCCGATATAACGCATTACCTCGCATGACGGCAAAAAATGGCATGGGAACGTGATCTATTTTACACCAACGATGCCGTCAGAAGTTTTGACGGGTCCACGTCACGTGAAAAAATCGCCATGGGAACCTAGCTTAACCTCTTCACTTTTATTTTCTACCCGCCTTAGCATTTGGTCCATTACTTTGTTGAACACTATTGGGCACAACACACCACCTTGTCAGACACCAGAGTTGATGTGGAACCATGATTTCTTACCCGTACTTGTCTGTACGCAGTTTCTACAATTTGAATACATACTTTTTACCCTCTGTATTGTACCTGTCTCTATTCGAGGGACACTGAAGAGCAAATACTGGAATAAAGATATACTACCCAGAGTGAACGTGGGCTTGGCGTTCAATTATTCCGTAGGAGGTTAGGGTTTTTGGGTCGGATTTTGATCGTTCCCCCGAATGGGCACATCCTTTTCCTAAGTAAACACCCCAAGCCACGTTCACTCTTGTTAGTATCTCTAACCGGTATTTGCTCTTCAGGCGTCAGCTCTATTCCCTCCTCCAATAAACTTTTCCATACCTGCTTTCTCGATGTAAGTAGTCAGAAGCTTTCTCTAAATCCAGACACACCATGTGGATACGTTTTCCTTCGTCCCATCTTCTTTCAATGAATATAAAGAATAATAAATGAAGAAACTATGAATATTTAATGAAAATGATACGTTCATGATATCATGTTTATCAAATTCAGAAGATACCGGTAGTAGGCCTACAGAATGAAAATTCTTTATTTCATTCTCTTTTTGTTTGAAACATCTATATTACGAGGGAAAATAACTGACTGGAACTAATCAATTCATTATCAGTGAACATTTCCGCAACGGTCCCCACCTCCTCTCTCCTGAGTCATCACCCGTGGCATATATCAAAATCAAAAACAGGCCTAAATAAGGCCTAAAAATAGGCCTACAACATGAATATTTATATCAGCAAGTAATCCAGGAAGTAATCATTTTTCCCGCTACGATATCGATATCTTTTTGTTGCAATATTTTTATCCTGTCTGAGAATTTTGTGTGAAGAAAATTGAGGACTGAGAGGGGAGAGGGGGGCTGTGTGACTAATTAAGTGGAAGTTATACCTAAGACTATCGATAACGTAACGGGATAAGCAACACGGCATAAGTCCTATCCTTTTAACATTAGGCCGTTTTCACCATGATGGAATCAGCGCTTTCGTGTACATTTGTGAGATTTGCAATTTCAAATCAAATCGTACGTATTAGGCTCGTATTTCAATATATAGTACATGGTTGTACAATTGCATTGATTTTAATCTTTCTCGAAGATGATGAGTAATTATCCAGTTATCAAATGGTAAATATAGCAGTAGGGCTCTTGACTAGGGGACTAAATGCTTTTACAGACGTATTTTAAATTTAGATTGGCTAATTCAAATGAAATTTATCCCAATATTGTTTAATGCAGTTGGAAAGAGCTGGATTCACAGATTGCATTACATATATTACTTGTCTAGATCAACACACAATAATACCAGCAAATCATCATAACATTTGTAAGGCGGCATCCCTTTGATATACGCATGGTGCGAAAGGAAAGCGCCATGTTGCTTATCCCGTTAAGTTATTGATAGTCATAGTTTATACCCATAAAGTAATCTGATATGCTAACATAAACAGTCCTATCAATTATTGTAAACACCTCATATTACAAATACTTGCCATGAGTCACCTTGGCTCTGCTGTTGTTTGGCCTAGCTCATAACTTCGGTAGGCTGAAGGGGCGGTGAGGGGTCAAGGACCTGAACTTGACGATACCAAATTAAATCAAACGAAATGAAAAATTTATCAAAATCGATAGGGCGCCACATTGTTTTCACACGAAATAATCAACATAAACGAAGAATAAATAAAACTGATGACAGAACAACGGAAATTTCATAGTGTCGCACTGTTGAAAATGACCGAATACGGACACTCAAACTCGATGTATCTCGCGATAAAACTACGTAAACTCCCTCGCTGTACTGTTTCGGTACGATGACGTGTCGCAACTATCCCTGCTAGTTACAACTTGGCTCGAGAGGGGAAGGGGGAGGAAGGTAAAAATCCTGTGTAGTTTGACGAGACGATTGCGTGTTTCCCTATGCTTATTGTTGTTGTTTTTTTTTCAATTTTTCTCCCGAGTGGTTCTCGGTTTCCGGTATCAGTCGTTTGTTGACGCCCGAGTGCGAGTGTCCAAGCAAAGGTGGATGATCATTACCAGTGTTTGGTAATGAACTTTTAAAACGAATGCGTTCGCACGAACGCGTTGTATTTTCTGAATTTTTCAATGAATTCGTTACATTTACAGTCGACGATCTTGAACTTTCTTCACGTTCTATTTCTCGGTGATCTATAACGGAATAAAACGTTCATTTGAAAGCTCATAATTTGGGATCACTCATCATTCTATTCGACACGATCGCACTATCCGTTCTTCCCTGTCCAAATTCAGAATGAGATCGACTATTTTACGGTCTATCCCGAATGTATAATATTCCCTGGTCGGGATTTCACCATGTGATCACTTGTCACCAGGCGAGCCATATATTAATTTGAGACCCCTTTCTTCATATAATTCTCACGGTGAACTTTTGAACGAACTCATGTTTTTTTGAATTTGGACTTTAACTTTTACCGCAAAGCCAAGAGAACGAACTTTGAACTTTATGAAAGATTGATTTATTTGACATGAACTAAACTTTTTAACAGTTTGTTTTATAAGTGAACTTCCCCAGCACTGATCATTACTACATGTCACAAATTGATTACAGACGACTAAAAAACAACACATGATTCACAAAAAAAAAAATGATAATTTCGATCGATATTTGATACGGGGCGCCTGAAGAGCGTTTACTGGAATAAATTCGACTTGGTTGTGTGACATGTGTTTGGGTGTGTTACATTGTACAACCATCCATTCATAGCCCATGTTACAAGTCCGAATCGACTCTATTTTGATATGCTCTTCTTCGATATCATCATTTCGATTCAATATCAAATAGAATTCCTAATATTTTGATATTTTCGATCGATTTTCGAAATGGCACATTTCGATATTGTTTACATTTTCGTGATCGATTGGCAACCCTAATAATAATACAAATTACAACAGTAGGCCTACATTATTCATTAAATAATTTTCGAAAAGTGTGTTCAAATAGGCCTATAAAATCAACTGGGAAAATCAACAATCAAGTTAAAAGAATTGCTATCTCTTTCCTTGATTGGCTATCAGCAGTGAATGACATTCGGAAAGCTCACCGACTCGGAATAAAACGTCCGAAAGAATGTGGCATTTCCGTTGATAATCCTCTTATTGTTTTTCTAGCTTTTGTTTTTCTAGTACATGGCTACAAAATGCTATATTTCACGTTTAGATAGGCCACCAAAACTAAATGTAATTGCTAAAGTAAGACCTTATTTATCCAAACTCGGTAGATCCGAAATTTGACATATTTTGAATTCGAAATCAATCCTCGGCTGAAGGTATAGGCATTTCAATGTTGATTAATATGGGTTAATCTGAATTCCAGCTGACCCGTAATTTGAACTAATATTTCAACCCTTCAATTGCTTCAGCACTGTTTTCTTATATACCCCGTTCACACTATGCCAACTAACTGCTGTTAAGCCACTAACTGCTGTTAAGCCACTAACTGATGTTAAGCTACTAATTGACATCAGCAACGCAGTGTGAACGGAACGCAGTTAGCACTAACCGACATCAAGACCTAACTAACTACGTTCTGTAAACGCAATCATGGCTTGACGTCGATCAAAATCCACCGCCTTCACAAAAAACAACAAGATTCACGGAGTCATCGTCCTGTCATGCCGGCGTTTCGCTTTCGCAAGGCGGTGGAATTGAGACGAGCTCAACAATTAGAAATCGCGTAACTTTCGTCGCTGATTGGTTGTTTTATCATCAAGATGGCTTAAAAAACGCTTAGCGAACTCGCAATCCGGATAACGCAGGTTTGGAAGCCCAGCGTTAGACATCACTAACAACCATTTCATGGCTGTCAGTGTGAACACCTTACCTCGGTTAAGAACGGTGTCACCCATGATGCTTTGCGCCCAGCTAACCTCTGTTAGCTTAACAGCAGTTAGTGATCATAGTGTGAACGGGGTATTATTGGATAATCCGAAATAGTTTAGCGAATTCCTTGAATTAATCATTATTTTCCCAACTTCCATCGTTTCTATTTGCCGCGTAGAATCCGACCGAGTGGTCTGACCTTGACGAGTACGAGATTCACGTTGAGCTCGGAACGATCGTTGGTCAGACGCGAAACGAACGAGCGTCAATGCAAAGCGTGTTATATGATGATCGCGCGGCGTCGGAACTAGCGGAGTAAACACGATCATACACAAACAGACCCTAGCAACGTTTTTTTTTACGTAGTTTTGGTCGGTGGCATAGCTTCCTTTCACGCTCAATACAAAATCAACTGAATTCCCATAGGGAAAAGTGATGACTTACATGGAAAAAGAGTTTTTTTGGGTATTTTTTTTTATAAATTGGAATCCTTTTTTTATCCCTTCCATTTTGGATTAATATGGGTTTACTGTCAGGGTTTCGCAACTCCGGCGCGCGGGACCTTATCAAACGGCCTGCGGTATGATCTTATAAACCAACGTTAAATCACTACTATTCATTTCAACATTCTTTGTACAGTGAAACCTCTATCTATCAATTTTCAAGGGACCAGGAAAATAAAACCATCCATCCAGGAAAATTTAACATTGATTATATGGGAGTGGGGCTAGAAAAAATGAATGGTACATTCCGGAAAACGAAAGATCCGGGAACGATGCATGGAGGTTTCACTGTAGTCAAATTAAGAATATATATTCGGCAAGGGTTGAACTGTTGTCACCTACCAAACAGTAGATGCGGCGTGTGAACTGACCTTAAAAGTAATAATTCACCACAAAATAATACTGAATAATATGATCTTATAAACTAACGTACAATCACTGCAATTTAGTAGGGATTACTGAATCTCTACCCCACGGAAAGTTGTCTCTTGCATGAGTCGTCACTCCTGAATGTCTGTTCTCATTAGGGATGATATCGATTAATCGAGAATCGATTAAGAATCGATTCTGATGTAAAACGATTCTCAAATAAAAAAATCGATTAAAAAAAAATCTTTTTTTTTTGGTGCAGTGCTGTACTTCTCTTTACGTCGCTATAAGTGCTCATTTCGTTGTCCATATTATTCTGTATTGTTGAGATATTACTATCTGGACAAAAGCTATCCCTTCGGTTACGTCTGACAGCCGAACGTAGATGGAAATACCCAAACGGTACAGTACACTTCAAAGAAGTCTCTAGCAGCTATTTTTCACGTGAACGCCTTGGGAAGGTTGAAAAAAAAGTTTCAAATTACACTACTTCTTTTCAATTTTTTTTCCAATTTTTTTTTTCAAAATCGATTCTTGATCGATTCTGGAGCATGGAGAATCGATTCCCGATTTTGAGAATCGATGTCATCCCTAGTTCTCATATACTTTACCTGCTATGTACAGTATTTATATATTCAAAGACAATTATTGAAATTTTGTTCTATAGAATGTCTTCACCAATAATACCCTATTATATATCAAATCAACAACTGGATCTCTACCCCGCAGATTGTCTGTTCCACCCAAGGTCGTCACCAATAATTAACAGAGTTAGCGAAGTGATGACTTGAAAAATAATAAAATGTATCGGTATTATTGATGACGACCTTGGGTGGAACAGACATTCTGCGGGGTAGAGATTCAGTTGTTGATTTAATAATAGAGTATTATTGGTGAAGACTCATACAAGAGACGACTTTCCGTGAGGTAGAGATTCAGGCGACCCATTTAGTACTGGTTTAACATTCTGTGAAGTCAAATTGAGAATATAGGTATTTGACAAGGGGGTCATTTCATTGATCATCACCCTGGGGTGGTTGCTGACCCATCTCAGATATTTTTTAAACTTTTACAGTTTGTTCCTACATGTGTTTGAACTGTGAAAAAAAAATCATAGAATTTTTTTTTCAATCACTCCAAAGTTACGGGCCGTAGAAGACCGGTCGTTGTGGCGAAAATCGTCCTTTTTGACTTCTGCGTCAAATCTTGTAACTCAGAAACTATTCATTCTATCACAGAAAAGTAGAGGACAAATTTTGCCTTAAAAAGTGAGAGCATGCCAAATATGTTATTATAATCAAGTACATGTTGTTCATTTTCATTCTATTCAAGGCCAAACCTTGATTCAAGAAATGAGTATTTTCCAAATTTGGAGCTCTAGTACTAGTAGGAGTTGCAAATAACAACACATTCTATTTTTATTCTTGCCAACTAGTTGGGTGTGTACAAAAAAAAAATATCTTGTCATTCCATCCCCTTATTGGTGAAAAGAATTCATAAAAATGGTTAAAATTCAAATTTTGACATATTCAAGGTCATATATCTCCAATGGGGGAGCAGATACAAAATTGTCGATGAGGGATGATTTTGGTTTTGTACTCATCTAACAGGATCTGAAAAATTTAGGTTGTTATTCAATACGGTTTAGAAACTACAGCGCTTAGAAGGCTGGTCAGAATTACATTTACGCACGTCTCATATTATACCCGAGGTATGTTGTTTACTTGCTCCTGTGTGGTCCAAGTACAAGAAAAATCTAACATTTGTTACCTGGATATTACTGATTGATGATATACCTACTAGGCAAACGCGTTATGTGTTTCCGCGTTGATGGATGAGCTGGAACATATCAACTTATCTTTGGATTGGTTATTATATATATACACCTTGAGATCCAAACCATTACATCACTGCCATCTTATTTTCCATTATTAATTTATATGATAATGAAGAAGGCTTTGTTTTAATCGTTTACAATCAAGTGGTGACACTTGTTGCTTTGATTTAATAGGTATCTTAATAGCTTTGAATAATGAACACAAATTACATTATATATTTTTTTACATCGGTATGGCTGATCTGATTTCATTGAAAGTTCGAAATAATGTGTATCATTATCAGATTGAAATTCCCTGAAAATTGGAATCCTCTCAGATGAAATATTTTTCACGAATTTTTTCCTCTGGGTTATTCTAATGAGATTTTTGAAAACTTTGGAATGAGTTTTCTCAGAAGTGGTTAAACCGATCGCGCCTCAAAACTATACAGTATTGAATTAGATAACGATACTTGTGTGTGCCAAGTTTCAACTGATTTTGAATTTTCGTCTGACCTGTGGAGCGCGAACAAAAAAACAAACAAACAGGCACTTTTTTTCGGGTATGGTGAAATTGAGTCTTCGCTTCGCTCATCCAATCAACAGATTCTACTTGAACTTTGTTTTCATCAAGCGGTCTATCTCTAAGCTCTCGCTGATGTTATGCGATCTTCCAGTCGCCGTTGATAGTTTTGATGCGGACAATACTTACAAAATGTTTGAATAAGGCCACCCAGGTTTTGTCGTCTTTTGTTAATTTGAATGGCATCACTGGTCCACAAGGACCAAAGAAATTAACGTTATAGTCGTCTTCTTCTTCGGAATGTTTTAGGACCTCACCCAAGTGCCAGCGGTTATCATAAACACACGAAACGTTATCGTAGCTTTGTATTTCCATCGGGATAATTTTGAGCACCGATTCTTCAACAAGATTTGTTGAAACGAATGTTTTGCTAACCACCAATTTATGCTCAGCTTTTGGGATGAAACAGTGATTTTCTTTAGTGGGAGGTATGGCCAGAGCATTTTCATATCATGAACTGAGCGCAACCCTGTTCGTATCCATGTCATTGGAATCAACGTGGGAAAATTTTATTCCCTTGAATTTTTTTCACAGAACTTGAACATGTCTTGAGGTGTCATGATGTAATTGGATATGTACCGATCAACTTTGATAAGTACTGTCTCTAAGATGATAATTTAATAGATTCATAATAATAATAGATTTAATAAAAAAAAAGTGAAAAAATGAAAAATAATGGATAAAAATATGGTATTATTTATAGAAATTGTCGTAACTTTGAGACGGATCAAAGTTATGACCTTTGGTAAATTCTACCAAACTGTGGAGGTAAGCTGTTGGCTTTCACGCGGTTTGTTCCCTTGCCACCAGGTGATGAAGAAGGCGCGAAGTCGCGACGGTGCCACGCAGAGCAACTACTGGAACAAGAAACTGCTCGAAGTCGAGGAGAAGGATCCAAACAGGTGAGCATCTGTCTCTCTCACTCCTTCCCTTCCCCTCACCTCACCTTTCACCTCTTTCTCTTTCTCTCACACCTCTTACTCTCTCACTCCTATATAATCAATGATAAACATTCCTGGATGTTTTTTTTTCCCTGGTCCCTTGAAAAACAATGGAATGAGGTTTCACTGTAGGCCTACTTATCTAAGCACGATCGATAATTCCTTAAATGTGGCCTGTGAATTGGAACATATTCGGGTCATTCCATTTCAGTTCACCCAATGACTGTGCTCGACCAATTTAGATTTTTTAAAAAAAAATCATGGTTATTGGAAATTTTGTTCCGAGTTCAAATCTGTCATCCAAAAAAATTTGGGACAAACCGTTTGGGAGATATGACCCTTCAAAGCTTGGTCGAAATGCCAAATTTTGGTTTTGCGGGCTATATTGAATTATATTACAACATCTGAACCATCGGAGATATCCAAAAAATTCAAAGGGATAAAATGATGTACTTGTTCTTCTCTTCAAGGTAAATCATATAACATTATGTTATTCGTGAGTTGACCTTGGTTAATAAGGGATGGAATTCAGGGTACGATAATAGTTTTTTCCACAAGATCAGCTCCAATTTTCGCCAAGAAGGGTGGATAAATACTGTATGATTTTTTGTTATGTTCATTCTATGCATCCATGAGATTGAGGATACATCAAGAATTTTTTGTATTTTCATCCCCTTCATACCTGAAAAAAATGACAAAAGCAAGAGAAATCCTAAAAACCCCTTTTTGGGGGTGATATACGTCAAAAGGGGGTTGAAGTAAAAATTGGTGACACAGTGGGTTTGAAGCCTTACTATGTGAAGACCAATCCCTGAAAACTTGATCATGTATTTTGCACTGGTTTGGGAGTTACACATTTTCCAATATTAATACAAATTACGTTTTTAGCCTCAAATACAATATATATTTCATATCAGACAAATATCATAGATTTACACAACCATTAATAATAGAGACTTTTTGACTCACTCATCTTTCTTATTGATTGAGTGTCATCATGCTAGTTATCTCCACACTTAGGCTGTTGGTTATATTATGCGATCTACCCGTCGCTGTTGTCAACTCCAACGGTGATATCACCCGCAAAATGTTGGAGTGAGGTACCCAAGTTGAATCTTCGGTCATTTTGAAGATTGTGCCGGGTCCACATGGATGAAAAAAGTTCACTTTATAATCTTGGTTTTCTACAGAGGTGTCCACAATTTTGCCAAGCCACCACTGTTTATCGTAAATGCATGCAATATAGTCTCTGTTGCGAGGATTAATTACACGTCCAAGGTTCGATTTCACTTTGGTGATCTGTACCTTCTCGAAAACAGTTGAGGAAGATGTTCGATAAACTTTCAGAGAGTGGACATCAATTTTGGAATGAAACCATGATACATTCTGGTGTTAGGTACTGCAGTTGCATCTTCGTAACGGACTGTTAATTCATTTTCTTCTTTTTTAATTTCTTCCGAAGATACGAAATGGAAGATGATCCCAGTAATATTCGTTTGACAAAAGTCAAACATATCCAGCGGTGTCACGATATGATTTTCCTCTGTTCGTTGAAGACTGGCTTTTGTGACCAGTCGTTTTATGGTACCACCAATGCCATCACAAGGCCCCTTGCCATGCGACGTGGCAAAAAAGTGCCACTCCGCCTCTACGTTGAAGTCTTCTTTGTGGTGGCATAGGTTGCTGAAATTTTTGCGGTTTTTGTACTGACTCGCTGCCCCATCTGATATGTAAATGAACTTATTTACATGAGGAGCAAACTCTTTTATATCATTGACTAACACTTTCTGAAATGCATACACCGCTGTTGTTCCATGTTGCAGGTGGTCGCTTATAAAACAGACACTTTTATGCTTTAGTTCCTCATTCTCCTTATAGTATATGACAAATGGATGGAGTGTTGCTTGAGCATTCACCCAGTGGTAACTCTGTATCTCGTCCTGCATGACAAATGTAAAATTCTCTGAAAAATCACCCGATATAATGACCTCGTTTTGAAGCAATGATTCTTTTCTGAGTCTGAGGAATTGAGATTGTTGTTTCGATACAAAATGGTGTACCTTTAGTACAAGTAGTTTATCGATGAGCTTATCCACAAATTCAGAGTATTCATCGACAATGGTTATCATTTCGCATCGATCGGTTGTTACCCATTGCTTGTACTTGACTTGTTCATCCCATTCGTCTGCCTCTTTTAAAGCCAGCAACTCCTCTCGTAAACTTTCAGGTCTCGGACAGTTTGGACAAGACTTCTGAAGCATGCACATTTCACTTTCGATGTCACACACCACTTTCCCCAATAGTTCCTTGTAATCATTCTTGACCTTGGCACCACTCAACATCAACTTTACATTCTGGTGTATTGCACAAACACAGACTGAATGCGTGCCGGATGCACCAGCAAGAACACACCACTTCGGCCGTGAGTCCGCAAACTTGGAGAA
Organism: Brachyptera risi; assembly: GCA_964007535.1. Lineage (NCBI taxonomy): Eukaryota > Metazoa > Arthropoda > Insecta > Plecoptera > Taeniopterygidae > Brachyptera > Brachyptera risi. The sequence goes on along the minus strand of OZ023339.1, from coordinate 13,220,860 downwards.
ACCAATTTTCAAGTCTGGGTACTTGTTCTTAAACTGCCCATACAACTCTTTCAAATTGCACAAAACAAGTCGTTTCTGATGACTCACTTTGACACCGCTACTGTCTCTAACGTTCACGCAGTCTTTCTTTCCTGGACACATTCTACTGTACTCGTCGTTCTCATAAAAAGCGATTATAGTGTCAATGATGTGTTGCTCAATTTCGTGTCCCGATTTTTTTGCTGAAATGTTGGGTAAAACACCTTGCTCTTTAACCATTTTACGAGAGAGCTTCACTAGATATTCAGTTACATTGAATTCTTCGCACATCTTCTGAATTGTCCATGTCTTTGGAATTAAACTGAGAATTTTCACTTTTTCATCTTTAGTAATAGCACTTTGCATTCGAATTTTTAGTTTTTGTACTAATCTGGAAAACTCATCTTCAACCACATTTTCATTGTTATCCAACTCGGGAAGCCCAAAAGTATTGGTTAGTTTAATTACAACTTGGTCACACATCTGAGAAATTTTATTTTTAACTGCCGGACTTCGTCGATCAACATTTAGTTTTTGAATCTTTATTGGAGAAACTCCAAGTGCAGAACAAGCCTCGTTGACGGCTAGCAAGGATGTTTCGGATGCTTCGTACAATACTTCGGTTTCTTCTTGATCTACATTTAATTTCAAGTCTGATATTTTTGTATAGCAGGAAGTGCACAAAGATTTGCCAGGAATAATATGTAGAGACGGATTGGTGTTACTATAATGCAGAGTAATTTCACGCAAGGATTTCTTCGATGTAATCGGTTTTTTATGTCTTGCAAGGGGGTCGCAACACTTCAATCCAAACAGGTGGTTATACTTTGTTAGATATTTTTTTTCATGGTAGTCACACACAGTTTCAATACCCAAACCCACACGTAATGAAAGTAATTTTTGTTGAGTTTCTGTGAACGTTTCAATACCCGACATCCTTCTGTCACACTTTCCATAAGATTCATTATTACACTCTTCATTTGAAATCTTCCCTATAGAACACCACATTGTAGGCCAATACAACTGATCTGATGAGGAACTGAAATCCAACTGACTAAAACAAGACACATAAATAGCAAGCAACAATGCTGTATTGTACATGCACAGACTTGTTTAATCAACACCTATACAGCTGCAAAAACCATAATTCTAGGAACAATAAATTATTGTGTGATTTCTCTATAGTCTGCTGCTGTCCAGTTGGAACATGTCTAATAAATGATGGAGAATTATCATTGATTCTGCTCATTTTTAAAAATGTGTAACTCCCAAACCAGTGCAAAATACATGATCAAGTTTTCAGGGATTGGTCTTCACATAATAAGGCTTCAAACCCACTGTGTCACCAATTTTTACTTCAACCCCCTTTTGACGTATATCACCCCCAAAAAAAGGGGTTTTTAGGATTTCTCTTGTTTTTGTCATTTTTTTCAGGTATGAAGGGGATGAAAATACAAAAATTTCTTGATGCATCCTCAATCACATGGATGCATAGAATGAACATAACAAAAAATCATACAGTATTTATCCACCCTTCTTGGCGAAAATTGGAGCTGATCTTGTGGAAAAAACTATTATCGTACCCTGAATTCCATCCCTTATTAACCAAGGTCAACTCACGAATAACATAATGTTATATGGTTTACCTTGAAGAGAAGAACAAGTACATCATTTTATCCCTTTGAATTTTTTGGATATCTCCGATGGTTCAGATGTTGTAATATAATTCAATATAGCCCGCAAAACCAAAATTTGGCATTTCGACCAAGCTTTGAAGGGTCATATCTCCCAAACGGTTTGTCCCAAATTTTTTTGGATGACAGATTTGAACTCGGAACAAAATTTCCAATAACCATGATTTTTTTAAAAAAAATCTAAATTGGTCGAGCACAGATTTATTACAATTTGGGTGATTTGAAATGGAATGACCCATTCTCAACATGGGAGGGATAGGAAGTTAGGACACCATCTCCAACCGGCAAACCAACGCAACCCTCAGTGCATCTTGATCTTTAATTCCAACCCAGCTGTTGGTAGGGTCGTTGAGCCTAAAATAATCATCACGTTTGAGATCTGCTAACGAACCACGTTTGTTTTCTACCAGATGGCGTCACAGTGGCTACAAGGAGCTGTACGGAGCCAACGGGTCGCCGGTCGGATCTCGCGGATCCAAGCAGCGGTCGCGCAGCAGGTCAAGGGTCAACAGGGGTCGTGCGCGATCAAGGTCGAGGTCGCGCGAGAGGAGGCCCCACACGCCGCAACCCACCACGTCCAGAGTAGGTCATGTCGCGCGATCGTGACGCTCGCTACGGATTGACGAGTGTTGGGTCAATATATATATATACATATATATATTAGTGATGACATCGATTCTCAAAATCGAGACTCGATTTTCTAAGCTCCAGAATCGATTGAAAATCGGTTTTGTAAAAAAAATTCACCCTCAAAAAAGTTGGGTAATTTTAAACTTTTTTTTTCAACTTTCCGCGGCGTTTTATGTGAAAAATAGCTGCTTGAGCCTTCTTTAAACTGTAGGCCTACTATTCGGGTATTTCCGTCAACGTTCGGCTGTCAGACGTAATAGAAGGGATAGCTTGTGTCCAGATAGTGAGATCTCAACAATACAAAATAATATAGACAACGAAATGAGCACTTATTGCGACATGAAGAAGTAGGCCTACAGCACTGACCCCTCTGAAAAAAAAAAACAGACGCGTGGCCGAGTGGTAACGCACTGAACCGTCATTCGGGAGATTGGGGTTCGATTCCCGCCATGGTCGACCATCCTGACAGGGGTTTTTCGTGGTTGCCCTCTGTCGTTCAGGTTGATACCGGGATGGTTCCTTAACAACAGGCCACGACCGACTCCTTCCCATTATCAACAACACCTAATAAAATAACCTTTCATCTCATCATCCCATCATCTCATTCATCATCCACGGACGCCAATAGATCGTAGCCATCAGTATAGTGTGTCGTTAAAACCCAATATAAAAATGAAAAAATTTAAAAAAATGGATTTTCTGATTTAAAAATCGTTTTACGTTAGAATCAATTCTCGATTAATCGATGTGACCACTAGTTTGAGTGCGTCCGTGAAATCTACACGGAAGAATATCGAAGTAACGTGTTGGGACATTGTTCAGGCAGCGGCCGGCAGCAAGGCAGGTCCGAGCCGGAGGTCGCCCAAGGTCGTGTCGATCTCGCCCAGCTCAAGGTCGCTGAGCAGCTGTTCGGACGATTCGTGCTCGGTGTGCTCGCCCAAGCCCAAGAGCGGCGGCGGTGGAGGGGGAGGTGGCGGAGGAGGGGGCGGTGGAGCGGGCAGGGCGAGGAAGAAGGTTGTGAGTCCGCCCAGTGTGCCCGCGAGAAGGTCAAGGTGAGAAGGCGGTGACGCGCTATGACGTAATTATTCATATTATAAATGTTTGTACCCACGATATATATACATACACTCTCCATCAGGGGTATCAAATTGTTGTAAAATCTCACAAAACTATGAAATTATTGCCATGTTACAGAAATGTCCTGAAATGTAATAAAATTAGGGTTGCTGTTCGATCAAAAAATAGTGATCGAAATCGAAGTTTACAATATCAAAAATCGATCGAATCGATTGCATTTTTATCGAAGATCGATCGAATTGACGAATCGAAATCAAATCGAAAAAAAAAACGTGTTGGGTAGCAAAATACCCTGTTTATATACCCCGCACGCGCTATATATATGAGTATAATGTTACCAATGGAAGCAAGCGCGTTACTCGTGACGTCTCGCGCTACTCTTGTACTCTTGTACGCTTTCGATCTTCGAAAACTTTTTGATATCGATCAAATCGAAAATCAAAAAGTACATATTGAAATCGAATCGAAAACCTATAATCTAAAATCGATCGAAATCGAACGGCAACTTGAAATAAAATTGAAGATACAGTAGATCATGGAATTATTGCCAAGTTACAGAAATGTCACATGCTAAAATTGAAGATGAATTGAGAATAAAAAAAAAAGAATCATCTTCAATAGGCCTATCATATTATAAAAATGAGCCCATCATAAGACGTATTTTTAGAAGTTGCAGGGTTTAAATTCTCACACCGTGTACATTTGTATGACTCATCTGTGTGTTACGTTGCTTCAGGTCTCGTTCGTTCTCCGTGCCTCGTAACCGCCCGAGCAACCCGTCCCCACAGGCATTGCGCGCCGCCCGCGGTCCCAAGCCCCGCCAGAGGTCGTCTGGCCCGCCCCGAGACCCCCGCGGCCCGCCCCCCTCGCCACCCCCGGCCCGCGCCAAGCTGCCCCCCAGCAGGAGCCAGGTCAGGCCCGAGCAGCCACCCAGGCACAAGGTGAGTTTCACTCGTTCCGTTGTCGGACACCAGTCAAACTGGAACAGAACCAAACCGAACAGATTTGTTCTCAAAGAAAAGCATGCGGTCATCTGTGTTGGTAATGAGTGATTTGTCCAAGTTTCAAAGGCGTCAGTTTTCAACTGCGCTAGTTTTCAACTGAATGTATTTTCAACTGCACTAGTCTTCAACTTCGTTAGTCTCCAACTGTGTTACGTTTCAACTCCGTTGGTTTTCAACTCCGTTGGTTTTCAACTGCGTTGGTTTTCAACTGCGTTGGTTTTCAACTGCGTTTGTTTTCAACTCCGTTAGTTTTCAACTCCGTTAGTTTTCAATTGCCTTATTTTTCAACTGCATTCATTTTTAACTGCAATGTCTTCAACTGCATTAGTCTCTAACTGCATTAGTTTTCAACTGTATTTATTTTCAACTGCGTTAGTTTTCAACTTCGTTATTTTTTGAATGCGTTATTTTTCAACTGCATTCATTTTCAACTGCAATGTCTTCAACTGCATCAGTTTTCAACTGTATTTACTTTCAACTGCGTTAGTTCTAAACTTTGCCGGTTTCAAACTTTGCCAGTTTTCAACTACATTGGTTCTAAACTTTACCAGTTTTCAACTGCGCTTGTTTTCAACTGCGTTAGTTGTCAACTTTGCCAGTTTTCAACTGCGTTAGTTCTTGACTTTGCCAGTCTTCAACTTGGCCAGTTTTCAACTGCGTTAGTTCTTGACTTTGCCAGTCTTCAACTTTGCCAGTTTTCAACTGCGTTAGTTCTTAACTTTGCCAGTCTTCAACTTTGCCAGTTTTCAACTGCGTCAGTTCTCAACTTTGCCAGTCTTCAACCTCGCCAGTTTTCAACTGCGTTAGTTCTCAACTTTGCCAGTCTTCAACTTTGCCAGTTTTCAACTGCGTTAGTTCTCAACTTTGCCAGTCTTCAACTTTGCCAGTTTTCAACTGTGTTAGTTTTTAACTTTGCCAGTCTTCAACTTTGCCAGTTTTCAACTGCGTTAGTTCTCAACTTTGCCAGTTTTCAACTGCGTTAGTTCTTAACTTTGCCAGTTTTCAACTGCGTTAGTTCTTAACTTTGCCAGTCTTCAACTGTGTCAGTCTTGAACTGCGCTGGTCTTCAACTGTGTCAGCATGAGTCATGTCATAATATTCCATGTGGTCACCTGCGTTCACACCGTTATCGTTCCAGTCCAGCAGCGGCGCGGTCAAGAAGCGGCGTGCCAAGGCCAAGCGCGCGGTGCCCGTCGTCGTGGTGCCTGAAGCCGCCACCCAGCGACGCCGGGCCGAGTCGTGCTCTGACGACAGCACAAGTAGCTCCGTCGAGTCGACAGGTGAGCGATTGTCGAACTACAGTGAAACCTCTATCCATTGTTCATCAAGGGACCAGGAAAATGAAACCATCCATGCAGGAAAACGATACATCCAGGAAAATTCAACATTGATTATATGGGAGTGGGGTTAGAGAAAATGAATGATACAAGCAGGAAAACGATGAATCTGGAAACGATGCTTAGAGGTTCAACTGTATGTTATAAATAGAGACGTGTAAACGTGGCTGCTATTTTTTCTCTTCATGGCATTTAAAATTTGAAAGTAGCACATTTGGTTAATCTATCAATTTGAAACATTGTGTTTTTTAGGGCAACAACATTCTGTAGCTTTACAGCAGTAGGCCTACAGTACCCTTGAGACCATCATATATAACGTACAATAGACATACAAGTGGAACACTCATTGATGGTCTTGGTAAAATGGTGTCCACCACCAGGGTAAACCTACGCCTCTTCTGCCGCCTGCATTTATAGATGCACTTTGGTTTTCGAAATTCCTTGACTAACCAGTCCTGTTCACTTTCCAATTGATATATTTTGAAGAAAATAAAATCTATAATGCTTTTTACAAATATAGCGTCTTTGTCGTCAATACGTTGAAACATAGCGGATTCCGGCGTCTGTAGCGCTTTGTTGCTGTTTCAAAAACATGATCAAACAACATCAAATATATAGAAACATGAAGTGATGTTGGAAAAGTATATTTCAAAGCACTTTTAGATTTTGTCGCTTTTATAGCAACTGCTATTTTTAAATGTCTCTACTCATACCGCTAGAAAAATCGACTCCCTTGAACTCTTGACCACAGGCTACGACCGACTCCTTTCCACTATCCAAAAACACCTAATGAAATAACCTTTCACCTCATCATCTCGTATATCATTCACCGACGCCAATAGATCTTACTCATCAGTACAGCGCGTCGTTAAACCCAATATATATATATATATTTTTAATAATATCGAAACTTGATACAAAATCATTGTTCCCCAATTAAGGCTATAGATGAAAGAGAGGATCGTTTGGACGGGGCACCACAAGGGCGATCTTACCACCCCATTTTGATTATTTAAAACTAATGAACTTGAACACCAGGACTGCGCTGTCTGTGACCATAATTATTCGCCCAATATAAATAAATATGTGATGAATATATCGAGCTAGAAGTGTAACTGCGTGTCTGGTGTTTAAGGTGCGCCGCCCAAGCTGACACTGTCCGAGCGGTTCGGCAAGATGGCTCAGTGGTCGGTGGACCGCCGGGATCTGGACGGCGTCAAGAACATGCGCATCACCAAGGACTCTGACAGCTCCGGGCTCAAGGTCGTCATAGAGGACGCCAGGTACGATCGCTTTCTTCCTGTTCACCTGATTCGAAAATATATGTTCTTGTACCGTATTTGGATTTGATTGTCTATTTCATCAATGCTAAATTCATAGATCTCCATTTATGGACATGGCTACGTAGGAATGGACCAATCCACTGGGATACCAGCAGTGTTGGGGAAGTAACCTTCAAAAGTAACGCGTTACTTTCAAGGGGATATTGACAGCCCTATACCGACAATGTTAAATTGGCACTTTGCCGGTAGGCCTACCTGTTTCTCACAAACTATAGAAGGTACATGCACGAAACTTTCACTGTAGTTAGTTAAGACCTTTCTACACTTGCACTGGAAAATAAAAAAATCTAAAAAAAAAAATTACATGTAATTCCAAATTTCTTAGAAAGTGTCCAAAAAAACATACATTTTTGAGCATATGAAATTTTTTATTTCTGATGATATTATGAGTAGACAGAAAAAAGCTCGACACAAGTATGGCGCACTTGTAGCTACATGTGGTAGAGATTTGAAGGAATTATCTTCAATAGTTTCAGAGATCCAGGTACCGGCGTTTGAAAAAACAATATTCTGAGATAAACGCATTTGAAAAAAATGGGTCAAAAAAAGGTAGCATTGAAATTTGAGAAGTAAGCCTACAAAGTGATCAATGCAAAAATGTATATAATTATAACCACATTGAACAATTTGATGAGTCTTGAAGTATATTATTCTTGGAACATTATACTATCAATTGAGCGCAAGAAAAAAAGATTAGGAAATAATTCAAAATCGATAGATACCATATTCATCTTTTTAAGATTATCGAACCTATTGGATCTCATTTGACAGGCTCGTGCATCTGCGCCGTTGTATGCGTGTGACGACAAAGTTGTCGTGTCAACAGTATCATTTTTCAAACTTCCGCGATTAGGCTACTTATGTTTGATTAAGATGACGTTGGTTATTTAATCATCTTTTTTCGGTATTTTGATATTTGATACTTATTCTTGATGTCGATCTCATGGGATAGACATCAGGAATATTTTAAATCAAACCATATTTCAACATATATCGATTATGGTTTGTTGTTCCTCCACTCCTATTTGAGCGCGAGTTTGAACTGAGAACAAGTAGTAAAACGTTCTCATCCTAGTCCCATTGGTGTGACCCTTTACAGCACACACATGTTCGGTTTTAACAAATTAGTGTATAACGTCTTTAGTAGTAGTTTAGTCTTAGTTTCACATGGTGTTCTCATCTAAATTTCACTTGCACCTTCATCTAACACTACTTACCTTTTGGTTCAGCAACTTATTTTGACAGGCGCTAAATGACCTCGCAGTCGATGCGCCTTAAAACTCTAATATTCATTCATTCATTCAAAAATATCTCGAAATTATGAGAAAATAGCTGTCAATGTCCCCTTAAAGTAACTTTTAGGTACCGGTAACAGCGTTTACTTCATTATAGGCCTATAGGTGACTTAAACGTTTTACACGTTACTTCCGGAAGTATCGTTTATTAGAAGTTGAAAGTTACCCTGACGTTACTTTGATGTCATCAACGAAAAACTGCTTATGCATTTGATGTGTTTTTATTTTATTCTCAATCAGATTGATAGAAACAATAGATCTGTTTGCTTGTCCTGAACTACTTGAACTGGTTCTTCAGTTCTTGCACTTTCGTGTTTGTTTGTAACCGTGGTGCTGCACCAAAGCTACACTCTCGTGTTTGTTTGTCCCAGTTCTCTTGCACTAGTTCAAGTAGTTCTACACCAGCTACGGAGCTGGTGTGCTTAGTTCAGTTCAAGATGGCAGACGCTAAAATCAAATTGTAGGTGGACACTACGTTGGCTAACAAGTTGTTGACGCTCAAATACGTACCGATGAGAATGAAAAATTGTATATTTGAGTAAGGGTTGTAATTATTTTTAAGTAAGTTGACATGCAGAATTACGTCTCTGGTGATTTTACCCTAATAACTTTTCCAATTTTCAAACTTTGCGTCTAGGAATCGTTGAAATCGGCACTATTGTGTTTGTTTGTACCTCAACATTTAGGGATCATTTCCTGCACCAAACCCGTAATATGAAGCACTTCCTCCCTGCACCAGCAACACTTTACTGCAGGTTGGTGCAACACAAACAAACAGGTCTAATGGTTTTTGAACGATATGATATTGTTTGCTCGACGACCGCTAGGTTGTTTGGGGGTGCGAATGACCAGGTGACAGTGAAAAGTAAAGTGATGGCATTGACTTAGTCGTGTTGACAATACAAACTACAAACTGGATGGTGATGGTAAGTGAAAAGACCTTCACAAAACACCAAATGCTGGACTCGAACCCACGCTCAACGTAAATCACTTCGGTTTATAAAGAGGTGCTTTAGTTGCGTGAGCTACAGAGGACAACGTTTTAAACAATAATGCGCTAAATAAATATGAACAATTCAAATTATTTCGACATGACATTATTGTGCGGTTTAGTTTAGCGTAAATGACGAGTTTTTAATAAATAGCCCCTAATTTTCCAGCTTTTTGCTGAGTAACTTTCAAAAGTAGCGTAGGCCTATATACTTTTTTCGAGTAATTTTTCGTTACTTTTCGTTACTTTCAGTTTTCGGTAACTTTAATGTTTAAAACGTTATTATTTTAAACAAGTAACTTGACTTGGAAAGTTACTTCGAAAAAGTAACTTCCCCAACACTGGGATACCAGCTGGCTAGAGCTGTTTGTCGCTACAATGCGTGTCTTGTTTAATAGGTGTCGCGCCAACAGCCCGATGCCGGTGAGTGATCGACGCGTGGGCGCCGGCTTCTACCCGGAGGCTCTTCACACGGCCCCGATAGGTCTGGACGCGTGGGACGACGTGCGCGTGCGATACAAGTACTACAAGGACCGCGGCTACCTGCGCGACCTCACGCTCGACGATTACATGAAGTGGGAGGAGTGGTGGTAAGCACATCCCCTCTTACCTTCAACTCGTGATGTGAATCGGTGAATTACGGTTGGTCAACTAGGCAAACGCGTTATGTGTTTCCGCGTTGATGGATGAGCTGGAACATATCAACTTATATCTTTGGATTGGTTATTAATTATTATATATATATATTTTTTTTTAATAACATCGAAACTTGATACAAAATCATTGTTCCCCAATTGAGGCTAAGGATGAAAAGTAGGATCGTTCGGACGGGGCACCACAAGGGCGATCTTACCACCCCATTTTAATTATTTAAAACCAATGAACTTCAACACCAGGACTGCGCTGTTGGTGACCATAACTTTCCGCCGCAGATAACAGTCTTTCAGTTTCCGAAAGTCCGGAACACATTATAAGTAAAAACCATTTCTGTGATATATATCTGGACATTATCAGCATTGGTATTAAGAGTAAACAAAACACACGAATGTTGATATCTTCCACTTTGAACCAAGTCTCTTGAGCAATGATCACTTCTTTCCATTAACAGCAGATGTAAAGTTTGTCATTATACAAAATGGAAAAGAAAAAAAAAAATGAGTGATAGGCATATAAAGTTATAATTTGGCCTATCACTCTATTATATTATATATAATACACCTTGAGATCCAAACGATTATGTCACTGCCATCTTATTTCCCGATCAATTTTTAATTTCTATGATATCAAAGAGGGCCTTGTTAAATCGTTTGCACACCTGTTGCTTGATGTAAATGGTTTCTTAATAGCTTTGAGTGATTTGAAAAAATTGGATTATATATTTTTTTACATCAAAACGGCTGATTTGATTGGACTGAAAGTTCGGAATAAGGTGTATAATTATCATATTAAAATTCTCTGAAAATTTGAATTCTTTCAAAGGAAATATTTTCTACGAATGTTTTTCTCTGGGTTATTCTTATGGAATTTTTGAAAATTTTGAAATGAGTTTTCTCAGAAGTGGTTCAACCGATTGCGCCTCAAAACTATACAGTATCGAGTTAGATAAGGACACTTGTGTGTGTCAAGTTTCAACTGAATTTGAATTTTCGTTCAACTTGTGGAGCGTGAACAAAAAAAAACAAAAAAACAGGCACTTTTTTTTCGGATATGGTGAAATTGAGTCTTCCCTTCGCTCATCCAATTACCGAATTGACCGTAATTTACAAATTAATTAAATTACATAAACTACAGTGAAACCTCAATGTATCGTTTGTCAAGGGAACAGTAAAATGAAACCATCCATGCAGGAGAAAGATCCATCCAGACAAATGTAACATTGTTCATATGGGAGTGGGGTGAGAAAAAACGAATGAAACAAGCAGGAAGACAATGGATCAGGGAACAATGCATAGAGGTTCCACTGTATACGGTAAATTACAATTGTAAATTATTTCACGCTAGATGACTACATAAAGTGAAAGGAGTGGTGGTAAGCAGACCACCCAACCTGTAACTCGTGATGTGAATCGGTAGATTAGGGTTTTTTAATTACTGATTGACTGTAATTATTATTATCAAAGGATCTTTATTGGTGGCAAAATTCGGCAGGCCCGTTCTTCCATTTAACCAGTTTACAACATAATTCACATTAATTTCAGGAACAAAATTAAACACACAGAAAATACAACAAATACAAAAGGATACATAAATAGATACAGTTGTCGCACACACAGAGACATATAAACATTATGTAAACTTACACAAAATCACTGTAACAATTGACCGATCTAGATCGTCCGCCCTCGTGATGTCACAAAATATAAAAACCAATCAAGTGGACAGTGAAGCAGGGGAAAATAGCAAAATAGCCAATCAAGGTATCTAAAATTTCCCCTGCTTCGTATGAGTCACGCCCATCTACATTGGTCAATTTAATTATAAGTATAACAAAATATTTTCAGTAAATTTACCACCAATTTTTTTTTTTTAAATTCACAAATTAGTTCAATTATAGAAACTTCACGGTAAATTACAATTGTAAATTACATTTTTTGTAATTCATCATAAATTGCGTGAGCTGGAGCACCTTCTTTATATTATGATATAATTAGTTGGTATCACTGGATCGTGGTGTGAACGAGGTATAAAGAGGTTCCAGTGCACGGGGCTCATCTCATCGGCTCCCTTGTTCCAGGTACAAGTACCAGGAGTGGCTGGAGGCCGAGCGCTACTACGAGCGGTGGGACGCGCTGCGAGCGGAGGAGGCCGACAAGATGTACTACCACCGCATGAAGCGGGGGGCGAGGAGGGGGGCCAGGGAGTTCCAGTGAGGGGGGGGGGGGGGGTTCGGTCGTTCGGCTTGCGAGACGGGAACGTTCGTTCGTGAAGACGTAGTTCGTATTCTACGTCGTGACCGTGTGAAGACGTGTCACTCCGTATATACTTCACGGCGTAGTGCTAAGATTGGCCACAAGATGCATTGAGGGTTGCGTTGATTTGTCGATAGGAGATGGTGTCCTCACTTTCTATCTCTCCCATGTTGAAAATGTGTTCCAATTCACCGGTCACATTTCAAGAACAATCGACTGTGCGTAGATAAGTAGTGATAAAAGGAACTAACTTTACATTCACGTCGGTTCAGCTAATAACAGCCGTCATCAAGTTCGTCAGCCTGTCAGCCGTTTCTACAAACCAACACTAGATGGAGCAGCGATCAATAGTTCTCAGAAAAGTACTCAGGAAATGGAATGTGTTCTAGAGCCCAGTGAAGTAATCTCAAACCGGTAAATGCAACCCTCAACGCATCTTGGATCGGCCACGAGGCCTGAATTATTCGAAGGACATCACCACCCTAGAACTTGATTTTAACAAAAGATGATGATATTAATTTCCCTAATTCTAGAGAAGAACCACGAATCTTCTTCTCAATTTTGGAAATTATTAGACGAGCTTTAGCGAGGATTCAATTTGACATACTGAAAAAAATTGGTGTTCGTTTTTATGTTTTTTTTTTTTTTTTTTTTTTTTTTTTGTTTTTATGTTTTTTTGTCGGTTCTCCACAGGTCAAACGGCTACAGCTATCAACTTCAAACTTTTTTTAGTCATGGTTCCTCATCTAACTTAGATCTGTATACTTTGTGGCATTATCGGGTGATAACTTTTTTTTTTATGAATTTTAGAAATTTCAAAAATCCTCATTAGAATAACCCGGAGGAAAATACTTGAAAAATCAAAATTTTTTAAGACCTCTCAAATTTTCGCCGAATATAAAGGAAACTATTAAGCACATTTTGAGAGATTTTTCGCATCAATCGGATGAGAAATAACGAAGAAAACGCATTTATAAAGCATTTTCCCATCAATTTAGGCTATTACGGGAACCAATTAAATCTATAGCAACAAGTGTCACTAATTAATTCAAAACGATTGAAATGAATGAAGAAGAAGGCCGTGACATAATTGATTCTCGTAAGGTTTTTGAACGTTTGGAGTGATCCAAGGTCTGTAGATGTAGATTGGGTTGACAAATTATTTTTCATTCTAGATTTCTATACCCCTAAGCTCGTCTAACAACGCGCATCCCGCGTTTTCCTAGTTATCAATTTATTTGTCTTCCTGGATCCGAACGTTAGTCTGTGTCGTGACGTAGACATTACTTGATTCTATTCATCTTACTATACAGAATCGGGGATGCCTACGTCATGACTCATGGTCTCTGGAGAACACTCGTGACGTAGACATTACTTGATTCTATTCATCTTACTATACAGAATCGGGGATGTCTACGTCATGACTCATGGTCTCTGGAGAACACTCGTGACGTAGACATTACTTGATTCTATTCATCTTACTATACAGAATCGGGGATGCCTACGTCATGACTCATGGTCTCTGGAGAACACTCGTGACGTAGACATTACTTGATTCTATTCATCTTACTATACAGAATCAGGGATGCCTACGTCATGACTCATGGTCTCTGGAGAACACTCGTGACGTAGACATTACTTGATTCTATTCATCTTACTATACAGAATCGGGGATGTCTACGTCATGACTCATGGTCTCTGGAGAACACTCGTGACGTAGACATTACTTGATTCTATTCATCTTACTATACAGAATCGGGGATGTCTACGTCATGACTCATGGTCTCTGGAGAACACTCGTGACGTAGACATTACTTGATTCTATTCATCTTACTATACAGAATCGGGGATGTCTACGTCATGACTCATGGTCTCTGGAGAACACTCGTGACGTAGACATTACTTGATTCTATTCATCTTACTATACAGAATCGGGGATGTCTACGTCATGACTCATGGTCTCTGGAGAACACTCGTGACGTAGACATTACTTGATTCTATTCATCTTACTATACAGAATCGGGGATGCCTACGTCATGACTCATGGTCTCTGGAGAACACTCGTGACGTAGACATTACTTGATTCTATTCATCTTACTATACAGAATCGGGGATGTCTACGTCATGACTCATGGTCTCTGGAGAACACTCGTGACGTAGACATTACTTGATTCTATTCATCTTACTATACAGAATCGGGGATGTCTACGTCATGACTCATGGTCTCTGGAGAACACTCGTGACGTAGACATTACTTGATTCTATTCATCTTACTATACAGAATCAGGGATGCCTACGTCATGACTCATGGTCTCTGGAGAACACTCGTGACGTAGACATTACTTGATTCTATTCATCTTACTATACAGAATCAGGGATGCCTACGTCATGACTCATGGTCTCTGGAGAACACTCGTGACGTAGACATTACTTGATTCTATTCATCTTACTATACAGAATCGGGGATGTCTACGTCATGACTCATGGTCTCTGGAGAACACTCGTGACGTAGACATTACTTGATTCTATTCATCTTACTATACAGAATCGGGGATGTCTACGTCACGACTCATGGTCTCTGGAGAACACTCGTGACGTAGACATTACTTGATTCTATTCATCTTTCTATACAGAATCGGGGATGCCTACGTCATGACTCATGGTCTCTGGAGAACACTCGTGACGTAGACATTACTTGATTCTATTCATCTTACTATACAGAATCGGGGATGTCTACGTCATGACTCATGGTCTCTGGAGAACACTCGTGACGTAGACATTACTTGATTCTATTCATCTTACTATACAGAATCGGGGATGTCTACGTCATGACTCATGGTCTCTGGAGAACACTCGTGACGTAGACATTACTTGATTCTATTCATCTTACTATACAGAATCGGGGATGTCTACGTCATGACTCATGGTCTCTGGAGAACACTCGTGACGTAGACATTACTTGATTCTATTCATCTTACTATACAGAATCGGGGATGTCTACGTCATGACTCATGGTCTCTGGAGAACACTCGTGACGTAGACATTACTTGATTCTATTCATCTTTCTATACAGAATCGGGGATGCCTACGTCATGTCTCATGGTCTCTGGAGAACACTCGTGACGTAGACATTACTTGATTCTATTCATCTTTCTATACAGAATCAGGGATGCCTACGTCATGTCTCATGGTCTCTGGAGAACACTCGTGACGTAGACATTACTTGATTCTATTCATCTTACTATACAGAATCGGGGATGCCTACGTCATGTCTCATGGTCTCTGGAGAACACTCGTGACGTAGACATTACTTGATTCTATTCATCTTACTATACAGAATCGGGGATGCCTACGTCATGACTCATGGTCTCTGGAGAACACTCGTGACGTAGACATTACTTGATTCTATTCATCTTTCTATACAGAATCAGGGATGCCTACGTCATGACTCATGGTCTCTGGAGAACACTCGTGACGTAGACATTACTTGATTCTATTCATCTTTCTATACAGAATCAGGGATGCCTACGTCATGACTCATGGTCTCTGGAGAACACTCGTGACGTAGACATTACTTGATTCTATTCATCTTACTATACAGAATCGGGGATGCCTACGTCATGACTCATGGTCTCTGGAGAACACTCGTGACGTAGACATTACTTGATTCTATTCATCTTACTATACAGAATCGGGGATGCCTACGTCATGACTCATGGTCTCTGGAGAACACTCGTGACGTAGACATTACTTGATTCTATTCATCTTTCTATACAGAATCAGGGATGCCTACGTCATGACTCATGGTCTCTGGAGAACACTCGTGACGTAGACATTACTTGATTCTATTCATCTTTCTATACAGAATCAGGGATGCCTACGTCATGACTCATGGTCTCTGGAGAACACTCGTGACGTAGACATTACTTGATTCTATTCATCTTACTATACAGAATCGGGGATGCCTACGTCATGACTCATGGTCTCTGGAGAACACTCGTGACGTAGACATTACTTGATTCTATTCATCTTACTATACAGAATCAGGGATGCCTACGTCATGACTCATGGTCTCTGGAGAACACTCGTGACGTAGACATTACTTAATTCTATTCATCTTACTATACAGAATCAGGGATGCCTACGTCATGACTCATGGTCTCTGGAGAACACTCGTGACGTAGACATTACTTGATTCTATTCATCTTTCTATACAGAATCGGGGATGCCTACGTCATGACTCATGGTCTCTGGAGAACACTCGTGACGTAGACATTACTTGATTCTATTCATCTTACTATACAGAATCGGGGATGCCTACGTCATGACTCATGGTCTCTGGAGAACACTCGTGACGTAGACATTACTTGATTCTATTCATCTTACTATACAGAATCGGGGATGCCTACGTCATGACTCATGGTCTCTGGAGAACACTCGTGACGTAGACATTACTTGATTCTATTCATCTTACTATACAGAATCAGGGATGCCTACGTCATGACTCATGGTCTCTGGAGAACACTCGTGACGTAGACATTACTTGATTCTATTCATCTTACTATACAGAATCGGGGATGCCTACGTCATGACTCATGGTCTCTGGAGAACACTCGTGACGTAGACATTACTTGATTCTATTCATCTTTCTATACAGAATCGGGGATGCCTACGTCATGACTCATGGTCTCTGGAGAACACTCGTGACGTAGACATTACTTGATTCTATTCATCTTACTATACAGAATCGGGGATGCCTACGTCATGACTCATGGTCTCTGGAGAACACTCGTGACGTAAACATTACTTGATTCTATTCATCTTTCTATACAGAATCAGGGATGCCTACGTCATGACTCATGGTCTCTGGAGAACACTCGTGACGTAGACATTACTTGATTCTATTCATCTTACTATACAGAATCAGGGATGCCTACGTCATGACTCATGGTCTCTGGAGAACACTCGTGACGTAGACATTACTTGATTCTATTCATCTTACTATACAGAATCGGGGATGCCTACGTCATGACTCATGGTCTCTGGAGAACACTCGTGACGTAGACATTACTTGATTCTATTCATCTTTCTATACAGAATCGGGGATGCCTACGTCATGACTCATGGTCTCTGGAGAACACTCGTGACGTAGACATTACTTGATTCTATTCATCTTACTATACAGAATCGGGGATGCCTACGTCATGACTCATGGTCTCTGGAGAACACTCGTGACGTAGACATTACTTGATTCTATTCATCTTTCTATACAGAATCGGGGATGCCTACGTCATGACTCATGGTCTCTGGAGAACACTCGTGACGTAGACATTACTTGATTCTATTCATCTTTCTATACAGAATCAGGGATGCCTACGTCATGACTCATGGTCTCTGGAGAACACTCGTGACGTAGACATTACTTGATTCTATTCATCTTACTATACAGAATCGGGGATGCCTACGTCATGACTCATGGTCTCTGGAGAACACTCGTGACGTAGACATTACTTGATTCTATTCATCTTTCTATACAGAATCAGGGATGCCTACGTCATGACTCATGGTCTCTGGAGAACACTCGTGACGTAGACATTACTTGATTCTATTCATCTTACTATACAGAATCAGGGATGCCTACGTCATGACTCATGGTCTCTGGAGAACACTCGTGACGTAGACATTACTTGATTCTATTCATCTTACTATACAGAATCGGGGATGCCTACGTCATGACTCATGGTCTCTGGAGAACACTCGTGACGTAGACATTACTTGATTCTATTCATCTTTCTATACAGAATCGGGGATGCCTACGTCATGACTCATGGTCTCTGGAGAACACTCGTGACGTAGACATTACTTGATTCTATTCATCTTTCTATACAGAATCGGGGATGCCTACGTCATGACTCATGGTCTCTGGAGAACACTCGTGACGTAGACATTACTTGATTCTATTCATCTTACTATACAGAATCAGGGATGCCTACGTCATGACTCATGGTCTCTGGAGAACACTCGTGACGTAGACATTACTTGATTCTATTCATCTTACTATACAGAATCGGGGATGCCTACGTCATGACTCATGGTCTCTGGAGAACACTCGTGACGTAGACATTACTTGATTCTATTCATCTTTCTATACAGAATCGGGGATGCCTACGTCATGACTCATGGTCTCTGGAGAACACTCGTGACGTAGACATTACTTGATTCTATTCATCTTTCTATACAGAATCAGGGATGCCTACGTCATGACTCATGGTCTCTGGAGAACACTCGTGACGTAGACATTACTTGATTCTATTCATCTTACTATACAGAATCAGGGATGCCTACGTCATGACTCATGGTCTCTGGAGAACACTCGTGACGTAGACATTACTTGATTCTATTCATCTTACTATACAGAATCGGGGATGCCTACGTCATGACTCATGGTCTCTGGAGAACACTCGTGACGTAGACATTACTTGATTCTATTCATCTTTCTATACAGAATCGGGGATGCCTACGTCATGACTCATGGTCTCTGGAGAACACTCGTGACGTAGACATTACTTGATTCTATTCATCTTACTATACAGAATCGGGGATGCCTACGTCATGACTCATGGTCTCTGGAGAACACTCGTGACGTAGACATTACTTGATTCTATTCATCTTTCTATACAGAATCGGGGATGCCTACGTCATGACTCATGGTCTCTGGAGAACACTCGTGACGTAGACATTACTTGATTCTATTCATCTTTCTATACAGAATCGGGGATGCCTACGTCATGACTCATGGTCTCTGGAGAACACTCGTGACGTAGACATTACTTGATTCTATTCATCTTACTATACAGAATCGGGGATGCCTACGTCATGACTCATGGTCTCTGGAGAACACTCGTGACGTAGACATTACTTGATTCTATTCATCTTTCTATACAGAATCAGGGATGCCTACGTCATGACTCATGGTCTCTGGAGAACACTCGTGACGTAGACATTACTTGATTCTATTCATCTTACTATACAGAATCAGGGATGCCTACGTCATGACTCATGGTCTCTGGAGAACACTCGTGACGTAGACATTACTTGATTCTATTCATCTTACTATACAGAATCGGGGATGCCTACGTCATGACTCATGGTCTCTGGAGAACACTCGTGACGTAGACATTACTTGATTCTATTCATCTTTCTATACAGAATCGGGGATGCCTACGTCATGACTCATGGTCTCTGGAGAACACTCGTGACGTAGACATTACTTGATTCTATTCATCTTACTATACAGAATCGGGGATGCCTACGTCATGACTCATGGTCTCTGGAGAACACTCGTGACGTAGACATTACTTGATTCTATTCATCTTTCTATACAGAATCGGGGATGCCTACGTCATGACTCATGGTCTCTGGAGAACACTCGTGACGTAGACATTACTTGATTCTATTCATCTTTCTATACAGAATCAGGGATGCCTACGTCATGACTCATGGTCTCTGGAGAACACTCGTGACGTAGACATTACTTGATTCTATTCATCTTTCTATACAGAATCAGGGATGCCTACGTCATGACTCATGGTCTCTGGAGAACACTCGTGACGTAGACATTACTTGATTCTATTCATCTTACTATACAGAATCAGGGATGCCTACGTCATGACTCATGGTCTCTGGAGAACACTCGTGACGTAGACATTACTTGATTCTATTCATCTTACTATACAGAATCGGGGATGCCTACGTCATGACTCATGGTCTCTGGAGAACACTCGTGACGTAGACATTACTTGATTCTATTCATCTTTCTATACAGAATCGGGGATGCCTACGTCATGACTCATGGTCTCTGGAGAACACTCGTGACGTAGACATTACTTGATTCTATTCATCTTTCTATACAGAATCGGGGATGCCTACGTCATGACTCATGGTCTCTGGAGAACACTCGTGACGTAGACATTACTTGATTCTATTCATCTTTCTATACAGAATCGGGGATGCCTACGTCATGACTCATGGTCTCTGGAGAACACTCGTGACGTAGACATTACTTGATTCTATTCATCTTACTATACAGAATCGGGGATGCCTACGTCATGACTCATGGTCTCTGGAGAACACTCGTGACGTAGACATTACTTGATTCTATTCATCTTTCTATACAGAATCGGGGATGCCTACGTCATGTCTCATGGTCTCTGGAGAACACTCGTGACGTAGACATTACTTGATTCTATTCATCTTTCTATACAGAATCGGGGATGCCTACGTCATGTCTCATGGTCTCTGGAGAACACTCGTGACGTAGACATTACTTGATTCTATTCATCTTTCTATACAGAATCGGGGATGCCTACGTCATGTCTCATGGTCTCTGGAGAACACTCGTGACGTAGACATTACTTGATTCTATTCATCTTTCTATACAGAATCGGGGATGTCTACGTCATGTCTCATGGTCTCTGGAGAACACAAAATTCAATCATAATTTTTGAAATTGAGTTTCTAGTTTTCTCTAAAATTAGGGAAATGAATTGTCATCATTCATTTAAATCAAGTTTCTGGGTTGTGATGTCTTCAGATATTTTTTAAATTCAATTCAAATATGAATTGAATTAATATTGAATTATTCGAGTGCTCGTGCGGTGGAAAAGAGCAAACTGTGAACGTGAGATGGAACAGGAAGGTCGATGATGACGAATAGGATCAACGCAGCCATTTGTAAACGCTGTTCTGTACAAAGATGTATTCCTTGTTTACGGTACTCCGTGCGTCCAGGCCTTACGTCAACGTATCAGAGACAAGACAATCCTCGTTATAACCTTTATTGTCGACGCTTCGTCGAGCCATAATATTAATACGAGGTCCTTACGCTGAGCAATACCGTAAGTTGTATATTTTACGCTGTTCAAAGCTTTTGTATCATTTTCGACGGCTTTAGGTTTGTTCATAGAGTCACGGCATTTTATTTTAACCGGCCGGTAATCTTGTCGGGTGCTGTAGAACGTCAAATGATTTGTACCGTTCATACTACCATGGCAACGATTGATTATATCGCGGACTCGAGGCAATTCTGTATCGAATCGATGCGATAACCATTGTAACGTCGATGGTGATCGAGCTTGGCAGTCGATAGTCCGAACCTAAAACAAACAGTTCGAGTATAAAAGTGGCCGTGATATCGTCTATGTCATCACGGCAAGTCTGTCGGCCAGCAAAAAGTTAAACTTCAACCAATTTTCAAGGTCACAGTGAACGACAAGTCTGTGATTGGCTCATTCATTTTGACAGCCCGATGAATTCATGCTGACGTGGCTCTATGAACGTACTCGTAGTAACCGTGCGGCGGTTTTACGTCGAATCTTATTATATGTTTGCGCTTTGTCGTTAGAATTTTTACGTTGTATCGAGATTGATTCACAATAGGTGACATGCATGCGCTTCAGTTCAAATTTTAATCCACATCTATGAAATGATATTTCCGTCAATTTCAATTTTTGACATTTTTACAACAATGTGACGCGCGGAAGAGTTGTAAAAATCAATAGTTGGCCACAAAGACATGGAATGAGTAGAAGGCGTGTTGGGTAATACTGCCGCAGTAAGCAGTAACATCGTACGAGCAAAATAACACTCGAGAGATATTTAAAAAGTATAAATCGTTTTACGTGTAGTTCTGATGGGGTTGTTCTCACCGAAAATCCCTCACGCCTATCTACTTTCATATTAAGAGCCTGCATCTTGGACAGATTTACAGAATGCACTTTCGCCACATTTATCTCAAGAACTACAAACACTACGGACTTGCGGTAAAATGCAGTATATACGGTAAATAATACCCTCACAATCAGATATGCTTAGTCAAAAATTGAAGAATAATTTTATTATGGAGCGATAATTGAATCAAAGTGTGCATAATTTTATGGATTTTATTGCTTAATTCCCGGTTACCGAATGATAGTAGAAATAAATTACAAACGCACATCTCCCAGTTGAACTTTGCTTATCAATGTTTGAAATCCTGATTCGCCTGTAATTTTAAAGTTTTTCCATTTTCCTCGGCTAAAATGTGTAATGTAACCAGATTTTGTCCCAATTATAAAATGGAAAACTCCTTCATCTAGCAGTGGTTACTGAAACTCTTTCAATATTATTCACTTTTCAACCCACAACCAAACTTTTCAACGCACATCAAACTCGGGTCGAGCATTTCGAACGAAGAGAAACATTCTCAGCCAAGATGCGGGCTCGTAAAGCCTGATGTTGATAAATACAAATAATGAACATACCGGTATATACAGTGATATGGAATCCATCGCTTCCCTGTACTTGGATTTCATTCAGACATAGACATATATATCACCTTCCCGAGATACATCACTTGTGCAGCCGATAGCGACATGCTCGTTCCAATCTCAGCAGCCATATTGGACATTTACAAATACAATCCAAGCAAGGCATTCTTTATCATCACTAATATATGTCGAATATAGCAGAAACTTCCCGGTTTGGAAAGCGGTGTGAAGCTACTGCCGAGACACAAATATGTACGCCTTCTTAACGTTGAGTAACGTATCTCGATGATATATATCAATGATTTATGTCAAGTTGTTGAGTTACATTTGTTCCTGATGGAATAATAACCAAATATATGTGAATAAGAGTTGGAAGAGACAACGAAATGATTTTTGACGAGCTCATTTAGTGCTCGTTGCTTACCATTTCAGCTAGCTTTACATGGAGCTATTATGATGTGAACTCGTATTCGCATTGGATGCATTTCGAAACCTCCGGCCTTACTTGTAGTACAGAACTTGCCAGTAGAATTATTTGTATCCAGTAGGCCTCAATAACGGAACGCTCCCAGTACAATTCAAAAGTAAAAAGATGGACGGCATTATTGTTTTTCTATAAAATGTTAGGTTAAGGCCGGTTCACAATTGAAATATTGATTATGGAATATGGAATATGGTATATGGTATAGTGTTATAGTGACATAGGTGGGCCACAATAGCCGTTTATTTCAACTGTAGGTTCGCCAGTAGTTCACCGGAAAATCCGGTTCACTGCCCCCTTAAATCACCATATCTGTCTTGAATAGTTCGAGTTTCAGTGGCAGTGACAACAGCTGTACAGATAAACAGAAACCTAACCATAAAACTCATCGAGAAATTAGTTTTTCGAGTAAATGCACGGATAGCGCTCCACTAGCGAAATCAATATTTCGTCGCTATTTCTATCATCATCCGGATTATCTATTTCGAATTCCACTCCAGCATTAAAAATGTAATTATCCATCTTGAGAGTTGGGCTAAGAGTGTCTAACTTGACTTCAAATAAAATACAACAAAACACATTAATGGTAGTCATTTGACTCCAGTAGTAGCGACACCTGATTGGTCAGAATTTTGCTGTTATAAGGAATAGTCATAAGAAATGGATTTATTTCATTTCTTATTCCATATTCCATATCACTAAACCACATTTTTTCATTGTGAACGGTAACACGGAAATGCCATCATCCATTTCGCTTAAACACTATACCATATACCATATTCCATATTCCATAATCAATATTTCAATTGTGAACCGGCCTTTATGAAACAATTTGTAGAAAAATGTGAATGCAAATCATCCGTAAATACATTTTAAATCAACTAACATTTCTCCGGATGCAGTTTATCTGTCTTATTTATAACAATATTCACACTCGATTTGTATGTGGATAAACTAATGTAATCTTGCACCATTCATGGACGTCGCCATTACTTTTACTGGGTTCACTTGGACAAATACCTCCAGTGTTTCCAGTAGGCAGAATTTACTGGTGCGGTGAGTTTTGTAACGTTTATTAAATTACTCGGAGTAGGTTTCGGAATGCATCCAGTACGCTTGCAGTAGATTCTGGAGGTTTTGAAACACAGCCATATGAAGCAAATTTGGAAGTTGACGGCCATTTTGAATGAATTAAAGGCCAATGTCTTACATCCTTTATTCGATATAATCTTGGGCCATGTTATTATCATATGAAAGTACCGGTGCCACGGTCCTAAATTAATTCACGTAGGGCCTATATATTACTATTGTTGTGTTATTTTTAAGCTTTAATCAAGGTGAAACTACTGAACAGATTCAACCTTTGCTAATTTATACCTAACCTAAAAATGTTTTTTGCATCGAAAGTCGATAATAGGCGGAAATCAGTGTCTGTTGGGTCGTTGAATAAACAATAACTATAGTTAGAATTCATTGGTAGCTGTATTTCGTTGTATTTACTATAATATTTGTTCGAGATGGTTTAAATGTGTATTTATTATTGTAAGCGGAGCATGTTTGATAAAACATGGATTTTAGGTTAATTATCCTGACTAATGTACACCGAATTGAAATGTTTATAATAAATTAGATGTTTTTGTATTTATGTTTTGTGTGATCTTCATTTTTCCTTTGTATGTTTTTCCATCTTGGAAGTGTATTCATTATCCTGATTCATTTCTTACTCCACTGATGAATGTGAAAGCAGCTATACCGTATATAGTAAAGACCAGGGGCGGATTGGGGAAAAAAAGCAGCCCGGGCAAATGCACAAAAGCGGCCCACATTGCATCGGCCTCTTTGTTGATATTGCCCCCCCCCCCCCCCCCAGCTCGACCAAAAATTAGAATCGTTTTATCATTGACTTTTAATAGTAATTGCTATTAAAAGTCTTTGGTTTTATAGTGAATTTACTTTCTGAACATTATTTTCATAATAAAGTGTAATCTCACCGAATCGCCTTCATCTAAGATGCAATATAAGTTATGTCTGGTTTGTAGCCTACATATACACAGTTATAAAAGTAACTTCTTTCTTAAAAAACTACTTTTCGCAGCGATCCTGTCAATAATGTTGTCGTTGTCCAAATGTGTTAATATTGATTTTTCACTGGCCATCAACATAAAAGCTTTAAGATTTTCTTGTGTAAGGGTGCTGCAAAGCCGTTTTTTTTACAAATTTGAGAGTTGAGAAGCTTCTTTCACATGCTACTTGTATCGAAGACAGTGAGAATAACAGTTTATATGCCAGGAAAATTGTCTTATAAGCTTCACTAAATAAATTATACCACCTAAGAAGTTGGAAAACGCACATTGGCACAATTTTTAAACGATCTGCACGAGCGATTTGCAGATGCACTCTCGTTGTTGTTGCGATTGCTGTCAATAATCCCGTCTTCATCGTTTTCGTCGTCGAATTCATCGTCATTATTAGCAGAACTCACTGCTGAAGCATATGTTTCTGGCACTGTTGATTTTAAATTATTCCAGTTTATCGCCAAGTTTTGAAGCTCGTTTTAAAGATTGGTGGGTGTAGCTGTTTTGTCGAATTCAAATAAGAGACCACTTAGTTTTTCTTACGAGTTTTTAGGACACTTATTGATCATGTCTTCAAAATTTGTAGGGTCTAGACAGGCAAAGTCAGCGTACAAAGCACCATTTGTTTGGAACCTTGACTGCATACTCTCAACCGCTTCATATAATATAACGTTGTGGACTTCAACTTCATACTTTTTCTTTGCCTGAAGGATAGGATCGTCGGGTGTGCGTTCGTTACAATCAGCTCGCCTCCGTCGAACTCGAATATTGGGTAAAACGTTGTCGACAACCACTGTTTCGTACTCCGATTCCGAGTCGAGACATCACCAAGTTTTGCATTTGCCCATGACACAAAATTATTTGCGGCTACTTGTTATTTCTGCCATATAACTCGGCATAGCAACGTTATTCGCCGAACCATCCCGAACGAATCCGGCCGGTAGCCCGCGACCCACTTGTGTACTCGGAGCAACGATTCTGTGTAATTTTGTTATTAATTTTTTTGTCAACGTGGCCTTAGTATTTTGTAAAATTGCAATTTTGCCACTTTTTCCCAAGTAAATCATTCTTTTAAAGAGGCCACCACACAAGGCGGCCTACCAGCAGACAACAGGCGGTCGGCCTGAAGAATAACACGAATAATGCGGCCCAAATTCGAAGAATAATTCATCTAACCTCCTCTATTTGAATAAACCTACTGGCCACTAAGCGGCCTTTGTGCCTTCAGCTGTATTGAAAATAATCATAATTTCATCAATGACGGCGAAAAAACAATAACTTCAATTATTATATATTATGCCTGCCAGTTGTACTAAAGTTTTCGTAATTTTTAGGAATTATAATTATTTTTAAGTTTTCAAGAAATTATAAGCGGCCCAAATTACGTCCAGACCGACCGGCCCACCGGGCATTTGCCCGGTTGCCCTTATGGCCAATCCGCCCCTGGCAAAGACCATCATCTAAATAATAAAGACTGCATTAGACGAAGAACTGAGCCTTCTAAGCAACGACAGAGCAATGCTAGCGCATGGATCAGAGTGGAGTGAAGTATTTCTGTGGTGGGTCAGTTGGAATGATTTTGAAAATGGTTTTTATTCACACCCTCTTTGACTCACTCTTTTTCAAAAGTCACTATCAATTTTTTTTTCTTCACGAACTAATATATATATATATATATATATTTTTTTTTTCATATTGGGTTTTAACGACGCACTGCAATGATCTCTTGGCGTCGGATGAATGATCAATGAGATGATGGGATGATGAGATGAAGGTTTTTATGGGTAATGAGAAGGATAGTGGGAAGGAAGCGGTCGTGGCCTATATTGTGGGAACCATCCTGGCATTAGCCTAGACTACAGAGGGAACTATTATATTTCATCAAATATAGTTTTGTCATGGGTGACCGTGATGACAATGCGTGCTATTTACGAGTGTTTTTATTATATTATCCAGGCAAGAGATATGTAAATGTAAGTACAGTCCAGATTAGATCAATTTGAAAAAATATGTTCATCACTCGCTTATCATTACTTTTCATTTTGATTACTATTTACATTTTTGCAAATGTTTGAATGATTGAAAACATAATATATACGGTACATTAGTTTGTTTTTTTAGAAACCATCATCTCAATTTCAGAAATTATAATCAATTCATTTTTCCTATTTGTCCTACCTGGCTCTTTTACTGAGCCGTGACGTAGTCATTACTCGATTCGGTTGATGCTTCTATACAGATTCGGTAATGCCTACGTCATGACTCATAATCTCTGGAGGACAAAAAAATCAATTATAATTTCTGAAATTGAGATGATGATTTGATTGATTTCTAGTTTTCTCTAAAATTATGGAAATAAATATTGTCATTATTGAAATTGCAAGTTCATTTGAAAATTTCAGAGTTATGCTGTACTTCAAGCGATATAATTAATGGACCAATCACCAATGTATTAGTATCAACGTTGGTTACATACGTTATTTACATCCATTGATCAACTGGCTAATTGACCATTGTAGATCGTCCGCCCTTGTGATGTCACAAAATATAAAAACCAATCAAGTGGACAGTGAAGCACGGAAATAGGGAAATAACCAATCGAGATATATCAAATTTCCCCTGCTTCGTATAAGTCACCCCCATCTACAACGGTCAATTGCGACTTGACTGAGAGTTTGTAAAACCGACTCTGAACGTATCTAACCATTTTATTTGGGGTGTTACTCATTTACTTTGGAACTTACCATTTATTACTAATACTAGGTACCGGTATTTTCATTCTATTGTTGGTTTAATCCATTTCTTTGAGTTTTAGAATTTGGCCAAGTGTTCAGTAAGTGCAGTGAATGCAAAGTTTGGGTGTTCTTGAGCTCTGTGACCACATGATGACGGTCAGAAAAGTCTGATACCAGTAGTCAACTTTCAGTAATCATCTAAATTAGGCCTTCTAAGACCTGGTTTCACAAAATAATAGTTAATTAATTGATAAGACGATAATTATGCAAGTATGCGAGTCTTTATTTGATCAATATTTGAATATAAAATATAATAGAATATAGATTAGAATGACAAATATACAACGGTTGCCCAAGATAGGCGGGGTTCACTAAATTGAAACGGGTCCTCTGCCCAGAACCTTTGCTTAATAATAAAATAGTAATGATAGTAGTTGATTAGTTAGCGGATTAACTCATATCTGTTGGTTACGTATGTAACTTTTCTATCTCAAACGGACATCACAACCCTGAAACTTGATTTTAAATTAATAATGATGATAATTATTCTCCTAATTTAAAGAAAACAAGAAATCATCATCTCAATTTCAGCAATTATAATTGATTCCTTTGTTCTACAGGACCCGGCCCATTTTCTGAGTCGTGACGTATACATCACTCGATTTTGTTCATGTGACCCACGGTCTCTGAAGGGCCAAGAAATTGATTTTAATTTTTGAAATCAAGGTTTCTCTAAAATTAGGGAGATAAATATCGTCATAAGACGCTAGAATTTAGTTTCAGGGTTGTGATCTAATTTAAGGAACCATTCCAATATTCACCTTAACATCAGAGTGTAAGCCACTAAAAATCTCGGACCTTGACGAGAATCAGTTTAATCCAATTTATTGTTATTTGTATCTCATTCTCAGAGCATGATAGCATGGATGAGAGTTACTGTTGCGATAATGTATATAAGTTTAGACGGGATTGTTGTAAAATAAAATAATAAAGCAAGGAAAGTTAGCAAATCCCAACGAGAGGATGCAGTTTTGGGACGTGCTTGAAGACTAATTTATTTTAATTTTGAAATTGACCTTATATATGACATTTTATCTCCGTTTCATTCTTTCATTGTTATTGACTGATATTTTACCTGTATTACTTTGTATTATTCAATGAAATGTAACTTTATGTGAAAATAGCATTTATCGCTAAATAAATATCTACTACTACAATAGGGCCATAAAACTTGACTACGCCCCCTTAGCGGAAAGACGGGAATCGAACGCACTAGTTATAGGAAACACGAGCAATGCAACTTTATGTACATATATGTCATGCGGGATAGTCTATATTCTTTCATATTTTGTCGTCTTGAGGTCTTTCATATTTGCCTATCATTTTTTTTTTAATAGTAATAATATGAATTATATGACGTTTCAAAGTTTAAATAATTGATAGTGTGATAGTAACATTTGAAATTAAATAGTTATCCAGTCGAGCAGTAGCTAGACGGGAGCCAAGTAGTCTCGAAGTACATCAAGTACAACGCTACAGTCTACACTCTACACTGTTGATACAAAAAGCTTCCAGACGATTTTTAGCTTCAAGTATCTTCGAAACCAATAAACTTAGATTACTCTAGTTTTTTACTTGTAATGGAATTAGGCACCATTAACGACACAGTGTTTCAAACTTGATCTATATCGGACCGAATGATGGGGTGAGAAATAACGAAGAAAACGCAATAAATGTATACATTTAATTGAATATCAGGAATTGGATTTGAAAGATAAGTACAGCTAGAAGCAGAAGTAAGAGACTCTTCGCTGTCTGGTCAAATCAGTTGACCATGTTATATTGCATATGATTTTACAGGTATCAAACGACATAAACAGTCTTTTACTTTTGCTTCAGGCCGTACATATGAGACAAGTTACACTACAAATATCACCAAGTTGCCGGTATAAGGTTTTTAAACGTTTAAAGTAATCCAAGGTCAGTAGATGTAGACTGAACTGACAGAATATTCAACATTGTAGATTTTCATACAGTAATTCTAAGCTCGTCTCACAACGCATATTCCGCGTTTTCCTAGTTTTAAATTTGTTTTCAGTCCTTTTTTGAAACCGACATGCAGAATAAATTTCTCCTGCCACTATTGGTAGCTCAGTCAGCTGAGGCACCGCTTTAGAAACTGAAGTGGGTTAGAGTCCCGCATAAGGCATGTCTTTTGTGAACGTCCTTTCACTTATCATCACTTCATAGTTTCATAATTACCTTCTCATTCTTACCCCTGTATAACCTAGCTGTTGGTGGGGTCGTTAAGAGTCCATGGGAGTTGATTTAGCAAACTATCATTTTTTTTATGATAACTTCTGAACGGTATGAGATATCGAAATTCTAATACGTGAGAAACACAGATAATTATAATAGCTTCAAGATGATATAAGTTATAACTATTCAAGTCATGTCGCATAACTGTCAAGCGTATACAGCTGAAAGAACACATTTCTTAGCTGTATACGCAGGACAGTTATGCGACATTACTTGGATAGTTATAACTTATATCATCTTGAGGCTATTATAATTATCTGTGTTTCTCGCGTATTAGAATTCCAATAATATCTCATACCGTTCAAAAGTCATCACCAAGAAACTGATATTTCGCTAAATCCATGGGCCGAATTCACAAAAGGTCATAACTTTGATCCGGCTCAAAGTTACGACAATTTCTAGAGATAATACCATATTTTGATTTATTATTTTTGATTTTTAAATTTTAATAAATACAAAAATTGATAATAATGATGGATTTGATCAAAAATTGAAGTCTAAAAATCTTAAATAATAGATCAAATTTGGTATTATCTCTAGAAATTGTCGTAACTTTGAGCCGGATCAGAGTTATGATCTTTGGTGAATCTTGGCCTAGGATTATAGATAGCTATAATCCTAGGCTAAATCGACTTCCATGGACTCCTAGGTAATCAAAATCAATTCTCTCCTCCCGGTTATTTTATTTATTTTATTTATTTTATTTTATTTTATTGTCTCTAAAAGGATCCACATACAATACCAACAGGAAACAAGTTCACATTATAATATTGAAGAATGTTGAGACATATATAAATGATTGAACAATATATATAGTACAATGCATCTTGATGAAGATATGTCAGTATAGTTTAAAATTGTCAAGCTGTAAATATTATTATCAACATTTATAACCTTCAAAACCCAACGACTGAATATAAATACAAATGCCTTCTTGGTTCACGTCATCATGTTGACATATACTCATCCAAAGAATAATACGCTTTGTCAATAAGAAGTTTTTTCAATTTAATTTTAAATTTTGATAATGATTCTATATTCTTTACTACAAGAAAAGAAGAAAAGAAGAGAAGGAAGTTGGAAGAAAAAGCTCAAGACCAACAAACACCTTTTTTTATCCATCCTGACTTGGTTTTTCGTGGTTTCCCACAGTCCTCAAAGCAAATGCTTGGATCAAGTACTAATTGGCCACGACCATTAATGAGTGGAATGATAGGTCTAATTATAACATTATAGGCCTATCACTAATTTAATTTGTGCATTTTGTATAATGATCAATTTTACATCTGCTGTCAAGGGAAAGAAGCCATCATTGTCTAAGAGACATAGTTCAAAGTGGAAGATATCAACATTCGTGTGTTTATACTGAAAGACTTTTGTCTACGACGAAAAATTATGGTCACAGACAGCGCAGTCCTGGTGTTGAAGATCATTAGTTTTAAATAATCAAAATGGGGTGGTAAGATCGCCCTTGTGGTGCCCCGTCCAAACGATCCTACCTTTCATCCATAGCCTTCATATTGGAACAATGATTTTGTATCAAGTTTCGATGTTATTGAAAAAAAAAAAATTCTTTAAAGTTTCTAGCAATTTATTAACACGAGGCGAGTGCGCTGCCACTGAGCTACCTGTGCGGGCATGGTGCTCATCCCGGCCGGATGGGGAGTTGTTGCTCAGACAGATGTTGGAGATTTAATTGAATGTTAGTTACACGACAAGGCAATAAAATCTAGAACGTTGTATTGAACTTTAATTAAGAACCAGTTTTGATTGATTTTTTTCCGTTATATTTTCAGTTCGTAGACATATCTGTGATGAGTTATTAAACTACTACATTCAAAAATAAAACAGAGAAACATTTTTTGCATTAAAATTTGATAATAAAAATTTGTATAATTTTTTTTAAAATAAATTTTATTGCCCAAGAGACTTAGTTCAAAGTGGAAGATATCAACATTCGTGTGTTTATACTGAAAGACTTTTATCCAACTCGAAAAATTATGGTCACAGACAGCGCAGTCCTGGTGTTGAAGATCATTAGTTTTAAATAATCAAAATGGGGTGGTAAGATCACCCTTGTGGTGCCCCGTCCAAACGATCCTATTTTTCATCCATAGCCTTAATTGGGAAACAATGATTTCACTTTTTGGATTGAGTCTTCTGTTATATATATATATATATATATATATATATATATATATATATATATATATATATATATATATATATATATATATATATATATATATATATGTATATATAACCATAACCATAACCATAACCGTAACTGCAACTATAATTATAAGTATAACTACGACCATAACTATAATTTCGGAATAATGTGTATCATTATTATATGAACATTATATTTTAAATATATATATATATATATATATATATATATATATATATATATATATATATATATATATATATATATATATATATACATATATATATATATATATATATATATATATATATATATATATATATATATATATATATATATATATATATATATATATATATATATATATATATGTATGGATATGGAATATTTTTACAAAAGCTTTCCTCTCGAGTTAGCATTCTTATGAGGTTTTTAAAATCTTTGGAAAGGGTTTTCCCAGAAGTGATTCAACCGACTGCGCCTCAAAACAACACAGTGTCGAATTAGATGAGGACACTCCCAGGGCCTGATTCACAAAAGGTCAGGAGGGGCATTCATGTACGCCTAGCAAGCTCTAGCAAGGCATGGAACCTGTTTAACAACTGTCATGGCGGCAATTTGCTATCAACTTTGCGGGGTGGTTTTCGATGATCGCAAGTTGCGACCGCTAGCATCTTTGCTAGACGTACCCCCCCCCCCCCCTGAGTTTGATCAGGATCAACTCCGAACCCGATCAAAGTTGCTATAAAGATATCACCGATCAACTTTGATACTGTCTCAAAGATTTGAATAATAGATTAATAATAATAATATATTCAATTAAAAATTTTCAATGAATTTAGATTAAGGTTTCAGCTGAAGAAAGAACTCTTTTTTGAGATTGTTATTTTAGCTTCGAGAGGTTCAATTAATATTCTAAGAAATCATCTTCACAATGTTAAATTCTTTTTGTAATAATTAATCTTCTTTTTTTTTCAATTTTTCTATTTCCTCTAGGAACCTCAAATATTTTCACTTTCATTAATTTTCTTCGGCTATATTCTCAATTTTCATTATCAGTTAAATTTTTTAAGCATGATGTTATTATTACCTATTTCAATTTTCAATTTTTCGCTTTTTTCAATTATTCAACTTTATTTCATTTGTATATATTATATTGATATCAAAAATTGTATTTTATACTGATTATTATTCTGTGAACTTTTTATAAGCCAGGGATCAATAAAGGTTGTTTATATATAAAAAAATTGTAAATAATAGATGCAAATATGGTATTATGTCTAGAAATTGTCGTAACTTTGAGCCGGATCAAAGTTATGATCTTTAGTGAATTCGGCCCTGTATGCCAAGTTCCAACTGAATGTGCACTATCGTTTGACCATGTGAAGCAAGATAAAAGCTTTTTTTCGAGTACGGTAAAACTAAGTCAATTCGCTTCGCTCATCCAATAAACCCAAATCAATCACTAACCTATTTACGGCTCAACAAATATCCACTTCCAAAACAAAGTTCATCATTCAGTCAATTTGGTCCAGACTCGACCAAATTCCAACACACTTGTGTGCACCAAGTTTCAACTGCGATTTTGTACTTTCGTTTGACCTGTGAAGCACAAAAAATAACGTTAATTTTCATCGAATACTGTAAAATGAAGTCTTCGCTTCGCTCATCCAATAAATTAAAATCAATCACAACCCTATTTCCGTCCGTCATCATTCAGTCAATTTGATCCCGACTCGCATTCTTTTCGAATTAATTAGAACTCCTTTCCGTCAAAATGTTGCTTACCCAAGAGCTATAAAACCGCTAATGACTGTAATCTACGCAAAACAACCCACAGGCTATTATAAAAACCGGTTCAATACATTCATGAACGATCAACCGTTCTTTCCTATCAATTAACATTACCGATCTACCGTTTCGAACATTCATTACATCTAATGACTAGACCAATGCAATAGTAAGGCTATCAGACTTCTCAACTGTAAAGCATTTAAGAGTACACAGGAGTTATTTTAGCTGAATTTCAGTTTTTTTATGATAACTCTGAAGCGGTATGAGATATCGTAATTCTAATACCATAGATACAATGATATTTTTAATACCTTTCAGAACATATACATTCAAGTTATATTCTTTAATTTCCAAATTTATACAACTGAAAAATATAAAAGTCAGCTGTATAAATGTCAAAATATTGGAAATCAAAATTAATATATTTTTTTATATTTTATTTTGTGGCTGTTAAAAAGATCTTTATTTTAATAGTGTGATTAATTCTTAATTTGATACCGTTCTGATTTTATTATAATCAAACTGATGAATTGCTGAATCGCCTCGTATGGATGCTCTCTTAATATGAGATGCTGCATGTATTTATTGGTTCATTTTCTTAAAATGAAATTTGTTCCTCTGTGTCTATAATTTGGAGTGAAGCTGTTCTTTTGATCGAACTAAAGGGTCAAGTGCCTCAGTCGGGTGGACCAACTGCTAGGATTAAGATGTTCTCGGTGAGTTCTTTCAACATTTATTAATTGTGAGCTCGCGACAATGATATCAGTTTTATTTTATTTGTTTCATTCTATTCGATGGTAATCATTGGTATGAATAATTGAATGAATATACATCTTGAATTAGTTACGGACAAAGTAATAATGACAATAATAATAATACAAATTGAGTATGGATTACAGTAAACAATTATATTTTCCTGTTTAGATCGTTTACAATATACAATGTATAATGTAATTTCAATATATATATATATATATATATATATATATATATATATATATATATATACAGATGTAATATATAATATGATGTAGTTATTAAAAAATAGAGAAAAAAAAAATAGTAAATTTACTGAATAACTTCCCATGGCCAATTTTTGTTTGATGTTTGCGTTTTTAGTGTTTTCTGATAGATCTTGTTCATATCTATGATGTGTAGTTTGAACATTTTGTATTTTGTTTGTTTTAATATGTTTTTTCTTCACTTGAAGTTGATGTTTTGTGATCTGACAAAGGTGCCAAAGGTGGACAGTAGGTTGGGTTAAGGTTGGGTTAGTGTCCAAACCTCGCGTATACCGCCGGCAGGCGGAACGGAGCTTACAAACTGAAAAAAAAAATTGAAAAAAATAAAATAAAAATAGGCGGGTACGTTAATCAGTAAATTTACCAATTGGACCAAAGGTTTCGATATTGATATTGACAGTACATTTCAAAGATGTTTTTGATGATTTTATCAGAAAATTTCATGTTTGACTCAATGAAAATTGGCAGCTGTTACTAAAAACTAAATATTTATATTCATATTATATAATATATTCAACTATTACAACTAAAAACACACATTTTCAGTAGCATACCTCCTGAAATGTCGAAATCTATAATTAATCATTCATTTCACATCATTCCAAAGATATCCAAATCATTTGTGTTTGTCCTGTAATTCAATTTCGATATCTCATACCATTAAAAAGTCATCACAATGACCTGATATTTTGCTCACTTGGAATTATTTTATATATTTATTATTTTGGAATTATTTTATAATATTTTATTTATATTATTTTATATATGCAATTAATTACCAATTCAAAAGATGACTCACTAGAAATTATCAATTGAAATGCATACATAATTGTTATTGCACATTGATGTAATAAAACTTATCAATATTTATGCTTTATTACCGTAATTATTTCAATACATATTCATTGGTTTACAAACAGAGGAATATAACAGTCCTCATTATTGAATAGGCTTTTGATTGAGCCACTTTACTTATATTTACGAAAGATGTTTGTATATTTTATTTCATTTGTATTAGGTTTAAGGACGCACCGTACTGATGACTAAGATCTATTGGCGTCAGTGAATGATATGTGAGATGATGGGATCATGAGATGAAAGGTTATTTTATTAGGTGTTTTTTTATAGTGTGGAGAAGTCGGTCGTGGCCTGTTGATAAGGAACTATCCCAGTATTGACTTGGACCACTATTCCTGAGATGAATGAGATGTGAGAAAAATAAAAGTGAGTGAGAAAACGATTATCTCACTTAAAATGGCCTATTTACCATTACTAATCGGCCATTTCAAGTGAGATAATCGTTTTCTCATTCATTTTCATTTTTCTCACATCTCATTCATCTCAGGAATAGAGGTCCTGAACGACAGAGGGAAACCACGAATAAACCCTGTCAGGATGGTCGACCATGGCGGGAATCGAATCCGGTCTCCTGAATGACGGTTAAGTGTGTTACCACTCGACCACTTGTCTCAGTAATTTTAATCACAAATATTACATGGATGATTATTTATTTATATTGGGTAACAAAAGACCGCCTCAAAATCTCTCAAAACAACGATTTCTAATCGATCTTGGCCACCTCCGTGGCTCAGCCAAGTATCGCACTGCAGTAGAAACTGAAGTCAGGTCGGGTGTGGGTTCGAGTCCCGCATAAGGCATGGGTTTTTGTAAACGTCCTCTCACTCATCAACACTCCATAGTTTCATTATCACCTGCTCATTCGCACACCCGTATATAACCTAGCTGTTGGAGGGGTCGTTGAGCAGCATTGAAATACAAATACGCAATCTTATCAATTGGTTCTTGACCTCCATCAGGCCTGGTTTACAATTTACCACTAGAAGATGAAGTTTTTTGCAAGAAAAAGTTCTTTGTTTTTAAATTATTAAAATGAGGTGGTAAGATCGCCCTTGTGGTGCCCCGTTCAAACGATCCTACTTTTCATCGACAGCCTTAATTTGGAAACGATTTTGTATCAAGTTTCGATGTTATCAACAAAAAAATACCATTTCACAATGCATATTCCTTATTTGAATTATGAAACAGGCCGTGTAAAACAATGATTGTTTATCAAGATACCGGAGTTGAAGAATACAGAAGAGGTAATAATGTGGTTCCTGGTTTCAGATCCGGATATCTGTTCTAGTTCCCCTCGTCCTGGTGTTCCTGTGGAATGTTCCAGGAAGTGATTCTGCTCCTGAAGATAGGACCAAGCTGGAAGCCGAGGAAGAAACGACGGTGGATAATGGGGAGCTGTATCCTTCGGACAGGGATCCTGGGAAGAAGTAATTAACTGTTTATACCATATTTCATCCCACTCATAGTAAGTGTTAGGGAGTTAGCTTAAGAAGATTCATATTTTTATAATGTACGTTTGAAATAGTATATTTTTTCAGATTTTTCAGAAATGTTGGTTGAAAGATTTTATAATGGAAAACTTCAAATTATTCACTCCATAATTGATTTATTTCAAAAATAAATTTGATTATTTTTAATAACTTTCATATCATTCCAGTTTTAAATTTCTGGAGAGCTTTTTTTTCTGGAGGATTGCTTCACATTTTTTACTAGTAATTAGGCCTACAATCATTTTCGAAAATATTTTCGATTTTGTATTCACAAATTTGTGAAATTAGTTTGTGAAAATGAAATCCCAACATTTTGTTTGAATATTTCTATTTTTCCCATATTGAAACTTTTTTCGAAAATTTGTCGCGATCATTTTCAAAAAATTATTGAAAGTTTTTGATACATTTTGCTCAAATTTCTATCAAAAATTGATTGCGGAATGTTTTTCTGAATTATTATCACCGACATTTCCTATTGGAATTCATTCAAACGTTTGGTAAATATATCCCAAGTTTTTTCAGAATTCGCTTCAAATTTCACCAATTGGTCATTATCAATAAACGTCAAAAATATGATTCCATATTTGATTTCCAGAGCTCAACCGAAACCGCCGAAGACATACATCGACACTGACGACGACGATGAGGACATCCACTTCCCTTTCTTGGAGATGCTTCATGAAGACGACAACAACAACCACGTCCATCACATTCACCATAAACCCCAGACGACCACATTCCAGCTGAACTTCGTGGTCACCAGTGTCGCCCCTACAGTCACTACCACTGTCCAGACGTTCGTTGGTAGGTCGCAAGTTTGCATAACAACTCCACCAAGAGCTGTCTATCATAGACAGCCACCTTCCAGCTGATTTTCGTGGTCACCAGGGTTGCCCCTGTAGTCACTATCACTCTTAAGACGTTCATTGGTAGGTAGCAAGTATGCCTGATGACCCCATCAAAATCTAGGTCATTTGGGGATGAAGAATGTTGAGCCTATCAGAGATAACCAACTTCCAGACCTCCTACCACCCTTAAGACGTTCATTGGTAGGTAGCTAGCCTGCCTGATGACCCCATCAGAAGCTAGGTCATTTGGGGATGGAGAATGTTGAGCCCACCACAGACAACCATCATCAAGTCCACCTACCACCCTTAAGACGTTCATTGGTATTTCTGAAGTTTGCATAACAACCCCTTCAACAGCTAGGTTATTTGGGGGTAAAGACTTTCGATCCAGACCTTCCAGACTTCTTACCACAATCCAGCTCAATTTTGTGGTCACCAGTGTTGCCCTTACGGTCACTATACCACCATCCAGACGTTCATTGGCAGCTCGTAAATGATCAATTATCTCCCTCATTTTGTAACCTCATCTCAGCAGTATTTATAGCAGAATGTGTATTTCCTCAAATGGAACGTTTCATTACCAAGGTGATTGTAAATTCGGTAAGTGGTTTTTTAGGCCACCATGATAATAAAACGACCAATCAGTGACGAAAGTTACGCGATTTCTGATTGTTGAGCTCGCCTCAATTCCACCGCCTTGCGAAAGCGAAACGCAAATCGCGTTCATAGAAGGCCATCATAACACTAACGCTAAGAACTAAGGTTGAGACTTGAGAGATAGGGAATCAATGCCAGCTCTCTCAATGTAGTGCATGACCTTGGAAAATTGACTAACTTTCAACTCTCAGCTCTTGATTCTTAGTTGAGAACTCTTAGCTCAACCAATCACATGGCTTCATTTGACATGTGACTTCCACAGACCAATGGTGTATCGTGTAATAGTAGGCCTAGTTGAGATTAGGATACCATGGCAGTCGAGTTATCGAAATATCAGTGTATTGATGATAACTTTTGAACGGTATGAGATATCTGATTTCTAATACACGAGAAATACAGATGATTATAATAACTTCAAGATAATATAAGTTATAACTATACAAGTAATGTCGCATAACTGTCAAGCGTCGACAGCTAAAAAATGTGTTTTTCTTAGCTGTTGACGCTTCAGTTATGCAACGTGACTTGAATAGTAATAACTTATTTCATCTTGAGGCTATTATAATTATCTGTGTTTCTCGAGTATTAGAAATCAGATATCTCATACCGTTCAAAAGTTATCATCAATACACTGATATTTCGATGAATTGACTATCATAGACTCTAAAGATGCTACTCTAAGTACATCATTTGTTACTGTTAATCTTGGTTTCAATTATAATCTCAATTGTTAGTCTTGGCTTTCAAATTATGAGGCCACATCAACAAGTTGCTAATTTGTGTATCATAACATATGGTGTGTTGTTAAATTGATGTTACTTTTGGATGCTTCACAGGTTTGCCAGTTTACATCGACCGTCCGTTCACCATCCCCACAACAGTGTTCACCACTGTTCCGTTCATTGTTCCGACCACTGTGACGCAAACCCTACCGATCCTGGGTGAGTACTGGCAAAGATGAGTATGATAAGATAGTTTTTAGAGAACAATTCAATCTTTCAACTAGATTTTTCACCGTAACATTATTCACGTAACATTACCTTTCATTATAAAAACAGTTTATTTCACATAATTCTATATCTACGTTAATCACTTACTTATGGTGACCGTATAGGCCCTATTCATTGCTATTAATTCAATGTTTGTTAATGTCAATTACAGAATATGTTGACACAATATGGACAAACTAATTAATTCCAAATTTGTTGCTTCTTTTTCTTCTTCATGTTCGTTATCATTTAACCTATCAAATTAAATTATGTTATAATATAAGTTTATTAAATATTAGCATAGTAAATCACAGTGTATTTTAGTGTTTTTGTTTTTCACCGTCTAAACCACAGATAAGCCACTTATGGCTCAGTGGACGAGAGTTTTAAACTGTATTACATTATTGTATAATTTAATTTGTGACAAAAAAATGTCATTTGAAATAACCTCCAAGTCTGGTTATCGCTTCAAGAGACCAAGGATTTTGATTGGATAATGTTCTCTGGAAGAGCTAAATACCACAACAATACGGGTTAATAACAGAGTCACGGTCTCTTGGAACGTAAAATGTGACCTATTTTCAGCCCAATACAACTCAAAAGCAGGGCTACGATTTTGTGCTAACAACAATGGAAATACACAAATACTGGCGATGTTGCTATGATACTTTAGCTCTACTATTGAATAGAAACCGATTCAAAATTGGGATTTCGATGAATTGAGGTAGTCGATGAATCGGAACATCTAAGTATAAAAGGCTGAAAGTGGAAAGAACGGGATTTTAATCATTCGAGATAGTCGACGAATCGGAGTTTCGATGAGTTGGAATGTAGCCTATATGACTATGCTCATCCTCGGATTATAGCTATCTGTTAGATAGCTAGTCTAAGGATAAACGTAGACCACATCTATACTCGGAGTTTTTATATTTCGGAGTTTCATGTGTTTATACTGAAAGACTTTTATCTACGGCGAAAAATTATGGTCACAGACAGCGCAGTCCTGGTGTTGATGATCATTAGTTTTAAATAATCAAAATGGGGTGGTAAGATCGCCCTTGTGGTGCCCCATCCAAACGATCCTATCTTTCATCCTTAACCCTAATTGGGGAACAATGATTTTGTATCAAGTTTCGATGTTATTGAAAAAAAAAAAAAAAATATTCGGAGTGGCTATTTGTCGGATCGGAAGTAGGTTATCGTTTGGATCAAATTAGTTTTGGATGTTTGTTTGGTTTGGTTAGTCAGCTTAGAATATAGTTCGGATTAGACCGGATTGATCAAGTGGGTTCATTCAGGTTAGTTCAGGATCAACAACAACAGCATCTGCATATACTGACATGGACCAATGAATAACAGCTGTGGTGAATTTATATTCCAGTACCTCTGACAACAACCGTACTGGGTACGACAACTATATCAACCACAATACCGACCACTGTACCAACCACTGTGCCCACAACTGTGGTGTTAACAGTGCCCACAACACTCACCGTCACAACTACGACCACAGTCGCAGGTATTTCTCACTTCATTCCTCAATTAAATTAAACAATCGATATATTCATTTATCCATTGAAAGCCACTGTATATAGGCAGTTATTTATCAACCCAGGAATTTCAATACAACTACTTCATCTATTTTCAAAGTTGTTATCAATGTGAAGAAGAACATTCCTAATTTAAATATAATGTTATATTTGATAAAAAAACTAACTTATTCAATATGGAACCTATATAATATTGAATATATATAAATATATATATACATATATATATATATATATATATATATATATATATATATATATATATATATATATATATATATATGTATATATATATATATATATATATATATATATATATATATATATATATATATATATATATATATATATATATATATTTATACATTTCTTTAGGTTTCTTGTGTAGAAATAAAACTAAACTTGAACAAATTAGTTTAAAAGCCAACATTTCATGTTTATTTCAAAACATATTACCAAGGCAAATTCCATCTCCTAATAAATATACTAATTTATTATGAGATGAAATTTGCCTTGATAATATGTTTTGAAATGAACATGGAACGTTGGCTTTTAAACTAATTTGTTTGAGTTTGGTTTTATTTCTACACAAGAAACCTAAAGAAATGTATAAATATAATAATGCTTGTGAAAACTCTTGCCATACCCACATATATATATATATATATATATATATATATATATATATATATATATATATATATATATATATATATATTTATATATCTATGTATATATATATATATATATATATATAAATATATATATATATACATATATATATATATATATATATATATTTATATATATATATATATATATATATATATATATATATTTAAATATATGAATATATATATATATATATATATATATATATATATATATATATATATATATATATATATATGTGTATATAGGTTTCTCACAGGAGGCCCAATAGTTCAAAGTTGGTGAAAGTTGATGAAAGTTGATGAAAGTTGATGAAAGTTGATGGACTATGTGTATTCCCACTCCTACAGCCGGAACGCCGCCTGCTGGGTTCTCCAGATCTCCGCTGCTTCCAACTGGCAGTTACTACCGTGTCTTAACAGGCGCCACGTCTTACGTAAGTATCATGACAAGAGCCTAGTGCTTCTATTTACTAGCATCCTGAATCCTTACAGTGACTGTTGCTCACAATAACGTCCTGGGCCTGGCTAACTCTCATCCTGATGACACTAGTATTCCTGAAGAGGTACTGAGGCACTCACATTGGGCATTCTGTACGCCTGAAGAGTGCCTGGGGACTGCCCGTGTTATCAGTGTAGCAATATGGAAAGAACCAGAGGAACTAGATTGCCCGATACAAGACCTTATGCATCTTATACATATACATAAATATAACCGTTCATTATACGGCAAAGGTCTTCAAATTTCCGGAAGTAAACTTCATAATATTCTCCCAACGGGTATTAAAATTATCCCTCTAGATCATTTTGATTTACTCCTCAGGTGGACCTCATAATTAGGCCTAATAGTTTCTATTCTGTGCAAGAGTTTGTTGATGCTGGATTTCAATGAATCCATATTACTCATTCATTTCACTTGTCATGTGTATTGAAATATTCGGTAATTCGTTCTTTTATTATTATTCAACTGATGATCTTCATTATCTAGCTATCTATTTCTATATATCAACTTGTCTATATTGTAGTAAAAGTTCTATTGATTCATTCATCTCAATTCCGTATCAATCAATCTGAAGTCTTTTAATGTATCATTATTTGTTGTATTATTTGTTTGATATACTATAATTACTGATTCGTTGATCAATCATAAATGATGGCTTACTGCCATAGGCCTACTCAACTGGCATGCTATTTATAAGTTATGTTGTAAGATATGCAAATTGTGTACCGATTCCCTCGAGAGAGGGTGAAAGGAGAATGGAATAAACACTACTATATACTACTACCTCTCTATTCTAAGTCGTGAGTAAGACCAAACCACTCGTTACAACCGATGTGAATTAGCCTCAAATCCCGTGCTTACAATTCTCTTCTAGGCTGCTGCCAGCGCGGCATGTACAACAAGTGGCGGCCATCTTGTCGTAGCAAACTCGCAGACCGAATATCTCGCCATTGCGCTGCTCTACGCGCAGATGCAGCCCATCACTACGTCACAGGCGTACA
Organism: Brachyptera risi; assembly: GCA_964007535.1. NCBI lineage: Eukaryota > Metazoa > Arthropoda > Insecta > Plecoptera > Taeniopterygidae > Brachyptera > Brachyptera risi. Next base: position 13,177,090 of record OZ023339.1, on the reverse strand, counting down.
TTGGCGTTACAGACCCTACTGGTACCGGCAATTTCATCGACATTTACGGTAAGATACGACCAGGCTAGGTTACCATGACGATATTTTCACGTGCCGTCTATCAAGACCGACGGCCACTTTCAACCAATCACGCGCAAGAGAAACTATCCAGAGACGGAACAATTTTTTCCGTCCAAGTAGAGCCAACTTCGACTTTTTACGGATGACACGGGTCGGGACGGGACGGGACGGAAATGGGTAATTTGGCAGAAGTCGTGTCACAGAAATGTGATGTGACCATCGAACTTCCGTTTATCAATCTAGTTTCGATATCAGTTCAATGATCAATCATTTTCATCATCCAAGTTATTTTTATCAGATTATTATATCGTTGAAAGTGGTTGTTTTCATTTTTATATGAGTACTTATCATATTATCGCATTAAATCAGAATTAATATCCAATGAGTCAATCATTTTTCACCTTTCTAGACCTAGTTTCTGCCGGTATATATATTCTGCTGGTATATATATTTTGACGGACCGCACTCGATAAAATAATTAAATTTAGTCATCAACCAAGGTCAGAGAAAGATGATTTCATTCAAAGCTGGTATATTTCATAAGATGGAATGGAATATTAGCTAATCAGGATAGATTACGGATTGTTCAAATGAAATTGGGCAGATCTTTTGATGTGAGTGTGCCAACGGTATTCAGTTTGTCACTATCTTATAGTGTCAGCTTGTCAAACTTTCGATGGAAATGCATGTTCTCTTGCTATATCAGTGAAAAAAGGAATAGAAAGGAATAGAAAGGAGTGAATACTCTGCACTAAGAAGTGATATCCTTCCAAATAGATTCCATTTCAATGAACAATTTAATTTGGGAAATTTATCGGTCATATTGCTATTCCCATGCGGGCCATGCAGTTAACTCTTTCATTAATCTCAGGTTCAATGCTAATCCTCACATTACAACCTTCATGTGTCCTAAATGCCCGTTTTCATGACTCGCGCCAGGCGGTTAAAGAAACGCCCGCCTGGCGCTGTCCACAAAACCTCGTTACTTCGCATTCACTTCGAAATTTGATTAATTCATTCGAATTCATAACTCCAGTTGAATTGAGATGATGAAGTCATTTTCAGCATTGTAGCATGTGGCACGAAAATAAAATAATAATGATTATTTGAAAAGTACTGATTTAGAGGGAATATTTCGACATAACCCCACTTCTGGTATAATTTAGAGAATTACATCATGCAGCTTTTTTTTCCACCGAATTTGTTTTATTTCTCGCGATAGAGAGCAAGCGGCGAAGTTACAAAATCTACGGCTTTTTGATTAGCCAGAAAGAAAACGTCAGCCGCCTAACTTGAGCTATGAAAATGGGCCCTAACCCATGCAGTTCTCTCTCTAATGTTCGCTCGCAAGTTACAAGTGCTCCAACACTATACGCTCTCTCGTATGTTTGTTCCAGGCAACCCGGTCGTGTCCCCCTCCTGGGCTCCAGGAAGTCCCTCGGGAGGAGCAAACACCTGTGTCACAGTCTCAGTCAGCACGGGACTCATGAGCACTGTTCCCTGTACCACGGCTGCTGACTACATCTGCGAGTGGCCTTAATCGACTCGTCATGGTGCTCTCAACTCTGTCATGGTGCTCTCAACTCCGTCATGGTGCTCTCAACTCCGTCATGGTGCTCTCAACTCCGTCATGGTGCTCTTCACTCGGTTAAACTGGTCTTACATGAATATTTTCGATGCTATATCCCGCATGCAGTTGCGGGACGGTGCGTCGCGATTAAACGAAAGTGCTACCACCTAGTAGCAATTCAAGCAAGTTTGTCAAAGAGATGGGCGTGTCTATAGCGTCCCGCGATTTTCGTGGCATGACTCAAGTACGTTGACTGTTTGTTGTAATTTTGTTGACATCACTGGTGTCTTCTCATTAATAATAATAACTATATAAAAACAAAATCTCATATGAGAAGTCGTATGCACGTGGGCACATTGATCGATTATGGAATTATTTTGAAATAATACACGCTAAAATCGACACAGCTGTTCTGGGGGAGGCAGTACGACGGCGACCTCAAGCTGATTTGACTTGAACCCAAGCTACATCCGGTCATTCCGCATGCGATTTGCTGCGTCGCGAGCCAAAAGTTGACTAGAGCTGAACTTGTGCGACAAAACCACGCACCATCACGCAGTCTTTGCTGATTGGTCAATAATTCAAAATGGCCGATATCGCTATCGCATGCGGTTACGATATCGCATCGAAAATGTTCATGTAAGGTCACCTTTATGATGCTTTTCACTCCTTTATGGTGCTTTCAACTCCGTAATGGTGCTCTTCACTCCTTTATGGTGCTTCCAACTCCGTCGTGGTGCTTTCAATTCCGTAATGGTGCTCTTCACTCCTTTATGGTGCTTTTCACTCCATTATGGTGTTTTCAACTTCGTCAGCGACTCACGCTGAAGCTGAACTCAATTCAGTGATTGCAAAATGAACAATAAAATATAACTTTTCATCAGGATAAAATGCAGTATAAACATGCTTCAGCGAAACCTAAGTGAAATACAGGAAGCTGTTTGAAAATGTAATCATAAATGTTCGATTTATTTATTTCAAAATAAATATATGAATGGAGAGTTACTAGTTTGATTATTAGTTAGTTGCTATGTAAAATACTATAATCTAGACAAATCCATTTCTCCACAACAACTAAGTGTTGGTAATTTATAATTAATTTTTGTTTTGTTGGTCTTCTCTTGATATTATTAAATGTTATTTATTTATTCCGTCTACACTACGAGCTACAATATGTATAAATGTTTTACTTTTGCCAGCCCGCACTCAAGATCTTGTGTTGTTACGCGGGCTTCTGTTGATTCCATAATCCTCACTTATATCATGTATCAGCTGTTATATTGTGAAGAATAAAATGAAAATGAAATGAAATTGAAAATGACATTATTGTAAACGGTGTCTTAAGCATAGGGCTATGGAGCAGGTTAATTTTTTCAGCATGATTTTATTATATATATTATATATATATATATATATATATATATATATATATATATATATATATATACATATATATATATATATATATATATATATATATAATTTTTTGATTTTTTTTTTTTTTAATTTTCAGCATTGTTTTATTATATATATATTATATATATTATATTATATTATATATATTATATTTTATATAGGGCATAGAGGTGCATTCCATGTGTTGGAAAATAGTAGTCAAAAGATAAAGTAGATTCAATATGAATCATATTTTGGTATCTGTTGCTTTTTTTTATATTGGGTTTTAACGACGCATTGTAATGATGTAGCTGTTGTTCAATATAATAAGAAAAATCTTCTCCAACACAATACTCGAGACAACATTTTCAGTATTTCAGGATTTCAGTATTTATTTATTCATTTACAAATTCGGAGTACGAAGGAATTTTCCGGTAATTGCAAGAAATTGTTCGATTCAGTTATGGCTGTTCATCCCACTCTCTGATTGTTCTACTAAAAAGAGTAACGAACCGATGTATGTTCTATGTATTGGGAGCCTGATTTTGTTGTTGTCATTTTTGCCAACTAATGTTGGTTGTTGGAGTAAATTTGTGAATCCTATCCATGCTGTTTGTTATATATATATATATATATATATATATATATATATATATATATATATATATATATATATATATATATATATATATAAATATATATATATATATATATATATATATATATATATATATATATATATATATATATATGTATAAATATATATATATATATATATATATATATATATATATATATATATATATATATATTATATATATATATATATGTATCAAGATGCATTGAGGGTTGCGTTTGCCCGTTTGTAAATAGGCTTCCACGCAACCGGTAGTCTTTTGCTGTCGTTCCTTAGATTCATTGCGCCTGTATGTTTCTCTATTTCTATACTTTCTCTAATTATTCTTGGTAATAGAAGATTTTCGCGTGCAAGAACGGACGTATTATTAAAGTCTATCATGTGCCCCGTCTCGACGGTATGTTGAGCTAAAGTCGAGCTTAACTCTTTGAACCGCACTGAAGATTCATGTTCCTTCCTCCGTTCTGAAACTATTTTTCCCGTCTGTCCAACATACACTTTCTCGCATTCCCCACATGATATTCTATATATACCCTTGTCTTCCAGCTCTATCTTGTCCTTCATATTCCTCAGAAAGGAATATTTTCTCTTTTAGAAGGGAGGAAGATTCTTCCAGTACATCCATCGGAGGAGTCGTTCCAGTGGTTGAAGACTCTACCTAAGTGGAGGGATGGAAGAAAGAAACGAGTGGACCTGGAAAAGAAAGACTTGACGCTGCCTTCTGAGAGAATGCTTCTTAGAAGTCATCACAAATAGGATACTGACATTATTTTTCTCTTTTTCTCTTTTTTCTCTTTATATTTTCATTTTTATTTTTCTCCTTTCATCTTTCTATCAGTCGCCAGTTCATGACAGTATTGTTTTATTTCCATATCTTCCTCCTTTTAAGTTTTTAAGTTTTTGTATAAGTTTTATTAATATTATTTTCTAGATGTAAAGAGATTCACGCTACCTTGAAATTCACACAGTCCTCTGGAATTCGTTCAACTATTGTGACATCTATTTGGCCAAGGTTTCTGAATCAAAGTAGCGTTGGTTTCGTCGCATATGAAATGTTTTTGTATCAAAAAAATTAGTATAGTTTGGACCCTGATGAGAACGAGACCAATCTCGTTGAAACGTTGGTCAGTTTAAATAAATAATATCACGATTGAAAAAATAGCCCAGTTTCACTCAATTTATGCATATATATATATATATATATATATATATATATATATATATTTATATATATTTATATATAAATATATATATATATATATATATATATATATATATATATATATATATATACTAGCACAGGTAGTTGAGTGGTTAACGCACTTGCTCCATGTGACCCGGGAGGTAGAAGGCATGTCGGACCCGGTTTGATCCCCGCTACAGTCCATCTTTACAGGGGTTTCTCGTGGTTTCCCTCTGTAGTCTAGGTTAATGCCGGGATGGTTCTCACAATATAGGCCACGACCGCTTCCTTCCCACTAACCTTCCCATTACCCATAAGAAAAACCTTCATCTCATCATCCCATCATCTCATTAATCATTCATCCGACGCCAATAGATCTCAGTAATCATTACAGTGCGTCGGTAAAACCATTATAAAAAAAATGTATATATATATATATATATATATATATATATATATATATACATTTTTATACATTTTCATCTAATTTTTTTTCTTTCATATATATATACATATATATATATATATATATATATATATATATATATATATATATATATATATATATATATATATATATATATATATATATATTTATATATATATATATATACAGGCGCGGACTGGGTCCAAAAAAGCCGGAGTGCTACTTGTGAAGTGGGCCCGTAAAAGTTAGTGCCAGGCGCATGCAACGCCCGCGCATCGGCCGCCGGAAGCATCCTCGCTGATCGAAATTTTTTGATTTTTCATGTTTTTTAAGTAGCTTTTCACACATATCTTGACACAAATCAATATTTATATTGTATTTAACTGTTTGCGATGGATTATTATTTGGGTATGGATACGTTTGGAAAACGTATCTTTTCCATAACTTTTCCATAACTTCCTCATCTTGATGTTTGCCGTGTACCTGACAGATTTCTCTTCTCATTCAGAGCTGCCTGCAAGGGCTTGATCCTAGCTACTACAACATTATGTTTGCCGTGTATCCAAAGTTGGATTTATAATGCATTTGCATTTGGGTTAGGTTAGCTGTCTAACCCCTTCACCTTGATGTTTGCCGTGTACCTGACGTAGAATTATTTAAAACCAATGAACTTCAACAACGGGACTGTGATGTACCTGTATTACCAAACGTCTTCGCTGAAGATGAGAGAAAAGTCCGAAACACATTATTAGATCAGCGTAGCGAAGCTTTCCATTTCACACCCTGAAAAAAAATGGGCTTCGTTTTTATGTTTTTTTTTTTTTTTTTTTTTTTTGTAATTATGTACGCGGCATACAGGTCAGAGAAATGAATCAATCAACTTGAAACTTTTTCTGAACGTTGGTGTCATACCAGAATAGATTGGGATTGTTATTCAGAGGAATCGGTCGGAAGGTTTTTCCGGAAAATAATCGGAAAGTTTGGAAAATCCTCGTAAGAATAACCCGGAGGGAAAATACTTGAAAAACCAGAATTTTTCAAAAGCTCTCAAATTCTCACAGAATATGAAAAATACTATTATACACCTTTTCAGAGATTTTTACAACAATCGAATGAGAAATAATGAAGAAAACGCAATAAACGTGTACATTTTATTGAATATTTGGATCAATTGGTTTTGCAAAGTGTTCATGCGACAGGTTGCAGGTTACTATAAATATCAACAAGTTGAAGGTGAGGTTTTTGAACGTTTGAAGTAAGTCAAGGTTTGTAGATGTAATTTGAGCTGACAAGTTATTTTTCATTCTAGATTGCCATACTTCTAAGCTCATCACACAACGCGCATCCCGCGTTTTCCTGGTAAGTAGTAGGCCTAATAGTAGTGTTTATTCCCTTAACCCTCTTTCGAGGGAATCGGTACACAATATTTACATATTTTACAATATAACTTATTAGATGAGCGTAGCGAAGCTTTCCATTTCACACCCCGAAAAAAAATGGGCTTCGTTTTTATGTTTTTTTTTTTTTTTTTTTTTTTGTAATTATGTACGCGGCATACAGGTCAGAGAAATGAATTAATCAACTTGAAACTTTTTCTGAGCGTTGGTGTCATACCAGAATAGGTTGGAATAGTTATTCAGAGGAATCGGTCGGGAGGTTTTTCCGGAAAATAATCGGAAAGTTTGGAAAATCCTCATAAGAATAACCCGGAGGAAAAATACTTGTGAAACAAGAATTTTTCAAAAGCTCTCAAATTCTCACAGAATATGAAAAATACTATTGTACACCTATTCAGAGATTTTTACAACAATCGAATGAGAAATAATGAAGAAAACGCAATGAACGTGTTCATTTTATTGAATATTTGGATCAATTGGTTTTGCAAAGTGTTTATGCGACAGGTTGCAGGTTACTATAAATATCAACAAGTTGAAGGTGAGGTTTTTGAACGTTTGAAGTAAGTCAAGGTTTGTAGATGTAAATTGAGCTGACAAGTTGTTTTTAGATGAGCGTAGCGAAGCTTTCCATTTCACACCCTGAAAAAAAATGGGCTTCGTTTTTATGTTTTTTTTTTTTTTTTTTTTTTTGTAATTATGTACGCGGCATACAGGTCAGAGAAATGAATCAATCAACTTGAAACTTTTTCTGAACGTTGGTGTCATACGAGAATAGGTTGGGATTGTTATTCAGAGGAATCGTTCGGAAGGTTTTTCCGGAAAATAATCGGAAAGTTTGTAAAATCCTCATAAGAATAACCCAGAGGAAAAATACTTGAAAAACAAGAATTTTTCAAAAGCTCTCAAATTCTCACAGAATATTAAAAATACTATTATACACCTTTTTAGAGATTTTTAAAACAATCGAATGAGAAATAATGAAGAAAACGCAATAAACGTGTACATTTTATTGAATATTTGGATCAATTGGTTTTGCAAAGTGTTTATGCGACAGGTTGCAGGTTACTATAAATATCAACATGTTGCAGGTGAGGTTTTTGAACGTTTGAAGTAAGTCAAGGTTTGTAGATGTAAATTGAGCTGACAAGTTATTTTTCATTCTAGATTGCCATACTCTAAGCTCATCTCACAACGCACATTCTGCGTTTTCCTAGTTCATCTAGATTGCCATACTTCTAAGCTCATCTCACAACGCGCATCCCGCGTTTTCCTAGTTAGATGAGCGTAGCGAAGCTTTCCATTTCACACCCTGAAAAAAATGGGCTTCGTTTTTATGTTTTTTTTTTTTTTGTAATTATGTACGCGGCATACAGGTCAGAGAAATGAATCAATGAACTTGAAACTTTTTCTGAACGTTGGTGTCATATCAGAATAGGTTGGGATTGTTATTCAGAGGAATCGGTCCGAAGGTTTTTCCGGAAAATAATCGAAAAGTTTGGAAAATCCTCATAAGAATAACCCGGAGGAAAAATACTTGAAAAACAAGAATTTTTTAAAAGCTCTCAAATTCTCACAGAATATGAAAAATACTATTATACACCTTTTCAGAGTTTTTTACAACAATCGAATGAGAAATAATGAAGAAAACGCAATAAACGTGTACATTTTATTGAATATTTGGATCAATTGGTTTTGCAAAGTGTTTATGCGACAGGTTGCAGGTTACTATAAATATCAACAAGTTGCGGTTGAGGTTTTTGAACGTTTGAATCAAGTCAAGGTTTGTAGATGTAAATTGAGCTGACAAGTTATTTTTCATTCTAGATTGCCATACTTCTAAGCTCATCTCACAACGCGCATCCCGCGTTTTCCTAGTAAATAGCATTACAATTGAGTATGGCAGTAAGCTATCATTTATGAATGATCAACGAATTAGTAATTGTAGTATATCAAACAAGTATGTATTATTGTTATGAAAGAAGGTTTGTCTAATCATGAGTATTGGTTTAATTTAGTTTTAATCATGTATATATACTTGAAGTATTTTTTTTGAGTGATATAATTTCAGAACAAGGTTGAATCTTTTCGTTGTATGCTTTTTATAGTAACTGTTTTTTTCTTTCTATGTTACCGCATCTTAAATGCGCAAGTGTGCATTTTTGGTTTTTGCGCAAGCATTTTTCTCAGTAATTCATTGTGTGCTTACTTCTTTCTTCAATTGATCAACTTTGCGCAAGTCTCGTTTTCTTTCGTAATTTTAGGTTGCACTTTTTCCCCCTGTTTTTTAACTAATTTTGAGTGTGTTTTTATAGTTATTTTATTTATGTTATCACCACAGTCAAGCCCTTATAAGGCTTTGTGGATCAAGCGATGTGAATTTTGTTAGTTGTAATGTTTCTAACTTTTGTTTTCCCAATAAAAAAAAAAGTAACACAACAAATAATGATAAACTTACATTGAAAGATTTGAGATTGATTGATATGGAATTGAGATTAAATCAATAGAATTAAAATCATCCCGAATACTTTTGATACAATATAGACACTTTAATACATAGCTAGATAATATAGATAATCAGTTGAAGAACAAAAAACAAAGTAAAATCCATAAGTTATATAAATTCACTGAAATCAAGCATTAACAAACTCTTGCACAGAATAAAAAGTATCAATTGACGACTCGCAGTCTCCACCCCCTTGACGTTACAAATCATACCGTCCAATCAACAGGGCTGTTAGAACTGTAGTCAAATTCAAACATCCAGTCGGGGTATCTTCAAATGAGTACATATGATATAGATTCAACTGACGGACTAGTGAATGTCACGCCTATTTTGAGTCGTCAATTGCGAGGTGCTCTTTGAGGAGTGATTTCGTAAAGCTGGTCTTAAGCTGGCCTTACATGGACATTTTTGATGCGATACTGCTCCCGCATGCGGGAGCGGGACGGTGCGTTGCGATTTAACAAGAGTGCTGCTGCCTAGTGGCAATTCAAGCAAGTTTGTCAAAGAGATGGGCGTGTCTATCGAGTCCCGCGATTTTCGTGGCATGACTCAAGTACTTTGACTGTTTGTTGTAATTTTGTTGACATCGCTGGTTTCTTCTCAATAATATTAGTAACTATATATAAAAACAAAATCTTATAAAAGAAGTCGCATGGGAACGTCCATAAATCACGTCACAGCTTAGGGAGGGGGGAGGGAGGTTGTCAAGTTTTGTGACAAGGTGTTACAAGGGGGGAGAGGGGAGGCAACTGTGTGAAGTACCATTATTTTGTTCCATGTATTTGGTGCCATTATTATAGATTCTCATGTGTATACCCACCCTAGAAACAGCAGATACACATCAAACGATCGAGTTTGACTACTCAAATAGCAAACATGGAGTAGTAGTAGTAGTAGTAGTAGTAGTGTTTTTAGTTGTAGTGTTTACCAATGTTACGACTTTAATTTACCTATGGGTTTGATTCCCGAATAATGCTGGGGTGCATTGGCTTGTGAGAAGAAGTCGAAAGGGATGCGGAACTAAATGATTATGTATTACAGACAAGGAAGGCTACCCATCACATAAAGTGAAACAGCTTGGTTACACTGCTGTGACATACGAAATGACATACGATAAGAAATGAATATTTTAATTTAATTACATTATTGTACCTCTGCCCTCTGTGAATTTCAATTTAATGTTAGAGGAGGGGGGAATGTTGAGAATTTGTGACGTATTCGAAGGAGGGGGGGGGGGGGGGTTAATAGATTTTGTGACTAACTGTGACAAGGGAGGGAGGAGGGGTTCAAAGTGGCCTGAAAAAGTGTGATATAATTAATGGACGTCCCCTATGCACGTGGGCATATTGATCAATCATGGAATTATTTTAGAACAATTCATGTTGAAATTGACACAGCTGTTCTGGGGGAAGCAGTACGACGGCGACCTCAAGCGGATTCTACCTGAACCCAAGCTACGTCCGGCCATCCGCATGCGATTTGCTGCAGTGCGGGTGAAAAGTTGAGTAGAGCTGAACTTGTGCGACAAAACCACGCACCATCACGCAGTCTTCGCTGATTGGTCAATAATTCAAAATGGCCGATATCGCTCACGCATGCGGTTGCGATATTGCATTGAAAATGTTCATGTAAGGCCAGCTTTAAAGATTGTGTGCCAGTTCACATCAACTCTTGGTGACATCTTATGAAGTGAATCCATCGCAGTTTTCAGACAATCTGTTCATCTTCATGGGGAGAGGTAGAGTGTCACAGGTCTGCCAATTGTGCAGAGAATGAGCTTTATCTCTTAGCTGGTTAGCTGTCAAGACATTATTTACTAATTGTCGATCTTTGATTTCTTCACGTTGGCAATAGTAACGGTATACGACGGTGATGCAATAGACGAGAAGAGCTGAAATAATACAATATTTTCATAATAAAAAATAATGATGTTTATTCATACAGAGGATGTACCTTCAAAATGCACTTTTTTTATAATCAATTTATTTGTTTTGTCTATTTTTTAAACATCCAAACCTCTTTCAAATGTGATAAATATTTTTCTGTGAGTAAATAATGTGTATCATTTGGTAACCTCCACATTTGAGGAATTTCATATTGTTCCAAAGCAGCCTCAACTTGAAGCCTACTTATATGAGAATTTTGATTTACTTTTTTTTTTTTTTTAATAACATCGAAACTTGATACAAAATTATTGTTCCTCAATTAAGACTGTGGATGAAAGATAGGATTGTTTGGACGGGGCACCACAAGGGCGATCTTACCACCCCATTTTAAATGTTTATAACCAATGAACTTCAACACCAGTACTGTGCTGTTGGTGACCATAACTTTCCGCTGCAGATAAGTCTTTCAGTTTCCGAAAGTCCGGAACACATTTTGAGTAAATTATATTTACTAAAGATTTATGTAGATTTACTACGCTTTCATGAACTTGTAACAATAATTTATGTACTAAATATCGAGATAGGAGGCTAATTTTGTTGTTGTTGGATTCCTTGATAACAATAGGATGATAGTATGAAGGACAATTGCAATCTGTGTGATGGGTGATTTTCAATTTACAATCTTAAATTATTTTTGCTCAAAACATACAAGAAAAAAAATACCAAACATGTAAAAATGTAAATAAAATTCTTCTAGTAGTCACAATACTATAATCCTTCATTATTTAACTCTATGATGTCTTGCAAACCAAATAAGACTAAAATTAGCATTCTAGTGTTGATGAAAACTGAGATTTCTTGTTATAAGTTTTGTCTGTTTTCAACAATATTTTTTTTTCTAAATTATGCAACAATCTAAAAAAAAAATGTCACATCTAATTGAATCAAGAACAACATTAATCAGAAGAAAAATATGTGAAAATATCAGAACTGTAGATTTTTCAGTGCAAGGGATACAAGTACCTTCAAATACGTATCATATATATAAATAAACATATATATATATATTTATATACATATATATATATATATATATATATATATATATATATATATATATATATATATATATATATATATATTTATATATATATATATATATATATATATATGTATATATATATATATATATATATATATATATATAAACATATATACATATATATATATATATATATATATATATATATATATATATATATATATATATATATGTATATTATATATATATATATATATATATATATATATATATATATATATATTCATATATATATATATATATATATATATATATATATATATATTTATATATATATATATATATGTAAATATATATATATATATATATATATATATATATATATATATATATATATATATATATATATATATATATATATGAATGAATGAATATTAGAGTTTTAAGGCGCATCGACAGCGAGGTCATTTAGCGCCTGTATATATATATATACTTATATATATATATATATATATATATATATATATATATATATATATATATATATATATATATATATATATATATATAAATGAGTAAATTATATGAGTAAAATGAGTAAAATTACGGAATACACGAAAAATCGTTGTAGAGGCAACTACCTAGCTGGTGGTGCACGGGGTCGTTAGGCAGCATTAAAATAAAATAAAACAAATGGAAATTACCCCGAAGCCCATGTCACATGACCAAGTTTACTCCCCGCCCCCCCCCCCGTTCGCCATTAGCAGTATCAGAGTCAATAAAGTAGTTCTACCTCCTGCCTATATCTTCTAACAATACTACTTTATCGACTCTGGCAGTATGTTGTCAGACTTGGGTGTCAGCAATGGCATCATCTTTTTTTTTTTTTTTTTTTATTGTCCCAAGAAAAAAATAACAATACATAAACACTCTCAAAACGATCTACAAAGCCTTTAAAGGCTTGTCTGTAGAATAATAAAATGAAATACCGAATCAAGCAAACATAAACGACTAGTGGTGTACAATAAATAATTACAATATATTATATATTGTAATTATTTATTGTACACCACTAGTCGTTTATGTTTATTACATAAACATTAGTATATTATACTACATTTTGTCAATTGACAATTATTAAATGCAGAAGATAAAAAGAAAGAAAATTAAACTGATTCACAGAAATACTATAATTACGAAGAACAGAAATATGAAAAATAAAATTGAAACAGGAATTATAATACAGGGGAGACAAATTCAATATTTGTTAACTCCTTCCACCACTTCTTACCACTGACGAGGAAGCCGATGTAAGTGGCAGGATCCGTGTAGCCGCCAAATACGAGTGACACTATCAACCCCAGCTGGGATAAGGTGACCCAAACCACGTGTACCCAGATCCAGATGGCGACAAACACTGACACGTACTAGACAAGGAGAGACACGTAGTTGACTGATAGTCATTTATGAAGTTTAGTTGATTATAATCATCATTGACCATGGTGATGACCATTCAAATACAAGTAATGCTAGGTAACTACGGTACCAGGATCAAGCTGCCCTCGGTAGCTCAGTCAGCTGAGGCACCGCTTCAGAACTAAAGTCACCGCTGGGTGTGGGTTCGAGTCCCGCATGAGGCATGGGTTTTTGTGAAAGTCCTTTCACTAATCATCACTTCATAGTTTCATTATCACCCACTCATTCGTACCCCCGTATAACCTAGCTGTTGGTGGGGTCGTTAGGCAAACAATAATCAATCAATCATCAGGATTCTGTGTATTACATGTTTCGTTTGCTTTTTTTGTTGTCAACTGTATTTCATATTTTGTTTACACAATATTAGTCAGCCTGCGCACAAGAACTTTAGTTACATTATTATCATATAGTCCACTCGCAAACCTAAATTCAGCAAACCTAAATTACAACTTCATACTGTTTATTTCCATTCAGGATATTCTTGATCGTGTATATTTTCATTGTCCGTGTATGTATTCTGTTTGATTGAGACATATGAATAAAATGATTGGAAATTGAATTGAAATTGAAATTGATCAGCTGAAAGACAACTGAGAGTCGGTAAATCACGACAGGCAAATGGGACCTCTGGCTGTGATTTGTCCACGAGTAAGTTAAAACACCGGCCATGTTGTCATGGGTCAGTCTTCACTTCCTTGTACATTCATAGAGATTCTATTCCCCCTTAACTCCACCGTTCACACCCAACTAGAAGCAGTAAGCCCAATTAGTCCATCCATCCATGTTAAAACTTACAATCATTCCTCTTATACCAAAAGCCCTCACTACCTTTGCACCACTTCAAACAAATTGTATAAGAGATTCGTATATTTAAGATAGTATCTGTATCTATGACTATCAATAACGTAACGGGATAAGCAACGGCATAAGTCCTATCTTTTCAACATTAGGCCGTTTTCACCATGATGGAATCAGCGCGCTTTCGTGTACATTTCTGAGATTCGCTATTTCAAATCAAATCGTACGTATTAGGCTCGTATGTCAATGTATAGTACATAGTTGTATACTTGCATTGTTTCTGATCTTTCTCGTAGATGATGAGTAATAATTATCCAGTTATCAAATGGTGAATATAGCAGTAGGGCTCTTGACTAGGGGACTAAATTCTTTTACAGATGTATTTTTAAATTTAGATTGGCTGATTCAAATGAAATTTATTCCAATATTGTTCAATGTAGTTGGGAAGAGCTGGATTCACAGATTGCATTACATCTATTACTTGTATAGATCAAAATACAATAATAACAGCAAATTATCATACGATTTGTGAGGCGGCATCTATTTGATATACGCCTGGTGCGAAATGAAAGCGCCATGTTGCTTATCCCATTACGTTATTGATAGTCATAGGATAGTGTGAACTTATCTCGGTAATAAATCTATGATATACAGAAGAAGTCCTATAAGATCTCACCTCAACGATCCCGTATATTAACACGAAGTTAATGATAATCAAGAAGGCGTAAATCACTGCCACCGCGATCATGATCTGCCTGAAAACTAAGTAAAAATATGGATTGAAATCAATTTTAAATTATATATTTTTCTATAATTTCATTTGTATATACATTCAATTATGTATCTCTCAATGCCAGCGTTTGATGGGGACCTACCCGCTGTAATATCTCCAGTGACAATATATCATAAACGATCTCAGTGACTTCATGGATGCATATATTGTAGTGAAACTGCTTCACAACATTCAGAGAAGTATCTTATGAAATACTGTCGATCCATAATGAACATTCACAATATGTTACTTGTTATTTATGTAGAAATACTGTCGATCCATAGGCCTAATGAACATTTACAATATGTTACTTGTTATTTGTATGTAAAAATACTATCGATCCATAATGCACATTCACAATATGTTACTTGTTATTTGTAAGTAAAAATACTGTCGATCCATAATGCACATTCACAATATGTTACTTGTTATTTGTAAGTAAAAGTACTGTCAATTCATAGGCCTAATAAACATTCACAATATGTTACTTCTTATTTGTAAGTAAAAATACTGTCGATCCATAGGCCTAATGCACATTCACAATATGTTACTTGTTATTTTCATGTAACGGTACGCTGTGAGGTGGAAATATCGAGTGTTACTGTTACATACAACTGATCTTCCCACCTCTGTATTTATGAAATTTGCGTCATTATCATTTTCGACAAATATTGTCAGTATCAGATGATGTATTTGTGAATTCTGTATCTTGTACGGTTAGAGTTTTGTAATCATGTATATCTGTGAAATCACTTTGGCGTGAACGTTTTGCCCTGCGGAGACTGACTATGGCCAGTTGAGTCTCATTACGATACTAGGAAAAAAAGAGTCCACGAGAGTCGATTCAGCGGAATATCAGTTTCTTGGTGATAACTTTCAAACGGTATGAGATATCAAAATTCCAATACACGAAAAACACACATATTTATAATAATAATAAAATAATGAAATCATTTTCATTCTCAATTCAAAGTTAAATGAAACAACAAAATTCAAATATGCATACATGTATACAGCCAAGAAAAAGAAGTCGTATAATTGGGGCCTATATCGGCTGAAACAAAAAAAAATGTAATATTTAATAAAGTTTACTTGGAAAATAAAGAATCGAGAAATCCGCGTAAGAGCGTGACTCTTGTGTGCGGACATACATTTTTGAATGAGTATCATGATTTTTCAAGATGACATAATAGCTTCAAAGAATTAAGATGATATAACTTATAACTATTCAAATTATGTCGCATAACTGTCAAGAGTATACATCTAGAGAATGTGTTTTTAGCTGTATACGCTCGACAGTTGAGCGACATGACTTGAATAGTCATAACTTATATCATCTTGAAGCTATTATAATTATCTGTGTTTCTCGCGTATTAGAATTTCGATATCTCATACCGTTCAAAAGTTATCACCAAACAACTGATATTTCGCTAAATCGACTCCCATAGACTCTTAAGGAGTACTGACAATATTCATCTCTTCTCAACAAAGAGCCAATCGCTGCCCATAAACTGTTTAACAATCACAAGTTATTCAAGACGGACATAATACATCATCTTAGATAATTAGATGAGCGTAGCGAAGATTCCATCCCACTCTTATGGAGCTTTGTCTGTTTTTTTTTTTTTTTTTGTAAGCACTGCACAGGTCGCATGGTTCGACTGATCAACATGAAACTTTTTTATACGAGCCAACTTTTACAACTTAGAACTGTATAGTTTTTGGAATGAATCGGTTGGATAGATTTTGAGAAATATCATGTCAAAGTTTTTAAAAACCCCATAAGATTAGGCTGGGTAAGAAAATTTGAACAAATGAAATCTCTCCGATAAAAATAAAATTTTCTATAAGTGTTCAAACATGAATGATACACGTAACCACCATTTTGTAAGCAATTCGAATCAGCCGTTTCGAAGAAAAAAATTGAAATAACTGTTTTTATTCATCAAATGTATGGAAATGAGCCAAGATTCACTGCTTCCTAGATTCGATATTTGCCCAAGCATTGAATATTCTTTATATTCGTCAAGGTGTGTAGAATACCAGAGATGATAAAGTAGCAATTAATGAAGGACAAAGTGTGTAGAATACCAAAGTAGGTAAAGTAGCAAATGTAGGACTGTTATTATACCTTATTCAGATATCTCGCTCATCTTACAACGCATATTTCGCGTTTGCCTAGTCTTAGACTATCTAAGAATATCTTGAGATGTTATAAGTGAAAATTTTAATAATTCAAATTATTTAATTCAAATTGTAATAAATGTGTTACATATATTATCCAAGATTATTGTTATTGTTATTATTGCTGTTATTTTAATGATAATCTTTGAATCCTCCATTGAAATAAAATGAAATTAATAAATGGAAATATCCTTAATTCTTGATTCAGGTAATTAATGGGATCTCACAAGGTCACACCTTGATTCTGAATCCATTTATCTCAATGCCTTCCTGATTTAATTACCTACTCATTATTTCAATCGTTATATGGTCTAATTGGTCCAACCTGTTGATCTCCTTGATAATGTTCTTCGAATAGCTTCGATTATTTGATGTAAAACATACGTAATAATTTCTATCTTCAATACGGCTCATTCGATTCATGTATAAAGATTCTGAATTATTCGTCTAAGGCCCAGTATTACCACGGCCAGTTAGTATTTATCTGAGAGTTGGTGAAAACAAATACCACAGGTAACCATGGTGATAACAAGTTTGAACTGACAGATAAAGGCTAACTGGACTTGGTAATACCAAGCCTAATTCATGTAGGGTACTAAAATTTCGGAAAATTTGAATTCAACCGAAAAAAAATCATTTTTCAAATTTCACCTTTTTTGTCTTTTTTTGAGTTATTCGGAATAAGGAAATTATTTTTCTGACGAAAAGTTGGACCAATTGCGTCTACAATACTATACAGTATGGAATTAGATTATGACATGCGCACATCAAGTCCCATCAATTTTTATCATCTCGTTTGACCTGTGGAGAGCGAAAAATAACTGTTTGTCTTGAGTACGGTGAAATTGATTCTTCGCTTCACTCATACAAATAAGAATACTTGACTAGGTACAACTTACAAGAACATAAATTTCACTATCCCATATAAATATTGGGACATGTTTGATGAACAGGATATTCTAATTAAGGATACGACAGTTGGGTTAAGAGATCACTTAGGGATGAAATAACTTTTTCACGATGATGATACGATATATTATGATTTCTCAGTTGGGACCAAAATTCGTCCCAGCTCAGTAAAATAGTCCTAACTTGTGGCAAATACTGGTCCTCATTCAGTAAATAGTATTAACTTACGTCCAATATTGGTCCTGACTCAATAATAGTCCTAACTTGAGACCAATATTGGTCATAGCTCAGTAAAATAGTCCTAATTTAAGACCAATACTGGTCCTGACTCAATAATAGTCCTAACTTGAGACCAATATTGGTCATAGCTCAGTAAAATAGTCCTAATTTAAGACCAATACTGGTCCTGACTCAATAATAGTCCTAACTTGAGACCAATATTGGTCATAGCTCAGTAAAATAGTCCTAATTTAAGACCAATACTGGTCCTGACTCAATAATAGTCCTAACTTGAGACCAATATTGGTCCTAGCTCAGTAAAATAGTCCTAATTTAAGACCAATACTGGTCCTGACTCAATAATAGTCCTAACTTGAGACCAATATTGGTCCTAGCTCAGTAAAATAGTCCTAATTTAAGACCAATACTGGTCCCGACTCAATAATAGTCCTAACTTGAGACCAATATTGGTCATAGCTCAGCAAAATAGTCCTAATTTGAGACCAATACTGGTCCTGACTCAATAATAGTCCTAACTTGAGACCAATATTGGTCCTAGCTCAGTAAAATAGTCCAAATTTGAGACCAATACTGGTCCTAACTCAATAATAGTCCTAACTTGAGACCAATATTGGCTCAGTAAAAAAGTCCTAATTTAAGACCAATACTGGTCCTGACACAATAATAGTCCTAACTTGAGACCAATATTGGTCCTAGCTCAGTAAAATAGTCCTAATTTGAGACCAATACTGGTCCTGACTCAATAATAGTCCTAACTTGAGACCAATATTGGTCCTAGCTCAGTAAAATAGTCCTAACTTAAGACCAATACTGGTCCCGACTCAATAATAGTCCTAACTTGAGACCAATATTGGTCCTAGCTCAGTAAAATAGTCCTAATTTGAGACCAATACTGGTCCTAACTCAATAATAGTCCTAACTTGAGACCAATATTGGCTCAGTAAAAAAGTCCTAATTTAAGACCAATACTGGTCCTGACTCAATAATAGTCCTAACTTGAGACCAATATTGGTCCTAGCTCAGTAAAATAGTCCTAATTTGAGACCAATACTGGTCCTGACTCAATAATAGTCCTAACTTGAGACCAATATTGGTCATAGCTCAGTAAAATAGTCCTAATTTAAGACCAATACTGGTCCTGACTCAATAATAGTCCTAACTTGAGACCAGCTCAGTAAAATAGTCCTAACTTAAGACCAATACTGGTCCCGACTCAATAATAGTCCTAACTTGAGACCAGCTCAGTAAAATAGTCCTAACTTAAGACCAATACTGGTCCCGACTCAATAATAGTCCTAACTTGAGACCAATATTGGCTCAGTAAAATAGTCCTAATTTAAGACCAATACTGGTCCCGACTCAATAATAGTCCTAACTTGGGACCAATATTGGTCCTAGCTCAGTAAAATTATCCTATAGCTTGAGACGACCCAAAGATACGACTCTTTATGAATCAGTGCCCTGTACAAAATACACCCAAGCTAACTTGAACCCAAGATTCAAGGTGGACATGTGACCATGCTGTCAGTATGGGATAATATATTGATTTCTGCTTTTTTGTTTTATCTTTTTTATAAAACTAAAACCGAATTCAATCGTATAGAGATGCGTCCCATAGTATCTACAGTAAAAGCAGCGAACGATGTAATGATACCAACATACATCATCATAATATAAAGAAGGTGACCCAACTTAGGTCTTCAGAGTGAAATATTTTCGGGGTCAGTTCCCGAGTCCAAGGTCCCGATTGTCTGAAGTGTAACTATCGCTCTCATATCGCACTATTTGAAACAAAACAATGCTCAACAATGCTCAGTAGAATTATTATTTTAGCAGTTGCATTTGTTTTTCACGAGAATTATAGATTTTGTGAGTTCAACAATGCCACCGGTACCGTAGCCATTCTTATCTACATCCAGTTCACAAGGGAATCCGCTAAATCGTGACAGGCAATCAGGACGTCTGGCTCTGAACTGACCTTAAGAAACCACAAATACCGTCCATATTATTAGTTTGGGAGTTGATGTCACCTTCTTCTTTGTATTAGGATGAAATAGGTTATGTCACTGTTCAAGTTTCTTTATTGGGTAAAGTTAAAATACATAAATGTTATTCATTGCTGTTTATACCCCATTCAGATCAGGGGGTGAATCCTATCTTCAGCTGGGGCAATTGACATCAAGTACATTCAGACATGAATTGATTATTAAATAATGGAAAGTATATAAATGTGTGGTTGTTGAACTGTGATACCTGATTGAATTCAGAGTATAACAATGTAATTTTGTTCTTTAAACTGAAGTCACTAAACCTAAACATCAAACCAGAACTGAAACTAGTCACTAAAAAGTGATCCCAGCTTTCATCCATAGCCTTAAATAGGTACAATGATTTTGTATCAAGTTTCGATGTTATTAGAAAAAAAAAGTCAATAAACGTAAACATCAAACTGGAACTAAAACTAGAACTAAAATGTGAAGATGATTAACAGATTAAGACTAATTGGACGAGCTTTAGCGAGGATTCAATTTGACATATTGAAAAAAATTGGTGTTCGTTTTTATGTTTTTTTTTTCAATGTTTTTTTGTCGGTTCTCCACAGGTCAAACTGCTGGAGCTATCAACTTCAAACTTTTTTTCATCATGGTTCCTCATTTAACTCAGATCTGTATAGTTTTGTGGCAATATTGGATTTTAACTTTTTTCTAATGAATTTTAGAAATTTCAAAAATACCAATTAGAATAACACGGCGGAAAGGAAAAACAAAATGTATTTTCCCCCAAAAATGAAATTTTGTTGGTAAGTTGTACATCTTGATACACATTTCTGAACATTTTCAGCTTGATCGGGTGAGCCATTTTGAAGAAAAACAAAAAATTGTGCTAAATTGGTACCACTCGAAGCCGTTTTCACCCATTTATAATTTGAATGTCACCCAATTGGCGAATGTAGGCAAAAGTTTGGCCATAAAAGTCGACATACTATTACTATCCGCTCGTCTAACAACGCATATATGGCGTTTTCCTAGTAAAAGACAATCACAACTTACTGTCGGGCTCCACCAAGAGGGTTAACATCAGAGCCATTCCCACGAGTGACAGGCTGTTCACCACCTGGAGGAGAATGTAGAAAATATAAATTATTACCTGATATTTGCAGGGTTATAGATATGATAATAATATGATAATAATATAATATAGATAATCATATAATGATAATAATGGTTATTCAGTAATCCTAATATATCTTTTTTACACGACCTACAATAAAATGCATACACTACGGCACATAAATTTAAATAAATTTATGAAATAAATTCAATAAATTAATTTACTGAATTAATTTGATGAATTAATGAACTGGGAAAACGCTATATAAGCGTTGTTGGACGAGCGGAAAGTATTAGTATGTCGACTTCTTTGCCAAACTTTTTCCTACATTCGCCAATTGGGTGACATTCAAATTATAAATGGGTGAAAACTACTTCGAGTGGTACCAATTTAGCACATTTCATATTTTTTCTACAAAATGGCTGACCCGATCAAGCTGAGAATTTCAAAAATGTGTATCAAGATGTAATTCAACTTCACACAAAATTTCATTTTTCATGAAAATAAAAATATTTTCATTTTTTTCCCGTCGTGTTATTCTAATGGGTAATTTTGAAATTTCTAAAATTCATAAAAAAAAAAACTTATCACCCGATAATGCCACAAAACTATACAGATATAAGTTAGATGAGGAACCATAATGAGAAAAAGTTTGAAGTTGATAGCTGTAGCCGTTTGACCTGTGGAGAACCGACACAAAAACATTAAAAAAAAATATATAAAAACGAACATCAATATTTTTCAGTATGTGAAATTGAATCCTCGCTAAAGTTCGTATAATCAATATCATATTTTATGAACTTACACAAATTTTAGTATTGGTGAAAAAGAGATAACATTGATATATATAATTAAAATAGATACATTTAATTCGCATGGTCCCAGAAACGCGCACTTTCACTCAAATCTGAAACCAATTTTCCTCCCTCAATTGATTTTGAACACATTTCTTCAAATCATCGAGTGATTAATACACTGAACCGTCATTCAGGAGACCGGGGTTCGATTCCCGTCATGGTCGATCATCCTGAAAGTTTTTTCGTGGTTTCCTCTGTCGTTCAGGTAAATACTGGGATGGTTCCTTAACAATAGTCCACGACCGAATCCTTCTCACTATCCAGGAACACACAAACAAACTTTCATCTCATCACTCCACCATCTCATATATCATTCACCGACGCCAATAGATCCCAGTCATCAGTGCAGTGCGTCGTTAACTCAATATGAATAAATAGCTGGTGTGACGTCATTCATACCATTCTGATGCAGACACTCTCTAGAGCTGTGAAACGGTGACAGTTAATTTAGGTTAATTTTGGTGTTGGTTAATTTAGGTTCATTCCAAAATTGAAGTTTCAAAAGTCCATGGGAGTCGATTTAGCGAAATATCAGTTTTTTTTATGATAACTTTTGAACGGTATGAGATATCAATATTCTAATATGCGCGAAAACATAGATCATTCTAATAGATTCAAGATGATATAAGTACTTATAACTATTCAAGTCATGTCGAATAACTGTCAAGCCTATACAGCTTAAAAACATAGCTTAAAAACACATTTTACAGCTGTATACGCTTTACATGATTTACATGACATGACTTGAATAGTTGAAACTTATATTATCCTGAAGCTATTATAATTATCCATGTTTTCGCGCATTAGAATTTTGATTTTGAAATCGACTCCCATGGGCTCTTAATTAAATTGTGAATTGGATTATTTTAATGTTATCTCTGACTTTTATCAGGCCAACTAGGAAAGATTTTTTTTCTGTGAGAGTGGTTCGTTCTCCAAATTAATAATAATAATAATAATTCATTTATTCCTTCAATCTTGATCATATTACATGATATCGGAAATGTCAAACAAATTGAATAAAAAACATATATGGATGAAATATAATATGGTAAAACTGAATTAAGAACACATTATCAAAAAAAAAAAAAAAAATCATCAACACTATGAAAACATTTTTGCAATAAAAGATTTTTGAGGATTCTCTTAAACTTGCTGATGTCTTCATTTGCTACCTTCCTGATGTTGAGGGGAAGACTTTGAAATAGTTTAAAACCAGAGAATATAGGGCCCTTATTACACATTTCCAGTCGATATTTTTTCAATCTAATGTTATTTTTATATCTATTTACGTGTACATGATTTGCTTTCAACTCGCTGACATGACTAGTATTAAAATTACCCCCCAAAAATACATGATCACATTTAAAATATACAAGCATGGAAGCGTCAGAATATTATATCTCTTAAAAAGATATTGTTTAATTAGATAACAATGTAGAAAATGGAGATGCTAAGATCTCCATTCTAGATTACTAGAATTAGATATCTAATATAGATAATTATTATCTAATTATATCTAATATATCTAAAGATATCTAATTAGATATTAGATATCTAGAACTAGATTTGAATAAATGACGGGGATAATAATTTCTCTAATTTTTGATAAAACTAGAAATCATCAGCTAAATTTCAGTAATTATGATTCATATTGTCCAAAGATCATGAGTTATGACGTGGACATTACCGATTCTGTAAAGAAACATAAACAGAATCGAGCAATGGCTACGTCATGAGTCAGAAAAAAAGGTCGTGGTCTGGAGGAAAAATGAAGCAATTAACATTTCTGAAATTGAGATGATGATTCATAGTTTTCTCTAATATAAGGGAAATGAGTATCGTTATTAGACGAGCTTCAGCGAGGATTCTATTTTGACATACTGAAGCAAATTGGTGTTCTTTTTATGTTTTTTTTAAATGTTTTTTGTCGGTTCTCCACAGGTCAAACGGCTACAGCTATCAACTCCAAACTTTTTTTCATTATGGCTCCTCATCTAACTTGGATCTGTATAGTTTTGTGGCATAATCGGATGTTAACTTTTTTCAATGAATTTTATAAATTTTAAAAATACCCATTGGAATAACACAGCTGAAAAAAAGAAATTATTTTTATTTTCAAAGAGAATGAAATTTTGCGTGAAGTTGAGTTACATTCTGTACACATTTTTGAAAACTTTCAGCTTGATCGGGTGAGCCATTTTGAAGAAAAACCACAAAATGTGCTAAATTGGTACCACTCGAAGCAGTTTTTACCCAATTCTAACTTAAATGTCACCCAATTGGCGAATGAAGGCAAAAGTTTGGCAAAAAAGTCAAAATACTATAACTATTCGCTCGTCCAACAACGCATATATGGAGTTTTCCTAGTTGTTATTGAAATTCAGCTTCAGAGTTGTGATATTGTGATATTTTGGTTTTCGATATTTTTGATATTTTGGGCTGTGATATTTTGTTGATATACTCACCACATAAAATATCCCGACACTCAAAGCGCCTGATCTTAAACTGCAATTAGAGATGCACACCTCTTTCTTATCTTCCTCCATACTGTTACCTGGTGAACCGTTAACACAACCGTCAGTTAACTGTCAACTCTTACAGTTAGTCAAGATCAACCTATCTTGAAGTGTCATGCGGCTGTGAAGAGAATAAAGCAATAATTAGCGACAAGTGATTTTCGTGGCTTATTGATAAGGTTATTTATATTTTATCCATCAATTAATTAATTTAATTATGAAGCTAAATTAGGTCCAGATTATTCTATATGTTAACAAATATCAAGGTTGATGAGAAAAAACAACATAATTTGGTGAGATAATAAAAGGGCAATAATGAGTAAATAAGGATGTAGTGAGCAAACTAACTAGAAAAACGCCATATATGCGTTGTTAGACGAGCGAATAGTAATAGTATGTTGACTTTTTTGCCAAACTTTTTCCTACATTCGCCAATTGGGTGACATTCGAGTTAGAAATGGGTAAAAACTGCTTCGAGTGGTACCAATTTAGCACATTTTATAGTTTTTCTTCGAAATGGCTGACCCGATCAAGCTGAAAGTTTTCATAAATGTGTATCATAATGTAACTCAACTTCACGCGGAATTCCATTTTTCTGAAAATAAAAATATTTTCTTTTTTTTCCGACGTGTTATTCTAATAGGTATTTTTGAAATTTCTAAAATTCATTAAAAAAAGTTATCTCACGATAATGCCACGAAACTATACAGATCTAAGTTGGATGAGGAACCATAATGAAAAAAAGTTTGAAGATGATAGCTGTAGGCGTTTGACCCGTGGAGAACCGACAAAAAATCATAAAAAAAAACAACATAAAAACGAACACCAATATTTTCAGTATGTCAAATTGAATCCTCGCTAAAGCTCGTCTAACAATAATTTCCTGATAATATGCATGTTATAGGTGAGGGTCTGGGTTCACAGTAACAGGAATGTGAGAAAAGAATACACTTTGGTGGATAGAGTCAGGCATTGCAAGGGCAAGAGGGAGTCACATTGGAAAAACAAAGAGGAAGGTCAGTATTAAGGATGTGGTTTCTAAAGATGAATTTGAATTTATTTCCACAACTTGCAGTGAACTTGGCCTATTGACTTTAGTTCAAGAGAGCACACAAAGTGTTCAATATTGAAATTAGCTCTCCGTTTGTTATTTAGATTTTTTACGTTCACCAAGACTGCACGTTTTCTAACTACAGTCAATTAAGTCCACGAGAGATGGATGTCTTTTATCAATAATCAATTGAATGATTGTTTTAAATCCGGTAATTTTAGAGTAATTCTCTGTAACTCTTATTATTGGGCGAGCTTTAGCGAAGATTCAATTTGACATACTGAAGAAAATTGGTGTTCGTTTTTATGTGTTTATGTGTTTTTTTTTTTTTTTCATGTTATTTTGTCGGTTCTCCACAGGTCAAACGGCTACAGCTATCAACTTCAAACTTTTTTCATCATGGTTCCTCATTTAGCTTAGATCTGTATAGTTTTGTGGCATTATCGGATCGTAACTTTTATTTTTATGAATTTTAGAAATTTCAAAAATACCCATTAGGATAACACGGCGGAAAAAAAATTTAAAAAAATTTTATTTAAAAAAAAAATGAAATTTTGTGTGAAGTTGAATAACATCTTGATACACATTTCTGGAAATTCTCAGCTTGATCGGGTCAGCCATTTTGAAGAAAAAACATGAAATCTGCTAAATTGGTACCACTCGAAGCCGTTTTCACCCATTTATAACTAAAATATCACCCAATAGGCGAACTCAGGTAAAAGTTTGGCAAAGAAGTCGACATACTAATACTTTCCGCTCGTCCAACAACGCGTATATAGCGTTTTCCCAGTAAATAATAACTACAAATATAACAGATATATTTGTGTTTGTTAAGTTTGGGAACGATTTTCATCCATTGTGGATGCAATAATCTAACACTTATTATCATTTTAAAACGAAATAACTGAACAAAAAATTACCTCAGTTATTTTCTTCTCACAAATTCGATTCCACTTTTATATTTCTGAGTTAAAACGTATATTTTCAAAATCACAACCTGTTGTCTCTAAGCCCTCAAGTTAATGTGTTAGTTATACTTGATAAAATGTACTTGCTATCTCTGTTAGTGTTATATTATATCATATTATTGTACCTTATGTTATCTTGCCCATAAACGTGATGAAAACGATCGACTGTCTCTTGTAGCAATTATAACTAACGATCAGAAGTGTCGGTATGTCAAATAATATCGTTGAACGAAATCTACCTTGAATTGTTTATAATGCATGGAAAGGGGAAAATAGTTTTGGCGATAACTTTTGAAGGGTTTTGATAATACACATAAATAAAATGACCACACTGAATTGGTATCACAAATAATACCTGAATATATACATATATAATATAGGACTATCAACTGAGAGGTGTGGCCGAGTGGTTAATACACTGAACCGTCATTCAAGTGACCGGGGTTTAATTCTCGCCAAGGTCGGCCATTCTGACAGTTTTTTTCGTGGGTCTCCTCTGTCGTTCAGGTCAATACTTTTTTTTAATAACATCGAAACTTGATACCAAATCACTGTTCCCCAATTAAGGCTGTGGATGAAAGGTAGGATCGTTTGAACGGTACGTTTATAAATTATATATATATATATCTCATATATATATATATATATATATATATATATATATATATATATATATATATATTTATATATATATATCTCATATATATATATATATATATATATATATATATATATATATATATATATATATATATATATCTGTATGAATATATAATATAGCGTTTATATTTATGAATATAAATATACTGATTAATACTCGGATGGTTCCTTAACAACAGGCCACGACCGACTCCTTCCCACTATCCAAAAACACCTGATAAAATCACCTCTCATCTCAACATCTCACCATCTCATATATCATTCACCGACGCCAATAGATCTTGGTCATCCGTAGAGTGCGTTGTTAAACACATTAAATGTACGATAGAGATATATGGAGCTATACCCATTATTGATCTCCAAATTCAATATGTATACATATTATATATATATATATATAATATGTATACATATTATATATATATATATAATATGTATACATATTATATATATATATATATATATATATATATATATATATATATATATATATATATGTATACATATATAGTACAGTACATCTTATGATGTACTTGTCGATTTTGTAATTTGTACTGTTGAACAAACTAGTAAAACGCGGGATGCGCGTTGTGAGATGAGCTTAGAAGTATGGCAATCTAGAATGAAAAATAACTTATCAGCTCAATTTACATCTACAAACCTTGACTTACTTCAAACGTTCAAAAACCTCACCTGCAACGTGTTGATATTTATAGTAACCTGCAACCTGTCGCATAAACACTTTGCAAAACCAATTGATCCAAATATTCAATAAAATGTACACGTTTATTGCGTTTTCTTCATTATTTCTCATTCGATTGTTGTAAAAATCTCTGAAAAGGTGTATAATAGTATTTTTCATATTCTGTGAGAATTTGAGAGCTTTTGAAAAATTCTTGTTTTTCAAGTATTTTTTCTCCGGGTTATTCTCATGAGGATTTTCCAAACTTTCCGATTATTTTACGGAAAAACTTTCTGACCGATTCCTCTAAATGACAATCCCAACCTATTATGGTATGACACCAACGTTCAGAAAAAGTTTCAAGTTGATTGATTGATTTCTCTGACCTGTTTGCCGCGTACATAATTACAAAAAAAAAAAACATAAAAACGAAGCCCATTTTTTTTCAGGGTGTGAAATGGAAAGCTTCGCTATCGCTCATCTAACTAGATGAGCGATAGCGAAGACTGCATCCCACTCTTATAGAGCTTTGCCTGTTTCTTTTTTGTTTGTTTGTGGGCACTGCACAGGTCGCACAGTTTGACCAATCAGCATGACACTTTTTTTTGTACTGACAAACTTATACAACTCAGAACTGTATAGTTTTTGGAATGGATCGGTTCCACCGATTTTGAGAAATATCATCCTGAAGTTTCTATAAAAACCCTATGAGATCAGGCTGAGCAAGAAACTTTGAAAAATAAATTCTCTCGAAACAAAATTCTGAATGTTTACAAATAAATGATACACATTATCACCATTTTGTATTCAATTCGAATCAGCCGTTTTGAAGAGAAAATTCAATAAATTGTTTTTATTCATCAAATATATAGAAATAATAGCAGAGATATGTTGCCAAGATCCACTGCTTCCTAGACTCGATATTTGCCCAGCAATGAAGTATTTTCTATGCATCAAGGTGTGTAGAATACCAGATTCGATAAAGTGGCAAGTGTAGAACTACTTTAACGACTTTCATACCTTATTCAGATATCTCGCTCATCTTACAACGCTTTGATGCGTTTGCCTAATGATAATCAATATCTTTGCCCCATGAAGACTGGAAACGCATCAAAGTAGGGAATAGAGAATGTTCATTCAATAAAATACAGGAATCGAATAAGTCATAATGATATTAAAATCATCCAAAAATTGAATTTCATACAATTTAAATAATTAATGAATACTACAGAAAATAAAGTATATGGATGACAATAATTAACAGATAATTATATAATAATTATACAAATATTCAATACATTTGTTCAATCACAGACGAAGAACAAAGAAGTTTTCACTATTAATTAAAAGTGATGACTTTCAATAAATATTATATATAACACGAGAGTGATCTAACCTCGTGTAATTGCCTGAGACTATTTCACGCAAACAGACCTTAGAACAATCAAACGTATAGTTATCTTCGACCCTTACATGGAATATACACGTGCTGTCACAAGAAATCGCTCAACATAATTATTACAATCAGGAATAAATCAACATTGTATTATAATACGGTATACGTGTGTTTTGTAGCTGTGGAAATGGAGGTTTCAACTAATTCTTCTTACAGGGTGGAAATTGATTACTAAGAAAACGTGGGATGCGCATTGTGAGATGCGCTTAGAACACGGAAATCTAGGATGTTAAATATTCTTTCAGCTCAATCTTCATCTGCGGACCTTGGATGACTTCAAACGTTCAAAAACCTCACCTGAAAATTGTTGATATTCATTGGATGAGCGAAGCGAAGACTCAATTTCGCCATACACGAAAAAAAGTAACTGTTTTTTTTTCGCACTCCACAGGTCAAACGAAAATTCAAAATCAGTTGAAATTTGGCGCACACAAGTGTCATTATCTAATTCGATACTGTATAGTTTTGAGGCGCAATCGGTTGAACCACTTTTGAGAAAACTCATTTTAAAGTTTTCAAAATCCCATTAGAATAACCCAGAGGAAAATATTCGTGAAAGAATTTTCATTCGAGACATTTCAAATTCTCAGGGAATTTCAATTTAATAATTATACACATTATTCCGAACTTTCACTCAAATTGAATCAGCCGTTTTGATGTAAAAAAATATTTAATGTAATTTTTTTGAATTTAAGATACCAATTTAATCCAAGCCACAGGTGTCACCTCTTAAATGTAAACGATTAAAACAAAGCCTTCTTTATTGTCATAGAAATTAATAATGGAAAAAAAGATGGCAGCGATTTAATGGTTTTGATCTCAAGGTGTATATATATATATATAATAACCAATCCAAAGATAAGTCGTTATGTTCCAGCTCATCCATCAACGCGGAAACACATTACGCGTTCGCCTAGTTGTACTGCAACCTGTCGCATATACACTTTGCAAATCCAGTTGATCCAAATATTCAATAAAATGTACACTTTTATTGCGTTTTTTATACTGTGATGGTACAGCCACGATGTAGTGACACCAACCTATTTCATCATTGATTGATTTAGTCTTTATTAGCAACAGAAAAATACATTTCCATTAGTGCTAATTTAATGAAAAGACAACAAATAAGTTTATATGAAAACAAACAATACAAATGAAAACGAACATAACACTGTGATGGTATAAAGAAGGTATCATAATAGAAAGAAGGTTCTTTAACTCCCATACTGATAACATGGAAAGTATTTGTGGTTTCTTGCGGTCAGTTCAGAGCCAAAGGCCCGATTGCTTGCCGCGATTTAGCGGATTCCCTTGTGAACAAGATGTAGATTGTGTGGCTACGGTACCGGTGGCATTGTTGAATATTGCTGTTTTAAATAGTTGTATATAAAAGCGATAGTTGCGCTACAGGCAATCAGGACGATTGGCTCAGATTCTGACCTCGGAAGTATTCCACTTTCAAGACCCAAGTTGGGTCACTTTCTTTTTATTATGATAGAATAGGTTGGTATCACTACAGCTTGGTGAAGGTATCATGATATAAAGAAGGTGCTTTAAGTCTCTTACTGATAACATGGAGGGTATTTGTGGTTTCTTGCGGTCAGTTCAGAGCCAAAGGCTCCGATTGCTTGTCGCGATTCAGCAGATTCCTTTGTAAACTAGATGTAAATAAGAGAGTCTAAGAAACTTAGACAAAATCTTACAAAATAACAAAATCTATGATTCTCCTGAAATACAAATGCACAACTGCTAACATTATAATTCGGTTGAGCCGTGTATAGCATTGTTGAGCATTGTTGAGCATTGTTGAGCTATATAGTTCGATATAAAAGCGATAGTAGCGCTACAGGCAATCGGGACACTGGACTCAGATTCTGAACCCGGAAATATTTCATTTTGAAGAAATGATGATGATAAATAATTATCATATGCATTTATTTATGAATGGAGATACATTTAATTCACCTTCTAGTTTTAGTTTTAGTTGTAGTTCTCGACTTGGTCTTATTTTAAATTTTCAGCTTCATAATTCCGTTAATTTGTATGATTATATAATTACATAACAATTCCTGTTTGATCAGTTAGAATCAATGCACCTGGCATTATAATCAATCAACGAACATATATATATATATATATATATATATATATATATATATATATATATATATATATATATATATATATATATATATATAATAATTTCCAGCTGCTTTGAATTTTATAATTATATTTACTTCATACTTTCAATGTTCACTTCTAATATAAACCTGATCATGTTAATTTTAATAATTCCCCGGCACAATATTACTCTCATTGAGGAATTTACATTTTTC
>OZ023339.1:13137471-13139971 GCA_964007535.1 Brachyptera risi | reverse complement strand
GTGATGTGAAGATTCTGAGAGTGACCGATATAATATGAGCTGTACTGATATTTTACCTGAGAAACCATGGACAACCTCTGTAAAGATGAACGAAAGGGTCTCGAGGATCAAACCAAGGGCTACTTTGCCCTCATCTTTCGGGTCACATTTGGCAAATTGGTCAATACTAAATTTTGTAAAATCACATTTGATATGTATGTGTGTGGTATTTTGAGTGGCAGTGAATTTTGAGGATAGGATTAATTTGATGAGCGTAGCGACGATTTCCATTCCATATACAGAAAAAAATTGGCTCCGTTTTTTTTTAAATATTGCGCGCGGCATATAGGTCAGAAAAAGAATGAATGAACTTGAAACTTTTTTCGCATTTTGGTTTCATACCAGAATAGGGTTGGGATTGTTCTTCAGAATTTCGGTTCAACGGTTTTTAAGAAAAGAAATATCGGAAAATTGGAAAAATCTCCATAAAAATAACCCGGGAAAAAATACTTGTAATACAAGAATTTTTCAAAAGATCCCAAATTCCCACCAAATATGTTGAAAAAATGCATTTTCAGAGATTTTCGCAACAATTATATTGAGAAATGACGGAGAAGAAGGCATTTTAAAATAATCAAAGCTATTAATGGAAACCAATCAAATATATAGCAGCAAGTGTCACCATCAATTCGAAACGATTAAAATGAGTGATGAATGAACAAGAAGACCGTGACATAATTGATTCCAGTCACAGGTTTTTTGAACGTTTGAAGTGACACAAGGTCTGTAGATGTAGATTGAACTATGACATTTTTTTTTTCATTCTAGATGCCTATACTTCTAAGCTCATCTCACAACGTGAATCCCGTGTTTTCTTAGTTGGATGATAGTAGCTAAGTTTTCAGTTATGTTTGTTTTGTTGTTGTAATTTTGTGCGCGGCATACATTTCAGGAAAAGAACGATCAACTTGGAACCTTTTCTACATATTGATGTCATACCAGAATAGGTTAGGATCGTTTTGCGAACAAATTGGTCTTGCGGTTTCTCTGGAAATAAATCGGAAAATTCGGAAAATCTCCATAAGAACAACGTCTGGGTGGAAAATACTTAATATGACATTTTTTCAAAAGCTTCAAAATTTTCAATGAATATATAAACTATAGGAATACGCGGGTTGTGCGTTGTGAGATGAGCTTAGAAGTATATAAATCTGGAGTGAAAAATATTCTTTCAGCTCAATCCACATCAACGGACCTTGAATTACTTCAAACGTTCAAAAACCTTGCCTGCAACTTGTTGATATTTATAGTACTGCAACCTGTCACGTTTACACTTTTGCAAATCCAATTGATTCAAATATTCAATGAAATATACACTTTTATTGAGTTTTCTTTGTTCTTTCTCATCTGATTGTTGCAAAAATCTCTGAAAAGGTGTATAGAGGTGAAAATTTGAGAGCTTTTGAAAACTTCTTGTTTTCAAGTATTTTTCCTCTGGGTTATTCTCATGAGGATTTTTCAAACTGTACGATTTTTTCCTGAAAAACATTCTCAACTCATTCTGGTATAACAGAAATATGTCGAAAAAGTTTCAAGTAGATAGGTATTCTTTCCCGACCTGTATGCCGCGTACAAAATTACAAACAAAAAAAAAACATAAAAACGAATTGCCCATTTTTTCGGTATGTGGAGTGGAATCTTCGCTACGCTCATCTAATTACTCCCGATGCGGGCGATTTTATGCCAAAACTAAGCCGTGTCCAAATTTAATAGATATTCAATAATTCCTTGAGTGATTAGTAAACGAATTAATAACTGAATTCACCCTTGGGTGTGGGTTCGAGTCCCGCATAAGGCATGGGTTTTTGTGAACGTCCTTTCACTTATCACTTCATAGTTTCATAATCACCCGCTCATTCGTATCCCCATATTACCAAGCTGTTGGTGGGGTCGTTAAGCAAACAATAATCATTATCGGCTATAAGCCATTGATAAACACATAAAGATTTATGCAACAGGTTCAACCAATTAAATTGTAGAACGATTAAAATTACCAATTAATAAAACAGTATGGCAGTGACATAATTATATTTCACTCAAGAAGCATATCTTCCCATTCCATTTCATATAGTATTAACCACAATTACACACTTGGTGACGTCAAATATCAGAGCCACATCGAATTTTAAGATTCTTAATTGTAAATTTCAATAAAGTATTATAATCAAGAAGACCGTTTTCAGGCATTTCTTGTCCGAATGTGTCTAAAAATGGAATTGTGGTTAATGCTATTATTTATCCCACAACGCATATGTTGCGTTTTCTCAGTTTATTTTATGAAACTCTGATCTCTCGTGCATGGATAGAAGTATATATAAATTCTTTATTACTGAAAAATGAAGACTCTGCCTTACAAAAGGTTCCCCAATAGACACAGAGTGAACTGATATAAAAATGACAATAACAGATTGATAAAAATAGCAAAAATACATTACAATAGAGTTTGATACAAAAATTGATA
>OZ023339.1:13104971-13132471 GCA_964007535.1 Brachyptera risi | reverse complement strand
AGGCTCTGTGTGTTAATTCTATGTACGTACTCCCTAGCACGAAGGTGACCGACTCAATAGTACAAACTATACATAAAAAGTTACATTGTTTCTTGAAGGAATCAATTAATTTCTATAGGAATAATGAATTATAGACTATGGATAAATTACATGTGTTTGTATTTTGAAATTTCTCACTGTTGAAGTGAATTTTATTTATATTGGGTTTAACGACGGACTGTGGACCTACTGATGACTAAGATTTATTGGTGGCGATGAATCATGCTATCACCTCAGAAATTGACAAGATGAATTCTTTTTTTTTTTTAATTGGAGAAATATGTATTTAAAAAAAAAACGAAACTTGATACAGAATCATTGTTCCCTAATGAAAACATTGGATGAAAGATAGAATCGTTTGAACGGGGCACCACAAGGGTGATCTTATTTCTTAACACCCCAAAGAATGATTGAAAATGAGATAAATCATTCAAGAAACAATAAGTCTTGAAGTAATAATGTCAGGGTTGGACAAAGGATCAAACATTCACAGTAGAGAGAAAAAAACTTGGATCTTCTTATTTACTTGATTTTCTTTATATTTTGGGTCTTAACTACGCACTGTAATGATGACGAAGATCTATTGGCGTCGGATGAATGATTGATGAGATGATGGGATGATGAGATGAAGGTTTTATGGGTAATGGGAAGGATAGTGGGAAGGAAGCGGTTGTGGCCTATATTGTGAGAACCATCCCGGCATTAGCCTAGACTACAGAGGGAAACCACGAAAAACCCCTTTAAAGATGGACGGTGGCGGGGATCGAACTGGGACCGATATGCCCCTCACCTCCCGGATCACGTGTACGACTTTATTTTCTCTTGAAATCTTTGACCTCCTCCCTTTCTCTCTGTTCTTGTATTTATCACAGAATTGATCATTTTTTTCATTTTTCATCATCGTATTTGATTGATTTTATTCGTTTTTTTTGATATTATACGGTTGTGTCTGATCGAATTTGTGAGTTATATATCTCTCAGACTGGAAATTCTGAGGGAAACCCGCGAGAAACCAGCAACCAGTAAGAAAAAATACTATAAAATGGATGTATTGACAAAGATAGATGAAAGAAAGAAAGCTGTCAGGCAAAGAAGACTATCGTTTCCATCATTTTTACATCGATTGTTTCCTGCCTCTTAAGAGTCCACGGGAGTCGATTTAGCGAAATATCAATTTTTTGGTTATAACTTCTGAACGGTATGAGATATCTATAAAATCTAGGAAGCGAGAAACACAGATAATTATAATAGCTTCAAGATGATATAAGTTATGACTATTCAAGTCATGTCGCATAACTGTCAAGCGAATACAGTTGGGAAATGTGTTGTCTAGCTGTATACGCTTGACAGTTATGCGACATGACTTGAATATTTATGACTTGAATCATCTTGAATCTATTATAATTACCTGTATTTTTCGCGTATTAAATTTTTGATATCTCATACCGTTCAGAAGTTATCACCAAAAAATGGTATTTTGCTAAATCGACTCCCATAGACTCTTAAGAGGCCACTTTACATGTTGCCTACCGGCTTGATTGCAGACGTTCGGGGCCTAAGTTGACAACGGAAAACCAATCATCGTATTGACTTACAGTTTTCGGTTAAATGATCACCAGTATTCAATACGTGCTCGTACGAAGAGCTTCAGTTCGTGGTATGTTTTCAATCCTTTCAAAATAATTGTCAAAAATCAACATGTTTCTACCTGTTTTTCATTATTTTCACGATTTTTTCAGAGTAATTTAATATAAAAATATGATTTTTAGTGAACGTAGGGACACAGATATACTCATTGTTGTTTCATTGCAAAAATAATTAGACTGATTGGTTCTACCGTTTACCCACCATGTGTTGGGAGCTAAAGGCCTGTATTGACGCTTCTTGTCCTGTTTTGTTCGTTCCCTGCAGGTTTCACTCATGTGTTGTGAGATGTAAAGTAGCCTCTTAACAGTCCACGGGAGTCGATTTAGCGAAATATCATAATTTTGGTGATAACTTTTGAACGGTATGAGATATCAGAATTCCAATGAGCGAGAAACACAGATTATTATAATAGCTTTAAGAATATATAAGTTGTAACTATTCAAGTCATGTCGTATGACTGTCAAGCGTATACAGCTAAACAATTTGTTTTTCTAGCTGTATACGCAGGACAGTTATACAACATGACTTGAATAGTTATAACTTATATCATCTTGAAGCTATTATAATTATCTTTGTTTCTCGCGTATCAGAATTTTGATATCTCATACCGTTCAAAAGTTATCATCAAAAATATGATATTCCACTAAATCGACTCCCGTGGACTCTTAACTGAGCAAGAAAACAGAGGGAATTTGTTAACCTTATGTTAACATTTTTCTCTTAGCCAAGAACGTCATGGTTACTTTTGCTCGAGCAGTCGTGGAGTTGGGAGGTAATTGTATAGTTTTTATGTGTGAACCTCTTGGATCATTGCCGTGTAAATTATTGTATTTAAATACTGGAAAATTCCTAATTACCGGTACTTGAATACAATCAACAGATATTTTTACTAGAAAAATGATGGCTAGAAAGATGATAACTTGGAAAATGATAGCTATGGAAATATGATTCGAAAAATAATGACTGGAAAATGATAACTCGAAGAATGATTATTTGAAAAATGATGAATTGAAGAATAATCACATGAATAATGATTATTCCAGAAATTATATATGGAAAAATGGGGAATATAAGATTGATAACTAGAAAGATCGCTCTTGTGATGCTTTGTCCAAACGATCATATCGTTCATCCGTAGTCTTAATTGATCGATGTAGATCGTCCGCCCTCGTGATGTCACAAAATATAAAAACCAATCAAGTGGACAGTGAAGCAGGGAAGATATGGAAATAACCAATCAAAGTATCTAAATTTTCCCCTGATTTGTATAAGTCCCGCCCATCTACAATGGTCAATTGGGGAACAGTAATTTTGTGTCAAATTTCAATGTTATATAAAAAAAAAAAAAATTGAATCTATCGATAAAACCAACGGGGAGATCAACAAGTGGAACCTAATTGGATAGTAAACATATCGGAATAATCAATAGGTATAGATCAGGTTGACTGGTAGACGGTAAGCTAAGAAATCATGGGAGTGGATTTAGTGAAATATCAATTTTTTGGTGATAACTTTTGAACGGTATAAGATATTTGAATGTTGAACCGAAGAGAGCACAGATAATTATAATAGCTTCAAGATGATATAAGTTATAACTATTCAAGTCATGTCGCATTACTGTCAAGCGTTGACAGCTAAAAATGCGTTTTTTTTCAGCTGTATACGCTTGATAGTTGTGCGACATGACTTGAATATTTATAACATATTATCTTGACGGTTTCACAAATAGCTGTGTTCCCTTCGGTTCAACATTTAAATAACCCATACCGTTCAAAAGTTATCACCAAAAAACTAATATTCCACCAAATCGACTTCCATGGACTCTTGAATAGATTCAAAATCAAGGTTTATATAGGCCTACAGATTTGTCCATCAAATTTCATATAAAATATATCTTAGAATAGAATAGAACAGAATAAAATACATCAAACTATTTGAAACAACAATGCTATACACGGCTCAGTAGAATTATGATGTTTGTAGTTGCATTTGTTTTGTAAGACAATTATGGATTTTGAAGTTGAACAATGCCACCGGTACCGTAGCCACTCCTATCTACATCTAGTTCACAAGTGAATCCACTAATTCGTGACAGGCAATCGGAACCTCTGGCTCTGAACTGACCGCAAGAAACCACAAATACCTTCCATGTAACCACTATGAGAGTTGGGTCACCTTCTCTATTGGATGAGCGAAGCGAAAACTCAATTTCACCATACCCGAAAAAAAGTCCTTTTTTTTTTTTTTTTTTTGTTCTCGCTCTACAGGTTAGACGAAAATTTAAAATCAGTTAAAACTTGGCACACACAAGTATCCTTATCCAATTCGATACTGTATAGTTTTGAGACGTGATCGGTTGAACCATTTATGAGAAAACTCATTTCAGACTTTTCCAAAATCCCATGAGAATAACCCACAGAAAAAAATGCATGAAAAATATTTCATTTGAGAGAATTCAAATTATCAGGAAATTTTAATCTGATAATGATACACATTGTAATGAACTTTCACTCAAATCGGATCAGCCGTTTTGATGTAAAAAATATATAATGTAATTTTTGTGAATCACTCAAAGCTATTATCCAAGCCACAGGTGTCACCTCTTAACTGTAAACAATTAAAACAGAGCCTTCTACATTATCATAGAAATCAATAATGAGAAATAAGATGGCAGTGATGTAATGGTTTGGATCTCAAAGTATGTATATATATATATATATATATATATATATATATATATATATATATATATATATATATATATATATATATATATATATACATATATATATATATATATATATATATATATATATATATATATATATATATATATATATATATATATATATATATATATATATATATAATAACCAATCCAAAGATAAGTCGATATGTTCCAGTTCATCCATCAACGCGGCAACACAACGCGTTTGCCTAGTATTATGATGAAATAGGTTGGTGCCTCTACATCGTAGTGTTTATATAGCTTCACATCACATTTCATATTAGATC
Organism: Brachyptera risi; assembly: GCA_964007535.1. Classification (NCBI taxonomy): domain Eukaryota; kingdom Metazoa; phylum Arthropoda; class Insecta; order Plecoptera; family Taeniopterygidae; genus Brachyptera; species Brachyptera risi. Next base: position 13,127,770 of record OZ023339.1, on the reverse strand, counting down.
TCACTCACCCCACACCACAATTGCTGAGTTTTCCCAGTTAAATCATATCAAAGCATAATTAATTCCAATCACATAGGATACATTTCTTGCGATGGAATTTAGATCTAATGTTGAAACAAATGTATGCATCTAAGGTTCTAATCATCTTATATATAAGGAAATACAATAATACTAGTTGATGAACACATTTTTCAAATTGCAAAAATGTGAGCATATATTTATTCTTGAAAACCTTGATGTGCAAACGCCTGTGTGAATAGAGAGTTATTGTGAGCCACAATGTTTCTCTATAGTGTTCAGAAAAATACGTAACCGGAGGTTTGTATAACTTGGAAATGTTATAAACACATCAAAGTAAATTTACTTCTTTCTAAATGAACTTCCAATTGCATTGAAAAACAAAAACAGAGAATTTTGAATAATAATAATAATAATAATAATAATAATAATAATAATATGTTTATTGGACAGATTGATCATACATAATGATATTGTCAATGTCAATTAGATAATGATAATATTATAAAAATTATTCACTGTACATTATTATAATTAATTTACAATATTCACAGTACAGAGTCAGATACATGTATAAAATGTACTTAAATGCATTTACTTGAAAAAGTAGAAGAGAGAAAAACCAGATGTCGTTTTCAGAGTATAACATTAGTATAAGCCTAACAAAGAAAATTATTTTCAACGATTAATGAATTCATTAACAGAATAGAAACATTCGTCTAAAAAGTATTTCTTTAAAATGTAATTAAAATTCTTACGTTCTTTTAACATCTTTATATTTACTGGTAACTTGTTAAACAATTTTATGCCTACGGCACTAGGACCTTGATTGCACATAGAAGTATGAAAATCTCCTGGGCTCTAAAAAACCATCTTATGACCAACTCGTTTTCTAGTATGAAAAAAAATCCTTGGTTGAATGAATTCACTTCTTTATATCTCTTTACATCTTTTTATAACTTTTTTATATCTTCTTAGCACATTTTTAATTGCTTAAATGTTAAAACTCCATATAATTCACTATGTTTTGACTATCAAAAATTTTATATGTTGTATGACCTGGTTTATTACCTCAATTGTTTAGTTCCTGAACATTCAAATGATGTAAGTAAAAATCACGAATGAATCAATAAATAAAAAATGTGTCACTTCAAAAAGGGGTGCACACACGGTGTATTATACAAATTGAGAAATTCTTCTTCACTATTTGCCTCCATGTTCACAAACAAGTGTGATCGAATGAAAAGTATATTAACTATAAGATAATTGTCGCCAATAGATCTTAGTAATCATTACAGTGCGTCGTTAAAACCCAATGAAAAAAAAACGAAGATAATTGTATGCACTTTAATAATTATGACATTTCATTTCTTGTGAATTTTCTGTTCACTAAAATAAAATGTCATACTAATCACAAAGTATAACATTATCTTGAAGTCGATATTCTTTTTTTTTATTCAATGACACCGGTTTGTCAACATAGGAAAAAATAGTGAAGATGAATTTTTCAATTTCTATAAGCACCGTGAATCAAACCTTCACCCTTAAGAGCCCGCATCTTGGACAGATTTACATGGTGCACTTCCGTCACATATATCTCAAGAACTACAGACACTACGGACTTGCGGTAGAATGTAATGAATAGATAATACCCTCACAATTAGATATGCCTATTCGAAAATTGAAGAATAATTTCATTATGAAGCACTAATTGAATCAGAATGTGCCTAATTTGATGATTCTCATTGCTTAATTGCCGGTTACCGAATAATAATAAAATTAAATTACAAACGCACATCCTTAAGTTCAAATTTGCTTACCAATATTCAAAATTCTGATTCGTCTGTAATTCTACAGTTTTCCCAATTTCTTTGGCCAAAATGTGTAATGTAACTAGATTTTGTCCAAATTATGAAATGAAAAACTCCCCCATCTAGCGATGGTTACTGAAACTCTTCCAATATTATCTTTCTTTCACTTTTCAGCCCACAATCAAAATTTTAAGCGCACATCGAACTTGGGTCGAACATTTCGAAGAGAAACATGCTCAGCTAAGATGCGGGCTTTAACAAATGAATATTTATGATGTCGTTATTACGGAATGTAAGAGTGAGTGACCAAAACATCAACTCATACTAACGGTTGATCGATACCATTCTGATTTTTTTTTTTTTTTTTGAAATTTATTTTCACAAAACATGAGTTGCTTACAAATATCGTAGACCCACAAAGTCATAATTAATACAATACAAACATACAAAGTCAATAGACTTGTCTGTGGGTCTACTAATTATGTTGTCATACATAAATATACATCACAAGAAATGTCTGGATATAGCAGCTTGTCAACTTAATATTACAATTCAAACAAATAAAATACTTCTTCACTTCTCTTTTGATAATGAATAAATAATAATGAATATATATATATATATTTTTTTTTTTAATTCAATAAATGTATATCATTACAAGACATTTTTCACTTTCAAGTGTCCAAAAAACCTATTGAGGGTTTAACTGTGGAATAAACTAATAATACTCTCTAGAATATGATACAATAAAATTGAATAAATATAAACACAGTACAATACAATGATAATAATAATGATAATATATAACTGTTTCAACAAACAATAAATCCCAAGTTAATGATTCAAGGAATGGTGAATAATTCAAACATACTGGTATTCGGAGAAATGATCTTCAATGTCCTTATATCATATTATCTTCATATTTTTCCTTTTCATATTCTCGATTCTTTTCTCACTCCATTTTTGCTTGTCTTCTTCATTTTTTTTTTTTTTAATAAGATCGAAACTTGATACAAAATCATTGTTCCCCGATTAAGACAATGGATGAAAGGTAGGATCGTTTGAACGGGGCACCACAAGGGCGATCTTAATACCACCCCATTTTGATTATAAAATAATAATCATAATATAATATAATATAATAATATAATAATATGATAGATGATTCATAATCATATCTCCTTCATAATATAGATAATTTTTGTTTCATTTTTTTTTAATGACATCAATTTATTTTTACCATCGTTCATCAATTATTCAATTCATCCATTGATTCATCTCCAATAATTTGTTATTTTCATTCATTTTTTCATCATTTGTTGACTGTATTCAATTTATCTCATTTGATTTCAGAAAACTAATTTCGAAGAACAGAAATAAAATGTAGGCTATCCAAGCAGGCAAAAATATACTGGAATAATAACAATGATAATTTCAATATTCAGATGGGACCCATAGTAAAGTTTTATTCATGAGGTGTGCTTAACGACGAACTGTAATTATAACTGAGATATATTGACGTCGGTTGAATCTATGAATGTATAATGAGATGTTGAGAGATAGCTGGTAGGATAGTGGGAAGGAAGCGGTCGTGGCCCATATTGTGGGAATCATCTCGACATTTGTCCAGACTACAGAAGAAAACCACGGAAAAACATGCAATAAGATACACGGTGGCGTATTCAAATGGAGATTCGATATGCCCCTCACCTCCTGGATCACATGAACTATGTTTGCTATCATTGATCTACATGTGATGTTATAGTTATTAGCTATATAGTAATAGTATCGTGAAATGAAATGAATGCATAAATGAATAAATAAATGAATTAATAAACATTTGAATGAATAAGGCCCGGTAGAACTACTAAGGCCCAGTATTACCAAGTCCAGTTAGTATTTATCTGAGAGTTGATGAAAACAAATACCACAGGTAACCATGGTGATAACAAGTTTGAACTGTCAGATAAAGACCAACTGAACTTGGTAATACCGTGCCCAAGTCCAGTCAGCTTTATCTGAGAGTTGGCGTGAACAAATAGCATGGGTAACCATGGTGATAACAACTTTAAACTGCCGGTTAGAGCTATTTCCACGTTGGTGATACCGGTCTCAAGTAAATAAATGAGTGAATACATAAATAGTGAATTAATATCTGACTTATCGTATGGAATTTGATTGAGTTTTTGTTAAATATAACTGAAAAGATAGTGATTAAATGACATGTGTCATCCCCCTCCTTTCCCTGAAACAACAACAACAACAACAACAACAACATCAACAACAACAACAACAACAACAACAACAACGTATCAATTAATGAATACAATAGTCTATTACAATACAGCATGTAATAGAAGGTGACATGTTGATAATGGATCGGAATTATATATTATATTTTATGTAATATGTTCTTGAATAAATCTTCATGGACGATAAGAAAACCGCTTGCGTGAATGCCACGCGATGTAATATGGTGAAAAGGGAAAGTAGGGGGAGTTGAATTATTGCTGGTGGTGGAAGAATGTATTTCTTCATCTATCTGCCATCATCTGATGTGTTGCTCTTGCCGGCAATCTCCTGTCTTCCTCTGACATCGACTCTTGCACGCATCGCGTCACGTTAGTGATGTCTATGTGCTTTCGAACACTCAACTATTCAAAATTCGAACGTTTTTGAAAGGTTTTCTCGTATACGTTTTCATGATTGAATCGAACGAATTTGAATGGATTTTCGATTACGTTCTCCTGGTAAAATCGAACGAATTTAAATGGATTTTCAATTACGTTCTCCTGGTAAAATCGGAAAAATTTGAATGGACTTTCGATAGAGTTCTTTTGGGAAAATAACAATTTTTGGATCACAAATTTTGATGAATTTGTGAATACGTGATAGTGACGTATATATACATTGTGAAACTAATTCTGTCAAGTTATGGAAGTGTTTGTGAAGATACATCAGTGAACTGATTGACGTTTTTATTGTAGGCCTACTTGAAATATCATGAAATGAGGTGATCAGTGATACTTGGAAAATCATATTAATTGATCGAATTGAATTTGAAAAGTGATCCAGTGGTGATTAAATCAAGATATAATTTATTTAATACAACAATTTTAATCAAATCGAACATTTTTGAATCAAATTATTTCAAAAATCGTGTGTTGTGTGAAGAAAACATAATATATTTATATCTTTTTGAAATTCGAATATTGTACTAATGGATGATGTCAGTAGCTTCTGTGTATCTCAAATAAGACTATCCATGCTTAAGACATACCTTCATACATTATTCAAATCTAAAATTGGTAGATTCATTAAAAACTTATTTTAAAATGAAATACATGTGAACTCAGGACTAAATGGATCGTCTTTTGTCAATTGGAACTCTACACGTGGATATATAAAGCTGAGTTGAAACCATTCACAGTCCACACGTTTATGTGAATTGAATTCAGTGAAAATATTCCATCGGATAAGTGATATATATATTAGGAATGACAAGTGTCTCCATACGAATAAATATGTCACCCAAAGTGCTTCTCTAACCTCCAGTGTTTGTGATAGGAAGATAGAGAAGAAATCAGGATCAGGATAAAACAGGATCAAAATGGTTCTGCATAAGGAATATTTGAAAGTTGGCCAATCGGCCAGGAATTCTCTTTTTGGCGTTGGTGCAATCAAAACATCGCCACTGAGAATGCTGATGTCCACCCCTGGACGTGTTTGTCACGGCAAGTAACAAGAAACATAGCTCCTTCCATTCTCTCTGCAAGTATAGAAGAATATGTATTTATAATATATATATATATATATATATATATATATATATATATATATATATATATATGAATATATATATATATATATATATATATATATATATATATATATATATATATATATATACATATATATATATATATATATATATACATATTTATATATATATATATATATATATATATATATATATATACATATATATATATATATATATATATATATATATATATATATATATATATATACATATATATATATATATATATATATATATATATATATATATATATATATATATATACATATATATACATATATATGAATATATATATATATATATATATATATATATATATATATATATACATATATATATATATATATATATATATATATATATATATATATATAAATATATATATATATATATATATATATATATATATATATACTTATATATATATATATATATATATATATATATATTTATATATATATATATATATATATATATATATATATATATATATATATATATATATATATATACATATATATACATATATATGAATATATATATATATATATATATATATATATATATATATATATATATATATATATATATATATATATATAAATATATATATATATATATATATATATATATATATATATATATATATATATATATATATATATATATATTAATATATATACAGGCGCTAAATGACCTCGCTGTCGATGCGCCTTAAAACTCTAATATTCATTCATTCATTAATATATATATATATATATATATATATATATATATATATATATATATATATATATATATATATATATGCATATATATATATATATATATATATATATGTATATATATATATATATATATATATATATATATTCATATATATATATATATATATATATATATATATATATATATATATATATATATATATATATGTTTATATATATATATATGTATATATATATATATATATATATATATATATATATATATATATATATATATATATATATATATATGTATATATATATATATATATATATATATATATATATATATATATATATATATATTTATATTTAACTAGATTTCAATATCTCAGTTTGAGAAAATTGTTTTTCTTCTCTGGTTCTACGTAGTAGGCATTACCCGATTCTGTATCGAAAAATATTTCACACGTCCTGAATCAGGAGTGGAAGCGAGTCCTGGAGGATGAATAAATTAATTCTTATTCCTGGAATTGGAATAATGTCCAGTGTCTCCAGACAGTGGCGTAACGAGGCACGGCAACATAGTATGTATAAATGGGCCTCTATTTCTTCCATATTCACCTCAGCTCACGAAAGGCACTATTATGACTCCAATTCACTCCATTAAATATTTGATTCATATTTTCTTCAAATTTCTGTTATTCTCATCCATTCTAATACTTTTTATTGGGCATGAATTTATTTTATTATTTCACTCACTCATCGATTGCTGTTGGAATACTTTCATCTTGTTTCTTGCTCTGCAAAAATGTCCACAACATCACCTGAATGTATATTTTTGCTCTCTCTGGTTCAATTGAAAAGATCAAACCCACACTGAGCCTCTCGTATAAAAAAAAAAAACATAAATGAAGAATTATAATTTTGGCAGATAACAACAGTCTCAGTGCCCCCCCCCCCCCCTGGAGTGAATTTAACTGTGGGCCCCTGAGCCACTGCACCGCTCACACCACCGATATTCACGCCACTGTCTCCAGAGTTAGAGAAACAATGGCGTCATTTTTCACACAAATTTAGCCCCAAAATTGTGACGGTTATTGTTTGCTCAGAAGCTCACCAATATCTTCCAGCTCAAATTGAAGATATTGAAATGATTATGTGATAACGTGTGTTCAATTCATCCGAGAAGTTGCCCTGGCGGTGCCTTAGTTGACTGAGCTACCGAGGGCGACAGATTCTCTCAAAAAATAACTAATTATCATTCATTTCTAATGAAAAGAAGTGAACATTATCCAAGGAATTTAGTTCAAAGTGGAAGATATCAACATTCGTGTGTTTTGTTTACTCTCAATACCAATGCTATTAATGTCTGGATATCACAAAAACGGTTTATACTTATTTAATGTGTTCCGGTTTTTGGGGAAATGAAAGACTTTTATCTGCGGTGAAAACGTATTGCTATATATTATGATACACTCAAATTTCATTGTTCTTTTTATCGAAAATAATTAAAATGGAATGGTAATATCGCCCTTGTGGTGCCCCGTTCAAACGATTCCCCCACTTTCATCCATATAGCCTCAATTGGGGAACAATGATTTTGTATCAAATTCCGATGATGATGAAAAAAAATGTATATTCATAATTGAGACTAACTTGATTGAATTCAATGTATCGAATTGTCCAATGTGTCCTTACGTAAATCAATTTCTCAATCAAATCGAATAATCGAATATCTTCAATCAAATATCAATCAAATATTGATACAATCAAATCAAATCGATGAAACATGTCAATAGTACGTAGTATATTTGATTTCTGGTTGTACCAACTATTTTCAAATGGACATAATCTTAACTCTCCATGCATTGTGCTTAACATCATGTATGTATGTAATTTACTGATCAAATTTCAAATTGTTTGCATAGCTACTTTAATTTGAACTTCAACTTTCATTCTACTTCATTATAACATTTATCATTATGTATCGTACAGTCAGCGATATTATTGAATTGATACAAAAAAAAATATTTCAGGATCAGAAAAAAACATTCTCCACTACTCTCTATTGGTTGTCTTTATTCCAATTCGTTTGAGGGTGTTTATTCCTTGAAACTGATTACTTTTGTTTCTCATTTTGTTTACAGCCCGACTCGCCACAATATGCTTCGGCTTGTTTGCATTAGCTATTGGAATCATCCTCTCTTCTGTTCCCTGGGTAGACTATATGTTACTAAAGGTAAGATCTCTCACTATTCCTCTCTCTCTCTCTCTCTCTCTCTCTCTCTATATATATATATATATATATATATATATATATATATATATATATATATATATATATATATATATATATATATATACGGATATCATACCCCCAAAAAACTGATGAATAAATATCGATCACTCGGTTCCAACAAGTCAGGTTGGGGGTGTTGAACACCGTTATCTGGAGCCTCTCAATTGACACCCGGCTGACCAGTCCTGTCGCATTATCTTCCTCGCCTTCATCATTTTTTAACTCTCTTTCTCCATATTCCCTAATATTTGTCAAGCTTCCCGTTCCTCCCACAATCTCTCCTCTTTTACATCTTTCCATACACCTTCTCTTCTCCTCACGCTTCCTCATATCTGGTCCCTCCATCTTCCACTTTGTCTCCCAAATTTTCTTCGACTCTTTCTTTCATTTTCTTTTAAAATCTGATATTTCGCTGCATCGACTCCCATGAACTTTTGACACCATTTTCTGGGGCCCCTCAATTGCATACAGTCTGGCCAGTCCTGTCATGTCATCTTCCTCGTCTTTATCCTCTTCTTCACCTTCTCTATCTTCACTCATATAGGTCTTCTCCATGATTTCCGTTCTTTCCACAAGCTCTCCATCTATATACATATTCCCATACACCTCTCCTCCTCATGCTTCCAATTATCTGGTCCCTCCATCTTGCTCTTCGTCTTCCAGCTTTTCTTTCACTTTATCTTATAATTTGCTAAACCGAGTTTCATGCACTTCTGATCTGAATTTGTTTGTTTGTTTGTTTGTTTGTTTCCAGAATTTGAAGCTGATGAACGGAACGATATGTCACCATTACTGGCAGAAGCCGGGCGTCGACAGACTAACCAAAGTGTATTTATTCAACGTTACAAATCCTGACAATTTTCTCAAGAGTGGCGAGAAGCCTATCCTACAGGAGGTGGGGCCTTGGGTCTACAGGTGAGGAGGGGATTAGTCGATTCTACTGAAAAGCCACTGTCCTAAAATTTGAGTGACCTGAAAATCTATTGATTGTACTATCATAAACCTCCAACTCAAAATCAGAAGAGAAAAGGATTGAGAACGAGAACCCTGCCGAATACGTTTCTATTTTCAAATCTCAAAACACAATTTTGATGAAAATTCACACTGCTCCCCCTCCCCCCCCCCTCCCTTTTCGGTGGTACAGATATGTTTTGCTTTGAATGTGGTCAATCAAGTGATATTAATTATCATGAAAACTCATCTCGCATTCAGGACAGAGAACCCGGAATTAGCAGGGATAATATAGAAATGAGAAAATACGTTTTTTGATTTTTTTTTCGAAATTTTGGCGGGTATACCCGCTACCTTATCCCCCCCTTGAAGGCATCACTGATGCATATACATTCATCATTGATTTTTTATATACGAAAAACTCATTTCATTATAACCAGATTTAATAATATGGCCACCAAAAATATTCAATTGAAAAATGATGTGCCTGCATTGAGGATGTGTGAATCATTCGAGACCTATTAATTCGATTGAAATTCTCACTTTCTGAGAGACTCTATTTTGATTGATGACGACTCTCCCGCCTTATGACGTGCCATGACGTGATATGCGAATTTATGCAAAACTGAGCCATGTACATATTGTTAAATAGGTTACAGTCTCTAATTATACACGGAATGAGCGAAATTTGAGGCACGAAAGTATAATCTCGATCATTTGATGATACTCTATTGTTAAGAGGCCTCGTATTTCACGCCGCAAACTCTCACGGCCGTAATTCTTGAGATATTAATATGATTGTTCTCGAATTTTGTTAATAATTGAAAAACGAAGGTTACCGCATTTACAGAATTTTGAAGAAAAAACCTGTCATTTTCCAAATTTTTCGAATAGTAAATGAAGAAAAATCGTGTTCACATATTTTTAAATAGATACATATTTTTAAATTCCAAAAAAAATGTGAAATATATTAAAAGTGTGAGCTAGTGAATTAACGGCGTTTATGTGAATATGAGTTTGGCGGGCTAGTCTACGGGTTGCGCCTAGCAGACGATGCATGTTAAACTCGAGTCTGAAGCGAGCGAACAACGAGCCCGTGTAGAGCGCATGCGGCTTTTTGAGGAATAAACTTATTTCTTTCAAATTTTCTGAATAGTCGATGGTTTTATCAAATTGTCTTTTTTTTCAGAGAAGACATGGAAAAGGTCAACATCAAGTTCCATGACAACGGTACAGTCTCGTACCAACATAATAAAATATTGAAATTCGTACCTGAGCTGTCTGTAGATAAGTCACAGAAGCTGACCATACCGAATATATCATTACTAGTGAGTATGTATTACTGTACTTACTGTACTTCATCCATTAACCATCAAAACATTGTATACAATTATTACCAACAAGTCACAAGAAAGTGTACTTGTATTTAGGGGAAGAAGGTGGAATACCAACAAAATAATAGTACAAATTATGTGTTTTGTTATTCCTAATATCAATGTTGGTAATGTCCGGATATATCACAAAAACGGTTTCTACTCATAATGTGTTCCGGACTTTCGGAAACTGAAAGACTTTTATCTGCGGCGGAAAGTTATGGTCACCAACAGCGCAGTCCTGGTGTTGAAGTTCATTGATTTTAAATAATTAAAATGTGGTGGCAAGATCGCCCTTGTGGTGCCCCGTCCAAACGATCCTACTTTTCATCCATAGCCTCAATTATTGGGGAACAATGATTTTGTATCAAGTTTCGATGTTATTAAAAAAATTTTTTTAGAGAATTATATTAGTTATATGTTATTACTTATATATTATTATTATATGTTATTAGTTAGTATATTGTTATAGTTTCAGTTATTATTAGTTATATTAGTTATGAGAATTATATAGTTGCCTGCTGCAACTTTGAGAACTTGATACACCTGAATGGAACAGAATAAAATATACATATTCATAACATACTCATTCAATGGACATATTGAATATTCATTTCTTAGTGATGAAAATTGTACAAGTAGACACAAGAAGATACACTTTACAATAAATATTGCTCACTAATGTAATTAAGAGTCTGAAACTTATAATTAGGTATTGAAATTCGTCTCTAAATATTCAGAATTTGACCGGATTGATATGAAGGATGCGGTTACCTTAGAATAGAATACAATAGAATAGAATATGCTTTATCGGTCCAGATTGATCTTATAAAGATATCAGCCTAGTCAATATATTATATGATAATGATGATACAAAATACAGTAATGATGAACAATTAAAGAAACAATGATGAAAAACACACTTGAACATTATGAAAACAGTGAACAGCAATACATTAATCGATCATCCAGAAACTCTCTTACACTATAATAACATTTATCAATTAGGTGTTTTTCAAGTCTAAATTTGAATGAATTAGTTATAATAGTTTTAAGTACAAGAGGTAGTAAATTCGTATATTATTATATATTTCGTATAATTAATAATCGTGAAAGTCGTCCTCAGGAATCAAAATACCCCAACCAATCACAAGAACACAGTGGAAACAGTAGCCCAATATTTGTGATTTCTCTGTTTGCTGACGATACTCTTATTTCATGAATACAAGTATATTGATGTTTCACAGCGGACTCGAATGTTGGGAGATATGCCCCTTGATAACCAACATGAAAATCGTTCCAACCATAAAACCTGTTCACAATACCCCCAAAAGCAATGAATTTGCCTTTTATCTTGAGTTGTTTCATTTATGAATTCTTCATTTCTGAAAACTGAAGATTCTGCCTCACAAAAGGTTGTCCATCAGACACACAATGATATATGAAGATGGAAATAACAAATTGATAAAGATAGCAAAAATACAATTCAATACTGTTTGGTACATGGATTATTGATAATATTGAGCTATAGTCTTGAAAAGGTGATATTGTGATTAATTACTTGTATACAAAGAGTAGAGAAAAAATATGTGAAATACATGCATATAAAAGCGATACATCCAGGACTCTAGTTCAACACAATTGATCATTTAAACTATATGAATTCAACTATATATTACACACTTCCTATTTGTGTAAATAGCAAAACAACTACTGAAACGAGTGGTCGAGTGACTAGGACCCTGAACCATCATTCATCAGACCGCGGTTCAATTCCCGCCTTGGTCAACCATCCTAGCTGACAGAGATTTTTTGTGATTTCTCTCTGTCGTTCAGGTCAATACTGGGATGGTTCCTTAACAACAGGCCACGACCAACTCCTTCCCACTGTCCAAAAACATCTGATAGAATAACCTTTCATCTCAACATCCCATGATCTCATATATCATTCACCGACATCAAAATAATCAGTTATCAGGAAAGTGCGTCGTTAAACCCATGTGTGAGAGTAAATTTGCCTCTATTTTCTTCCCAATAAATTGAAAACAGAATTTAATTAAGATACATAACGATATATATTCTTTTCTTTCAGTCACTCGCGTCACAGACTAAAGACCTGAACCATTTATTCAAGATCATGATATCGATGGGTGTTCAGAAACTTGGACTGCAACCGTTCTTTCACGTGACTCCTGAGGAGCTACTCTTCGGTTACGACGACAAACTGACAGCCTTGGCGCACACGTTCTACCCAAAACACAGGAGGCCCATGAAGAAGATGGGGTTACTTCTGGGGGTAATTTGGCTTTGGAAAATACATGATGATAATGGGGAAAACAAATATGTCCGTTGTTGATCGCTTGATGACCTCACCAACAGAGAAATTATTTGAGGGCAAATTCAATTATTGAACATAGAGTCTCCCAGATCTGTCTGACAGCCTGAGAGTGCGAGCGTGCGTGCATTCGTAACGCTGGTGCACGCGCACCCCGGCAAGGGTCAGCGAGAGGCGATGAGAAGAATTTAAAGAGGGGAAGAGGAAGGGATGAAGTCAGGAGGAAGAGGGATAAGGGGGAAGAGGAGAGGTAAGAAAGGGGAGAGGGTTGCCAGAGTAGCGAGAAAGCATTCAACACGGCAGACTGGCTATTTGTAAAAATGATAAAATGTAAGTTGGCAGTGGTGTTGACCCTCATGTTTCAAACATTAGAGGTCAGGCTTATTGAGCAGTATGAATACATGTTACATCAATCATGTTTTTGATATTTGTTGAAAATACCGCATCGTAGTCTTAAGATAACCAAGAGGTGCTTGTGAACGACTTCATTAATTTACCTTCGCCTTAATTGACCATTGTAGATGGGCGTGACTTATACGAAGCAGGGAAAATTTGAGATACCTTGATTGGTTATTTCCCTATTTCCCCTGCTTCACTGTCCACTTGATTGGTTTTTATATTTTGTGACATCACGAGGGCGGACGATCTACAATGGTCAATTAGGAAGCATTGTTATATCTCATGAGAATTGGATCTATTCGAGAGAATGTCATATTGATAGAAATCATCAGTATATCACACATTTATTTTTGTTGAATTAATCAACTGAGAACTTGAATGAAAATGAAAATGAACTTTATTACTTTCTCTATTTCTCTCGTGGTTTTCATCTGTCGTTCAGGTCAATACTGGGATGGTTTCTTAACAACAGGCCACGACTGACTCCCTTCGGCTATTCAAAAACACGTAATGAAATAATCTTTCATCCCATCATCCCATCATCTCATATATCATTCACCGACACCAAAATATATCAGTCATCAGTAGAGTGCGTCGTTGAACCCAATTAAGATAAATACATTGGGTTATACTTTTCTCTATCAATTTATATCAGGTATAACGACGCACTCTACTGATGAAGAAGATCTATTGGTCTCGGTGAATGATATATGAGATGATGAGATGATTAGAAGAATATTTTATTAGGTGGTTTTGGATAATGCGAAAAAGTCGCTCGTGGTCTATTGTCAAGGAATCATCACAGTATTGACCTGAACGACAGAGGGCAACCACCAAAAACCCGTCAGGATAGTCGACCATGGCGGAAATAAAACCCTGATCTCTTGAATGACGTTTCAGTGAATACCAGTAAAAAAAAATCCATTCAATCAGTTCTTTTTTCATATTATATTTTTCATATCATATGTGATATTCTCAATCTATTTCTCTATATTATTCTATGTATTTTTCATATTGATTGCTATCCTGTTTAATAATATAGTCAGGGATCAATAAAGGTTTTTTCTTAATCTATACATTCGGTCAGTCTAGTCCACTTTAAATCGGTCTATACTAATCTATGAATTGTATTTCTCACAGCGGAATGGAAGTGGAGTGACTGAAACCCATACAATCTTCAACGGAGAGACGTCCATGTCCGACTTCGGTTACCTGGAACGGCTGAACGGTCTGGATCATCTTCCGTACTGGCCGGAACAGCCGTGCAATGCGGTGCGAGCAAGCGAGGGATCCCTCTTCCCGGCTCGGGATCGCACCCACGATGACAGGGTGAGTTCACACGTTCTCCGATTCAAGTTATACTCATTTTGCACACATTGTAATTAAAAAATATATTTTTTTTCCAATAACATCGCAACTTGATACAAAATCATTGTTCCCCAATTAAGGCTAAGGATGGAAGATGGGATCGTTTGTACGGGGCACCACAAGGGCGATCTTACCAAAAATAATAATAATATAAAATAATGATGAAATATTATTTTTATTCCATAACCATCGGAGCTTGATACAAAATTATTACTACCCAGTTAATGTATGGATGAAAGATGAGAAAATTTGGACGAGGCTTCATAAGAACGATCCTATCAGTCCGAAAAATAATCATCAATAATAAGATAACCTTTTTTATGACAGTTGAGATACAAAAATTATGCATATAAATGAATTCTCTGATGAAATTGGATTGCTATCTTTACGCTAAGACATCTCTGGAATCGATATGAGGTAGCACTCTGCGAATCTGAACATCACTAACACCATCTCCATGCTCGCTCGATGTCGCAAATCAGGGCATATCATTGACCGCTATTGACTCTTTGACTCAGTTATTGAGACATCGATACAGAGATGAGACAAATTATTGTTAGAGTGGCGGTACTTCATGGTGCTAACTCTCTGTATAAATCTGTATATATATATATATATATATATATATATATATATATATATATATATATATATATATTTTATATATATATATATATATATATATATATATATATATTTTATATATATATATATATATATATATATATATATATATATATATATATATATATATATATATATATATATATATATATATATATATATATAATGATGATGATAATGAAGTTTCATTCAGTGTTCCGTTCATACAGAGTTCTTTATTCTTTATGCTTTATTTGTTCTTTACATGGTATACAGGAAATGAAGGTATAAAAATGTGAACTCCCCAATGAGAGTAATCTTGTGCTGGGGAATTATTAAAATGAACATGATCAGGTTTATATTTGAAGTGAACATTGAAAGTATGAAGTAAATGCAGCCTAAATTTAAAATGTAAAGCAGCTGGAAAATATTATTATTATATATGTTTTTTTTTTTTGATAATGCTAGGCGCATTGATTCTAACTGATTGAACAGTAATTGTTATATAATTATTTAATGATACAAATTGATGAAATTATTAAGCTGAAAATATAAACTAGGACTAAAGTCGAGAACTTCAACTAAAACTAGAGGGTGAATTAAATGAATTTCTATTCATCCATAAAATCATATGATAATTATTTATCATCATCATTTCTCATCTGAATATTGTAATTCATCATTCAATAAATAAATATATGGGCCTAAATACATACATACATGAAGGCCTACAGGTTTAATTGAAGACAGTTGACAACGAAATCAAATGTTAATTAATGCATCAAGTTCAGAAATGGGAAGAGATAAAAGCCACTTTTTGGCTTGAAATTTGAAACTGTATTTTGATCTAGTATCACGAATAGCGTTTGGAAGAGCATTATATAGCTTACTGCCAAGAAAATTCAGACCACGTTGAGAGATGCCCTTGTTGACTCTAACTTGGGGAAGTTTGTTGGATGATTTGAAACGGGTGATAATATTTGAGTTGGATAATGGCTCAGGAGGTTTTGGCAGTTGAATTTTCTTTGAATGAATGAGTCTAAAGATGGTCAGAGCGTAGAGTTTTCGAATTTGGAGAACTTTTGTTGTTTCATAGATTTGTGCGGTTGGGTATCGCTGATCTTTTCTCATGATTATTTTCATTATTGAGTTCTGAAATGTGATTAGAGGTTGTATATGTGAATCATATGCGGCTCCCCAACTTGCAATGCCGTATTGGAAGACGGATTGTACTAGTGCGAAGTAGACTGTTTTCAGAGTGAGTTGTAGAATAAGTCCACGTCAAATGAAAAAGAAAACTAAGAATACATGATAAGATCAGATGTTATACAAAAGTGTACACAGTTGTCGAGTAGAAGCAACTCTCTATCAGGAACGTCTTGAAAACTGCGTCTGATTTTACATCTTTCAAATATTGTGACGCTTATCAGGAAATCGCGAGCCGCAGCGTATTCTAGGCCTTTTGTAAATAGTGTAGTAAGATGGGTCAGAGTATACAAATCATTTCGCCTGCGGGTGTTATGCTTCAATTTCAATTTTTCAATTTCAACATGTTTTTCATTCTCATTAAACATGACAAATATGACAACATGACATGAACATGGCAACATGATAAATATGAAATAGAATAACAACATATGGAGATAATAACAAAACAAATTCAATTCGAATATAACTGTAAAATAAGGAAAATAAAGAAGAACTGCCATTAGTGCGAAATAAGTTGATTAATAATAAGAAGCCCGCATAAGAGCGAATTCTTGTGTGCGGGCAACATAACTTATGATTATTTAACAAAAGTTGGTTATGAAGCAAATAATAAAATAATTAAAATAAGTATATCTAGTTTGTTACCGAAGAAGACAGAAACAAATTTTGAAACAACTAGAATAAATATTTTCAAAATTACTCTCGATTGAAAAATGAACAGTTATGATACTAACAATGACAATAATAAGAAAATGCATAGAATGAAAGATTATAAACAATAGCAAATACCAAGTGAAATTACAATTAAGTTATATGAACCAAAACACTGATGGCAAGCAAACATTATTTACTTGATACTGTACTGAACTCGAGCTTATGTACTTGATTGGTAATGAGTCTATCAGCAGAGTTTAATATCGCCACGTTGTGCAGGTTTACATCTACGATAAGGACCTCTGCCGCGTGCTACCGCTAGACTTCCGGTATATGACGGTGAAGAACGGCGTCAAGGCTGGGTTCTACTCGCCACCGGAAGACGTGTTCGACGTACCGGAAGTGAAGAAGAGCAACAAGTGTTTCTGTCCGAAGGGGGAGGTTTGTGCCCCAAGAGGACTGCAAAACGTCAGTCCGTGCCAGTATGGTAAGTTGGATTTGAATGAACTATCTGGGAGAGCTGAATACCGTGAGATTGAGAACACGGGATAGTTACATAGACACGGTCTCCTAGAACGCAGAAATATGATCTATTTCAGCTTATCTCAGGAGCAGTGCTAGGATTGTGTGCTAACAATAACTAGGCAAACGCGTTATGTGTTTCCGCGTTGATGGATGAGCTGGAACATATCAACTTATCTTTGGATTGGTTATTATATTATATATACACATTGAGATCCAAACCATTACATCACTGCCATCTTATTTTCCATTATTAATTGCTATGATAATGAAGAAGGCTTTTTTTTAAATCGTTTACAATTAAGTGGTGTCACCTGTAGCTTGGATTTAATAGGTATCTTAATAGCTTCGAATGATTAATAAAAATTACATTATATATTTTTTACATCAAAACGGCTGATCCGATTTGAATGAAAGTTTGGAATAAAGTGTATCATTATCATATTAAAATTCCTTGAGAATTTAAATTCACTCGGATGAAATATTTTTTCTGTTTTATTTTCTCTGGGTTATTCTTACGGGATTTTTGAAAACTTTGAAATGAGTTTTCTCAGAAGTGGTTCAACCGATCGCGCCTCAAAACTATACAATATCGAATTAGATAATGATTCTTGTGTGTGCCAAGTTTCAACTGATTTTAAATTTTCGTCTGACCTGTGGAGCGCGAAAAAAAAGTACTTTTTTGGGGGGAACGGTGAAATTGAGTTCTCGCTTCGCTCATCCAATGATAATACACAATACTGGATGTGTTGCTACTTGCTTTTGTCTATTTTTCATCGTTAATTCACAATTTTCATAGGACACAAATACATTGTATAAATCAGGTCAAAATACAAAAATTAAAATCCAAAGTTTGAAATATTTCATGTTCAATTTATGTTAAGAGTTTAAATATTCGTCAATATTATGATGGCATTCTTTCATTAGGGGATGCTTGACAGCTATCTTGAATTGAGTCAACTCTAGTGCTTTTACTGCAGCTGGTAGGTGATTGTATGATTATCTGCATAACTGCAAGACGCCGTATGACGTTAGCTTCAACCGGCAGAACTCGTGGGCAATGCCAGTTGCATTCCTAGTAGATTAGATTAGATTTCTTTAATAATCCACAGGATTTTTCATTTTAAAAAAATGAAAAATATATGGCAAGTCAATTTACATAATTATACTTTGTTCTATACAATGTATATAGACATATATGTCATCATATATGTGATGTATGTATAGAAATTGTACAATTTCTTATGGTATCCAATAAAGAGCCTTAAAACAAAAAAAACAAAAAAATAGAAAAATATACATGAATAATCTAGATTGTAGTACATACAAACAAAACAGAACATCTAAAACATATTATAAAATTAACAAATACTGTTATATAAAGTAAAACTCAGTCATTATACATTAAAATCTTTCATGCTATATACTGGATCAGTAATAATAGAATATTTCAGTTGTTGTTTGAACACCTTCATATTCTTTTGCATTTTCAATTTGCCAGGTAAATTATTATGAAGAACCGTAGCAATGTATTGTTGCAATGGTGACTGTTATCATTGAAGAGAGCTGCATTAATCTTGGTGAAAATACAAATAGTTTGAATGATATTTAGGTTTCCTAGAGAACATTAACCAATTAATATCTTCAATCTCTTGGAGCTAGCTGGGACAGAAGGCTATCGAGAAGGTCGAAGGTCAGAAGGTCGAGGGTCCTACTCTTCTGGAGCTAGCTTTAGGTCTAGGACGTTATTTCAAGTGGCAGTCGCGATATGGGTCTTGTATCGTGCCTCGTTATACCCAATATATTTTTTATATATATTGGGTTTTATCGACGCATTGTAATGATGAATGAGATCAATTGGCGTCGGATGAATGATTAATAAGATGATGGGATGATGAGATGAAGGTTTTTATGGGTAATGGGAAGGATAGTGGGAAGGAAGCGGTCGTGGCCTATATTGTGGTAACCATCCCGGCATTAGCCTAGACTACAGAGGGAAACCACGAAAAACTCCTGTAAAGATGGACGGTGGCGGGGATCGAACCGGGTCCGATATGTCCCTTCACCTCCCGGGTCACACGAAGCAAGTGAGCTAACCATTTAGCTACTGTGCCGGTACCCAATATTGATGAGAGAGAGATATTCTTCCCTCGTGGATACAAGTCCTGCTAACGTGTGTTGATTACAGACGCTCCAGTGTTCCTGTCGTTCCCTCACTTCTACATGGCTGATCCCGCTCTGCTGCACGGGTTCCAGGGGCTCCAGCCAGTCAAGGAGCTCCACGAGATGTACTTCAAGATCTCACCGGTAGGCTCGCAGACGAAGGCAATTCGTCTCTCTCTCTATTCTTCTTCTTTCTTTCTTTATCATTTATTCGGATTATTTCGTCAATATTGAAATCGATAGTTAGTATGATAATATCAAGCATGGAATGAATAAATATAACATACCCAAATATGATTCATCACACACACACACACACACACATATATATATATATATATATATATATATATATATATATATATATATATATATATATATATATATATATATATATATATATATTGTTACCGCCGATCTTAAAGATGGCGATGAAAGATCAGTGGACTGTATATTGATGATGAAATACGGCGAGGCCATGTAGAACTTGAATATTCGGGTGCCGACTTGGCAATAATAATCAGGCGAGCATAATCCAAACTCGGATTATGCCTCACCCCAAAACGATACGTATTTGGTCTACGTCGACTTGACGTTGTCAATAACCAAATCAAAAGAATAACGAGAAGCGAAACAAAATAGATCAAAAACCTGAGTGGTGTCCCCGCACACCATTAGAATCAACAAGAAACAAAGGCTTGACAGAAAACAAAACACCCAACTTGGTAAATGCTAAAGACCATAACAAAAGTAAGGAATTAAAAACAAGAAAGTCTGGAAAGAAGTCCTATTAACGACTCAAAGAAGAACGCAGAATAGAAAAGCAACAACTGCGTACATGCGAAAGAATGTACAGCACGTCCGAACTCTAACAAGAGGAGAGGACAAGAGATGCTCACACAACAAGAGCTGGTCGCGAACTGACCGAATTAACCCACTTGATCGAGCGACTTCAAAACACGTCTGAACTCAAGCGAGTAGAGAAGATAACTGAACTGCGAGGCCTAGCTGGATCAGGCAACGCGAGAATGGCGAGCTATGATTGGATGCAGCACATCGCGTGATAATGTACCGGCCAACCAGCTTTGAGAGAGGAAGGTAATCCAGAAACACGCTTGCAATATAAACAACATTCCATGACGCAATCGAATATGATTTCGTAGTTCAATTGACAAATAGGGGAAACGAGCTAGCTGGTCTCAAAAGACCGGCGTTAACATATATATATATATATATATAAATATATATATTTAGATACATATATATAAATATATATATATATATATATATATATATATATATATATATATATATATATGAATATATATATATATATATATATATATATATATATACATATATATATATATATATATATATATATATATATATATATATATATATATATATATATATATATGTATATATATATATATATATATATATATATATATATATATATATATATATATATATATATATATTTATATATATATATATATACATATATCCATATATATATATATATATATATATATATATATATATATATATATATATATATATAAATATATATATATATTTATATATATATATATATATATATATATATATATATATATATATATACATATATTTATATATATATATGTATATATATATATATATATATATATATGTATATATATATATATATATATATATATATATATATATATATATATATATATATATATATATGTATATATATATATATATATATATTTATATATATATATATATAAATATATATATATATATATATATATATATATATATATATATATATATATATATATATATATATATATATATATATATATATATATATGGAGCATAAGTGGGTCTGTCTCTATCGTTTGATACCTGTTGAATCCTATGGAATATAACATGGTCAACTGGTCTGGCCAGGTGAAAAAGAGACTATGACTTTTGCTTCAAGCTGTATACCCCCCACCCCCCGCCCCGGGGTGCCCAAAGAAAGTGAATACTGGATAAAAGATACTACAAGAGTAAACTTGACGAGTTTACTTGGGAAAAGGATGTGCCTATTCGAGAAAATGATCAAAACCTGACCCAAAAATCTAAAACCATAGCTTCTTTGTGCTCTAACCAATTTCCCAGAGATAGTAGCTCTCACGGCATTATTACATGCCAAGCCCACGTTCACTCTTGGTGGTATCCAAACCGCTTCTTTCCCACTATCCTATCCCACCTCTTCACGATAAAGTCATTAAGACACTTGTGAAACCCATGAGGTACAGAAAAAAAATCCTTATTCCGGTTTCCACTCTTCAACTTCTCCACCCCTCCTCTCCCCCTAACCACTCCCAAAAAAAAATAATAAATCAGAACTTGTCGATTTCTATAGGATTGAAAACATTATTCTCCTTAATTTTCCGTTGATTTCATGATTCTTCTTTGTTATTTGTCGTACGGTAATACATCTGCTAATACAATGTACAGTGTACACATTATTTGTACTCTATACCATGTTCAATTCCTATAACTCTACTTGTAGG
>OZ023339.1:12917471-13099971 GCA_964007535.1 Brachyptera risi | reverse complement strand
AGCTATGTGGTCTGGGGTTTGTTTACCCACGCGGTCTGTCTACATTATGAACTATAACCACTCACCATGAATGTGTCTTTTGGTTTCTAAACCCACTACCAAAGTGAAGCTATGTGGTCTGGGGTTTGTTTACCCACGCGGTCTGTCTACATTATGAACTATAACCACTCACCATGAATGTGTCTTTTGGTTTCTAAACCCACTACCAAAGTGAAGCTATGTGGTCTGGGGTTTGTTTACCCACGCGGTCTGTCTACATTATGAACTATAACCACTCACCATGAATGTGTCTTTTGGTTTCTAAACCCACTACCAAAGTGAAGCTATGTGGTCTGGGGTTTGTTTACCCACGCAGTCTGTCCACATTATGAACTATAACCACTCACCATGAATGTGTCTTTTGGTTTCTAAACCCACTACCAAAGTGAAGCTATGTGGTCTGGGGTTTGTTTACCCACGCGGTCTGTCTACATTATGAACTATAACCACTCACCATGAATGTGTCTTTTGGTTTCTAAACCCACTACCAAAGTGAAGCTATGTGGTCTGGGGTTTGTTTACCCACGCGGTCTGTCCACATTATGAACCATAACCACTCACCATGAATGTGTCGTTTGGTTTCTAAACCCACTACCAAACTGTGACGAACGTGGTCAGGGGTTTTCAACCCCGCAGTCAGTACATATACTGAGCTAACTATCACTTACCATGTGTATCATGGTTTCTAAACCACTGACAAAGTGAGATTATGTAGGCCGGGGTGTTTTACCCATATAGTTTGTTCATATTATGGGCTCGAGGCTGGGTTTTTTACCCTCGTAGTATGTTCACATTATGAGCTCAAGGCTAAATATTAATTCACCATAAATACGTATCCTGGGTTCTAAACCCACCACCAAAAGATTGCATACGTAGTCTGGGGTTTCTATACCCATGCAGTCTGTTCAGATTATAGTGCTATACTTACCATGTCTCATGGGTCCTCTAAACCCTCTACCAAAGTGAGATTGAATAGTCTGGGTTGTTTCACCCACTTAGTATGCTTGTGCATTATGAGCTCAAGTATGGATATCAATTTACCATAAATACGTCTCCTGGGGGCGCATTCCTGTACGATTTAATCCGGTTTAGTGATAAAGGTACTAACTTGGTATTCCTAAAGAGATAGAGCCGGAAATAATACCAGAAAAGAAGTATTAACTTAAACCTGCCAAAGAGCGGGTTTAGCGTGTTTTAAGATCCGCTTCAAGATTTCAAATATTAATTTAAATATATATATATAATATGGTGAATATCGTTAAGGGAATGCGATTTCTAGAATAAGAACTGAAGGCAACGGAATATGAATGTATAAAATAATTTTACTATTAGTTTTATTATTAATAATCCATTTGCCAGAATTCTTTTCGAAGTTTGTACATTTATGTTGTTCTGAGAGTAAAATTTCACATTGGCAGTTTGGTTGTATCGTTAGCGCGGCTGCTTGCAGCGCAAAGTGGGCGGAGTTTGATTCCACATAGGTCAACTTTTTGTTTTTTATTCAATTTCATTGAAAATGGTGCATTGGGCTGAGATTTGATTTAGTTTGAGTTTCGTTGAAATTGGATGAGGTTTATGTACATTTTAGCAGATTTGTAACAACATTTGTCAAAAAACTGTTTTACCGACGTACTAACCTACGCTTCCCTTAAACCTACTATAAAACTCGTACAGGAATACGAAGTTAAACCTCTCTGAAACCGGTATTAACACGGTATTAACTTAGACTAGGTTTATCTAGATGAAACTAATTGTACAGGAATGCACCCTCTGGGTTCTAAACCCACCATTAAAGTGAAACTATGTGGTCCGGGGTTCTTTACCCAGGTAGTCTGTTACATTATGAGCTACAAGCTACATTGATTTACCATAAATATGTATTCAATTTGATACGAACACATTTTGCAAAATATAACGATAGCAGTGGAAACTCAATTCCTCAATTCCAAGCCACAACAGGTGTAAGGAATTAGGTTTTGATTGAATATGGCCAGAGGTAAGCATTTGGCGTGAATTGAAAAGCCAATTTTCGTTTTTAACAACTCAAACGGGATGATTTGGGTATTGACTATTTTTACAAAAATCGTTTATATTTGTGAAATAGCATTTGGGGAGTTTTTTTCACATTTTTCTAGTATTTTCACGGATTTTGGTCTACTGACTTTTTAATTTTTTCATGTAATATGATTTGATGTTGATAATTATATTATTATGTACTGTAATTTGGAATTATTTATTGAAAGGTGAAGGCAAGACATACAAACCGAACTTTTTCAATTTTTTACATTCCTTACAAGGAAAACCCCCCGTCAGGATGGTCGACCATGGCGGGAATTTAGCCCCAGTCTCCTGAATGACGGTTCACTGACGACCACTCGTCTTGATCTTCATTCAAATTTTGAATTCAAAACAAAATGCATTCGTGCAATATTTGTGGCTATAAAGACAAAATCGCCGTGAATCGCGAAAATTGTGTTTTTCGTGATTTTCCGCGAATCACGAGAATTTTCGTTTATAGCAAGTTTTTGGAAATCGAGACGATCTGAAACGTGAACACATTGAAGAAAAAAACAATTTGCGTTTATTGTTGAAACCCTAAATTTTTACTGACTAGGAAAACGCTATATACGCGTTGTTAGACGAGCGGAAAGTAATAGTATGTCGACTTCTTTGCCAAACTTTTGCCTACATTCACCAATTGGGTGACATTCAAGTTATAAATGGGTAAAAACTGCTTCGAGTGGTACCAATTTAGCACATTTTATGGTTTATCTTCGAAATGGCTGACCCGATCAAGCTGAAAAATGTCAGAAATGTGTATCAAAATGTAAATCAACTTCACGCGGAATTTCATTTTTTTTTCAAATAGAAATATTTTCTTTTTTTTCCGCCGTGTCATTTTAATGGGCATTTTTTAAATTTCTTAAATTCATAAAAAAAAAGTTACCATCCGATAATGCCACAAAACTATACAGATCTAAGTTAGATGAGGAACCATTATAAAAAAAGTTTGAAGTTGATAGCTGTGGCCGTTTGACCTGTGGAGAACCGACAAAAAAACATAAAAACATAAAAACGACACCAATTTTTTTCAGTATGTCAAATTGAATCCTCGCTAAGGCTCGTCTGAATATGACTGTAGGCCTATACAACTCCGATCAAAGTCAGTATTCTGCAATCAAGAGCCCGCATCTTAGCTGAGTATATTTCTCTTCGAAATGCTCGACCCAAGTTTGATGTGCATTGAAAAGTGAAAAGGGGATAATATCGAAGGAGTTCCAGTAACCACCGCTAGAAGG
Source organism: Brachyptera risi (assembly GCA_964007535.1). Classification (NCBI taxonomy): domain Eukaryota; kingdom Metazoa; phylum Arthropoda; class Insecta; order Plecoptera; family Taeniopterygidae; genus Brachyptera; species Brachyptera risi. The sequence continues at coordinate 13,096,633 of OZ023339.1, read as the reverse complement.
GGGAGTTTTTCATTTTATTAATTGGACAAAATCTGGGTACATTACACATTTTGGCCGAGGAAATTGGGAAAACTGTGAAATTACAAGCAAATCAGGATTTCAAATATTGATAAGCAAAGTTGAACTTGAAGATGTGGGTTTGTAATTTATTTCTAACATCAATCGGTAACTGGGAATTAAGCAATGAAAAACATCAAATTGAACACACTTTGATTCAATTATTGCTCCAAAATGAAATTATTCTTCAATTTTTGATTGAGCATATTCAATTGTGAGGGTATTATCTATTCATTGCATTTCACCGCAAGTCCGTAGTGTTTGTAGTTCTTGAGATATATGTGGCGAAATTGCACCCTGTGAATCTGTCTTAATAGTGAGGATTGTCATTTATATCATTACATTTATTTATATTTTGACCAATTTTGTAGTTGTGTGTTTAGCCGCATGTAGCGCGCGAGTGGTTTTTGTCAAACATGGCTACCTAATAGCTGTAAAGACAATGTTATTGTGACAATAATAAAGTGTTTTTACTAATAAAGATTCAAATATCTTTAATAATAACATGATAGGAATGACGATCGCTATTTAATTATTTGATATTTTAATAAAATATTAAATAATATATCTTTAATGAATGGTAGTGTGAATCATTCAACAAAGTGTGAATAATTAACGAATAATTTCATTGATAATGACAAATTCGATCAATTTTTGTAGGAAACAGATATGTCGATATTCTTTTTGATCACATACGATTCTTTCACATCAATTTTTTTTCTGTATCCCTCACTCCCAATTCAGAACTTCCTTTCTTATTTCACTCCTTCAACTGGATGTTTTAATCAATGTTCAGTTGGTAATTATAACTATATAAGTAAATAATTATAATTTATTCAATCATTATTTATGGTATAAGATTGCGGATCCCAAGAATGTCGGAGTTTCCTTTTTTGATAACTTATCAACCATTGTCAAATAGATATGCAAAACAAGAATAATTTATAAAAAATAATAAAAAATATTTTCAGTAGCCCACACATTTTATGATAGCGACGAATTCATTCAAACTGATGAGTATTGCAATTTTAACTACTGTATTTATTTTATAAATGTGTTTAAAAATCAACTTCTGTTCCTATTTTATATGTGAACATTCTATGGAGGAAAAATTTCCAATACATTCCAGTATCCCACGGGAATTTCATTTTCATCGACCTACTATTCAAGATGATTTTTCAATTAAGCTGTTATTTCTCATGAAATAATGAACCTCAAAATACTTATGTAATTTGACTTCTCAATTTGAATTCATGTAAATTAAATATAATTTTATATAATGTTCAACAATGACAAATCTCAATATTCGTCCAGATTTATATTATTGAAATGATGTAAACATGGGAGATTGTTACTTTACAATAATGCAATACATAATAATAATTATAATTATTAGCGTTTTTTGTTTTTTGTTCTGTGAGGAGGGGAAATCTTGCATGAGATCCCCGCCGTTTAAATTGCGGGGTGTGTCGGATTCTTATCGGCTAAACCCCCTCCTCGTTTTGGGGTAACTTCATCACCCTTTCTTTGTTGTTGTTGTTGTTGGGTCGTGATAGAATAGCATGTAAAGTTCCACCTTTATTACCTACATGGAGAGCAATGGTAGGATCATCAATTAGTCAAAAGTATAGCTTGTTGGTAAATAATATTTCTATATACAATTTTAATGTGAATATTTCAACTTGTATATCCGTCAATACATTTCAGTATCCCACGTGAGCTTCATGTTTATATTGATCAACTATTCAAGATGATTTTCCAATTAAGATGTTATTTTTTATGAAATTATGAACCGCAAAATACTTATGTAAGCTGACTTTTCATTGATAGATTCATGAAAATTCAATAATTAAATTTAAAGTGTAGCATTGACAAAGTTCAGTACCGGTACTCGCGCAGATTCATTTTGATGAATTTAAATGTACAAATGAGAGATGTTTACAATAATGAAATAAATAATAATAATTAAAATTATCATAATTATTAGCGCTGGTTGTGATGAAATAGTAGGTAAAGTTCCACCTTTATTGCTTCTTTGAAGTGATCTTTGTTTTCTTTGTCTATCAGGTCAAAAGTACCTTGTTGGTAAATTATAGATCTATTTACAATTCCATTGTAAATATTCCAACTTGTATCCGTCAATACTTTCAAGTATCCAACGTAAATTTCATTTTTATAATGATCAACTATTCAAGATGATTTTTCAATTGAGATGTTATTTTGCATGAAATTATGAACCTCAAAAAACTATGTAACCTGACTTCTTAATGCTAAATTCATGTGAATTCAATAATTAAATATAATATGCAGCATTGACGAAGTTCAATACTCGTGCAGATTCATTTTGATGAATCAATATGCACATAAGTGATATCATGTATAAATCATGTTTTGAAGTGATTAAAGTGATCAAATTATATTTTCGGTGATGTCAACATGATCTTCGAGCAATATAGTACAAGTGAACATGAAGGGAAGTAATAGTTTTAGTTATTCTGTGAAATACTTACGATTCAAGATTTTGCCTTCTGGTCTAGCCAGAAGGAAGGCTGACATCCAGCTAATATGACATTTAGTGACCATAGAGAGTTCTTATGACTTTGAGGTGTAGTTCTGACTTTTTTTGTTCAATTATATTGTATTTTGGCATAGATTTACGCAGATTTATGTAAGCACATTTCTTATTTTTAGGATTTTCAAGATACTTGAGTCCTAGAAGTCTGAAAATCACTCAATAGATTGCAAGAACCTTGTAAGAAAAATTGTGTGCACGGCCATCAGGATGTCATCAACATCAAGAGGGCTGGAGCAACAAGTCTTTTCACTGCCACTGGTGTTTCTTGCATGCATGCCATAACAACTATCAAGGTTTCAAGAAAAGAAGGAATGATTTTTTGAACATTGAACTTGTCTAATTTACGATTAATAATAATTTCAAGAAAATCAAATATCCCAAGAAAAGAAGAAGAGAAGAGGTTGAGAGAAAAAGAAGACCAACAAACATTTGTGTATCCAACTGACTTGGTTTTTCGTGGTTTCCCACAGTCCTCGAAGCAAATGCTTGGATGAAGTACTAATTGGCCACGACCTTTAATTAGTAGAGTGATAGGCTGAATTATAACATTATAGGCCTATCACTCATTTTTTTCCATTTTGTATAATGACAAACTTTACATTTGCTGTTAATGAAAAGAAGTGATCATTGCCCAAGAGACTTAGTTCAAAGTGGAAGATATCAACATTCGTGTGTTTTGTTTACTCTTAATACCAATGTTGGTAATGTCCGGATATATCACAGAAACGGTTTTTACTTATAATGTGTTCCGGACTTTCGGAAACTGCAAGACTTTTATCTGCGGCGGAAAGTTATGGTCACCAACAGCGCAGCCCTGGTTTTGAAGTTCATTGGTTTTAAATAATTAAAATGGGGTGGTAAGATCGCCCTTGTGGTGCCCCGTCCAAACGATCCTACTTTTCATCCTTAGCCTTAATTGGGGAACAATGATGTTGTATCAAGTTTCGATGTTATTAAAAATTAAAAAAAAAAAAAAACATAAGTGATTGTTGGTTCACAATAATGAAACAAATAATAATAATTATTATTATTATTATGATTTTTTCGCCTCTGTTATTTTTAGCCCACAGATGAGCCTTTCCAGGCTATGCGGAGAAGAGTTTAAATCTATTCATTGTATTGTTCTTATTATTCTCATATATATATATATATATATATATATATATATATATATATATATATATATATAAACAAAAAAAATATTATTAGCGTTGGTCGTGATGAAATAGTATGTAAAGTTCCACCTTTATTGACTCTTTGGAAAGCAATGGTTGGATTCAGGATTACCATAGGTCAAAAGCAACTTGTTGGTAAATAATATATCCATATAGGCCTACAATTTTAGTGTAAATAATCCATTTGTATCCGTCAATACATTTTAGTAACCCCTTGAATTCCATGGTTATATTGATCAACTATCCAAGCTGATTTTTCAAGTGAGATGTTATTTTTGATGAAATTATGAACCTCAATATTCTCATGTAATTTGACTTTTCAATGTAATTCACGTGAATTTGATATAATTTCATATAATATGCAGCATTGACGAATTTCAATATTCTCATAACATCACACTCAAAATTCATTTTCTTTTTCACAATGTGAATAATGAATAAACAAAAATTCAGCCCTGTTCCCCGTGCGGTTATTGACCTCTTCCCGTCATCCTGAGAATAGTCCCGACAGTCCCGGGGGCATCATGCTAGCAAGATCCGACCCCGCGGGCATGGGCATCAACATTCCCATGAACAGAGACGGGCTGATGCTTTTCATCCAGTCGGGAGCGGCGGGAATCAAACCCGCGGGCTCCTGGGGCACGGGCATGCACCACACTATGTCTGGAACAAATGATATTATAGAAATAAACATTTCGCGTTTGTGGTTGAATGAAATAATGTAGAGCTATAGGAAAGAATTTCATGAATATTCATATTTTTAATTCAAGATTATTGATAAACTAGGAGAACGCCATATATGCGTTGTTAGAAGAGCGGATTGTAATAGTATGTCGACGTTTTTGCCAAACTTTTGCCTACATTCGCCAATTGGGTGACATTCAAGTTGGAAATGGGTAAAAACTGCTTCGAGTGGTACCAATTTAGCACATTTTATATTTTTTCTTCAAAATGACTCACCCGATCAAGCTAAAAGTTTTCAGAAATGTGTATCATAGTGTAACTCAACTTCAAGCAAAATTTCATCTCTTTTGAAAATGAAAAATAATTTCTTTTTTTTTCGACGTGTTATTTTAATGGGTATTTTTGAAATTTCTAAAATTCATAAAAAAAAAGTTATGATACGATGATGCCACAAAACTATACAGATCCAAGTTAGATAAGAAACCATGACGAGAAAAAGTTTGAAGTTGATAGCTGTAGCCGTTTGACCTGTGGAGAACCGACAACAAAACATAACAACAAAAAAAGCAACATAAAGACGAACACCAATTTTTTTCAGTATGTCAAATTGGATCCTCGCTAAAGCTCGTCTAATAACTATATTCATTCATTCATGTATATTGGGTTTGACGACGCACTGTACTAATGATTACGATCTATTGGCGTCGGTGAATGATATATGAGATGATGAGATGAAAGATCATTTTGTTAGGTGTGTTGGATAGTGGGAAAGGAGTCGGTCGTGGCCTGTTGTTAAGGAACCATCCCAGTATCAACCTGAACAACAAAGGGAAACCACGAAAAATCCCTGTCAGAATGGTTGGCCATGGGAGGAATCGAGCTCCGACCTCCTGAATGACGGTTCGGTGTTAACCACTCGGCCACACGTCTCAGTAAATAAATAAGTAATAAATGTGATCCGGGAGGTGAAGGGGCATATCGGACTTGGTTCGATCCCCGCCACCTTCCATCTTTACAAGGGTTTTTCGTGGTTTCCCTCTGTAGTCTAGGCTAATGCCGAGATGGTTCTCACAATATAAGCCACGGCCGCTTCCCTCCCACTATCCTTCCCATTACCCATAAGAAATACCTTTATCTCATCATCCCATCATCTCATAATTCATTCATCCGACGCCAATAGATCTTAGTCATCATTACAGTGCGTCGTTAAAACCCAATATATATAATAAGTCATAAATAAGTATTCATAGAGTAACAACATTCAGGCCTCTATATAAACCACTTTTTCCATTTACTTCTTAAAAATAGGCTAGATGATTGTTTGAAAAATTGGGCAAGTGATTATTTAGGCTATAATAAACCAGCTTACCACAAGCGAAGAGAGCGATGGCAAGAATAATCAACAGAAAGCGTCGCATCTTCACAGCTGTACCAAGTCACAGCCCTGGCTTAGTCAGCTGTAATCGTACCAGCACTTGTATATATGTGAGATAAGTGTCAGTAAACCAGCACTTGTAGCACTTGTTGTTGGTAAGTGAGATAAGTGTCAATATACACGCACTTGTAGCACTTGTTCTTGATAGGTGAGATAAGTGTCACTATACCAGCACTTGTTGATAGGTGAAATAAGTGTCAGTATACAAGCACTGGTTGTTGGTAATTAGTGAAATACCGGTGAGTGTTAATAAACCAGAACTTGTAGCATTTGTTATTGGTGAATGAGATAATAAGCGTCACTAAACAAGCACTTGTAGCACTTGTTGATTAGTGTAGTTGAAGTGTCATATAGGTACTACTTGTAACATTCGTTAGTAAGCGAGTAGGCCTACCTATCTCACGTGTACTAACTAGTCAATTTTAACTGTATAATTATAGCACACTAACTTCACTAGAGCACTTGTTCTGGATTTATCTGAAAATGTCACTGTGGCACTTTTTTGAGTCAAGTAATAGTGTGCCGGATTTTTTTCCAAAATCAGCTTTAAGTGTCACAATACCACTTGTTTCAGAATCAGCTGAAAGTTTGTCTAGCACTTGCTAGACTGTGCTAGACTTAGACACTTGCTAGACTTAGATAGTCAGCTAAATGTATCAGTATAGCACCTGTTTAGAAATCAGCTGTATGTGTGTGTATAGCACTTGCTTTAAAGTCAGCTAAATGTATCAGTATAGCACCTGTTTTAAAATCAGCTAAAAGTTTGTCTAGCACTTGCTTTATAGTCAACTAAATGTGTCACAATAGCACTTGTTTCACAATCACTCACGTGAAATCCTGTGTTCATAATAAAGTGAGTTGAATGCACTTCCTACACTGACTTATATGGACAGAAGCTACGACAAAGTTGAACGCACTTTAATGGAATTTTGATAATGGTTCTGCGATAATCAAAAAAAGTGCACTCCATTAAACGTAATGTGAAAGTGCAACTGTGGTTTGTCGGTTCTCACTGATAATCACATGGTATTCTGTCAGTTAATATTATGCATACTATTCAGGCCTACAGGTATGATTAAGATGTCCGTTTCTTAAGCGAAACTGTGATAAGTATAATCAATTAAGTTATTTAGCCTATAAATTACTTGTGCACAAAGAAAGAGGGTCTTTTTCCAACTGCATAATTGTGAAAGCTTGGCCACAATTATTGTAGGAGCGGATCAATTGAATTGAATTATGTTTGAATTGGCTGCAATTGTATGATACATTAGTAGAGTGATGGGAATAATCAAACGAATTTGGGCCTGTCACTCATTTTTTTGTTTTCCTATTGTGTAATGATAAACTTAACATCCACTATTTTGGAAGGAAAGAACATTTCCTTGGAGACTTGTTCCAAAGTGGAAGATATCAACATTCGTGTGTTTTGTTTACTCCTATAATACCAATGCTGATAATGTCCGGATATCACACAAAAACGGTTTTTACTTATAATGTGTGTTCCGGACTTTTAGAAACTGAAATACTTTCATCTGCAGCAGAAAATTATAGTCACAGACAGCGCAGTCCTGGTGTTGATTTTTTTCTGATAATTAAGATGGGATACTTAAGAAGCACAAGATCTCTTAATTCTTTCTTGCACTCAGTGATATATTTTCCTTTTCATCATGTGTTGTTGTTAATTGTATTATTATTGTTGTAATCTGTCGTATCTGTTGTGTTATCTGTGTTCCATGTAATCTTTTGTGTATTGTGATATGTTAATTATAAGGGAAGGAAAATAAATTGAATGAATTTAAAAAATGTAAAATCGCCCTTGTGGTGTCCCGTCCAAACAATCCTACCTGTCATCCACAGCCTTATTTGGGGAACAATGATTCTGTATCAAGTTTCGATGTTGATAGTGAAAAAAAAAAATAGAGAAACTCATTCGTTTGAAATATAAAACGTTTCTGAAGTTGAAGTTGTGTAGCATGGAAGCGTCTTCATTTGTTTGCATATATAGCCTGGTTCACGATTGAAATAGTGATTATGGAATATGGATGATGGCGTTTCCTTGTAACCGTTCACAATGAGAAACTGTTTATAGTGATTAGGTCATGAGTCATAAGAAATGAAAAAAATCCATTTCTTATGACTTATTCCTCACAACCGTTATGACAAGCCAAATTCTGACCAATCAGATGATGTTACTACTGTAGTCAAGTGACTTACCATTATGTAATTCGGGTATTTTATTTTTCTCTGAGACTCAAATCAAACATTCTCAAGGAATAAATGTCAAAATTACTTTTGACAGTTGTTGCAAGACCTAATATATCATTTTAAAAGAATAATAGAATAATAATAGAATAATCTGGAAGGCCTTGGTTGTTGCCACTGCAACAAAAATCGAACCGTTCAAGGCAAAATAATGATTCAGGATGGCAGTGAACCATTGCAATGAGAGGCTGTTGTGGCCCACCTATGTCACTATACACTATTGCTATTTCATAATCACTATTCCATATTTCAATTGTGAACCAGGCCTAATACAACAAAAGGGCAAGGTTACATGATTATTAATCTTGTCCTGAAAATTAATAGACAAAGAAAATACCACAGTAATACAAACATGACGGTGATATTTGTGTGCATTATGTTGGCAGGCGATCCTCTCATTACTTGAATACAAGTATATCAACTATAGACAACTGATATTTCGATAGATCTATCCTGAACATCCGTTCAATAATTTCCCGTCGATAAGACGAGCGGATGTTTCGTCTTGTATTGTGAAAGCTTCTTCCGGCTTGGTCATGAGTTACTGGGGGGAAATTCATACATTTTGATTGCGGTTTCAAAGAAAATAGAAATGTGTAATTCGAGTTGAACTTGATTGAATTTCAATTGAATATCATACTTTTTTCCAGATTACCATTACAGCAGTGTGGACAGTATAAAGATACAATATATTCACGTAATAACAACGTAGGCCTGGAATACATATTTCTCCGTTATATATATATATATATATATATATATATATATATATATATATATATATATATATATATATATATATATATATATATATATATATATATATGTAATTATATATATATATATATATATATATATATATATATATATATATATATATATATATATATATATATATATATATGTATATATATATATATATATATATATATATATATTTATATATATATATATGTATATATATATTTATATATATGTATATATATATATATATATATATATATATATATATATATATATATATATATATATTATTATGTTGATTACCTTCAGGATTCTTCCGCTTCATGTTGAAAGATTGCAGTGTAGGCCGAACCCTCCACTTTGTCACAACTTCCCGACGTTTCGAATAGGTTACACTATCCATGTTCACGGTCTAAAACAACTGTCACGAACTAAAACGTACAGCTAACTGAATGTGTCTATCAAAGTGAGTTCTGCAAGCTGTCGGGATGACTCGTTGATTGGCTCTCGTGGTCATGTGACACCAGTGACCAATGAGAGTGTAGTAACCCCCTTCCGTTTTGGCGCCAAGAGATACATGGAGTGAAGTTAGCGCCGAAGTACGAAGTGGCGCTACGTTCGTTTCAAGCCTTCTCGATTTCGATCTCGTCATGGGTCCAAAGTTTGACTGAACAGGTTCGCTAGTAGTTGACCCAGTTAATATATGGGTCATAACGGCTTCGGACGACGCGACATCGAACTTTTCAATACAGCGTGCATTATTTTGAATCATTCTAGACCGTTTTAGACCGTGAACATGGATAGTGCAACCTATTCGAAACGTCGGGAAGTTGTGACAAAGTGAAGGGTTCGGCCTACACTGCAATCTTTCAACATGAAGCGGAAGAATCCTGAAGGTAATCAACATAATAATATCACATATGTCCGCGAAAACTTGAGAAATAATAATATATATATATGTATATATATATATATATATATATATATATATATATATATATATATATATATACATATTTATATATATATATATATATATACATATATATATATATATATATATATATATATATATATATATATATATAAATATATATATATATATATATATTTATATATATGTATATACAATATATATATATATATATATTTATATATATATATATATATATATATATATATATATATATATACATATAAATATATATATGCGTATACAGGTATATCTTCATTCAAGATTCTGCTCCACAATAAGATTGCTTGGAACACAGAATAAGAATCAATTCATTGACGTATAGAAATTGACAGTATTGTCAATTTGTAGAGAATAATAAAATAAAAATACGACGATAAACAAAATGTGTCAATTAAATCCGGTGATAGTTGTAATCGGAATGGAATGATGATAATATAATTACTCGAAAAAAAAGTGAATCAATACAGCTTTCAATTTTCGCATAAGAAAACAAAGAATAAGGTAAATAATGAAATCATAATACGAAGATGTTTATCATGAGCACTATCAATCATATATATATATATATATTTGTATAATAACATCGAAACTTGATGCAAAATCATTGTTCCCCAATCAAGGCTATGGATGAAAGATAGGATCATTCGGACGGGGCACCACAAGGGCGATCTTACCAACTCGTTTTGATTATTTGAAACTAATGATCTTCAACACCAGGACTGCGTTGTCTGTGACCATAATTTGTCTCCATATATAAAGGTTTTTCAGTATAAACACACGAATGTTCATATCTTCCACTTTGAACTAAGTCTCTTGGGCAATGATCACTTCTTTCCATTGACAGCAGATGTAAAGTTTATCATTATACAAAATGGACAAAATAAATTAGTGATAGGCCTATAATGTTATAATTAGGCCTATCACTCTACTAATTAAAGGTCGTGGCCAATTAGTACTTCATCCAAGCATTTGCTTCGAGGACTGTGGGAAACCACGAAAAACCAAGTCAGCATGGAAAATGGTGAATATTTTCACTATTTATAGAATCATTGTAAGTATACGTTTTTGTTTTCATCTATTTGAACTACAGATAAGCCAGATATGGCCAAGTGGACGAGCTTTAAATTGAATTACATTGTATCATATAAACTGACTTGTGACAATAAAAAGAGATTGATATGAAAAATACAAAAAATGAAACTAAAAAGATGAAAAAATGAAAGAATAGTTCGCAGTGGAAATAAAATTGAAAATCAAAGCAGAAGGCTAAAGAGATGATGTCTCTAAAATTTCTAGACACTATAAATCAATAATATTATCAATCTACACAAAAATAAAATCTTTGTGAGATAACCAACAGTACCTGTAGGTGTGAGAGTGTTAGAATCGGAAGTCATTCATGTCATTTCACACCATTTCCAAGTTTCTGTATTTTTCTCGTAGCTCTAATAGAATTTTGATATCTCAAACCGTTCAAAAGTTGTCACAAAATAAATAAATATTTCGGTAAATCGACTCGCACTTCAGTAGAAGCTGTCTTGGTTAAGCTCACTTTATTGACCTTTTGGACTTCTACATGGTGCAGATATTTATATATATATATATATATATATATATATATATATATATATATATATATATATATATATATATATATATATATATTATTCATATATATATATATAAATATATATATATTATATATATATATATATATATATATATATATATATATATATATATATATATATATATATATATATATATATATATATATATATATATATATATATATATATATATATATATATATATATATATATATATATATATATATATTATATATATATATATATACTATACATAAACATATATATATATATATATATATATATATATATATATATATATATATATATATATATATATATATATATATATATATATATATATATATATACATATATATATATATACATATATATATATATATATATATATATATATATATATATATATATATGTTTGAATATATATATATACATATATATATATATATATATATATATATATATATATATATATATATATATTTATATATATATATTTATATATATATATATGTATATATATATATATATATATATATATATATATATATATATATATATATAAATATATATATATAATATATATATATATATATATATATATATATATATATATGTGTGTTTATATATATATATATATATATATATATATATATATATATATATATATATATACACACATTTTTAATTACATCGAGACGTGATACAACATCATTTAATGGAAGGTAGGATCGTTAGGGTGGGCCAACACAAGGGCAATCTCACCATCCCATTTCAATTATTTAGAACCAATGAACTTCAGCACTAGGACTGTGCTGTCAGTGACCATAATTATTCACCGCAGATAAAAGTCTCTCAGTTCTCAAAAGTCTGGAACTTGATTGGCTCTCCATTTCATACTTTCAATTTCACACTCTCATACTTTCAATATTTCTTTCAAATGACCTATGATCGAAATTTCTTCATTCTTTCTATAACTACAATGTATGAGACTTCATTTTTCTAATTATGTTTCATCATTTATTATTTTCAAATAATAACAGAACATGAATACATAAATATAATTAAAAAATGACCATAGCAATGATGATTATAATACACAGCACATTGGTACTATTGGTGATGTAACCAGGTAGTGATGATTCTCTTGGAATGCTTTAGTCGAGTATGCGTACCTATTCACATTCATCTCTAGCTCCTCACCCTGATGCTCGGTTAGTTCGAGCCATCTGACTACAACAATGTACAAAAATATCATATTTAATTACCATATGTACAATGTATACAAATACAATATATAATAATATATACAATACTACCAATAAATACCATTTTGTAGTCAAGTTATAAACTTCTAGTTCCCTATTCAATCTTAACGATTAGATTGTTATGCTCATACAAACATATATAAACATATCTTCCTTGTTAGTTGCGCAAATTGTTTTGGGAGATTATTTATTCATTCATTTAACTGTACAAATGTATATAAAAGAATTTATCATCGTGACAAATTGGATCAGTCTAGATATTACTCATTTGCACATTACTTGCTTATGACTTCCGTACAAACATAAGCATGCCGAAAAGGTTACCAAATGAACATGCCCTAGGCGTTGCCATATTTTGTGCCCTGACATGCCCCTGTGGGACGATTCACAAAGCTGATGAAATGAGACCTCATGAATATGCCCAGGACCTGCCCTGGACATGCCCACTGGGAGGGAGCGTGTCTAGGGCGCGTGTGAGCCTTGTCCAGAATACGCCCACAGGGCATGTGCAGGGCATGTCTTAGGAGTTCTGCCCTTTGTTAAATTAAATGGGGTTGGGCACACCTGGGGCGCCCCAATATTCCCTTTGGGCATGTCTAGGGCGCGCATAGGGAATGTTTTGTGTTTGTAGGGTTGTTCATATGATTCTATTGACTCGATAATGCTGTAAGTAGGAATCTTCATAATTATTATTATTTTTAATATTATTGTGTTCATGTTATGGTCTTTGGTATGATATATTTTTGATGTACACTATTATTATCATTTTTTGTGTTGTACTGTAACAGTTTTGCTCTTCCTGTAATTTGGAATAATTTTGTTATCTTCAAGGAAATCAAGTTTCATTTCTCATTTATTTCATATATTATTTATGATTTCTTGCTTCTGGAGAAATATCCTCCATTATACTTTCATTCTCTCCAACTTCAACATCATCCTCATTTTTTTCATTATTTCAACTCAGATATCTTAAAATGCTTCATTCAATGTTTTGCACTTTTTTGTCAACTGAACTGTAAATTTTTCACCATTATTCATTTATATCCAACATTGTATTGTCTTCATTTGAAACCACAGACAAGCCTGTGTCAGGCTTTGTGAACTTTTGTGAGCATGTATGTATTTCTATTGAGAATCAATCGAAGAAATTTCAACTTAGATTCATTGAAAGCAAAGGCAGAGAAAATATCATTTATTTATGACGGCTGTTCACCTTCACGATGACTGACCATGAAGGTCCAGCTTACTATAAATTTTGAATTATAATTGTCAAAAGTCAAAATGAGTTATACAATTATGATAATAAAATCAAAAACTTATGAACAATGAAAATACGAAGAAATATTTGAATATTTGAATTTGAAATATTTGAAATACGAATATTTGAATTTTCTAGGTATCTTAAGCGAACTTCTCAATATGTACCCGGTAATTGATAGACAAACAAAAATAAAATGCCAATGAAATGAAAAGAAATAATGTCAAGGAATCTGTGTCCAAGGAATGATGAAAGGATCATGAGATGAAGGGTTATTTCATCAGGTGTTTTTGAATAGTGGGAAGAAGTCGATCGTGGTCTGTTGTTAAGGAACAGTCTCAGTATTGACCTGAACGACAGAGGGCAACCACGAAAAACCCCTGTCAGGATGGTCGACCATGGCGGGAATCATATTTCAATCACATAGTGTTGATTCATGTATGCCCAACTAATAGGAGAACTGTATTTACAATTCGAGTGATCGATAATCAAAACAAGATAGATGGATTGAATATGGCCGCCTAGACAGAATAAATAAGAAGGGAAATCAGTTTGGCGCCTTGTTCTGACAATAGGCCTATACTTTTTTATACCATTTATATCTCATTAATTTTGTTGAGATGACTCAAAATGAATAATTGCTGCTGCTATAGACTTGTCACTATTGCTCATCATTCAGAATTTATAAATCACAATGCCTGGACAATGTACAGGCCTACTCACAACCTGACTGTTTGGTCCTCGCGCGTGAATGCTAATTTTCTATCGGTCCATTTATCACAGCCATTTAGATTCGTTTCAAGGTGGCTGTAACTTTCCAGCAATGCGATGCGCGGTGCCAAACTTGTGTCTGAACGCCCCAAAGTTCGCATCGTATTGCTCAGCAACATAGGATTGGCACGATAGTACCTCGTCTGAACAAGCCATAATGAGCTCGAGTGTCTACACTTGAAAGATGATTCCTTGCAATCTTTTTTTTTATGTTGGGTTTTAACAATGCACTGTAATGATGACTGGAATCTATTGGCGTCAGATGAATGATTTATGAGGTGATGGGATGATGAGATGAAGGTTTTATGGGTAACGGGGAAGGATAGTGGGAAGGAAGCAGTCATGGACTATATTGTGGGAACCATCCCGGCATTAGTCTAGACTACAGAGGGAAACCATGAAAAACCCGTGTAAAGATGGACGGTAGCAGGGATCGAGCCGGGTCCGATATGTCCACTGCTTCCCCGAGTCACATGAAGTAAGTGCGTTAACCACTACACTGCATGTGCCAGTTTCCTTGCAACCAATTCGTCATTTCCATACATGCTGTGTATGAATCAACATGTGTTTTTGTAGTCTAGCCAAAAGTATACACTTGTAGGAACATTCCGTGCACTTGTATGGCTTCTCACCGGTATGAATCATAATGTGTCTTTTCAGGTCAGACGAGTGACAGGACTTGAAAGAACACTTCTTGCAATGGAACTTTCGTACATTGGAGTGACTCAACATGTGCTGTTTTAGATTACCCGGAGTTCTGCACTTGTGAGAACACTTCTCACAATGATATGGTCGTTCACTGCTATGGCTCATCATGTGTCCCTTCAGTTCCACCGATCGTTTACACTTGAACGGACACTCCTTGCAGTGAAAGGGTCGTTCACCGGTATGACTGAACATGTGTAGTTTCAGACTACCTGCTGTAATGCACTTGTAAGAACATTCTTCACAACAAAATGGCTTCTCACCGGTATGTACCATGATGTGTTTTCTTAAAATAAATGGTGATCTACACTTGAAAGTACACTCTTTGCAATGGAATGGTTTTTCACCCGTGTGAATCCACATGTGTGCCCTTAGATGACACTTATTAGCAGGCTTAAAACCGCACACATTGCAACTATTGGTTAAATGCTCTTCAGCTAACAACTCTATCTCGTGCCCCTTTCCGGTAGCGACTGTATTTATAGTTTCCATGATTTTGTCCACACTCGTAGACGGTGTACGTGGTGAAATATTTGTCAAGGAGTCTTTATTGGTGCTTTGCTGGGTGCACACTGCAAATAAAAACACTATCATTAGCAAATTATTTCACAGTCATATACCTACTTCTGTGATACTTCATTTTACTTGGAGACATGTAAAAATAGCAATTGCTATAAAAGCGATGGAATGTAAAAGTGCTTCTTTACATGCCTTTCTGATATTTCTTCATGTTTCAATACGTATGATGGTGTTCTGTCATGTTTTTGAAAAGACGACAAAGCGCTACGAACATCTGAATCTGCTACGTTTCAATATGTTGGCGATATAGACGCTATATTAGTAATATAAGCATTATAGATGCTATTTTTTCCAAAATTATTTCAATTGATGTGTAAATGGGTGAAGTTAGTTGGGGAATCTGGAAAAAAATGCAGTTGCAAATGCAGGCAGCAGATGAGGTAAAAGTTTAATCCGCTTGTGGAGACTATTTTTCTAAAAATATCAATTGGGGGGTGTTTTTCTTGTGTGCCTATTTTACGTTATCTAGTGGTTTCACCGGAATACCATACTGTTGTTACGCTACAGAATGTTGTTGCGCTACAAAACACGATGTTTCAAAATAATGGATGCTACAGTGTTACTTTTAAAATTCTAAATGCTATAAAATGAAAAAGTAGAAGCCAAGTTTACATGTCTACATATACCTACCTCTGTAATACTCCATTATACTGCTCATACAGTTCAATACAGATTCTAGTTCACCAAGTTTTAGTTTTAGTTCATCGGTTGTGTTGTGAGAGGCTGGTAGGTGCGAGGTTAGGTTGTTACAGATGATACTGATAGCACTGAATACTTGATGATTTTTTCATTTTCATTTATATTGGGTTTCAACGAATCACTATACTGATGACAACAATCTAAATTGGCATCAGTGATTGATTTTTGAGATGATGGGATGATGAGATGAAAGGTTATTTCATTAGATATTTTGGATGGTGTGAAGGAGTTGGTTGTGGTCTGTTGTTAAGGAACTATCCCAGTATTGACCTGAACGACAGAGTCCAACAGAGACCACAGTCAGGATGGTCGACCATGGCGGGAATCAAACCCCGGTCTCCTGAGTGACGGTTCAGTGTATTAACCATTCGACAAAACTTGATATACTATTGCACCAGTGAACTACATCAACGGTAATTACTACATGTTAACTGACCCATCACTTGTTGTGAACTGAGCCCCATACCAGGCTCTCTACACTTCTTATCTTTTCATTTCCCATCTTCTTCACTTCTACCAGCCAGGAACCTCCTGCAAAATCCCTCCAAGAGATTTCCGCACATTGAACTTTGTGTGTGTCATCCAACCGAGGGGTCTGACTTTGACAACACCATATGCCGAGCTCAGAATGTTCGTTCCTCAAATCATCGACTCGGGACGGCTGAGGGCCAACAGAAGCGGGTAATGTGATCGCGCGTTGTCGGCTAGCCGAGTAAACACGATTAGTCTATTGCGTTATCTCGGCCGGTCTCTTAGCTTTCTTTTGTAAGCAATACGAAACTGACAGAATTCCAAGCGGGAAAAGCAATGATTTTTGTGGAAAAAGTTTTTTGATTATTCCAATTTTTTTTTTAAATTGAAAGCATTTTTCAGTGTTACTTCCATTTCGGATCAACGAGGGTTTACTGAAAATATACATACATTCGGCGTCATGGTTTTCTTCAATGGCAGCAAAAGCTAACTCGTCCAATTCCTCCTGCTCAAATTCATATTCATCCACGATATCCAGTTCTTCCTGTTTGGGAACAAGTAGCCCATCTAGATCTGTTTCTTGCTCCGTGCTTGAAGAGGCTGGATCGAAGAGCTGTCCTGTTACATCACACGTGTCGAGATCACACTCTGTCTTCACAGTAGCCACTGCGAACAAGAACAAGGTTAAACTATGATGCAGTGGTACCAACCTAATACTACATCTCAATATAGTAATCAGGGGGCAAATTCAGGTAGACTTTACTCACCTAAATTGTAGTCTTATCGTGAATATAAGACAGAGCTAATTCAAGTGCGTTTTTGATGTCGTATATGACCATTTACGATGTGTAAATTTAGGCGAATGACTGTAGCTGTCGTATTAAATTTACGCTAGCTTAAATTCAAGACTGAAAAAGGTACCTGAATTTGCCCCCAGGTGAGCACATTTGCTACATCAGAAAAACATCTCAGTTATTGGCCCACGATTTCACTGATTTCAGCGCTCCAGTGCCTTCATTTGAACCATCTTTGTGATGACAAGAGTTGAAGCATATATCAAATAGCTGTTTGTAAAATATGGAATTTGCATCTGTCTGCCCCAAAGATACCTGCACATTTCTCCTGCTTCAACAGTTGGATCACTATACGTAGAGATATGTAAAAATAGCAATTGCTATAGAAGCGATGAAATCTAAAAGTGCTTTTTCACATGTTTTTCTGATATTTCATCATGTTTCAATACATTTGATGTTGTTTGATCATGTATTTGAAAAGGCGACAAAACGCTACACATGTCTGTTTCCGCTATATTTCTATATTTCAGCGATATAGACGCTATATTCAGAATAGAAGCATTATAGACGCTATTTTTCCCTGAATTATTTCAATTGAGGCATGAACAGGTGAAGTTAGTTCAGGAATTTGGAAAAAAGTGCAGTTACAAAATATGCAGGTTGCAGATTCAACCTGCTGGTAGACACTATTTTGCTAAAACTATCAATTGGGGTGTTTCTCTTGTATGCTTTCTAGTTGTTTTACTGGTACCGTACTGTTGTTATTGTGCGGAACGTTTTGTGCTACAAAACACAATGTTTCAAATTAATAGATGCACCAAAGTGCTTCTTTTCAAATTCTAAATGCTATGAAAAGAAAAAATAGAAGCTATGTTTACATGTCTCTAACTATACGTATATAGATGATTCCAATTAATTGAAATTGCTGAATGAATTCAATGGAGAATAAATATAGGTATAGTCTGTCTCACCACTCTAGAGTAACTGTTGCTATCTCATCGATTAGTTTAATTGCTAAATAGTATAAACATGTCAATCATAGCGTCAACAGTAACAAAGGAACTCTTCTGTTTTGCATTTTGAGGACAAGTTTGTGAGTAGGTAAGGGTTATTCTGCGACGTTGCTACACCGCTTCAGAAATCTATAGAATCAAAACTCGAGTAATTCGTGGTATTTATAAATATTGAAGGTGATATAGTATGCAACAGTGTATCAGTGCAAAAAAGTCTGTAGAGATGATTGACATCTTCAAGTGCTTACCTTCTTTTTTTTTTTGTGAGGAGGGGAAATCTTGCATAAGACCCCCACAGGTTGAATTGCTCTCCGGACGATAGAGAACAAACCTTTTTTTTATTTTTAATAACATCGAAACTTGATACAAAATCTTTGATCCCCAATTGAGGCTATGGATGAAAGATAGGATCGTTTGGACAGGGCACCACAAGGGCGATCTTACCACCCCATTTTAAATGTTTATAACCAATGAACTTCAACACCAGTACTGTGCTGTTGGTGACCATAACTTTCCGCCACAGATAACAGTCTTTCAGTTTCCGAAAGTCCGGAACACATTATAAGTAAAAACCGTTTCTGTGATACAAACTATCTAACTGTGATACTAACTGTGAGAACAAACTAGTACAAAGATCTCCGACAGTAACTCCAGAATGGTGAGACAGACTATACAATATGCCTTTTTTGTCCACACGCCTCCAGCGCTAATATGTATTTGAATCAATCTAAATCACCTTCGAATCAATTCAAATCACTACTCTAAGAGCACCTCACAATTGATAGTTTCTATTCTGTGCAAGAGTTTGTTGATGCTGGATTTCAGTTAAGAGGCCGCAGGCGCTCGTATTTCACGCCGCAAACTCTCACGGCCGTAATTTTTTAGATATCAATATGATTATTTTTGCATTCTGTTAATAATTGAAAAACGGAGGTTATCGCATTTACAGAATTTTGAACAAAAAATTTGTAATCTCTCAAATTCTTCAAATGGAAAATGAGAAAATGTCTAGTTTACGAAAACCTAGATACATATTTTTGAATACCGAAAAAAAATATAGACTGTGAAATATATCAAAAGTGTGAGTAAGGGAATTAACGGCGTTTACGTGAATATGAGTTCGGCAGGCTAGTCTATGGGCTGCGCCTAGCACACGATGCATGTTAAACTCGAGTCTGAAGCGAGCGAACAACGAGCCCGTATAGAGCGCCTGCGGCCTCTTAATTCATACTAGGTAAACGTGTTATGTGTTTCCGCGTTGGTGGATGAGCTGGAACAATATATCAACATATCTTTGGATCGGTTATATATACTTATCCACCTTGTGATCCAAACAATTACGTCTCTGCCCTCCCATTTTCTAATTGATTTCTAATATGATAGTAAAGGAGGCTTTGTTTTAATCGTTTACAATTGAATGGTGACACCTGTTGCTTGGATTTAATTGGTATCTTAATAGCTCTGAGTGATTTAAAAAAATTAGATTATATATTTTTTTACATCGAACCGGCTGATCTGATTCGACTGCAAGCTCGGAATAATGTGTATAGTTATTATATTAAAATTCCCTGAGAATTTGAATTCTTTAGAGGAAAATATTTTTCACGAATTTTTCCCTTTGGGTTATTCTTATGGGATTTTTGAAAACTTGGAAATTATGAGTTTTCTCAGAAGTAGTTCGACTGATTGCACCTCAAAACTATACAGTATCGAATTGGATAAGGACACTTGTGTGTGCCAAGTTTCAACTGATTATACATTTTCTTCTGACCTGTGGAGCGCAAACAAAAAAAAGCACTTTCTTGGGGTATGGTGAAATTGAGTCTTCACTTTGCTCATCCAATTACTTATTAATTTTACTTGTCTGTGTATTGACATATTCAGTAATTTGTTTTTGTTTTTGTTTTTCTATTATTATTCAACTGATCATCTATATTATCTAGCTACCATATCTATATATATATATACATATATAATTATATATATGTATCAGAGCGTCTATATTGAAGTACAAGTTCTATTGATTTATCTCGATTCCACATCGATCAATCTGAAATCTTGTAATGTATCATTGTTTGTGGTATCATTTGTTCGACATATACTATAATTACTAATTTGCTGATAAATCATGAATGATGGCTTAGTTATTGCCATACTCAATAATGTTGTTAATGAGTTATATCAGGGCTGCCACCAACATGAAATTTAAATCCTGCTCAAGCACCTGAAATATCCTTGAAAATCCTTGACACAAGTAAAAATTGGGTTTTTGCTCGGGGCGATCATTTCATTTACGAAGTGGACATAGACACGAAGTTTCGTGTCACGAAAATCTTGATTCTTATGGTTCCTAGGTAAAGAAGAGAACTTTCACTCATTTGTTCTTAACGATTATTAGTTATGTTTATTTTTGTTAGGCTAGGTCAGCTAGATTAGAGGAATTGCCAAACTAGTGTCACTACTGCAAGAAACTCATGGCTGTAGGCACTGCCTTTTATTTAATATGTCTGAATTATAAATTATATCAGATTCAAAAATAGAAGCCTGATTAGCCCAGTTTGTTTATCAAGGAATAAACATAAGAGCTCGCCGACTAGGCGGCACAATTTATACAGAAATATAAAGTCGAGTGGGAGGAAGTACCCAAGTGGCTATGAAAAGGTGAATCTGACGGGTAAATTTGTCATACTAGTTTGTAATTTGTCATGGTACTACGTACCCCTAATTTTGCATTTTTTTCTGAAAACAGTGTTTTCTACACATTGAATCAATCATAAAAAGGCACTTGACGCATAAAACTGTTGTCCTAAAATTGAATGAACCTCCTTAACAGTATGAAATTACAAGAACATTGATCACAGTCAGCCATTTTTGGAGGTTAGAACACCAACCTTGACCACTAATCCCAATCATTTGGTACCAAGTAACACAAAATAACCAAGAATTTATGTGGACTCAGCACAACCGCAGATTATTACAAAAAGAATAACCGTGCTAAGAACAAAGTAAAGCTATGAATAATTTTGTGATGAGCAAACTTTGTGACAGAAAACGGCCCAAGTCTAAATACTCCCATTATGTCAGATGCATCTTTTCATAGCCACATGAGTACTTTATCCCATTCGATATTACATTTCTGTACAAATTACGACGTAGCCGGCGAGCGTGAACATTCATACATCGATATACAAATCAATAAATAAGTCCGCAAAATTCTTATACGTTAACATCGCTTGCAATGACAGCAGGGCGCGTTCAGAAAGAGAAACAGCTGTTCTCAACTTGTGGCCGATCTGCGCAACTTGCACCGTGACGCGTCATACGTGCCTCCAAGGCCGTATCGTGTATAGCACAAGTTATTTTTAAATGTTCGTGACGTCAGAATGTTCATACACCGTATTGCGTATTCTACCCCTGGCGGTTACCAAATAATTTACCAAACTATACTTTCGGCGTGCTCATTTAAAAATGTTAAATATTTCGCATTTACTGATTTTTTACACTGAAATTTCGAAAAATCCGTGTAAGGAGATGAAAATAATGTCATTCATTTGAGACCCTGAAAATCCGTTTAACGGATAAAATGCGTGAAAACGGCAGCCCTGAGTTATATTGTTAAATATGTAAATTGTGTACCGATTTCCTCGAAATGGAGTTTAAAGAATAAACACTTCTACTACTACTCATTCAAAGATGTTTTTACACCATTTTATGAAAATAATTATATCCAAATCTACCTTATTTCAGGTCAAATAAGTCTGCGTGTCAACACAATGTTATTGTCACAATGTTGCTGTGTTTATGTTTCAGCAGCGTATATAGAAACAAATTGACAGAGAAAGTGCCATAAGAGTCGTATGGAGGTGATTGCTAAGGCTCATTATAATGATATCTAGAGCAATAACCATTATGCAGCCCCACCTGTAACATGACTATCCAACACGGCGGCATTTACGAGCGAGAACTTTTCATCTTCCTGTTTGATAATAAGTAACGGATCAACCTCAATGCAGCCATCTACTTCACCTGCTGTGGACACACAAAACGTCAACACAGTTGAAACATTATGTTACATAAATTATGCATTCCGGTATGGATATTATGAAACAAAGAGGGTATTGTACCTAGGTATTCTTCAATCTGAAGAGACTTCTGCAACTGGGAGAATACAAATGAAAGATTGCAATGAAATATTATAATTCACACCACAGCGTATATACTATTTTCAATATCAAGCACTGCTTCTATGGTATCCTAGATCTTAATTGCTCAATGAATTCAATAGAAAATAAATATAGGTACAATATCCCCTTGTTGTCGACACACCTTTAGCCCTAATATCTACTCATTCGGAGATGTTTTTACACCATTTTATGTGAATGATTGCATCGAAATATACACAATTTTAGGTTAAATAAGTCCGTGTGTCAACACAATGTTTCAAGCTGTGTTCATGTTTCAGCAGCGCATACAGAAACAAATTGTCAGTGATAGTGCCATAAGAGTCGTATGGAGGTGATTGCTAAGGCTCATATAACGATAATAACCATCATGCAGCCCTACCTGTAACATGACTATCCAACATGCCAACGTTCACGAGTGAGAACTTTTCATCTTCTTGTTTGATAATAAGTAACGGATCAAACTCAATGCAGCCATCTACTTCACCTGCTGTGGAAACACAAAACATCGACTCAGTTGAAACATTACATTACATGAATTAAACATATGGATGTTATGAAACGAAGAAGGGTATGTGAGTATTCTTCATTCTGACAAAAATTAGCATTATAAATGATGGGAGAGTAAAAATGAAAGATCGCAATGGAATATTGTCAAAGACACCACAGTATATTACAGTAAACCCTCGTTAATCCGAAATTCAAGGGACCTCAAAAAGTGATTTTGATTTATAAAAATTCGGATTAATCAAAAAACTCCTTTTCCACGAAAATCATCACACTTCCCGGTTAGAACTGAAGCAATTTCGTATTGAGCGCGAGAGAAAGCTAGATGCCGCATGTGCGAGGAACCGAATCACTGATCGTGTGTATTCGGCTATTTTCGACAGCAAACGATCGTTAGATGGCCAGCTTCCATTGGCGCTCGGCCGTTCTCCGAGCTTCCCGCTCGTCTAGGACAGACAAAGTGGCCAAAGACCTTAGTATCTAACCCAACAAAGTTAGATACTGAGGCCTTTGGAGCGGCCCGAGCGCACTCGGAGTCGGATGACCTATTCAGTGGCAGCACACAGCTGAGCTGGCTTCGGCCTATTGTTACGCGTCAGATAAAAAAGATGGAATTTACGAAAATAATGATTAATTCAAGGAATTCACTCGATCTATTTTGGATAATCCAATCCGAAAACATTGCTAAAGCAATTGAGGGGTCGAAATATTAGTTCAAATTACGGATTAGCTGGAATTCGGATTAACCATATTCATTAACATTGAAATGCCTATAGGCCTACCTTCAGCCGGGGACTGACTTCAAGTTCGAAATATGTCAAATTTCGGATTAACCGAGTTTGGATTAACAAGGGTTTAATGTATATTTTAAATATTGAGCATTGCTTTTATGGTATCCAGCCTCTATTGCTCAGTGAAGTCAATGAAGAATAAATATGGGCACAGTATGCATGCCCTTGTTAGACGAGCTTTAGCGAGGATTCAATTTGACATACTGAAAAAAATTGGTGTTCGTTTTTATGATTTATGTTTTTTTGTCGGTTCTCCACAGGTCAAACGGCTACAGCTATCAACTTCAAACTTTTTTTCGTCATGGTTCCTCATCTAACTTAGATCTGTATAGTTTTGTGGCATTATCGGATGGTAACTTTTTTTTTTTATGAATTTTAGAAATTTCAAAAATCCCCATTAGAATAACCCGGAGGAAAATACTTGAAAAATCAAAATTTTTCAAGACCTCTCAAATTTTTGACGAATATAAAGGAAACTATTAAGCACATTTTGAGAGATTTTTCGCATCAATCGGATGAGAAATAACGAAGAAAACGCATTTATGAAGCATTTTCCCATCAATTTAGGCTATTACGGGAACCAATTGAATCTATAGCAACAAGTGTCACCAATTAATTCAAAACGATTGAAATGAATGAAGAGGAAGGCCGTGACATAACTGATTCTCGTAAGGTTTTTGAACGTTTGGAGTGATCCAAGGTCTGTAGATGTAGATTGGGTTGACAAATTATTTTTCATTCTAGATTTCTATACCCCTAAGCTCGTCTAACAACGCGCATCCCGCGTTTTCCTAGTTATAGACACGCCTTCAGCCATAATATCTACTCATTTGGAGATGTTTTCATACTATTTTATTAAAATGATTCCATCTAAATCAGGGCTTTCCAACTAGATAGCTCAAAGGGCTATTTTTCACGGAAAAAATTGAGGTGGGCCACACAATTGATTGCTCAATGATTTTTCATTCATTATTCATTTGTTTTCGATATGGTACGCTGGTATACAAACAACGTATTTTTTAAACTTTTTATAGGCCTAACCGCTTTTTTCTCAAATCAAAATTCAATTACTTAAATTGCACTTATCTTCTTCATATCTTCATTTCGGTCATAATACTGATATGGTGAAGGAGGGGAAGCTCACAATATTGTCAAATGGGTGCGCCTGCTGTCACAAGCCAAATGGTAGGACAGAATACGAATATTTTGTCAGAAATTATCAACTATGATGTCAGTTTAAACGCCGCCCCTACCGTTCGACTTGTTACAACAGTTCAACCCTTGCCAAATATATTCTCAATTTGACTACACAGAATGTTAAAATAAATTGCAATGATTTTACATTGGTTCACAAGATCCTACTACGGGCCATTTGAGAAGGTCCCGCGGGCCGGAGTTGGCCCGTGGGCTGCCAGTTGGGAAGCCGTGATCTAAATCTAGATAATTTCAGGTTAATTACTTGTCCGCGTGTAAACACAATATTTCACGCTATTCAAATAGAAACATTCTACGTTGGCAGCGCATACAGAAACAAATTGACAGAGAAAGTGCCATAACCCATAACAGTCATATGGAGGTTATTGCTAAGGCTCTAATGATCTAGAGCAATAACCATCATGCAGCCCTACCTGTAACATGACTATCTAATACGCCGGCGTTCACGAGTGAGAACTTTTCATCTTCCTGTTTGATAAGTAACGGATCAAACTCAATGCAGCCATCGACGATACTTGCTGTGGAAACACAAAACATCGACTCACTTGAAACATTATAGCACACATTATACAAATGGGTAAGGTATTATGAAGCGAATGTATAGAAGTACTGGGTTACTATTTCACACCATACACTTGGGAATTGAAATCAAAATGAATAGGTTCAGTAGGCCCACCGGTATTGAAGGCAATATTAATTTTATACACTGTTTTGATTCATGAATATGACAAGTAGGCCTACTAAGCAAAACCTGGAGACAGTCACAAAGTATCATGTAGATATGAGGTAAGATGCTGGCTGTTTACAGGGCATTTATTTCGGCCTATACATGCAACCTGGGGTGGTAAGTTTTACGGGGGCTGCATTTTGACAAACATTATCAAGGTTATTGTAGGCTAAGTATTCTTCAACCTGAAGAAACTTCTGCAAATGGAAGAATACAAATGAAAGGTGCAATGAAAAATTATCAATGATACCACAGCATATTCTATTTTAAATATTAAGCGCTGCTTCAATGGTATCTTGCCTCAATTTCTGACAACATTACGGCCTACAGTCAGTTTCTGCTAGTATTACGAGCAAGCCATCTCAGGCAAATAGTGCTACAGGATTTTTGTTGACGTTAGAACTACGTAAATAATAGTCGTAGAGAAAAATAAGGTAGGCCTACGTAGGAATAAAGTCAAGCAATGTGGACAGTTATGCTGCTAAAAAATTGTACAATTACCATGGGGTGGCCTAAGCGCAACACGCAATAGCTACTGAATTCGCAATCCAGCTTCATTTAGATTAGAGTTCCAACCCCATTGTGAATTACTCGCGAAGAAGGCGCTACCGGTAACTTGAATACCGGTACTCTCATTGCTGAGGTGACAACAGTACCGTATTCAATATACGCTACCTGATTCAAACTGGACTAGGCCTAGTGGTTCATCCTTCACTACAATGTCAAATTCATCTTTCTCCTCCTTCACTATGGCCAAGGGATCCAGGTCCATACCGCTGCTCTGCTGTAGTATTGAACTGGAAGAAAATGAGAGGTTATTCAAATAAATGTAATTTAGGTGATTAAAAGAACGGCCAACAACTGAGCATAACATTATTCGAGTATATCTGAAGATGAGGCCTAGGCCTACGACTAGTTATGGGCAAATTTTTGCTGTATACATGGGACTTTTGATAGGCTTACAGTGAGCCTAACCAGGCAAACCAAGAAAAGATCTTGGCCAAAACTTCCATTTCGCATTACGCCCACCGTACCAGAATCACACTTTTCATCATTATTACAGCACTAACGAGTTTATTAACACCTAACTTGAATCATCTTGTACTTCAAATTATATTTGTCTTTTATACTGTAATCTGTATATGTACTTCTATTTTGAGACAATGTATCTAATCTTGACTGTGATCTTTTAATTATTGACTGATCTCACTACGGTATTACATTAATTTTACTGACGTTGTAATCAAGTGTACTCTTGCTAACTACAATAAAAAGAAATCAATCAAATCAAATCAATTATTAGGAATATTTAGGTGATAAAATAGAATCTATTAAAAATATCCATAGTATTAATACGAGAAGGGCTGTGGACGGGTTGGGGTATAGAAGAATGTGTAGAGGGAAAAAATGGTTCAATTCTATATTCAATGCAGGAATGAAAGAGTTTGATAAGTTGCCCCACACTATTAGAAACCTGACAAGTGTCGGATATTTCAAGGGTAGGTGCGTCCAATGGATTAAAACTACTCACGAATACCTATGATTTGTCTCTAATCTATAAGAATGATATAATTTTAATGTTGATATACTTTTATATACCACAATATATTACCATGTACCTAGGTTAATTTTAAGTTACAACTGAATTGTTTGTAATGAAGTGTATGAAATTGGCTTCTGAGCTATCAAATAAACATATTATTATTATTATTATTATTATTATTATTATTATTAATTACTTTCCACCGGCACAGTAGCCAAGTGGTTAGCTCACTTGCTTCGTGATTCGGGAGGTGAAGGGACATATCGGACCTGGTTCGATCCCCGCCACCGTCCATCTTTACAGGGGTTTTTCGTGGTTTCCCTCTATAGTCTAGGCTAATGCCGGTATGGTTCCTACAATATAGGCCACGACCGCTTCCTTCCCACTATCCTTCCCAATACCCATAAAAACCTTCATCTCACCATCCCATCATCTCATTAATCATTCATCCGACGCCAATAGATCTTAGTAATCATTACAGTGCGTCGTTAAAACCCACTAAAAAAAACAAAAAAAACAAAAACAATTACTTTCCACATTTTATTCCATCGAAGGTACCATTACGTTTCCTTCTATCTTCTTTCGTTTCAATGGTAAATTTACTGATTAACGTACCACGCCATTTTTTTTTTCAATTTTTTTCAATTTTTTCTTCATTTGTTCAAAGTATATAAGCTCCGTTCCGCCTGCCGGCGGTATACGCGAGGTTTATACACTAACCTGACCCTAGATAAATTACCTAGGAACCTTAAATATTCTATCATTATTATGTAAGTGGTTGAAATAGTATGTATTGTTCCCATGTATTCATATTATAGTCATGAAAAATATGGGAGTTCTTCTACACAATGTTTGTCAAACTAGACTAACAGACATTTTCTACTTTAAGTTTTATTCTGTTTATTGTATTTATCAAGCTATATTTTATTCCTTTCGTGTTATGTTTGTGTTCACATATGGTTAGGTGGAAGAACGGTCACCAGACCGAATCCTCGCCTTTTTTAAATTGTATTCTGTACATTATAAAATAAAGACATTCTATTCTATTCTATTCTATTCTATTCTATAACCTAACCTACTGTCCACCTTTGTCATCTTAGTCAGATCACAAAGCATCAACTTCAAGTGAGTAAAAAATATTTAAAACAAACAAAACACAAAAAGTCCAAACACTACATCATACATACAAACAAAATCTATCCGAAAACACCTCAAACAAGAATATCGGAAAAAAATTAGCGATGGTACGTTGAACGATAAGATTACCGTTTCAATTTATTGTCGTCTCCTCTCGATTCCCTTCAAACTCAATGTTATGGAGGGCGTAGGCCTAGCAGCTGATAAGATAACCTTACCTTATTGACAACACAGGCTAGGGCATAAATCAGTGACGTGAAGCTTGAAATCTGGGCCTTGATACACCCTTTTGTAAATGATCGAACGAAAAAAAAGTCCAGGGGTATGATGCTACTGCCGAATGTTGCCCTCTCGACTGAACTGTCTCACTTTCGTCTGCAAAATGCAGCTAATAGGTAAACGAAATTTTGTTGACATTCAACTCTTAGACGCCATGTTGATTTATCTCGGCCAGTTCGATTACCATGTCTATTCACTGCCACTTTTAATTTTTTTAATGCTGTATGTTGGTCAAGGTATTTGATCGCGGTAATTTTGAAATTTGAATCAATTGCATTTTTTCAGAACACCATGAATATGCCGAAATAAAATATTTCATTGAGTTCACGTCTTACGGAAAGAAATGGTTCATTGAAAATTAGCCTATACAATATTTCACACAAATATCATTTATGACCAAAGATAATAGGATAGCTGATATTGACGCACTATAAAACCCAAATATTCATTCATCAAGTTGATGAGAAAATTATGGCTCAATCAAACAAATTTGTTATTCGTAATGTGTGTGAGGTTTGTTTGATTTGCGTGCACCAGGGACAGTTGGTGTAGGCTCAGTGCACTATGGAAATTACATCATGCCAGTTTGGTGTAGTACCAAGCAGCTATATTACACCCCAAATCGAACACGTCCAAATTTGTTACACGGCATTTGAGACATGATCGTAGATTTTCTATATTATTATGAAGATAGGCTACAAATAACCTATAGAAATAACTCACCGTCAGAAAAAAAAGCATAATGCACATTCTGGACACCGGATTGTTGTTGGTGATTAATATTTTCATGATTTAATTTCATTGCGGGACCCTCTGTGTTGAAAAATGCGCCAAAACAATCTGCACTACACTAGCACACCACCTTTAAAGCTGGTGCACTAAAAAGCTACCCCAAGTTACACCAGCGTCAAATCAAACGCGCACGGTGCTACAACAGAGTTGGCAAAGTGATCTGCACCAGACAAATCGAACGTGCTAGTGCAGTGGTGTAGCTTAGTGCAGCCAAATCGAACAGACCTTTGGTGTCACGAATGTGATCAATCTTTCAGGCAATATAAAAAGCATATGGCATGTCAATGTATTTCAACTCAATACTCGACACGACTAATGATGACTTACTGATGAACACAATATTTACACAACGAGGTGCGACTCACCTGGTACGTGGCAATGCGAGATTAGTACGGCGTGATCGCCCTCACCACTCGCCAAATGGAACAATTGACCATCTTAGCTTTCCAGACACTCTGGCCTTACATAACATCACGCTTAATCAAAAGGGGTATTCATTTTGAAATATTTTTAATTCACATCGAGGAATTTATCGAGAAGTAAAATAGATTGAGTCTCACGAGAGACATGGGGGAAATATTTTAGCTGTAATTTTCACTGCTAGAAGGCACCTGGCACCAGTTACCGATGAATGAACACGATGTATAAGCTCCGTTCCGCCTGCCGGCGGTATTTGCAAGGTTTGGACACTAACCTAACCTACTGTCCACAGGCTGGCTTTGTCCACATAATTGACCATGAACTCTAGAGAAACCAATTTAAAAAAATAAGTCACAGGCAGGATGCGATCAGGAGATCAGAGCTGGCATGGGAGACAGCCATGCTAACCATTGCGCTGCAGATATCACATTGATATGGAGCGTTATTTTGGCTATTTGACTACTTTCGTGAATGAGGCACCCAGTGGTGAAGAGTTCAACTATTTTGTCTTGCCCCCATGTCTCCCGTGTGTACTCATGAGGATTCAGGTGGCCATTGAATGAACAGTAGCAAAGTTTTCTCACATTCGGTATTATTGTACAGTAGAATCACAGATAGAGTACATTCAGGAAACTGATATAAAAAATTTATCAAATTGCAAACATCTTATAAATAGATTTGTTTCAGGATAATTTATGATTAAAAAAGGTGTCAAGTGTTGAGATTATTCTCTTCAAGACACGCAAGACGATTTCACAATATTTTCAGATTCTCTTTGAACCAATAGTTCACATAAAAACATCTGGTAATCAACACACAAATAATTCATGATGAAATATATATCTGCAGGCTTCTAGTATTGTAGGTCAGAAGGTTAACTTTACACAACCTGCTGCTAGACACTGAATATCATTTCTGGCCAACATCAATAAACACTTTGACAATAATCACTCAACCATGACTCAAATATTCGACTGTGCTGGGTCCCTGCTATATCTCAACACTGACATAGGGCAATGTTACAAATTGGCAATTGAATTACCATTTGAAAATAATGATGAACAATCATGATGACAAAAATGATAACAATAATAATGAGAGGTTCAACAAAATGTTGATGTAGCATGCGAGGTAGACTTGGGAGTAATAAGGATAAGTAAAGCTACAATCACAGCTGGGATTCAGTTATTTCTTCACTCGAACTGACTTTATATGAACCGTTACTTCAGTTTTATGTCTAAGCTTGATAGAACACACCACATTCAAATGACCTGACAACGTTATCAGTCAACATATGATCAAGCAGAGTTGGGTAAGTTTCTAAAATGAAGGAACTGAGTAAAAGTTTAGTTCCTTGCCTATAAAAAGAACTTGATATCAATGCTGGTAATGTCTGGATATATCACAGAAACGGTTTCAACTTATAATGTGTTCCGGACTTTTGGAAACTGAAAGACTGTTGTGTGCGGCGAAAATGTATGGTCACCAACAGCACAGTCCTGGTGTTGAAGTTCATTAGTTATAGTTAAGAATATTTAAAATGGGGTGGTAAGATCGCCCTTGTGGTGCCCCGTCCAAACGATCCTATCTTTCATCCACAGTCTTAATTGGGGAATAATGATTTTGTATCAAGTTTTGATGTTATTAAAAAAAAATGGAAGGAACTAAGTTACGTTCTTAGTTCCTCAGATAAAAGAGGAACTTGTAAGTTCCCAAAATATGTGAAAGTTCCTTCAAAAGTTCTTGACGCAGAAAATTCTTAGGATTTACTTGGTGTTCAGACAAAAAATTGAAAATAGAATAATTGCATTTCATATTGTTCATTAAATTGATAAACACACATATTAAATCACACGCGTGATTTAAAAATAACATGAACAAGAACAGTGATGTTGAAAAGAACTTTCAAAGGAACGCAAATTCGTTCTTACGTTACACAAAAATAGTATCAAAGTTCCTGACAAAGTTCCTTGTTATAAAAAGGAACTAGTTTCCTTAAAAGTTCCCAAAAAAGGAAAGAGTTCCAAGGAATGCTTCACTTTCGTTATGTACCTAGGCCTATTGAACTCTGTGTTCAAGCCTTTCGTGTAGTGAATTGTCTGCACTCGTGAGGATATTCCCTGCACTGGAATGACTGGAATGGATCATCCCGAGTTTCAGAGAGCTTGCGTGTCTGCACGTAAATGATCATCCTCTGAAAGAAACGGCAGTTCAACGTCATGAATTGACATGTGTTTTTTCAGATTACGTGATGTTCTGGTCTCGAAAGAACATTGCTTGCACGAGAATTGCTTCTTACGGGTATGAATCAACATGTGTTTTTTAAGACTACCTAATGTCCTGGTCTCATAAGAACAATCGTTGCAGGAAAATGGTTTCTCACCGGTATGTATCAACATGTGTATTTTAAGACTAGCTGATGTCCTGGTTTCATAAGTACAATCCTTGCAAGAAAATGGCTTCTCACCGGTATGTATCAACATGTGTTGTTTAAGTAGTGATGATCGGGTGGACTTGAAAAGACATTGATTGCACTGGTATGGTTTCTCACCGGTATGTATCATCATATGTTTTTTCAAAGTGCTCAAGTGTCCGCATTTGAGAGAACACTCCTTGCAATCAAAAGGACGATCACCAGTATGAATCAACATGTGTTTTTTCAGTGTGCTCGAGTGTTTACACTTGTATGAACATTCGTCGCAATGGAATGGCCATTCACCAGTATGTGTCAGCATGTGCGTTTTTAAAAGAAAAGATCGAGATGTCTTGAAAGAACATTCTTTACAATGGAATGGCTTCTCTGTGGTATGATTCAACATATGTTTTTTCAGAAAACCGGCTGATCTGCATTTGTAAGAACATTCTTTACAATGAAATGGCTTTTCACCAGTATGAATCATAATTTGTCGTTTCGAAAGACAAGATCGAGAAGATTTGGAAGATTTATCAATGGTATGAATCAGTAAGTGTTTTCTTAGATTACCTGGCGTTCTACACTTATAAGAACAATCGTTGCAATGAAATGGCCATTGACCGGTATGCCTCATCGTGTGTAATCTAAGATGAGATGCTTGAGTGAACGTGGCGGGACATTCTTTACAATGAAATGGTTTGACACCTGTATGAATCAACATGTGTTGATTAAAACTAGATAGTTTATGAGATTTGAAAGAACACTCCTTACAATGGAATGGCCACTCACTAGCATGACTAAACATATGTTGTTTCAGACACCTCGCTGTTCTGCACTTATGGGGACATTCCTTACACTGGAATGGTTTTTCACCTGTATGAATCAACATGTGTGCTCTCAGTGTGTTTGGTTGTTTACACTTGAAAAGACACACTTTGCAGTGAAACGGTTGGTCACTGGAATGACTTAACATATGTTTTTTTAGACTATATGATTTAATACACTCGTAGGAACATTTTTCGCAATGAAATGGACGTTCACCAGTATGTAGCATCATGTGTGTTTTTAACTGAGATGACAAATAAGACTTGAACGAACACTCCTCACAATGGAAAGGCCGTTCCCCAGTGTGATAAAGAATATGTTGTTTCAGAATACTTGATGAAGTGCACTGATATGGGCATTCCTTGCAGTGGAATGGCTTTCCATCATTGTGAATCTTCATGTGTTTATTCATATCCGCTGATAATCTGCATTCGAAAGAACACTCCTCACAATGAAAAGGACGTTCACTGGTATGCGTCTGCATGTGTTTTTTCAGTGTGCCAGATTGTTTGAACTTGAAGGGACACTCCTCGCATTGGAATGGACGTTCAATGGCATGCATCTTCATGTGTATTTTCAATTGTTTCGATCGTTTACACTTGTAAAAACAAACTTCGCAGTGAAATGGCTGTTCCACAGAATGACTCAAGATGTGTTGTTTTAGAACACATGATGAAATGCCCTTATATGAACACTGCGTGCAGTGAAAGGGTCGTTCGCCCGTGTGCCTGAACATGTGTAATTTCAGATCACGTGGTGTAATACACTTATAAGTACATTCATTGCAGCCTAATGGCCGCTCACCGGTGTGAGTCATGACGTGTTTTTTTAATTTACTCGATGATCTACACTTGAAAGAACATAACTTGCAGTGGAATGGTTTTTCACCCGTGTGAATCCACATGTGTGCTCTTAGATTGGATTTATTGCTAGGCTTATAACCGCACACACTGCAAGTATCGGTTAGAGGTGATAAATTATTTTCCTTGGCATTCGTCTCTTTGTTCTTCTCACGTAACGTCTCCGTCTCGTGCTCCATTCCGGTAGAAAATATTTGTAGAGTCTCCGGGATATTGTCCACACTCGTAGACGTTGTTTGTGGTGAAATCATCATCACGGAGTCTGTATTGGTATCTTGCTTGGTACACACTGCAAATATAAATACACTATCATTAGCAAATACTCGCCCAATTATATACTCCAGTGATTTTTCATATATAAATTCCTCATTACGAAAAAATAAAGACTCTGCCTTCTTAAAGGTTGCCTGTTAGACACAGAGATGAAAAAAATGAATATATAACAGATAAATAAAGGGAGCATGTTCAGGGTTACTACTGATACTGCTCATAGAGTTTTACTGCAGTTTAAGTGAATTATTCAAGCGTCTCTGATTGATTGGTTTCATCCAAGGTTGGACAAAAAATAGGAATTTTCTAAACAAAAAAAATGACTTGGATGAAAGGTCGAGTTCAAGAGTTGGATGGAAGCTTTTTGCTGGCCAATGTTTCTATCTAGATGGTCCAAGAAGTTGTAATCAACCCTTGAATTTAAGGAGTTGGAAGAAAATTGGACTGTGTAAGTATGGCTTGACGCGATCTATGACTATCAATAACGTAACGGGATAAGCAACATGGCGCTTTCCTTTCGCACGTACCATGCGTATATCAAAGGGATGCCGCCTCACAAATTGTATGATAATTTGCTGGTATTATTGTATGTGGATCTATACAAGTAATATATGTAATGCAATCTGTGAATCCAGCTCTTCCCAACTGCATTAAGCAATATTGTAATAAATTTCATTTGAATTGGCCAATCTAAATTTAAAATACGTCTGTAAAAGCATTTAGACTCCTAGTCAAGAGCCCTACTGCTATATTTACCATTTGATAACTGGATAATTACTCATCATCCACGAGAAAGATCACAAACAATGCAAGTATACAACGATGTACTATACATTGAAATATGAGCCTAATACGTACGATTTGATTTGAAATTGAGAATCTCAGAAATGGACACGAAAGCGCTTGATTCCATCATGGTGAAAATGGCCCAATGTTAAAAGGATAGGATCTTACGCCATGTTGCTTATCCCGTTACGGTATTGATAGTCATAGACGCAACCAGTGTTTCAGCTCACAGTAACAATTGATAAAAATAATGACACATACACAAATCCTGAAATGGTTGAATAATATGACAATGTCTTTGTGATTAGCTGAGAAACATTGCTCAAGAATTAACACAGAGCAATTAATATTGATAATGATTCAGAAGAATTAAAATATACTTACATTCCTCGTAATTTTTTCCTTCAACAGCAACGAAAG
Source organism: Brachyptera risi (assembly GCA_964007535.1). Classification (NCBI taxonomy): domain Eukaryota; kingdom Metazoa; phylum Arthropoda; class Insecta; order Plecoptera; family Taeniopterygidae; genus Brachyptera; species Brachyptera risi. The sequence continues at coordinate 13,060,391 of OZ023339.1, read as the reverse complement.
TCAACTCTTCTGATTCCTTCGGCTGAGGTGAACACTCATCCCCAATGTCCAGTTCTTCCTCTTTGAGTAAAAGTATCCCATCCAGATCAGTTCCTTGCTCCGTGCATGAAGCAGTCGGTTTGAAGAACTGTCCCGTTGCATCACACTTGCTGGGATCACACTCTGTCTGGACAGTAGCCACTGCCAACAAGAACAACGTGAAACAACGATGTAGTCATATCAACATATTCTATAATAATATAAAGTAGATGTACAGACTCGCGTCTTGAAAGTGAAATATTTTCGGGGCCAGTTCCCGAGTCTAGGATTCGATTGTCTGTAGCGCAACTATCGCTTCCATATCGAACTATATGAAACAACAATACTCAACAATGCTGGATGGATAGATGGATGTTCGGTTTTAGGTGCATCGTCTACGAGGTCATTTTGCACTCAACAATGCTATACATGGCTCAGTGGAATCATAATGTTGGCAGCTGCATTTGTCTTTTTTACGAAAATTATGGATTATGTGAGTTCAACAATGCCACTGGTACCGTAGCCACTCTTATCTACATCTAGTTCACAAGGGAATCCGCTCAATCATGACGGGCAATCGGGACCTTTGGCTCTGAACTGACCGCAAGAAACCACAAATGTCTTCCATGTTATCAGTATGGGAGTTGAGCAACTTCTTTATATTAAGATGAAATTGGAATCACTACATCTAGGTTAAAGTATGATACAGTAATATCAATCTGATATATATATCCATACAGTAACCAGGTGAGCATACGTGCTATAAAGTAAACCCTCGTAAACAGAAAATGGAAGGGACCCAGAAAAAATGATTCTGATTCATTGAAATCCGGGCTAACCAAATAACTTTTTCTACGAAAATCACCACTCTTCCTGCTTAGGATTTAGTCGAATTTGTATTGAGCACATTTTTGCACTCCCCCCCCCCCCCCCCCCCCTCTCTCTCTCTCTCTCTCTCTCTCTCTCTCTCTCTCTCTCTCTCTCTCTCTCTCTCTCTCTCTCTCTCTCTCTCTCTCTCTCTCTCTCTCTCTCTCTCTCTCTCTCTCTCTCTCTCTCTCTCTCTCTCTCTCTCTCTCTCTCTCTCTCTCTCTCGTTTCAGAATATTTTCACCTCGCTACATAATCCTCAAGTCAGCCTACCATTTGCATCCATCTGCGACGGTGCGGGCTGAAACTCTTCTGCATCAGACTTGACACGGGTCTGAACCGTCTCGAACTGCGCGTCCAGTTCACCACTACCACGGCCATCTTGATTCATTACTGGAAACACAATACAGTGGAACTTCTTTAGTACGTTTTTCAGGGGACCAGACTGAAAAGACTTACTAAAGTGAAAAATTTACTAAAGAGACTATTTAACATGTAGGAGTTATAGATGGGATCAAAAAATAAAACTTACTAAGGAGAAAAATGCACTAACGAGGGACTTACTAAAGAGGTTCTACTGTAGAAACATATAAATAAACAATAAAATGAATGAATATTAGGGTTTTAAGGCGCATCAACAGCGAGGTCATTTAGCGCCTGTTAAAATAAGTTGCTGAACAAAAATAAAAGGTAAGTAGTGTTATATAAAGGTGCAAGTGGAATTCAGATGTGAACACCTCAATATGTGGAACTAAGACTAAACTATTACTAAAGACGTTGAAAATATGAGACAGATACAAACAATTGAACGAAGTAGATACAGTGAAACCTCTACCCATCATTTTTCAAGGGACCAGGAAAATAAAACCATCCATGCAGGAAAATTCAGCATTGGTTATATGAGACTGGGGCGAGAAAAAATGAAGGATACAAGCAGGAAAACGTTGGATCCGGGAAGGATGCGTAGAGGTTTCACTGTATAATTAGGGCTGTGCGAGCAGAGATTTTAAAATTCAAGCAAGTTTTGAGGGAGTTTGACTTATTTTCAAGCAAGTTTGAGCACAATTTCAGTTTGAGCGAGCGAGTTTAAATCAAGCGTGCAAATTCAATGGGATTCAAAATCGAATAGTAAAATGGAGAAACAATTTTTTTAAATGTTTCAGACACTGGATTTTCAATACCAATCTGTTGAATGATGAAAAAAGATTGTAAGTTTATTTTTCCGCTCTCGCTCGCTTGGAATACTTCGAGACCTGAAAGTATTTTAAGACTACAAATTTCAATCCGAGTAGAAATATTTGAGATCAAGTTCGAGTCTTGATCTCAAATCGATCTTGATCGAGAATATCGAGACTCGCACAGCTTTAAACCTCTTTGAGACACGTGTATAGTACACAGGTTACTATACACATGTTATCATTGTGAATATATAATTGGAATTTTTAAAAAATATAAAAAGCGTAAACTGCAAGTTCGTCAGATCAGGGACTTTAGGCGGTAACCGACATTGATTTATTTCTACGTTTCAAATATTTCTTTGGTCCGTTTCACGTTGTTTGAATGGAAACATTCTACGTGAGCAGCGCATACAGAAACAAATCAACAGAGAGTGCCATAAGAGTCGTATGGAGGTCATAGCTAAGGCTCATATAATGATATCTCAAGCAATAACCATCATGTAGTCGTACCTGTAACATGACGATCCAACAAGTCGGCATTTACGAGCGAGAACTTTTTATCTTCCTCTTCGAAAAGTAACGGATCAACCTCAGTGTAGCCATCTACTTCACTTGCTGTGGAAACACAAAACATCAACTCAGTTAAAACATTTCTGTCACAAATATATATACACACATGCACATAATAACACATGTACATGGATTGTAGATAAGATGTTGAGATGAGAAAAAAGCTGAATTAGAAATATAAAACAGACACACTTTGAAATCTTGTGGATAAAATATTCTCAGTACAGCAGTTTAGTTTTGGAAACCCTTTTCTCAATGTAATAATTGTGACCTAGTGCTGTAAGGTCATTCTATTCTCGTTCAAAAACCAGTTTTCAATTCAATTTCATTTTCAAATCATTTTATTCTTGCTTCTTCATACACAATGATGCAACACTAATAATAGATGATCAAAATAAAATAATAATCATGATATATTGTAATGAAGAATCAATACAGTAGAACGTCGTTTATACGACTTTCAGGGGACTGAGAAAAAAAATCGTATAAATGGATAAACGTATAAATGATTTATTAATGAATCTGGGTTCAAACATTTACCCACTGCATAATCAATGTTTTTTTTTTGGTCTTTACTTTCTTGTGTATGATGTTTTTGATCTGGTCTGTAAGTGAAGACGCGTCACAGCTCTCCCCTCCGCCCCCTCACCAACCCTCAAGCCACTACAGCATGCCATTATGTCGTTGACAGCTCTCAGATGACATGAGCTTTATGAGAGACAGACGCAGACATTTACCAATGCTCATAGCAACCAACTAACACTGTCCAGACGACTCCTAGTGTGGCATTTACTTCAAATGTTTGACATCACATTGACAGAATTATATTTTTTTGTTTTTCTGTTCCTGTTAGAGAGGGAATATTATTGAAATGACATTTCACTTCAAACAATGAAAAGCGATCATCATTGCCTTTTTAAAATACTTCGATTTTGAAATCACTTTTTGTCGACATGAAAGAAATGCGCTCCTGCACATGCCTTGCATACCCCCTCCACCCCTCTCACACATTATCAGCTGTCACTGGCTGGGCAAATGTGCCAGTGTGATTGCAACATTCTTGACAGTGTGCTTCCAAACCTTGAGGTTGGAGGTCCTGTTGCTCTAAAGAGTGATGATTGGTTTAGGAAAATGATGCGTCTCTTCATGAATATAAGTGATTTAGGACTAGACAATATCTATAAATATTTTTTGGGGTGGGAAAAACCTGGGTAGGAGTGAAGTCATGATAAGGTGGTATTTTTACTAGGAAAAACAGGTGTGCTTACGCATGTGTTGTTTACGTTTTGGGATTTTTACGACTTTATGATGAACACCTGACTGGAATTATTGAAAATGTTGGAAGGAGACAAGAAATTCAGTTGTATAAACGAAAAGTCGTGATTAAATGAGTTGTATAATAGAAGAAATTTAACATTCAGTCTTATGGAGAATGGTTGGGACCACCTGGAAAAGTCGTATAAATGTAAAAATCGTATAAATGAGAATCGTACAACTGACGTTCTACTGTATTAATATATTTAACAATGATAGAAATAGTATTAAGGGTATAGAAATAATAATTGTATTTCTATATGATATTTATGACTTACATTAGACTATACATTTCGTAATTTTGATTGAGGGGACATTGACAGCTCTAAACCGAGAATGTTAAATTGGCACTTCGCCGGTACCTGTTTCTCACAAACTATGGAAGGTACATGCACGAAACTTTCACAGTAGTTACTTGAGACCTTTCTACACTTGCACTGGAAAATAAAAAAATCTGAAAAAAAATTACATATAATTCAAATGTTTCCAGAAAGTGTCCAAAAAACATACATTTTTCAGCATATAACAATTTGTATTTCTAAAGAAATTGTGAGTGGACAGAAAAAAAGCTCTAGACAAGTATGGCACACTTGTACCTACATGTGGTGAAAATTTGAATTAAAAATTTCAATAGTTTCAGAGATCCAGGTACCGGCGTTTGAAAAAACAATATTCTGAGATAAACGCATTTAAAAAAAATGTGTCAAAAATGGGTCGCATTGAACTTTGAGAAGTAGGCCTACAAAGTGATTGATGCGAAAATCTAAATAATAAGAACCACTTCGAATAATTTGATGAGTCTTGCAGTATATAATTATCGAGCGCAAAAAAAAAAATCTCGAAATTATGAGAAAATAGCTGTCAATGTCCCCTTAGAATATTCCAAATGAAATTCTAAACTTGAGTGTAGCTAGCTATAGAATAGTATTGAGATAAGATGATGAGGTAATTTAAACGGTAAAATTTCAACTGTCCCCAGTATTTATATCTTGAATAGAATTATGTACGTTATAAATAAGGTGGAAACACCCCCTGGCCCAATTTAATTGGTTATCTGGGTTTGAGATATATATATATATATATATAAATAATAAACATCTTACATGCCAAAACAATGCCGTACATAATCATAATACTCGGATGAATACCATCTTGAGGGTAATCAGTCATAATCTGTCTACACAATAAAGCTCCAATATCAGCTGGAATAAATATGTTCAACACCTTATCAAATTCGCTGAAGTCCAAAGTGGGTACATCATCATTCAAGACTAGCCTTGAAGATTACCTTCTAAATAAATGTTTCTATTCTGTTGAAGAATTTTTATCAGAATAGTTTATTGACAATTGTAGTTTAATCATATATTTTTAAACTTATATGTATGTATCATGCTGACTTATGACTTGTCTTATAACAACTTGTTGTTCAATCAAGATGAAATAAAGATATTATTATTATTATTATTATTCGATACATCCTTAATCCATACATTTCAGATTCCTTCTTGGATTAACAAGTATGGTAAGAGAAGATTCAACCTCAATCAACTTCCCATTAATTTGAAAAATGTCAACAATTATAACGAGCTAAAAGTATGTGTCAAAAAATGGTTACTTTCGACTATGGTATGAGCAATATCTCAACTTCAAATGTTCAATATAAGGTGTATCTATTTAGGTTTATTTCGTTATACTGATTTTCTTTCGACTTGGCAAGTTGCTCTTTTATTATTATACATATGTAAATGGCTTCATTGATTGAATTATCAATTTAAAATAATCTGATAATTGTATATTTTTATTAATCTATCTTCATCATTATTATCAAAATTAGTTTCTCTCATTTTTTGTTACTATTTGACCTAATTCAACCGGCTTATATTTGTCTTTATCCTTTTAAACTCGTGAATGTGTCATAAGAATTCGTTATTTCTACTATGTATTATTGTATAATTGGGTATTTTATTCACTCCCTCGAGTTCTCTCTTCCTACGTTGTTTGCATTTTTCTCTACTCACTACAACTGCAATTCGAATATAATTTTGTTGGTTTATCCTATTTTGTTCATTCTTACACGTTCTCGTCAATGTGCTTCATTGTATTGTTATTATATTTTATTATCAGGAAGGTATTTTATTTTTTCATTGCATTATATTTAAGTGAATTGTTAGTATATATCTCCACAGATAAACCCCATGAGGGTTTCTTGGAACCTCACAAGAGTACCCTTTATTGTTGTAACGCTTTTATTTGGAATCAATAAAAAAAAAAATTATTATTATTATTATATGTAGATGTGGAAGTGAGGTGTATTGAAATAATTCGTCAATGAAAACCAAGAATGTGATGAAACTCATTCACGTATCATCTTGAAACTTATTGAATTCACAAAAATAAAATATCATAGGTTATTTTTTAATCGAAGAGCATATAAGCACAAGTTGTATGCACCCCTCAAGGAGATATTGACAGCCCTATACCGACAATGTTAAATTGGCACTTTGCTGGTACATGTTTCTCACAAACTATAGAAGGTACATGCACGAAACTCTCACAGTAGTTACTTATGACCTTTGTACACATGCACTGGAAAATAAAAAAATGTGAAATTTTTTTTTATGCAATTCAAATTTTTTTAGAAAGTGTCCGAAAAAAACATGGGCCTACATTTTTGTGCTTATAAATGACAATTTTTATTTCTGATGATATAGTAAGTAGACAAAAAAAAAGCTCTACACAAGTATGGCACATTTGTAGCTACATGTGGTAAAAATTTGAAGTAATTATCTTCAATAGTTTCAGAGATCCAGGTACCGGCGTTTAGAGAAACAATATTCTGAGATGAATGCATTTGAAAAAATGTGTTATTTAAAAACGGAATCATAACAACAGTAGGTCGCAATGAAATTTGAGAAGTAGGCCTAGGCCTACAAAGAGCTGAATGACAATATTAGGATATAATCAGAACTACAGTGAAACCTCTATGCATCGTTCCCGGATCCATTGTTTTCCTGCTTGTATCATTCATTTTCTCTTACCCCACTCCCAAATAATCAATGTTAAATTTTCCTGGATGGATGGTTTCATTTTCCTAGTCCCTTGAAAAACAATGGATAGAGGTTTTACTGTGGGCCTACTTTGAATAATTTGATGAGTCTTGCAGTATATAATAATATTGAAACATTCTAGGGCCTACAGTAGAACCTCTGTTACAAGGTTCTCGTTTATACATTTATTACATTTATAAGTTTTATTTTTTATCCAATCCATATGCTCCACATGTTAAATAATTCCATCAAAAAGTTTTTTCCTTTAATATTCCCCCTCCCCCCCCCCCCTACATTTTTTTCAGTCTGGTCCCCTGAAAAACGTATAAAAGAGGTTCCACTGTAGTAGGCCTTCTATCAATGAGGCAGAAAAAAATCTCAAAATTATGAGAAAACAGCAGTCAATGTCCCCTTTAAAGTCCAACACCCGTTTGGTCAGCAGAGTCAAAAAGTAATTTTGAAATTAATTCCACATTGGGGAAATTTGAGTAAAACTTTATTGAACATGTGTATTCTTGAATTGAAAACACATCAGAAACACTGTCATATTTTTTTGACCGAAGTTACAGCGCTTTAATGAAATATCAAGTTGCTATTTTGACTTCATTTTGGTGAAAAATCAACTATTCTTCCTCTCAAAATGAGTGTGATTCATAAATGAGAACAGGTACCTATATTTATTTTTGCATAATTCCATTCATAACATCTTCATCTACAATAAAACAAGTTTTTTGATTGAATGTCATTCTCTTTAGTATATTTTAATGATCTGTTGAATAATAAAAACGCATGAAGTTTGAAGGTTGCATGTTGAATGATAGGGAAACATCCAGTATTTGAAGTGATATATCTCATAATTTATCCTGGTTAGCCTATCATCTGTTTGGATATTATTATCAAGCACATCAAAACGAATCAACTGACAAAAAATCATAATTTTTCCTTGACCATGAGGTAATGGAGGTTGGACCTTAATGTGGAGGTAACGATAGTATTCATTATACGCTACCTGATTCGAAGTCAACTAGTGGTTCTTCTTTCACCACAGTATCCGTACGATCTCTCTCCACTATCACCACGGACAAGGGGTCAACGTCCATCACGCTGTTATCCTGCATCGAGCTGGAACAAGAACAAACATCGTTCCGAATATAAGCCGAGGGATTTCAACGTCACCATCGGTTTATATGCAAGTCTCGGCTTACAATCGGTCAAAAACATGTTTCTTTCAATTACCGTATTTACTCGCATATAAGTCGCACATGTACATTCAGAAATCTGAGAGCTCAAAATAGGGGTGCAACCAATACGCGCGCACAAAATCTCAAAAAATGAAAGTCAAACGCATCAATCTTCATCACAGTGAACGTTCTATTGTCAGTATAAATGCTATATATTACCGTATTTACACGCATAAAGGACGAACCTTTTTTCCGTTTTTAAGTCATCAAAAAGTTACATGCGTAAAAAATGTTTTGCGATAAAAACAGTTGCCGTGAAACACTGCCGGTCGTCCAATGTTGATAGCATAGGGCAAACGGTCCACAATCGTCGTCAGAATTGATGCATGGACGGTCGTCAATGTTGACGCAAACATGAGACTTTTAGTCTTGTGTTACACTGAATAAGAAGACGAACACTTTGACACATCTGTTTATCATCAATTAACAATGCTATGTATGGGTAATAAGTAGGGCTGTGCGAGCAGAGCTTTTTGAGTTCGAGCGAGTTTCGAGCGAGATTGACTTTTTTCGAGCAAGTTTCGAGCACAATTTTAGTTCGAGCACAATTCGAGTTCGAGCAGAATTCGAGTTCGAGCAGAATTCGAGTTAGAAAACGATTCGAGTTCGAGCACGATTCGAGTTCGAGCACGATTCGAGTTCGAGAATGATTCGAGTTCGAGCACAATTCGAGTTCGAGCACAATTCGAGTTCGAGCACAATTCGAGTTCGAGCACGATTCGAGTTCGAGAACGATTCGAGTTCGAGCACGATTCGAGTTCGAGCACAATTCGAGTTCGAGCACAATTTTAGTTCGAGTGAATTCGAGCACAATTTTGTTTCGAGCAAACAAGCTCAAATCGAGCGAGTGAGCGAAATTACTCAAGTTACACAGGAAATCTAGAATAAAAATCAGTATTTTGATTATTTTCTGAATTCAGATTTTAATCACAATTGAACAGTCAGTAAGTCGTAGTGGTGAAATACAAGTTATAATCAATATTAAATATAATCATACAAATATCTATTGTGTTATACATAGTGTACTTTACAGAACTTTTGCAAGTACAGGAATATTACTAGGCTAAATAAAGATGACATATTTGAAAATGGTGTTGTGCTTAAAGACACACATAATGAAAAAGACCATTTTCAAAATTGAAAATGATGCAGCTGTTACTTCACAGCACTCAAGTCGTAATAGAATCATAATTTGTAAATTTCCAGACATCACAAATCTGTTAATTAAGAAGAATATCACTTATTGGAAAATTGCAATTCAAATGCATACAAAGACAACAATGAATTACATATAGGAACTTGATATGGACCTGGTTACAAATAATAGACAATGAACAAACATAAGTACGAGTAATCAAGGGGAATGTACTGGTACACTGAAATCAATAACTCATATGATATGGGACCAATTCCATCAGAATCAAAGTGAAACTTTTTTAAAAATACCATCGAAACTTGATACAAAATTATTGTTCCCCAATTAAGGCACTGTATGAAGGATAGGATCGTTTGAACGGGCAACTACAAGGGCGATCTTACCACCCCAAAGAATTGAAAATAAGATAACTCATTCAACAAACAATAAATCTTTAAGGTAATAATGTCAGGCTTACAAAACAATTCAAACATTCACAGTGGAGAGAAAAGCTGGAGTCGTCTTATCATCTTGATATTCTTTTTCTTGTGAAACTGTAAATCTGAATAAGTAAACCCTCGTTAATTCGAATTCCAAGGGACCCCAAAAATCTAAATTCGAATTAAAAAAATTCGAATTATGAAAAAAATGTTTTTCATTTGTATAGTACAGTAGTATACTGTGTGCGTGCAGTTTAATTGACCATGTGCGCCTCGCATGTTGTTTGTTCCCTCCTTCTTCCCCCTTGCTCCTAGGAAGAAAACTTGACAGCCATGTGGTTATCTTCAAGTCAAGTGTTTTCTCAGCAATTTTTACAACACAACAAGGAGTCCCATTAATACTATATATTATCACGCCATTCATTAGGTAACACTTATCACAGTTCACAGTGTTGAAAGAGTCAAATTACCAAACTGGATGTTTGGATTAAAAAGTAAAAAGCGAGGCAATAAATATAAATATTAGGGCCTAGAATGAAATGAATGAATTATTCTCTCTATACATGCACTAGCCGGCTGATTTATTCATTATTGTTTCGTGTTTGTTCAATTTGAATTTCAGCAAAAATTACGAATAAAAGTTGACACAATCACGTCCATTATCCTAAACATTACCACTCGGGTGTTTTGACCAGCCAGATGTCTGTCCATGACCGTGAAAAGACCCCCTGCCTCCCCCTCATCATACTAGCACGCGCTGCACATGTGGCTGTGACGTATCTCTAGCTTGCCGGTCGCCAGGAATGTTGATGACAAAGGATTTCACGTAATAAAATATCCAATTGTGAAAACATGTATTCGTAATTTTTGCTGAAATTCGAATTAAACAAACACGAAACAATAATAAAGCAGTAGTTTGGACTAATTATCAGTTCGAAATTCGAAATAATAAAATATCGAATTATCAAAATGAATCAACATTGATATCCCTATACCAGCGGCTGTGATGACTTTCTTTCTGTCTTTGACAGAGTGGGTGTGTATGTATTGGTGAGAGGGGGGAGGAACTGAAAAAGAGAAACAGACGCGTGTGTGTCTGGTAAGGTCTAGCTACGACTCAGCAGAGCTCGCATTGACGCAATCAGTCGCAGACATGCAGTCAGTCCTGTGACATCGTGAGATGTGATGCGTGTTGTAATCATTCAGCAGATTTATAATTAAAATCAAATAGGGAAATGGTTGAACAAGAAACAGAACTTTGTTACAAGTTTCGGACACGGTATATTCATTTAATACCAATCTGTTGAATGATAAAAAAGATGACAAAGTTATTCTTCCACTCTCGCTCGCTCGCTCGATATAGTTCGAGACCCGAAAGTGTTTCGAGACTCGTAGATGTTTCGGGATTCGAAAAAGTTTCGAGTTTCGAGACTCGAAAGTTTCAAGACTCGAAAAAGTTTCGAGACTCGAAAAAGTTTCTAGACTCGAAAAAGTTTCGAGACTCGAAAAAGTTTCGAGACTCGAAAAAGTTTCGAGACTCGAAAAAGTTTTGAGACTCGAAATTTCGATCTGAAAAAAAATATTTTCGATCGAGTTCGAGTCTCGAACTCGCTCGAAAATTTCGAGTCTCGCACAGCCCTAGTGATAAGTCTATAGGGGGCTATTCATTCAACACTAGGAAGAGGCTGGATGAAAATGAATATAAACTTGGGAGATATTTACGTGCTCATCGTGTGCTCTCGGTCGTCGCGTTCGGGTATGTTAGGCAACATGTACTCTTCCCCCCTCGCGGTTTAGTTGAGGCCCCTCACAACGGTTCATCACATCTCACACCAAGGGTTTCTCTCATACGCGTCCCGAACAGAGCGCTAAACATTTCAATCCCGATGTATTTTTGACGTACCGAAGACTGCAGGTGAGACTTATACAAACGTACAAATGGTTTAAAAAAAAATGACTGTCAAAAACAGGGGTGCGACTTATACGCGGGTGCAACGTATATGCGAGTAAATACGGTACTTGGAGTCCTGACTTAATGCTATGAATCCGGCAATCCAACCTTGCAATGGCGATTACCGTATTTACTCGATTACAGTCCGCAGGTATATTCCAAATTTAGAAAATCTAAAACAGGGGTGCGGACTACAATCGATGACGGATTTCCAAGCGCGTAAAAAAAAAATTCACGCCATTCTGTCAAATGTCTCCAAGTGATGCGCAATACTTCGCCTTGTCTCAAGGTTAACCTTGACTGGCGGGCTGGCGTGCGATCCGCCTTGCTTGTTTTGTTGATGTTCGGGTGGGCGGGCGGGGGCGGGGGGCAGGTATGTCGACCGAGCGCGCATCGCACTGCACACAGCTAAGACCAAGTGACTGAAATGTGCTGAGATGTCAGTTCAGTGTCACTGCCATTCGCCAGTATAACTCCAGTAGTGTAAGCAGGCGTGTCGTAGTCGCTGCGCTAATTCGATTTTCACGTGTTTAAGTATGTGTATTTCTCTGCGGACTATAATCGCATGTAAAGTACTTTTCTAAAACCTACTTCAAAAAACTAGGGTGCGGACTACAATAGGGTGCGGACTGCAATCGCGTAAATACGGTACTGTCGAGTGATTTATTGATACGAACACATCAATAACTTTCTGAGATGGATGGAAAGCTGAATGATGAACACTATTGGATTATGATTTATATTCCAGCATCAAGATTTGGGCCAACCTCAGCAAAAAAAAAGTACAAAAATATGATTGTTTACATCACAATATCTAATATTCACGCTGAAGAGACAATGACCCCCCCCCCCCTCTGGAAATATCTGTGCCAGCAGATAAAAAGACTGGTTCTGGGAAAAGAGGACCGAGTGCAAACACACACAAGTCGGCCATATGGCCAATCTGACACATGACTGAGAGCTCGCTGTTTATTTATCTGATATTGAAATAATCGAAAATCAAATAGAAATTGATCCAATATATCAAATAGATATGAAATAATAAAACATATAGGCCTAGATCAAATAGATTGAAACCTTCTTATCGAAAATCGATAGAAATATTCAAGATAAATTAGTAGGAATTTTGAGAAGGTTAAAAGGTGAAACCGATTGAATTCTTGAACGATAGAAAAAACAAGCAACAAGTAGACCAGGAAGGCTGTACATGAATGGTTTCAGAATCAAGGTGTGTATAGCTTTTCACAAAATATTTTCAAATAAATAAACTCATATAACTCTTTTTTTATATTGGGTTTTAACGACGCCATGTAATTGTGACCAAGATCTATTGGCGTCGGATGAATGATTATTGAGATGATGGGATGATGAGATGAAGGTTTTATGGGAACCGTAATCGGAAGGATAGTGGGAAGGAAGCGGTCGTGGCCTATATTGTGGGAACCATCCCGGTATTAGCCTAGACTACAGAGGGAAACCACGAAAAACCCCTGTAAAGATGGACGGTGGCGGGGATCCAACCGGGTCCGATATACCCACTGCCTCCTGGGTCAGATGAAGCAAGTGCGTTAACCACTACGCTGCGTATGAATATGTTTAGTTTCTCTACGTTACCATTTGCTATTTTACCTGGATATATTCGAATACTTGATTTCCCTCTTCCTCGGTAATCGTCCTGTTTTTTTCACCGTTTGTGAAGGAGTGCTGAAGTCAAAAACAGAAGGAATCGCATCTTTTTTCAATGACGGGTAGAGTCCGAAACGGTTCCGATCGTAATCATCCTCGATGAAATGCTTGGAGCAGAGCGTGGCGTGGACACCGGGTGTGAAGTCTTCTCGTCTCGTTGCCATTACCCACAGTTTACGCATTACTGGGTCTTTTGGGAAACTGAAAACAAAAAATCAATCAGAAAAATGTGATTGCATGAAGGACGAAAGACCTGGAAAAATATCTTCCCATTTCATTCCATTTCATTCCTTCCCATTATCTAAGAAACCTTCATCTCACTAATCATTTATCCGACACCAATAGTAATGTTATTATTACAGTGCCTTATTCATGGTAGTAGTAGTTGTTTATTATTATCATCATTCATTTACATAAAACATAAGGTTCACTTGTCCACAAAGCCTAGCACAAGGCTTATCTGTGGATTATACAGAGAATAATAAAACGGAGAAAGAAAACACTACATTTGTACATTAAAAATAACATTGCGCTTAATTAAATTAGAAAGATGGAATAATGGGGAAAAAAATAGGATAATGGTGGATACGAATAATACACATTAAGTGACAAAAAAATCAATTTGCAGAATAAAATAATCCCAGAGTACCACTCAAGGAGTCTAAAAGCCAGTACTTAATTTTTTTTTTGACAGAACATAAGTTTTGAAGTTTCAATAGATGTTGAGGAACAGAATTGAAAATGAATGGAATGGCGTACATCAACCGCCTTTTACCATGCTTATTATTATAGCGGGGAATTACATAGCTAATTAAGTTATTTGATCTGGTGTTTGAGGTGTTTGTATAGAGAATTTTGAAATCATCTGAAAAATAGAACTTAGTTATAAATTTAGACAAGAATAGACTTAATTTGTACAGGCAGTAGCATAGAATGTTGATACAGAGATTCAATTCTATTATTCAATCTCAATTTTAAATCAAATGGTGAAATAGAAATGATCATATTATTTTGAAGTGAAGCTATTTTATTTAAATAGTTGGATGAAGCATTGCCCCATGCAAGTAAGCCGTACGAAATCAGAGACTCAGCCATAGCAGTATATATTGAACGATTCACATGAGATGGTAAAACAAATTTTAGATTAAATAATTGAAGAGCACAAGCCCTTAATCTTTTACACAAGCTGTCTATATGATCCTTCCAAGTGAAATATTGACCCAAATATACGTGACTGTCCACAACATTTATTTTATCAGTACAAGAATTACACCTCAGCTCACTTAGTCCTATTGAATTGTGAAGACAGCTATAATTATGATAAATGATATCAACAGATTCAAGTCTGAAGTCATTGAATGGGGAACAAATGTGGATAATTTTAGTTTTGCTAGAATTTATCACCAAGTTATGGTCGTGAGTCCATTTTAAAATATTATTGAAATCTGCTTGCATATTGCACTCTGCACTCTTCAAATTTTTATGAACTGACAATAAGACAGTGTCATCGGCATACAAAAAAACCTTACAATTCACAAGACAATTTACCATATCATTGACATAAATTAAATAAAGAATTGGCCCCAAAATTGAACCTTGTGGCACGCCACTTTCACAAGTTTTAATATCACTGAATTCATTGTTAACCTTTACTAAAAAAGTTCTATTCGTTAAATAACTCTTAAACCAATCCAACATAGGGCCTCTAACACCAACATTATCAAGTGCTTTTAATAATTTACTGTGGGAAAGAGTATCAAAAGCTTTTGAGAAATCAAGAAACATAGAAATAATGTGCATATTATCATTCAGTTTACAGTTGACGTAATCCGAAAATTCAACAAGGAGGTCAGAAGTACTCTTTCCTCTTTGGAAGCCAAATTGGAATTTGCTAATGATATTATATTTTCTTAGATAATTAGTTAAGGTTATTGCAACACACCGCTCCATTGTTTTATCAATTATTGGCAACAATGCTATTGGTCTATAATTTGAGTATAATAAATGATCACCTTTTTATAAACAGGACGATTCACCGCAATTTTCAATTTATCTGGCACAACACCATGTTCAAAGGATAAATTTATAAATTTAGATGAAATAGGGCTAATAACATCACTTAAAAACCTTAAATCACGAACTCTTATCAGATCGAAACCGGCTTGTTTATTCACGTCTAATTGTTCAATTATAGATTTTATGAGGCTAGTAGAAACCAAAGGCATAAGCATAGACTGCAGTTGATTATTATGTGTGACTACACGAGACGTCATAATGTCACAGTTATGCATTATAGATTTAACATCATTAACAAAAGAGGTAGCAAAGTTTGCAACAATCGTATTACTTGGAACTGTTTTTCCAATGTATTTGGATATAACGTCATCGACAGAATCTTTTTTCTTTCTACCTAAAACGTAATTAATATTTTGCCATGTTTGTTTAATATTACCTTTCGATTTAGTGAACATATCTTTATAATACTTTGTAATATTGAAACTCAAAACAATAATAGGCCTACTGGTAATGAACGAAAGTGAAATTGAAATACTTACAGGTGGAATGATATCTTTATATTTTTATTGTATATCTGATTACAGTTTATGGCTGCACACCATCGTGTCATTTTGATGCTCGGAGGATTCTAAATACAAAAACGTAGATGTTAGTCACATGAAAAGAAGTGTAAATATAACGTTGATCATCACACAGTGGGCCTACATTTCTCAGTACAATGGCCACATCAGTCATAACATTCAATAAAATAGAATAGAGTATCTTTATTGTATCCTTAATTGATCTGATAACAGATATTGGACATTTCAAATAGAAATACAATTGAAATACAATTAAAATAAAGGCCTACATTGATATACTGTACAGCAGATCAACAGAAACTGTGAAAAAGTAGTACCAGTAGGACTATGCCATTGGATTTGTCTGAGTAATTAGAAGTTTAGAACTTATTCACGTTTTTGAAGTCCACAATTGTATAATTTAAACATTGATTTACCGGTATTAAGAAGCTTTTCAGTTCACTTTTGATATCTTTCATGATTGTTATATCTGCAGTTTATTGATGAAGGTAGACAATTGAATAGTGTGACACCCCTAAGGATTTTTGTGATAACAAAATTATTCTAAACTTGCAGAAAGAGCAATAACTGTCACAACACAAAAAATAATAATGATGTACCGGTACATCAAAATTATATCATAACAACGACTATAACATTTACACAATGTTAATTAAAATAATAGGCTTGATTGATATGATTATGATTGATTATGATGAAATATATCGATATAACCCGCGAAATAAAAATTTGTGTAGGCCTATTTCATGATGACAAAATAGCGGTCACTTCGTAACTACTAATTAGGCCTACGCACTAAAATGATTGTCGAAACACCAAAGCGGCAGTGGGACTAGTTACGGTTAACCCCGCCCGAGCGGAATCTGGGCAAGCCCAAAACCACTAAAAGCCGGAGGAAAAGTTGTGCAGTGGCCGTAAACAAAGCAATTTAGGCCTACTTTTATTGCAAAATCATTTTTATCAAATTTCTGAAAGCACCAAACACTGAATTTGACAGATAAAAATATGACTGGGATATCTTTTTTTGCTTATGAATGTACCCCATCAATAACATGAGCTATATAGCTGTTCAATAAATTATCATTTGCCGATAAAAGTGCCAGGGTGGCCGTAAACCGAGACGCTGACCCTATATAGGCCACGAGGGCGCATGCTTGAAAGATGAATGGAGAATTTGAACTTGAACACTCTTGCAACAAGGGCGTACGCATTGAGTTGTGTAGGCCTACCACCAAATTATGATTAGCTTTGAAAGATCGGTGGGTATAATACAATCTAAAAGATTTACAAATTTAGTAGGCCTAGGTAGGCCCCTATTATGTAGTGTGTGCTAGCACTGCTTATATCTAACTTCGGTCTACATGCTTACCGGTAGCTCTACAGGTCTAACATAGGCCAGTCTATGGTCTATACTGTAGGTCTTGTATCGGGCTATCTCCGTGCGCTGGAAGGCTGATACCAACAGAGGTGCTATAGTTCCACCAAAATCCGTGCTGAACGCTGGGCTTAAAAGAGGCCAGTCACGTGGTCCAGTTGACGCTAGACAGCCAATTAGCTGACGTCTTGCCGCCAACAATGATGTACATTCGGTGCGCGCATGCGTAGAGCGTGATCCACTGGCCTCTTTTCACCTCAGCGTTCTTCATGGATTTTGGTAGAACTAGCAGCACTGTTGGTATCAGCCAATTTTGGGTTTCGATACAAGACCTAGGCCTAGGCTTACATATTCTAGACCGTGAGACAGTCCAACTGAAAATCAATGATTTACATAACCCCACTTTCTTGACAACACAGGCTAGGGCACAGGCTTGGGTCTAGACATCGACTTTTCAAACTCAAATAACTTGCTCAATGGACTTTCTCAGACGTAGGCCTACATCGAAGATTTGTAGGTCTAGGCTCTGGTTTGAAATGTAGGCCTAGGCCTAATCCTTTTTAGGCCCTATTGTAAGCCTACGCGATCAAACGAAAATTAGAGGCCTAGCAATTATGCTACTAACCTATGGATTGAATGATTTATTTTGTTCTCGCAATGTAGCCCAAGTTATATGCTTACAAAGTGTAGGCCTAGCCTATGGCATTGCATTTACAATCAATGCCTAGGGCAATCACACAAAAATATTGACTTGTTGACAATTTACTTTTAAACGCCATCTTGATTCTTGACTTTCTCTATCATCCAACGAAAGTGGGCTGTGTGTGCCTATTGTCACAAGTCAAATGGTAAGAGCCAAATGCAGAATAGTTGTAGGGACTTATCTATGACCTATGACTATCAATAACTATGACTATCCCTGTATTTTAATGTTCTATGTTTATATAATCTTAGTCATCAGTACAGTTCGTCGTTGAACCATAGAGAAGTATACATGCTCTGACTCTGACTGTCGTAATCGGTCTTCTTTAAGGGAGGAGGCCAGTGAAAATCCCAACTTCTTAAATATACCAACAAAGTGGATGAAAATTCAGTGGATTATCATTTGATGGGCAACAAAAAATAAAAAAAATAATTCAAAATTATTTATCCAAAATTTGCCTTGGAATTAAATTTTTTATGAATTTTCACGAATAGTGATGAAGAAAGCCCTCATTCGAGTAATTATTTTTTTACATTTTTTTTTTTCATTTTAAAATGGAGATAAATGATACAGTAATGAACAACAGTTATCATCCTCTTATATGTGACATACTATCAGTATATTTCAAGATTGTATTCCTCAGCAAATTTTTTGAAACAATACATTTCAAAGGTATTCAAGTTATACAATTATTTGCAATAGTTCCATCAGACATAACTGACAAAGATAACTGTCAATGATTGAGCATGTATTCAAAAATATTCACAAAAAAAATGGATATGTTTCATAAAATATTATAGAAGTTGCATCATTCTCCATATTGTATATTGTCGAAAAAATATATCCCAGAAAATACATTTGCAGATTTGAGTTGAGATTTAGTAAGTCAGTTCCTCATAACTCCTTGCCTGGCATACTAGAAGGCACCAGCCCCATACGTGAGACCCTCATTTTTCTTCAGTTTTTCTTCAGCTCTCAGCATAGCCAGCTTCTTTATATGTCGCATCTTCTCGAAGGCCAATGCTGCACGAACTTGGCTCTTTCCCACCCGTCGTTTGTCTCGTCTCTTCGTCAAGGATGCTGTGGAATGGCCTGGAGAAAGTTTTGCATTTGCCATATTTTCTTTCACTGATGCACTACATCCGTTGTTGAAAACAGAGATGGCTTCCACAACAGCCATGTCGATACGCATTTTAGAGACAAATGTATCTTTCGGACATCTGCGCCAGATGGTACTATGCAAACTTTCGTTTGCGTTCGAAGTCCGTCCGAGTAAGCACCGTTCAAGTAGGGAATCTGACGCAAGGCGCTGATAGACGGGCAGGATCTTGGTCACAACTTTATTTGATAATGGAGTCCCAATGTAATCTTTATGGTTTCCAGGTTTAGAATTATTAGCCAATGCTTTGTTGAAGAAACACCACGTATTCTCGCCTGTTGGACACTTATGGTGCCGCGGATTCAAATCAGTGGACGAACAGTGGTAGAGTGTTGCAAATATTGCGGTCTTCATCTCATTGGTGCTGTGCATATTATTGACAATAGCATTACGATAATACCTAGTCAGAGATTTGATGACGTCAGGTTTCAGGCTTCCATAAGAGCGACCTCCGAGAGTAACTCCTTGACCTTTTTCGTGAGCAATCACATTACGAAGACCAGTGCCAAGTCTCTTCGCAACGTGGTTCAAGCATTCTTCTTTTTCGAAACTAACATCTGGGCCATAAATCTGTTCCTTCACAAGATGGTTGAATGTCTTGGCATCACCGTCAGACAGTAAAGTGGTGTACCGCATTCCGAAGGATTCGGACCTTCGCCACAGCCTATCGGCTGCAGTGACCTCCATCGCAGGAGATGAACCTTCGTAATTTTGTTGACAAGATGACTTGTGGCCGTTGTACCAGACTTGATATTCTGGAGAATCTTCACCCAGTTCCGACTTCCCGATTTCACAGGACTGGCAATACTTCGATAGCACTTCAAAATCTACGACAAATCCTGTAAGTAAATCGATTACCGCAGCGAAACCATACTTGGACGTGAAACCCCTTTTGTGCCAACTACCATCAAAACTCACAGCAATTTCTATCATAGCATCCAGTAGCAACGATGGGTTCAGATTAGCGTACGCTTCTCTCACTGCTCGACGCGCTTCATCCAAAAATGATGTTTGACTAGTGACATCATTGCTATAACTTTTCAAATGGCTCGCGTAGGAGGTTTTGCTCATCGGATTCAATCCCATGATGGTGGAAAATTGTTCAAACCCAGAGTAGCCTTTTCCCATGTGTGTCATAGCTGCTGCGGCTCGCCGATTCACATCGAACCCAGGACGCGATGAACCGGTCGACATACGGGCTGACGTATACACTGATCTATTGATATCTCCACATAGTTCACAGTGAAGTGACAATTTGTGAGCTAATCCAGCTGAGTGCGTCTTAGTAACAGTCAAACTGTGCACTTTACAGATGGAACAAACGCAGTGACTCAATAATTCAGAATATGTATCAATATTTGCTATAATATACTCTACAGTGTTATCAGATGGCATGGTAACAGGATTATCCGCAGTAGCGTACACTGCCTGTATACGCTCACTCTTCTTATTCGGGCCAGTGACAACGGGCGTGGGCTCACGTTCAGAAATATTGTCTGACACTCCAGTACCGATACTTGTTGAAGGCTGACACTCCTCAACAGTCAAGTTTTCTAGTTCTTCCACACCTGACATGTATTCTGTGTCTGAAGAACTCTCGGAAGCTGCACCTGGGCTTATCGGTATTTCTGCCAGCCCGGGAATAGGCCTAGGCCTACGTTTGCTGTTACTGGGTACAGTTAGCGTACCGGTACATATGCCTACATCTATTTGTCCAGCTATAAGTCAAACAAGCAGTCATAGTTACATAACAATCATATGCCCAACAGATGAGTATTATGAATGAGTATTGTTGTTGTAATTTTAGGCTTACCTGTTTCATTCAAAACATCATCCACTGGCCTAGGGCTGAAAATAGCTCTCTTTTCAGAATTGACCCTAGCAGCATTGGATATTTCTTTCTTTGTTTTCTTTATATACAATTTCTTGTTTTTACCCATTTCATAAATGACTCAAACCAACAGAAATGACAAAAGACTGTAAAACGTGTGAAGTGAAACGCAAGGGAAAAAGTAAAATCTGGAGTTTCGTTCTAGATGGTTCTAGTCTGACAGTTTGAATTTGTGAACCAAAGCTTCTTGGATACTAAAAAGTAAAAACAGTGAAATGATTGCTCAAGCAAGTGGTGATACCTATCAGCAAATACACTAACCTTGGCAACATAAATTGTGGGTGATTCAAAAGTCTGTAATCAACTGAAAATATAGCTACAAAATGGCTTCAAAACAGCGAATTTTGGGCCATGAAACTATACATACAGGGACTATAAATCGAAAATTGATTAGTTGTGGTAGTATTATCAGTAATATGGAGTAAAAAAAGAATTATAAATACATAACAAATTAAATATATGAAAAAAAAAAAAAGTGAAAAAAGTGAAAATTTCACTGGCCTCCTCCCTTAAACACGTAGGAACTCACTTTTAATTCGATAAATGTTAGTGATCCAGGAAGCTTTGCTTTTTCATTGTTGACTGCTGTTTTTCTTGATTGTTCACTATATTATTTTTCAATTCTTTCGAAATGAAGACGTGTTTTGCTACAACGATATAATTATATCCATCCAAGTTATATTTTATGCATTTATTTGTTGTTTGTTTTATTAATATCGCCAGTTTTTCGTCATTGATTATTATTTTCCCTTTTCAATGTGGTCACATCTTACTCATAAGTCGTATTTTCGAAGGATTTCTCCATGTCGACATTCTGTAGCATTTTTATTGTGAAAACATATTTGAACTACGAGTGTTTTCTACAACAATCCAACCAAGTTATATTTTATCTACCGTAATTATTTGTCGTTTGTTTTATTAATATAGTTAGTTTTCTGTCTTTGATCAATATTTTCCTTCTTTCAATGTATAGTAACATCGAATTCAGAGGTCATATTGAACATGCCTCTTTGGATTGACCGGGACGATTTTCTTAATTTCCTTTATTCTTCAGCATTTTCATTCCGATTGGTTCAATTATTAATTTGATTTGCAATTTGTAAGAAAAAAAGTGTCATATATCCTTATCAGGATGAAAAATAATTGATTATTCAAACAATGAAATTAACCACCAACTTGAGAGAATAATTTTGACACATGGTCCCCTCTTGGTCGATATTGGGAATCTAGCAGACTTTCTTTGATCTCGCTCCACGCTCCATAGTCCATGCTCCATGCTCCATGACCCTGTCCTGAATACGCTCGGAATATGTGTATGTCTCATCCTTAAGAGTCCTTCTTTTTTCCTGTGACGTATTCCACTCAAGTCCTTCAATAATTTTAGTGACTCTCTCTGGTATTCTTTTAATTTTCTATTTCAGTTTATTGATAATAATAATAATAATAATAATTATAATTATACTTTATTCACTTTTGAGAAGTACAGTAGCAAAAAACACAGAAATAACAATTCACATATACGAATTCAAAAATGTTTGAGTTTCTTCTTTCTCTCATCTACTTTTATCCATTTCTTTCTTCCTAATTTATAATTTTTTTGTGCCATTCCTTGGATATTTTCCATGCTCTCTATCTTTTTCTCCTTGTGACAACGTATTGGAATACGGTAATCAAAAAGCTTTAAATATTCTCATTTTTTTCTTGTCTATGTCTGATTGCCTTTTTGTTATACATTGGGCCTTTGTTTTATTAATTTTTCTTGTTTTGATATCTCTTATGATTCACAACAGCTGTAATCATTTTCATAATTTAACTTGGTATCATCCTACATCTGTTTACTTTAGGATGTGATTTTTTTTCTCTCTCTTGACGTGGTTTATACATATTTCCTATCAACATAATGTGAAGAGAGAGACGCATTCAGACGGCTGTCCGTAAAGCGGGACACCAAAATGGTACAGCGCAATAAAATCTGTACATGAATAATATATAATGGTGAGAATCTGATACAAATGTGGATGGCAAATAATTAGAAAATAAAATCGAGAATGACAATATCCAACTAATTCAACTAAATATAACAAAGCAATGGCAAAATAATACAATGGGTATTATTTAGAATAATATAAGTGATTGTGTGGAATTATAACTGAATCTTTCAACACATAGATAATAATAATAATATATATATATATATTTATATATATATTTTTTTTCTATTGATAATCAGAAACAGTTCACAAATTCTGTATAAAACTCCGCTAAGCTGCTCTCGCAACTTGTCAGCAGAGATTATGCTAAACAAAATAATAAACATTGCACTTTATTATTACTCATGCGTCTTGTTTTAGAGCTGCTTTTTCTGAATGACAATATATGAGACAGTAAAAACAACATATACAAACAACAAAATCATATTCAAGCATCTGAGAAAAGAAAAATAGAAGAAAGAAAAGATTATACACCATCGAATGAATTCAATATTAATTAGGTATATACAATTTACTGATTCATTCTAGAGTGATGATCCAATTTTTCACATTCAATTTAATATCTGCCATGTATGTTAAACTGCGAAGATTTGCTGGCATAGCATTAAAAAAAGTCGGAACCGTTACCTTTAAAAGTCTCTTGCCGTAGCTGGCAATAAATGAGGGTATTACACAATAATCGGTTTCTTTGATTCTTGTTCTATAATTATGCTCCAGATTTTGTTTGAATTGGTCCGAAAAGTAATTTTGAATGGTAATTTTATATTCATAAATTCATCTATGATAATATTAATAATAAAAATAATAATGGTTTCATTTCCTTTTGGATCATCACATGATATAGTGGAAAGTCATAATTAAAGTTATGTAACAAAAATTCAAAACATTCACTATAAAAATCTCAATATGATCACACTTTAACAAAACTCATCCAACCTATAAAAGCATTTCTATCAGGTAACTTACTGCGTAGTCTGTTTTTGAATACAATTTCAGAATTGAGTTTGCTGGCATCTTTTAGCACAATAGGTGAACAATTAAAAAATCTACACCCAGCATAAACTGGACTTTTCTTGAAGAGCTCCAGCTTGTGAGCCTCCAAGACGAATGCGGATTTGTTTCTTGTGTTCTGTTAGGACAATGTTCTGTAATGAAACCCTCTCTGGAATTTTGAATTCATCCAGAAATGTGCACAAGAATTCAGGAATGGTGCCACAAGGTCCAACTATCAACCCAAATATATCCCAATATTCAGCCTCAATCCGGTATTTTCTTTGACAAGTCTGTGATGCATGGAATTTAATGCTGTTAAATATATATAAATCTTTATTAGACTATGTCATGGTATACATGATTGCCTTTTGACACATAATAATAATCAAATACAAAATTAATGAAGTAGAAAAAACACATAATAATAATAAATCACACATGAATGATTGATACAAAAATGATTGTAGGAAATAATGAGAGAGTAATAAACAGTAGCCTGATATGAAAAAGTAATAATATGAACAGAGATATGAGAATAATATAAAAATAATAAAAAAAAAAAGAAGAATAATTATGCTAATAATGTTATGAGTACAAATGGTTTCTCAGAATGGCAATAGATCCTTTCAATGCTTAAATACCTATCAAATTGATGAAATCACTTTTTAGACTGAATTTCCTACAAAATTCTACAAACTTGAATAGAGATTATATATACTGTATATAAATGTATATAAATTATATTAAATTTTATAAATTATATATATATATATATATAATTTATAAAATTCAGTTATATAAATTATATTGTATATAAATTCTTTGATCAATATCAATATTATCAATAAAGTATTTTAGGATGAGTTGTAGGTTATTCCTACGTACTGAAAACACGAAGGTTCGTATTTCATATAATTCTTTGGACCTTATCCTTGTAGTATAATCTTTATTCCAATTTCCGCCCATACTCGGGTGGAAGCAAATTTGTATTATTTTTTGTTATCATTTCAAAGAGCACAAAACAGAACAAAAACACTGGAAATGAATATTTTCAATGGTGTTTGCATGTTAAATGATTTCAAACTCCATCTCATCACATAGTTAAATCTGGAAGAATAGTTGTTTTTATATTTCTATGATATATATATATATATATATATATATATATATATATATATATATATATATATATATATATATATATATATATATATATATATATATATATATATATATATATATATATATATATATATATATATATATATATATATATATATATATATATATATATATATATATTATATAAATACTTTGATGATGAAAAATAAAGTCTCTGCCTTACAAAAGGTTGCCCATTGGGCACAGAATAATATAAAAATGGAAATAACATATTAATAAATAGAGTAGAATGACAATAAAAAAGTGTTTGGTTAAAAAAATAATAATAATATTGATCATAATCTAGTAAATTGAATATTATAATTTATTCCTTAATCAGAATGAGGAGAGGAAAAGAATGAAATATTAAAAAAAGAGGGAATTAATCGAAAAAGTTATTCAAAAAAGAAAAAAATGCATATTGATATAAAAGCGATAAATTCAGGCCTACACACACGATTCATTCAAACCATATAAATGGTTTCTAAAAATTGAAATTGAACCTTTCAGGGCCAGGAGGGCTATTACTATAAATAAAACTATTACTGAGATATTAATATATATTAATGATAATATTAATATATTATTTAATATATTACTATATACTTCACTTTAATATGATATTTTTTTCATTGCGATTTGATTCTTCAAATAACAACTGATGTTGGGAACAATAATCATCTACAGTTTGCTAATAATATATAGGCCTACAATCATTTTTTTTTGTCAGCAAGAAGAATCGTTTTTTTTTTCAAATAATATTTTCCCTAAATGATCCATACGCTTATTTTTTATTATAATATCGATAATTATTTATTATAATTATAAATATAATTATAATTATTCATTATAAGATCGCCCTTATGGTGCCCCGTCCAAACGATCCCATCTTTCATCCATAGCCTTAATTGGGGAACAATGATTTTGTATCAAGTTTCGATGTTATTAAAAAAAAGAAGAAAAAAATCATTTATTCCTTTTGTTGGAGTTATTGAATTTTTCTTATCAATAGCTTAATACTGCTCTGTCAGTGTTGGTCTCTTGTTTTCTTACAATAAAGACAATTCATTTCATCATTTCATTTTTGGTACAATAAATATTAATAAATATCAATAATATAATCAAATCATAATATAATTATATATCATTGATAATCATTGATATAATCATTGATATAATATATCAATAAATATTTGTCATAGCATAATTCATCGTCTCAATTAACGAATAATGATTTTGTATCAAGTTTCGATGTTATTTAGAAAATTAAATTTCTTTTTGATCAACTCTCTCCAGGACCCCCATTCCTGAGATGAATGAGATGTGAGAAAAATAAAAGTGAGTGAGAAAACGATTATCTCACTTAAAATGGCCGATTGGTAATGGTAAATCGGTCATTTTAAGTGAGATAATCGTTTTCTCACTCACTTTTATTTTTCTCACATCTCATTTATCTCAGGAATACGGGTCCTGGCAGCACGCAAAAGAGTTCTTTTCTAACGCAAGCTTCTTTGTTGTTTATTGTTGAAACAAATATATGACCTTCATTCCACTCGACACTTCAAACTATAACCGTTGGTCAATTATTATTATTATTATTATTTATTTGATACACAATACATTATAATACATATGCATTTTAAATTGACTTTCAATTTTCAATTTTTAATTTTCACTTACAATTGGGCCTATAACTTTTTCAATTTGATATTGTGATATATATTTCATATTAGTTCGATTGTTATACTTTGTTCCTAATTCCAATACTTGACTTGGTAGTTGCTGGGTATTTAAAAAAATAGTATCTACCATTCATGAATGAAAGAATATTAGGGTTTTTTATATATATATATATTTTTTATATTAGCATAAGTCATTATCTAAGAGTAAATAAAATATATGTACAACAATATATACATTTTCATAAGAACGTGAATCAAATGAAATTATCTGAGCATAATATATATATCTCTTCTTCAACTTCTTGCAATCTAGTTACTAGCCTATATTCATCAAAACAAATATCTATCTTGTTTTCCTCTTATTGACTTCTTGTCCTCGGTCTTGCATCTTTTTCTGGAATTTCGTGTGTATTGTTGCATTTTTTCAGTTTCTCTTCCTCCTATTAATTTCTCTTTGTCTTCTCCCTTAATATAATATATATTCATTAAATTGCATATAATTTCTATCTATAGTCTATGATTTATTCGTGAGGTAATTATTCTTGGTTATTTCTATGAACATCAATCATTTTACTTTGAAATAAGATTAACGTTTAGATGTTTTTTATTGACATAAGAGGGTATGTTTCAGTCGGTAATAATCCGACACTCGTAGCAATTCAACCTGTGGGGGTCTTATGCAAGATTTGCCCTCACAAATATACTCAAAATATTTTGTCTCCTCTCTATTTTCTTCTTATTCTTGATTTTTTTATCTCTTCTTTTTTCTTCTTCTTTCCTATATTTATCACAGAATACATTACATTCACTTATTTATCTTCTGTTTCAATTCATTACATCATTCATCATTCATTTATCCATGCATTCATATATTCATTTCTATTATTGGATTGTGTTGTATTTTTTTTCGTGGTTAATTTACGAGGTTATTGTGTAAGCCACATCAGATGATGGAATAAAACGAAATATCATACATAGATATAAATGAAGTGAAATTATCAGTAAATCAATTGTATGAAAAATATTCGTCTAGGCTGTAAAATAAATTATTCAGTGAGAAAATCTTCAATTTGGATTTAAATCCAGTTCTGTTGTTGCCTTTCAACTCTCCGGGGAAATGATTTATTAAAAATTTTCATTATGTAATTTGCATTAGGTTTCTTCATCTGAGAGTCAAAATTGGAAAACTGATCAAATGCAAGAAAGGGTGATGAAATGACCACGTTGTCGGGGTCACCCATAAAGAGGAGAGGTTTCAGTCGGTAAGAATCCGACACTCCCCGCAATTCAACCTGCGGGGGTCTATGCAAGATTTCCCCTCCTCACAAGAAAAAAAAAAAAAAAAATCCACGGGAGTCAATTTGGCGAAATATCATTTTTCTTGTGCCAACTTCTAAACGGTATGAGATATCAGAATTCTGATATGCGTGGAACAAAGATAATTATGATAGCTCCGAGATGATATGGGCCCAAGCCATAACTATTTAAATCATGCAGCATAACTGTCAAACGTATCCAGGTTAAAAAACATTTTTCAGATGTATTCGCATTTGACAGTGATGCAACATGACTTGAATTGTTATAACTTATATCATCTTGGAGCTATAATAATTATCTGTGTATCTCGTTCATTAGAATATTGATATCGCATACAGTTCAAAATTTCTCACCAAAAAACTGATATTTTGTGCGAAATTATTATGGATTATTCTCCATGTAGTGTTAAAATCCCTCTTGTGGTACCCCGTACGAACGATCCTAACTTACTTTGTCATCCTCTTTTGACCAAATTTTCGATGTTGATAATGGAAATCGAATGTTGTTGTTGTTGTTGTTGCTTGCATACAACATCACAGCTGCAACAACAATGTCAATGAGGAAACGGGGTGCGTAGATTTTCTGTTTCGGTTTATCATCCCAAGGGCTTGCGGGATGAGGGACAGCCACCATTTTATTATATATATAAGTATATATATATATATATATATATATATATATACATATATATATATATATATATATATATATATATATATATATATATATTTATATATATCATAATGATGGTTGTAAACCACCATAATAATATATATTTAATATATAATAATACATGATATTATTATATAATATATATATATATAAATAGATATATAATATATAATATATTATATATTATATATTAAATATAATATATATATATAAATATATATATAATATATATATATATATATAGATCATAAGTATATATAGATATGTGTATATATATATGTATATATATATATATATATATATATATATATATATATATATATATATATATATATATATATATATTTATAAATATATATATATATATATATATATATATATATATATATATATATATATATATATATATATATATATAAATATCTTTTTTTTCATTATTGAACATTCTTCAGGTTCTTTTCGTGTAATATTCAAATTATTCATTCATCTCAATGAAAATTCAACTACGTCTCTTTCAAATTGCATTGGACATTTTACTGAACAAATTTTATTAATGCTTTTATGTCTTGAAAATTAGAATTAGAAAACTGATCAAATGGACGAAAGGGTGATGAAATGACCACGCTGTCGGGGTCACCCATGAAGAGGAGGGGTTTCAGTCGGTAAGAATCCGACATTCCCCGCAATTCAACCTGCGGGGGTCTATGCAAGATTTCCCCTCCTCACAAGAAAAAAAATATATATATTTATATATATATTTAAATATAAATATATCATATATATATATATATATATATATATATATATTCATATATATATATATATATATATATATATATATATATATATATATATATATATATATATATATATATATATAAATATATATATATATATATATATATATATATGAATATATATATATATATATATATATATATATATATATATATATATATATATATATATACATATATATATATATATATATACATATATATATATATATATATATATATATATATATATATATATATATATATATATATATATATATATATATATATTACAACATTTTTCCATGGATGCGATCCATCAACGATATGTATGAACATTTTCGTCAAATCATAAAATAGTGGTCATTCAGCTCAGTTGGTTAGGGCTTTGGGTACAAACCAAGAGGTCCTGGGTTCAAGTCCCAAAATGGTCACATTTTTATGATTTGACGAAAATGTTCATATATATATATATATATATATATATATATATATATATATATATATATATATATATATATATATATATATATATATATATATATATATATATATATATATATATATATATATATATATATATATATATATATATATATATATATGTTTATATTAATTTTCATTATTGAACATTCTTCAGGTTCTTCTCGTGTAATATTCAAGTTATTCATTAATTTCAATAAAAATTCACCTACGTCTCTTTCAAATTGCATTGAACATTTTCAAGGCTTTTGTATTTGTATTTAACTTACTCATTACAGATTGTTTTCAGAACAGGCGGTAATGATTACTATCATGAAATCAAAGGCAAACAAACAAACATAGCCTACTTGATAAAATTATACATTGTTATTTTTTCTTAGCTCTCTTCTTGAATCACTTCTATTAGTTATATTCTTCAACTCTTCTTTCAATTAATTCCTTTCTCGCGTCGTTCTCTGGATGAATCCATATTTTCCTACTTCTCTATCAACTCTCTCCACTTCCATTCTTACCCCTCCCCTTGTACTTCTTTCTAATCTCTTTCCAAATCTATTTCTAAATTTCTCCCATCCTTCATTTATCCATTCTTGACTCTAACAAAATTGCACATTTTCTCTATTTGTCTTCGTTTTGCCAAATTTTCCCATCACATTTCCTCAATCATTTTACTAGATCTTTCTATAACTTTTTCCACCACATCCTTATCGTTCCTGATAATCTTCCAGCGCTTCTATCTTCCCAATATCCTTCTTGCAGCAACCCTTTGGACGTTCTCCACAGCCTTTATTAGTCCAACTTAAAGCGGATCCCAGACTGAACTAGCATACTCAAGCATTGGCCGAATCAGACTCATGTATGCCTTTTCTTTCATTCACCTCCCTGTCCCCTTCAACTGCCTCATAATGAAATTCAAGGATCGTATTCCCTTTTTTGAAACATTTCTAACATGATCCCCCCCACCCTAAATTCTCATTTATGTAAAGTCCAAGATATTTATACGCTTCTACTTCCTCAAGCTTTGAATCGCCGATTTTATAAACTTTATTTTTTTTCTTCTTGTTACTGCTGGTAGAGAAGTGCACCACTTCACATTTTCCAACATTCAGTCCCATTAGATTTATTCTAACCCATTCATTAATTCTATCCAAATCTCCTTGTAACTGATTTTCCTCCCTCTCACTGTTAATTATGCTATATACCACACAATCATCAGCAAATAGACGAATTGTTGATTTAATTCCAATTTGGAGATCGTTTATAAATATATTGAATAGAAGAGGTCCAATGACACTCCCTTGTGGTACCCCAGTAATAATTTTAACCATATGCGAAATTTCATCACCTACTTCTACTTGCTGTGATCTACCTTCCAAGAAGGACTCCACCCATTTGGTTATCTTCTCATGTTTCGTTATTTGTTTCAACTTTGAAATTAGAAGTTTATGAGGTACTTTATCAAAAGCTTTTTCAAAATCCAAAAAGACGGCAGATATCTCACCCCATTTGTCTAAAGTATCAGACAACTCCTGTGTGAATCCTTGCAGTTGAGTTACACATGAGAAACCCTCACGAAAACCATGTTGTCCATCAAATAATCCACCATTATTATCAACAATCAGTTTAATTTCTGTATCAATTAACCGTTCCATGATTTTGCATATTGAGGAGGTGAGGCTAATGGTCTGTAATTACCCAAATTTGATTTTTCTCCCCCTTTATATATTGGAGTGATCACTGATCTTTTTAAGTCCTCGGGCATCTATTGAATTTTGAAAAATTATCATCAAATATGGTATTATTTCTTTTCCCGCCAACTTGATGAATTTGTTGATAATTCCATAATGTCCAGGAGCTTTATTACTATTCAATTCATCAATTATTCTCTGGATTGCTCTCTCAGTGAGTTTTATTTTGCTCTCCTCTAATACCAACTCATCGATTTGATCATTCTCTACTTCGTTCTCCCCATCCAAAGTCAGTTTTTGAAAAACTTCACCATAATAATTATTTAATGCATATGCCTTTGCCTATTGCCTTCGCCTTTCCTGCTCATTCGATATGAACTCCACTTCTTTTCTGTCAATTAAAGTTGGCATATCATTCCTACCTCTTTTAGTAGTATTTATGTACTTGTACATATTATTCTAACTTTTATTGAGGCATGGAACCTTGTGAAAAATTAACATGGATATATATATATATATATATATATATATATATATATATATATATATATATATATATATATGTTATGATGATTTGCGGAATCCATGTTAATATACGTTTTACCTCAACGTTTAGAATTCATTACAAAATTCATTATCAAGAAACTGAAAACACACTTTTAAAATATCATAATATCAGTTCATAATATAAAATACGATGTTAACAGATCAAATCCATATGACAGAAGTGGAAATGGAAACAGAAGAATTAGGTAACATTGTTCAATGAGAAAACATGAAGCCAATACGATTCATACATTACAAATTACACGAATATATATATATATATATATATATATATATATATATATATATATATATAAATATATATATTTATATATATATATATATATATATATATATATATATATATATATATTCATATATATATATATATATATATATCCATGAATATATATATATATATATATATATATATATTTATATATATATATATAAATATATATATATATATATATATATATATAAATATATATATATATATATATGGATATATATATATATATATATATATATATATATATATATATACATATATATATATATATATTCATATATATATATCCATATATATATATATATATATATATATATATATATATATATATATATATATATATATATATATATATATAAATATATATATATATATATATATGTATATATATATATATATATATATATATATATATATATATATATATATATATATATATATATATATATATATATATGTGTTTGACTTTAGGCTTTCACAACATAGGTGCCATAAATGAATGTTCTTGGATGAAGTTGCGTAATAATAATAAAATGAAACAACTTTTTAAAATTTTATATTTAAAAAGATCGGTTTCATTCTAGAAAGCTCAACGTTTCATGACCTCTATCGGTCACTCCTTCAGGAGCAATGACAAAAAATGATAATATTAGAAAAACAACAGATACAGAAAATCAAGAAAGACATTTATAAATACACAGGTGGCTTCGGCATACTAGATACGGCTTCTCAGATTGTATATTTCATTATCAATGATAATAATAATAAATAATAAAATTGTCTTTATTTTTGGGTTGCAATACAAATGAAGAAAACAAAATAATATGTAATACTGTACATTGTGACCTCAAAAAAGGCCACAATGTACAGTATTACATATTATTTTGTTTACATATTTTAATATTCACATTCATATTTAATATTTAATATTTACATGTTTTAATATTTTACATATTATTAAAACCAGAGTTATTGTATTGATCTTTCTTCTGATTTTCGGGTTCAGGTACCGGTTCATTTCGTTTCACTTCTCTCTTCTTTATGAATGCAATAGCTGTTGCCCAAGAAGCAGAAAAACTGTATCCGCAATCGAGACCGTTAATATTTGAAGGATGTTTGATAATTTCGAGACCCTCGCTGATTGCTCTCTTCCAACGATGACTTTAATTATTGATTATTCTGGCCTTGTCATATGAGATGTTATGAATTCTTACACCTTCATCTATCATTATTTCACAACTTCATCGAAAAAATATTCATTCTCAGCATATATATATATATATATATATATATATATATATATATATATATATATATATATATATATATATATATATATATGAATATATATATATATATATATATATATATATATATATATATATATATATATATATATATATATATATATATATATAGTTTTTTCAATTTAGTTCTGTAAAGTGTTTCCTTAATTTTGATTTTCTTACTCTTTATATTGTTATTATTCTCAATCTATCATTCATCAAACACCTTGATAATGACCACAGTTAGGTGGTCAAAACGTTGGTGGTCGATTAAATCAACTAAATAAAGAACATGGTTCTTCCGAAAATCATTTCATTTCATATATATATATATATATATATATATATATATATATATATATATATATATATATATATATATATATATATATATATATATATATATATATATATATATATATATATATATATATATATATATATATATATATATATATATATATATATATATATAAATATATCCATATATCTTTTTTTTAAATAACGATATATTCATATTTATTCATTTGAAATATACATTTATATATTCAAACATATATAAAGGGTGAGAAGAGAGTAATTTAATTTCCGACAGGAGGATTTCCCTTCAGAGTCATTATAGTAACATAGATTCTCATTGATATTTATTCTCATTCTCATTTACATTTTCATTATTTTAACCACCGCTTCGGATATTTTCCTAATAACTCCATGTATTCCCTGTATTTCACCTGGACATTGGTGTTTTGAAATGATTTATAATGAACTATGATTTGTAATACGCATGGGTCTCATGATTTATATATTTCAAAATGACCTACTCTATTTCATTCGATACATTTCAATTTGTTTCAAAAATATGGTTTTATTGTATGTATTCATAGTGGTTTCAGATGTGTTATATCAATATATTTCATTTGATATATTCCAATGTATCTTCAATTGTTTTGTATTTATTGTGAGTCTTGAATTTGCAGAGGGCTGATTATTGAATGAGTAGACCATGCCTAAATTAGTATAAGTGGGCAGTGAGATCATTATTTCCATTTGATGATAGGTTGATATTTCATATTTTCT
Organism: Brachyptera risi; assembly: GCA_964007535.1. Taxonomy (NCBI): domain Eukaryota; kingdom Metazoa; phylum Arthropoda; class Insecta; order Plecoptera; family Taeniopterygidae; genus Brachyptera; species Brachyptera risi. Next base: position 13,025,259 of record OZ023339.1, on the reverse strand, counting down.
CCGAAAATAGTTATGATAATTGATCAATTCATTTTTTTAACCATTGTGATTTGTCCTCGATGATGCCCGTACCATTCTGGGCGAAAAGTTGATCGTTCCCATTATAAAATGGTAATCCATGAAAACACCCAAAATATGCCTCTTTACAATTTCACATAATCTAATAACGTATGATTATTATTATTTATTCAAAAGTACAATTGTGTAACTCGTACACGGTGGCACAGTAAAACAACCACATCTGTTCATCACATCAAATCTCAAATAAACTTGATCCATTAGTATTCCCTCTTTCTCACTTTCACATTCCACATCCCTTCTCTTGAATTTACCCAAACTCGCTTCTTTTACCATGTCCTCCTCCAAATCATTGCATTCAATTCCTGTCCTTATCAAAAACGAAAACCTACGGACATCTCTTCTACATCTTTTAATTACTACCCTCTTTATTACTTATTACTATTGATAACTTACGGAGTTGAATCGACTGAAAATTCAAGTCAATATACTTAAAAACATAATGGGGTTATTATTGGTTCTGATTTGTTATTATTTTCATCAATATCACATATTGAATAATGATATAATATGAATATAATTTTCTCTATATATTCATAGTTTTTGTTTTCATATAACATATACATCTCTAGTCTGAATTGAGTACGGTATACTAAACTGATTGAAAGCTTTTATGCGTATCTTACAACAAAAAAAATGAATACTATATTTCACACAATTTTTTCCTATTGTTGCTTCCAATCAATGATTTACTATGCACCCTGCAACTTGTTTCCATACTTCTTGCAACACATATTAGAATATTGTTTGACAAAGACATCTAGTGGGAAGCTTTTCAGATGGTTTCTGTCGCCCTCAATTCATTATTTCATTCCATTTTTCACCGACAATTACATCAGTATGTAGTCACAAATATTAGATGCACTGAATTTAAAGTTGTTCTATTCCAAATGAGTTCCAATAATTGACGTGTGATACGAATACGATGGTTCACATGATTTATATTTTCAAATACATACATTAATACATTTTAAATAAAAAATATTCGAATAAATATAGTTTTATTCAATACATTTTAATTTGTTTCGGAAATATAGTTTTATTGTATGTATTTTAAAGTGGTTCCAGATGTTTTATATCAATATACTATTCCATTTGATATATTAGAATATATCTCCAATTGTTCATATATTCAATTACTATTTGACAAATATATATTCTGACCACTCTTATATATTATATTAAAAATCATAATTTCTTTGCGAAATATTTGAAAAAGTAACGCCGTCGTCGGATGAATTGATTCAAATAAACGAATAGATGAAAATAGTGTAGTGTTTGGGACACTCAACTGGGTGACTGAACCAAAATAAGAAACAGATTGATTGTGGTGCATACTCGAGTATTGAACGACAGTTGTCCATGGATACCAATCCAGATGGAATATTGACAGATGACTCTAGACGGATAGATAAACTATTCAAATTTCTCAATTCCACTGATTCATTGGATAAAATATGGTTAAATTCCTATATAAGTGCTTTTTCGTTACTTGATGTAACTTGATTGCTTAAAATCAATAGTATAATCAAAGAAACCTCACACTTCGTGAGTAGAATGTAACAAATCACTTAATGTTTTTCTTTTTTTCTTTTCACTTCAACTACTTTATTACTTTTAATGGTTGAGAAATACGTCCGAATTTGAATTGTACTTATAATTCACTATTTTAACCCACAGTTAAGCCTTTTTTTTAAGGGCTTGGTGGATGTTTTTTTTTGTGATTGTGTTTTTCTTTCTGTATCAGTGTATGTGACAAATATATAAAAAAAATGTTATTCTTTTTTTCTTACAATCTTGTACAACTGTCTACTTCTTCTCAACTTGATTGCTTCAAATTAATAGTAATCAAAGATACCTTACACTTTGTAAGTAGAATGTAACAAATCACTCAATGTTCTTCTTTTTTTCTTTCTACTTTAACAGTCTACTTTATAACTTTCAATGTTTGAGAAATTCGTCAGAAATTTGAAATTGTACTTATAATCCACTATTTTAACTCACAGTTGAGCCTTTGTTTTCAAGGGCTCTGTGGACTTTTTCTGTTGTAATTGTGTTTTTCTTCATGTATCAGTGTATTTAACCAATACAAAAAAAAATAGGTGAAAAATTAGAATGAGAAAACTGAACTAACCGGCACAGTAGCTGAGTGGTTTGCTCACTTGCTCCATGTGACCCGGGAGGTGAAGGGACATATCGGACCCGGTTCGATCCCCGCCACCGTCCATCTTTACAGGGGTTTTTCGTGGTTTCCCTCTGTAGTCTAGGCTAATGCCGGGATGGTTGCCACAATATAGGCCACGACCGCTTCCTTCCCACTATCCTTCCCACTACCCATAAAACCTTCATCTCATCATCCCATCATCTCATTAATCATTCATCCGACGCAAATAGATCTTAGTAATCATTACAGTGCGTCGTTAAAACCCAATATAAAAAAAAATATTAATAAATAGAGAAATGGTTGATAAAATGACGACGCTGTCGGTGTCACCCCAAAAAAGAAGGGGGGTTTTAGTCGGTAAGAATCCAATACTTCCCGCAATTAAATCTGCCCGGGGGTCTCATGCAAGATTTCCCCTCCTCACAAAGAAAACAAATGATGATGAATAATGGATGTTGAAACTGTAGCAATGGATTCCTGGTACAACACAATTTCTTAATCAACTTTTCGATTTTTGTTGATCAACTATTTCTTTCCTTCTTTCTTTATTTTTTATTCTCACGAATGTCATAGACGGTGGCGAGAAAAACATTTACAATTAAAAAAGCACACTATACTAATATTCCAATCTAGAAATATGAAAAAAAAAATGTATTCTTATCAAAAAATGTGAATAATTATATATAAAATGATAGAATGATGAACGATGAAGGGTTAGAAGAAACTAGCATATAATTCATAATTTATTATCTTTGTTCTTTTTGGCTGTTAAGCAATCTTTTTCTAAGAACCTTTGCACTCAAGTTTTTTCCCCCTGATACCATCTCTGCTCTTAAACTCCATATTGCTCTTAAAGCTCCAATATTGTAATAGTGGCCGATACATTATTTTTGCATTTGTTTTTCTTTCTTTAGGTTTAATCATATATAAGTTATATAGTTTTAGTACCGATTCACTCTTATTTTATTTTTATAGGACAGCCCGCACACAAGACTTTGTCTTACGCGGGCTTCTTGTTTTGGTTTATTATATGAAAATGTGAAAGTGTGAAAGTGTTACAAATTCAGAGGTACAAAACATGAATAAAATGATTTGAAAATTGAATTTGAATTGATTGAAACCATTCCATTCATCACCCGTTCTTCTCAAAAATGAATATTTTCCCACGTCGGATCTTTCCCCCATAACTTCGACCTTGAACTGATGTCCTCTGCGAGCTCTTTCACAACCAACACTTGTTACAATCTTCAATCTAAATAATATCAATCTGGACGGGTGTCCATTTATTCCAGTGTTTGCATTTGCAATGTCATTCAATTTCTTGCTGATGACTTCTACCATGGCAATTTCTGCTACACGATAACATGTATCAGAATATAGAAGGATATGTCTTCATTTGTCATATATATACTATGATTTCAACACAAGAAACAAATCCGCATTCGTCGTGGAGGCTCACGAGCTGGAGCTCTTCAAGAAAAGTCCAGTTTATGCTGGGTGTAGATTTTTTAATTGTTTACCTATTGTGCTGAAAGATGCCAGCAAACTCGATTCTAAAATTGTATTCAAAAAAAGACTGCACAGTTATCTGATTGAAAAATGCTTTTATAGGTTACATGAGTTTTGTTAAAGTGTGTCCATAGAGATTTTTATATTGAATATTTTGAATTTTTGTTACATAACTTTTTTTATGACTTTCCACTCATGTGATGATCCAAAAGGAAAAAGAACCATTATTATTATTATAAATGACCTTTATTGGTCACTGTTTTATCAAAAAGTTCACGGGATAATAATCAATATGAAATACAAATGTTGATATTAAAAAGAATATAGGCTATATGTATGAATGAAATATGGTTAAATGAGTGAAAAAATGAATGAAAAATCAAAACTGAGACGAATGATAATAACAGCATGCTTGGAAAATTATACCGATGATAGAAATTAAGAATATCACTGAGTAATATAATCGAGGAATGAAAGTTGAAATAATTGAGGTTCTTACAAAAAAATAAAAATATCATGCAGGTGTACAATCAAGAAGATAAGGTTCGTTCTTACAACCGCTCTTTCACCTAACCTTGTCCTTAAACTAATATGATTATATACAAATTGGAAGAACAGTGATAATTAAAAACCTAAGGATGGACTAAAATATTTTCTACAGGTGTGATATATTAAATTTCTTGGATACGATCCAATATCGAGATATTTGGGATGTTATAGTTATGTCGAAAAAGATACATCTTGACCGGGACTCGAACCCGAGACTTACTGATTACCGGTCAGGTACTCTACCACTAAGCTACCGAAGTATTACTCTAACGACATGTCTGTACTTAGAGTGACGATACTTCAAGGGAACTAGCCCTAAAATGGGCTTATACTCACCTAAGGTGTAACGATTATACGCTTCCACAGATCCTTGTGTACTCTATTCCATCTTCACCTAGGCATGAGGAATAATGTGATAATTAAACTTCTTGGATACGATCCAATATCGAGATATTTGGGATGTTATAGTTATGTCGAAAAAGATACGCCTCGACCGGGACTCGAACCCGAGACTTACTGATTGCCGGTCAGGTACTCTACCACTAAGCTACCGAAGTATTACTTTAACGACATGTCTGTACTTAGAGTGACGATACTTCAAGGGAACTAGCCCTAAAGTGGGCTTAGATACACCTAAGGTGTAACGATTATACGCTTCCACAGATCCTTGTGTACTCTATTTCACCTTCACCTAGGCATGAGGAATAATGTGATAATTAAACTTCTTGGATACGATCCAATATCGAGATATATGGGATTTTATAGTTATGTCGAAAAAGATACGCCTCGACCGGCATTCGAGCCCAGGACCTTCTGCTTGCTGGGCAGGTGCTCTACCACTAAGCTACCGAGGTATTACTCCTTCGACATAACTATACTTAGACTCACGATACTTCGATGGAACTAGCCCTATAGGGGGCTTAGATTCACCTAAGGTGTAAAGATTATACGCTTCCACAGATCCTTGTGTACTCTATTTCACCTTCACCTAGGCATGAGGAATAATAATAATAATAATAATAATAATAATCATAATCTTTATTACCGGAAGACTGTACCTCATACAGAATGATAATCGTCACTATTATAAGATATAATACACAATATATTCAGTAGTTAGATGGTCAATAATTAGTACATAAGTATTCGTCAATTGAGTAAAAAGACCTTTCTAGTAGAAACCTCTTCACAGTCTTCTTGAAAGTAACTGAACATTTATTTTTTTTTGAAATTTCTTGGCAAGTGGTTGTATAGCTGGGTCATCGAATAGGTCGGGCCTTTCGCGAACACTGCTAGTCTGTGTTGCTCAACTCTTAAGTCGTTACAACGTCTGGTGTCGTGATGGTGAAGCTGGCAATTGGAATGAAACAGCTCAAAGTTTTGCTTTACGAAGATGACTGATTGCATTATAAAAATACAGGGCTAAGGTAACAGTGACAAAGATTTGTCATAATGTGATAATTAAACTCATTTATCCAAGAGATTCCATTTATGAGGATCATTTATCCAAGAGAATGGTGTACCACAAGGCTCAGTCTTGAGTGTGACTCTATTTGCTATTGCCATTAATGATATAGCAAACTGTATTCCAGCCACTGTAACGTCATCCTTATTTGTTGACGATTTAGCAATTTTTTGCAAGTCAGCAAGATTAACAACAGCTGCACGACAAATTCAATTGACCATTAATAACCTTGATAAATGGTCTGACAAAACTGTTTTCAAATTTTCAACATACAAGACCAAGTGCATGCATTTCTCACGTCTGAGAGGCTTGCACCCCAATCCGGACCTCTTCATGAAAGGAGAGCTTTTATCATATTCTGACAATGCCAAATTCCTGGGCCTCAACTTTGATTCAAAATTAAACTGGAAAAATCACATTGCTTACACCAAGAACAAATGTTACAAATCTCTGAATTTATTACGATACTTGAGTGGGACTACATGGGGAGCAGATCGAACAACAATGATGATGCTATACAGAGCACTTGTTAGATCCAAATTGGACTATGGCTGTATGGTGTACGACTCTGCTCGTGTCAGCTATCTCAAACCTCTGAACACTATTCATAATACTGGCATTCGACTGGCTATCGGAGCTCTCCGTACCAGTCGTGTAGAAAGTCTGTACTGTGAATCTGGTGAACCATCACTTGCACACCGTCGTCAATATCTTCTCGCTGCTTATACGTCTAAATTGAAGTCCATGCGAAATCATCCATCATACGAACAAATGTTTGAGCCGAAATTCCAACCCATCTATGATGCGAAACCTTTCGCCACCACACCTACGGGTATTCGTTTGTCACGTCTTTTAGTTGACTTTGAATTGATTCTACCCGCTGTTTACCCAACCAGATTCAGCATAACTGCTCCCTGGATGGTGCCACGGCCTGAAGTCAATACTCAACTAACAATCCACAGAAAAGAAGATACCAGTTCACTCATTTATCGTCAGAAATTTTACGAAATATGCTCACACTTCCAAAACTTTGTTCATTACTTTACGGATGGATCAAAACTGAACGACTCTGTAGGGAGTGCGTTCTGGTCTCCCAATATTCAATGCTGTTTTAAACTCAATTCAATGTGTAGTGTTTTTACTTCCGAAATTATAGCCATTATCAAATCTCTGGAACACATATCTTGCCGTCAAGAGAAGAATTTTTTCATCTGTTCAGATTCACTCAGTACTTTACAAGCCATCACCAAAATATTTCCTGATAACTACTTGATACAGAGGGCGCAGAACCTACTGACCAACCTGACATTACGGGACGTCAAAATAGTGTTTTGTTGGATTCCTGGTCATGTGGGCATTCAGGGCAATGAGATCGCTGATAAGGCAGCTAAAGATGCTACGTCGAGAAATTTTGTCGATGAACCACTCGTTCCATTTTTTGATTTGAAATCCCATTTCAAACTGTTATTCAAAAATAAATGGCAATCAGAATGGAACAGAGAAATAAACAACAAGCTTCGGGATATCAAACCTACTATCGAACTTTGGGATTCCTCGATTCGAGGGTCCCGAAGAGAAGAAGTAGTTCTCGCACGTATGCGAATTGGGCATTCACTGCTCACGCATGCTTTTTTGTTCACACCAGAAAAAATTCTACCTATTTGCGACACTTGTGATGAGGTGTTGACCATAAAACATATATTATTGAAATGTACCAAATATAACAATATCAGACAACAACTAGCATTTGAAGACTCAATTTCCAAAGTTTTGGCCGATGATAGTAATGCTATCAACAAAGTATTCATTTTCCTAAATCAAACTGATTTGATAGATAAAATTTAAAATTTGATCGAACTGACATAGTAATTTATTAACATTAATTTCGAGTAATTATATCCGAAACAATCAGAATGAAAATGGGTGATGAAATGACCACGTTGTCGGGGTCACCCACAAATGAGGAGGGGTTTTAGTCGGTAAGAATCCGACACTCCCCACAATTCAACCTGTGGGGGTCTTATGCAAGATTTCCCCTCCTCACAAAAAAAAAAAAAAAAAAAAAAAAAAAAAAGAAGAAGTAGTTCTCGCACGTATGCGAATTGGGCATTCACTGCTCACGCATGCTTTTTTGTTCACACCAGAGAAAATTCTACCTATTTGCGACACTTGTGATGAGGTGTTGACCATAAAACATATATTATTGAAATGTACCAAATATAACAATATCAGACAACAACTAGCATTTGAAGACTCCATTTCCAAAGTTTTGGCCGATGATGGTAATGCTATCAACAAAGTATTCATTTTCCTAAATCAAACTGCTTTGATAGATAAAATTTAAAATTTGATCGAACTGACATAGTGATTTATTAACATTAATTTCGAGTAATTATATCCGAAACAATCAGAATGAAAATGGGTGATGAAATGACCACGTTGTCGGGGTCACCCACAAATGAGGAGGGGTTTTAGTCGGTAAGAATCCGACACTCCCCACAATTCAACCTGTGGGGGTCTTATGCAAGATTTCCCCTCCTCACAAAAAAAAAAATAAAAGAATAAAATAAACTTCTTGGATACGATCCAATATCGAGGTATTTGGGATGCTGTAGTTATAGTTAGATGTGATGAAATATATATGAGGTGAGATTTTTACAGATGATAAGATCACATCAATACGGTGCAATTTGAATACTTTTCTGTTTGTTTTGATTAAATATTTCATTAACGCTGCACCGAAGAATAACTATATGTTCAGAGTGAGTCTGGTTGAAATGTATGGAAGCCCGGACTAGAACATATACGAACTACATTCTGTCGAAGGAGAGAAAAAGTAGTTACTTAATAATGTTTATTGAGCAATTCTGATATATTTTAGACTACATACAAAATAAAAAATTCTTAACATGACAATACAATTCACATTACAACATAATTATTGTCAGATGACTCTAAACGGATAGAGAGAGAATGACAATTCATTTGACGGCTGTCCGTAAACCGGGATACCAAGATGGTACAGCGTAATATGGTCAATACATATAAGTACAATGGTTACTTACAAAAGTGATGAAAAACTATTCAAATTTCTCAATTTACCCGATTTACTGGATGATATATGATTCAAATTTTATAAATGATTTTATGTCTTGAAAATTCAAATTATAAAACTGATCAATTAGAGGAAAGGGTGATGAAATGACTACGCTGTCGCTGTCACCCAAAAAGAGGAGGGGTTTTAGTCGGTAAGAATCCGACACTCTCCACAATTCAACCTGTGGGGGTCTTATGCAAGATTTTCCCTCCTCACAAAAAAAAAAAGAAGATTTCCCCTCTTCACAAAAAAAAAATATGTATAATTCTCATAATAACTTTATATATCTATTCTCATAATTTTACTAATTTTCATAATAATTCATACATTCAAAAAATTAAACCAAATCTACAGACTATGACTCATCATTTCATTCTGTCAAGCTATAAAAGACGTCAAATGATTTTTTCTATTCATCAAATGACGTCAAAGCAGAATGTTTATCTCCTCATAAATTAGTTCTTAAGATTTATGACAAATAGATCAAGTATAATCTGACCCCCACTAATTAACTGTGACTATTTCAAGTTTACAAAACTTCGCAATTAGATAAAACTCTAGTTAAACTTTGACATTGACCTTTGAACACGTAAGCGTGTGTAAGAGATAATTAACAATCACAAATAATTAGTAATTGACATTAAATATACATTAAATTATATTGGTGATTATGTTTGTTGTGAAACTTTATTGATGAAGGGTGTTTTAATTCCTGCATATATACTGAATATCTGTGCCTAATCTCTATTCAGATATCTGCCTTTATTTGGGTTGCTGAAACGACCAAGAATAGTGAAAAAAAAATAAAAAAATGACAAGATACAAAATATATAATCACAGATAAAAAAATTAAAAAAATTAATAATGACCAATAATAGAAAGTGAAGAATGAAATTAGGAGAAGAAAAAATAATAATCAAACCTGAATTGATATAAAAAACTTTATTCAGTCTCTGCTCACAATAGAGTTGCCCTAAGATACAGAATAAGAAGCGATATAAAACATTTGATAAAATTACAAATCTATATTATGAATGTGCTTATATGAATGATCAAATGAGGCGGTCTATTGTGAATAAATACAAAAAAAATGAATGAAAGAATACGGGGGGATTATTATATCAAAAGTGGAATAAAAATAAAATGAAAGTAAGTGAAGATTAATAAAAATGTGAATATGAATTGTGTTGGTGAAATACGGAAAATGTGAATATACATGATTTTTACAGTGAGTGATGGAAGGTGGTTAAATCAATGATTGGCCATAAAGATGATTTCTAATAATCAGAACTGAGTCACGAATGATACTTATGACTATATCAGAAATTATCCCTGAAATTTCCCAATAATTGAAATAATCTTCAACCAGCTTTAGGATAGTTCCTCGAGCTCCGAACAGCAATCTCTGAATTTTTAATTTTACTAACAAAATTAGTAATGGAATTGGAAAAAAATATGTCAGTACTCTAACTGTTTATGATCCATCATTTCTATCATTATATATTATTCATTATTATTAATTATTATCATTTTGTTGTTCATTATTGTATACTTGTCAACGGTGAGGTGTGGAATTAATAATTGGGACATTTTAACAAAAATGAGCAGTTATTAGATGACAATTAATTGGAGATTGTTTCATTTGAAAAATGTTATTGAAAAATTACATGATAAGAGATTTGAAACTTGTAATTTTCTTTCCATATTACACAATTATTCAATAGCTGAAATAATATTGTTCATTTTTTTCCATTCTTTGTTTTGTTTCCTATTTGTCAAATGTACGTTGAGCATTGTTTGTTTTTTCACTATGAAAACATGGATGGGAAATTATACTCTTTCATATTAAACATTTGAAATAATTAAAAAAAAAATATGCTCATGAATTGTTTGACAATATAGTTTATTTAAAAGTTGATGGTTGAATTTATTATTTTTCCATCTGTTGAATCCATTTTTTCATTCTTTTGGTCATTTCTTTTCTCATTTCCAGTTTTGTCTCTCTCTCTCCTTCTCCTTCTACCACCACCACCACCCCCCAGCACCAGCACCTCCCCCTCCTCCTTCTTTTTTCCCTTTTCCTTTTTTTTAGATGGATAGATAGATGTTTATCATTTCATAGTACTACATACATAATACATACACTCACCCTCAAGTATACAAGATGTGTTGTTACGGGTATAAGAAATTAGTCAGTAAAAAAATAATAATAATAATGAAACGAAAATAAACATGTCCAATATTGTGAATGGGGGATTAATTTTAATTAGGTGATTGAACAAAAGGTACATTGAAAATACTTGACATCACAAAATTCGTCAATAGTATAAAAGGCATGTACAATTAAGAAGTCTTTGAGTCGTTTCGTATTTTTTTATTATATTGTCTCTAGTGGAACTGCTTATTCTTTTTCTTAGAGCATGACATGGTCTCCATCTCCTATATGTTCTGCATTCGGATTCATGAATTGGCTATTATACGTCACGGACCCTTCTCTAAAAAAAAAATGATGATTCGATATTCAAAATATGCGTCTTTCGAAATCAAAAGTTTTTTTTTTACTTAAGGAGGGGAAATCTTGCATAAAACCCTCGCGGGTTGAATTGCGGGGAGTATCAGATTCTCACCGAATAAAACCCCTCTTTTGGGGTGACCCCGACAACGTGGTCATTTCATCACCCTTTCCTCTATTCATCCATTTCTCTCATTTTAATTTTCGAGACATAAGATCATATTTAGAATGTTAATCATACAGTTTATAGCATAGTTTCACTCGCCCTTCGAGGATCCCTACGAATTTTACGACATCATCTTTATAGTCTTCAGCTTTGATTTCCAATTTTGTTCTCATTGCATACTATTTTTCATTTCTTCTCTTTTTTAAATTTTTGTATGATTTCGTTATCACCATTTAATTATTTCTTTTCTCTACATTTTCTCATTCAAACCTAGTCAAATTATATTAATCTTGCTATTCTCTAAAATGTTTGTATCGATCATTTTTTTCATATTTTAATCAATTGATTTTCATTCTGTGTTTTTGAAATCTTATAATGTAAGACAGAGTCTTGAATGAAGACACACACATATATATATATATATATATATATATATATATATATATATATATATATATATATATATATATATATATATATATATATATATATATATATATATATATAAATATATATATATATATATATATATATATATATATATATATATATATTTATATATATATATATATATATATATATATATATATATATATATATATATATATATATATATATGTATATATATATATGAGAAAATTGAAGGTCTCAACTTTAGGACAGTTTGAAATCATATATATATATATATATATATATATATATATATATATATATATATATATATATATATGTATATATATATATATATATGAATATATATATATTCGAACAATATACGGTTCACGATTTTTGGAAGTTTCTAAATACTCATTTTTAACAAAGTTAGGTAAGTGCCCATCAACTAGGGTAAAAACATGTATACCTGTGTCAGACCCAATTCCTCTCACTTCTACTCCTCCTCCTCCTCAACGTCTTCTATCTCAACTCTTCTCAACCCCTCTTTCCATTTCTCTCTCTATCCTTTCACCATTTACCGCTCTCAACTTCATTCTATGACCACCACAGCCTTCTTTATTAATTCTTTTCTTATACTGCCCTTTCACTCGGGCTATTTTGACGGGTTCGCGCATATTTGCTCGCGCTGGGAAAAATGACGTCATGGTCTGGTATGTACTGCACTCTGGTATCTAAAGTTTCAACTTTGAACAGATGTCATTCTCTCATAATGTTTCAATTTCCTGCTACGTTATTGAGGTTATGTCATATTTACATCTCGACTAGGGCTTTCAGGCTTACCGAGGTTCAAACTTGAACGATATATATACATTATCCCAAGCAATAAGCATCAATCAAGAACTTGTCCCGATGATATTCCCTAATATTATAGAATAAATTCCTTCATATTATTGTCATAACAAAGTTAGTAAACTCATAGTCACGGTCCAATTGAATGCGCGCGTAATTCAAATTCTCTTAAGAAATTCCCAGAGTTGTTCGTCCCTTCGCAAATATGACATGTCAAATAGACTGATATACTTGAATGTTTTTGGAAAGTGACGTCATGGTCTGGAAACAACGGCACCATCGGCGATTTTGTAAACTGAAATAATTGGACATCGTTTAACACGGGAAGCATACCCCGAGTGAAAGGGCAGTATCAGAGAAGAATGATCTGATTAAAGAAGGCAGTGATGACCACTCTCAGTTTTCGATCGGGAAAAAACAATTGAAAAATGTATTGAATATGTGACAATATGAGTAATCGTTCTGAAAAAAAATAATCACATTTATAAAAAATATATAATATTTGCATCCGGCCCTTCCAGAGGATACCGAGCAGCTTGATGTGGTGTGGGGCTTGCGTGGCCCAATGATCCACATAGCAATATCGTCGGGAGCAATTCATTTGCTCCCAGCAGGGTCACCCTTGGCGATAAAGTCTGGAGTGAGGGTCTAGACGAAGTTCGGACCGTCGGTCGAGTAGGTTCTACTTGGTGACCGGAAATGTGGAGGGTGTTCTGAGCGTTGCGGTTCCTTCTCAGTTCTTTTCTCATCTGTTATACAAACTGGATGGAAAATCATACTTTTTCATATTGAACATCTGAAATAATTTTAAAAAAAGTAGGCACATGAATTGTTTTACACTATAATTTTTGTATATACATACAATAACAATGCAATGAACGTGTGATATTACGATTAAAGTTTGATAAATCTACTTACATTCGCAAAGTTCGAACTCTCGTCTGACATTATCGGTATCTGTAATTTACAATTAACTAGGCAAACGCGTTATGTGTTTCCGCGTTGATGGATGAGCTGGAACATATCACCTTATCATTGGATTGGTTATTATATATATACACCTTGAGATCCAAACCATTACATCACTGCCATCTTATTTTCCATTATTAATTTTTTCTATGATAATGAAGAAGGCTTTGTTCTAATCGTTTACATTTAAGAGGTGACACCTGTGTCTTGGATTTAATTGGTATCTTAATAGCTTTGAGTGATTTAAAAAATTACATTATATATTTTTTTACATCAAAACGGCTGATCCGATTTGAGTGAAAGTTCGGAATAATGTGTATAATTAATATATTAAAATTCCTTGAGAATTTGAAATGTCTCGGATGAAAATGTTTTCACGAATATTTTCCTCTGGGTTATTCCAATGAGATTTTTGAAAACTTCAAAATGAGTTTTCTCGGAAGTGGTTCAACCGATTGCGCCTAAAAACTATACAAAATCGAATTAGATAATGACACTTGTGTATGCTAAGTTTCAACTGATTTTGAATTTTTGTCTGACCTGTGGAGCGCGAACAAAAAAACCAAAAAACTGTTACTTTTTTTCCGGGTATGGTGAAATTGAGTCTTCGCTTCGCTCATCCAATTATCAGTATAGCAGTGTGTATTTTCTGCATTCTTTCTTTCTACTCATTGCCGATAAACTAGTTTCGAAGAGATTTTCTTTTCGAATAATTTACTACGATTTGTTTACATCAAGTCTTTCGACAGATTACAGTCACGTAATTTATATTTACTTGAACACACACACACACACACACACACACACACACACACACACACACACACACACACACACACACACACGATTGACTATCCATTTGTAGAATCATCTGTAGATTGTGATACAAGTTGAACATTTGTTTCAATTGGCTATTTTGATAAATGTCAACGAAAAGAATGATTGAATTTGAAGAATTATTCCCACGTAGGCGTAAGTTTTTTATGTTATGTCTATATTATTATTCATTCATTAAATTAATATTGTCAGATTACTCTAAACGGATGGATAAACTATTTGAATTTCCTAATTCAACCGATTCACTGGATAAAATATGAAACAAATTTTATTAATGCTTTTATGTCTTGAAAATTAGAATGAGAAAACTGATCAAATGGAGGAAAGGGTGATGAAATGACCACGTTGTCGGGGTCACCCATAAAGAGGAGGGCTTTTAGTCGGTAAGAATCCGACACTCCCCGCAATTCAACCAGCGGGGGTCTATGCAAGATTTCCCCTCCTCACAAGAAAAAAAAAAAAAAAAAAGAAACATACCTTGTGGGATGTATTTGAATTTCGAAGAGAATTCTAGATTCAGACTGTCCTTTTCAAAGACAATTTTGATCTGAAACAGTTTTAGTTTGTTTATTACATTGTTAGTGTGATTTGTCACCATCTTCAACTTGATTCGCACGCATCCACTCCAGCGCCGGTGAGCTAGGCAACTTGTGTTGCTCTTGTGCGTTGCAGATGGGTTTTCGATTGTTCTCAGGATGATTTTTTTTTACAATTACGCATAACGGTAATAAAGAAGTTATTGTACACGCGTTCTAAATTGAAATATATATTTTATGTTTTTAATACATGATTTTTCTACACATTCACGTATTTTTTTTTAGTTATTTTGTTTTCAAATTTTCAAATATTCTATTGAAAATAATTTATATCATAAAAATTGTATGTTATTAAATTTGTATTTTGTAAATTGAATTTTGTATCTTTTAAAAAATTCATTAATTTTGAACTAAACGATTTGTTTTGTGAAACTATATGCAATTCCATGATACAAAATTAATCAATTGCTATTAAATAATTGCTATAATTTTTGTCAAATCTTGATTGATCATTACATTTGTTGTTGTGAATTTGCAAATTTGATTGTGAAATTTTCACAATAGAGAGAATGACAATTTATTTGACGGCTGTCCGCAAAGCGGGATACCAAGATGGTACAGCGTCATATGGTCGATACATATAAGTATAACGTTATTTACAAAAATGATAAAAAAATTGATTACAGTAACATCCTGAAATATTATAAAACTATTTAATTGAGGGTAGATAACAAAAGTATGGAAAAATATGAAAATGGAAGAAGGTATTAGAAAAAAAGGTATTATTAATATTATCAAATATTAGGTATTATTGAGAAGATTGAAATCATTTGAAAGAATATAAATGGTGCTGTAAAAGACCTACCGAAATAATATCTACATTTGAAATAATTTTTTGAAAGTAGACACATGTTTTTTTCATTCGTTTTATTCAAAATTTAATCGAAATCTCTACATTATTTCCATTTTTTTCAACGTAAATAGTTTTGTCTTCTTTTTCTTTTTTTTCTTCGTCATTCTTTCTTTTACTTTGTCTTCTTTTCTTTTCTCCATCTCCACCTCCACCTCGTCCTTCATTTTTCTTATTTGTATCTTCTTTCTCTTTGGCCATCTTTTTATCTGCACGTCTCTGAGCACCAGTTTTCCCTTTTTTCCTTTTCTCGATCAACACCTCTCTCAAATCTTGACCTATTTGAAAAAAAGAAGATATAATTAATGATTTTCTGACGATGGATATATATATATAAGTAGATAATTCTTATGGATAATTCCAGTCGTTTTTAAATGAAGAAACAATTCAACACAATACATATACTATGTATATTAATTATATTATATTGAACAGCTGACGTTTCAACCAGTCTATGCTGGCCTTCTTCAGAGCAGTGATTTCGAAGGAAATAAAATAATACAAACATAACAAAACTTTTTTACATCTAGAAAGCTTGATGGAATCAGTAATTATAAAGTATGAAGGTGGCTGTGACTGTATACAAGGTTCATAAAATTGAAAAACTTATCAAAAATCATTGAATTAAAAGAATATGTTTTGAAAAAACTAGGAAAAATGGGAAAAAACTACGTCACTCAATGAAATTGAAAAACTTATCAAAATCATTGAATTAAAAAGAATATATTGTTTAATTAATAATTAATATAAACGTCAGCTCTTCAATAAAATTAAATTATTATACATAGTATATGTATTGTGTTGAATTGTTACTTTATTTTAAAAACGACTGGAATTATCCATAAGAATCATCAACTTATATATATATATATATATATATATATATATATATATATATATATATATATATGTATATATATATATATATATATATATATATATATATATATATATATATATATATATATTCATATTTAAATATATCCGGGATGAGATATTGAAATATGAAAGGATGATACATTTCCGTAATGATTGTAATATTTAGAAATCTTCCATCTAGTGAACGAAGCCTGAATCTTCTCGCCCGTGACGGTACAGAAAAACGCTAATTCACGAGTTTATTAAAAAAAAAAAATGTATTACGTAAAGAAAATCACCAAAACACCAATGGATTATGAATCGTTTTCAACGAGGAAGTGAATGTCATATCAATTTCAATTGGTTAATTGAAGAAGATTTCTGTAGGTGGATGAGATACTTTGAATGAGAGAAGACCAGTTTCTTCACGGTATGGATATTTGAAAAAAAAATGAAAAAAAACATCTCAAATCGATTGTAATTAATGAAGTGAGAAAAACAATGACCGTACATTGCAGATGTATCAAATTATTATCGAATGATAGCACAGTAGCTGAGTGGTTGACGCACTTGCTCCATGTGACCCCGGGAGGCAGATGGGCATGTCAGACCCGGTTCGATCCCCGCTACCGTCCATCTTTACATGGGTTTTTCGTGGTTTTCCTTCTGTAGTCTAGTCTAATGCTAGGATGGTTCCCACAATATAGGCCACGACTACTTCCTTCCCACTTCATCTCATCATCACATCATCTCATTTATCATCCATCCGACGCCAATAGATCTTAGTCATCATTACAATGCGTCGTTAAAAGCCAATATAAAAAAAAGTACATGTGGACTTTTAAGAGGCTACTTTACATCTCACAACTCATGAGTAAAACCTGCAGGGAACGAGCAAAACAAGACAAAAAGCGTCAATACAGGCCTTTAGCTCCCAACACATGGTGGGTGAACGGTAGCACCAATCAGTCTAATTATTTTTGAATTGGAACAACAGTGAGTATATTTGTGCCTCTACGTTCACCAAAGCTCTTATTTTTCCATTAAATCACTCTGAAAAAATCGTGAAAACAATGATAAACAGGTAGAAACATGTTGATTTTTGATAATTATTTTGAAAGGGTTGATAACATACCACGAACCAAAGCTCTTCGTACGAGCACGTATTGAATACTAGTGATCATCTAACCGAAAATTGTAAGTTGATACGGTGATTGGTTTTCCGTTGTCAACTTGGGCCCCGAACATCTGCAATCAAGCTGGTAGGCAACATGCTAAGAAGCCTCTTAATTTTGGACGATATTGATTCTTGGGTCAGACCACCCTCTGACTCTGACTCTGACTCTGACTCTTATTTTGACTCTGGAATCCCCAAGGAGCTGTTCGCCTCCAATGTGGAATTATTTGGATGTTTATGCGTCAGTTTATTATTATCATCACTCATTCAGTTTTCAATGTACTGGTTTATCATGACGTTTATATAGATTTTATTTTATTGAAAGAAATCTACGATTCGAGGGTCCCGAAGATAAGAAGTAGTTCTCGCACGTATGCGAATTGGGCATTCACTGCTCACGCATGCTTTTTTGTTCACACCAGAAAAAATTCTACCTCTTTGCGACACTTGTGATGAGGTGTTGACCATAAAACATATATTATTGAAATGTACCAAGTATAACAATATCAGACAACAACTAGCATTTGAAGACTCAATTTCCAAAGTTTTGGCCGATGCTAGTAATGCTATTAACAAAGTATTCATTTTCCCAAATCAAACTGATTTGATAGATAAAATTTAAAATTTGATCGAACTGACATAGTAATTTATTAACATTAATTCCGAGTAATTATATCCGAAACAATCAGAATGAAAATGGGTGATGAAATGACCACGTTGTCGGGGTCACCCACAAATGAGGAGGGGTTTTATTCGGTAAGAATCCGACACTTCCCACAATTCAACCTGTGGGGGTCTTATGCAAGATTTCCTCTCCTCACAAAAAAAAAGAAAAAAAAGAAATCCTCTTCACTCATATCATTATTTTGTTATCATCATTATTATATGACATCTATTGAAACTTCAAAACATGAGTTTTGTCAAAAAAGAGATTAAGTGCTGGCTTTTAGACTCCTTGAGTGGTACTCTGTGATTATTTTCAAATGTAATTTTTGTCACTCGATGTGTAATT
The DNA here is from genome assembly GCA_964007535.1 of Brachyptera risi. Classification (NCBI taxonomy): domain Eukaryota; kingdom Metazoa; phylum Arthropoda; class Insecta; order Plecoptera; family Taeniopterygidae; genus Brachyptera; species Brachyptera risi. The sequence goes on along the minus strand of OZ023339.1, from coordinate 13,006,175 downwards.
CGTATCCACCATTACCCCACTTTTTTCCCAATATTCTACCTTTCCGATTTAATTGAGCGCAATGTTATCTTTTACATGTAAATATGGTGTTTTCTTTCTTCGTTATTATTATTCTCTGTCTAATCCACAGATAAGCTTTGTTCTAGGCTTTGTGGAAAATGTGAACCTAATGTGTTATGTAGATGAATGATGGATGAACAACCTTTATTACTACAAAAAAAATATCTGGCTGCTGAATTCATCATTTTATTTATTTATTTATTTATTTATTTTTACAACTTTGGGATAACAGTCTCCTGGGTGGTTGTATAGTTTTTGATAAGCAATACACTTATTACAAACAATTATACATGTAACTGTAACATCCGGTTGAAGTAATTTATATTCATAATCGTTTCAATTTTCTCTTTTGGGAGCTGGTTCCACAATCTTATTGATCTACCCAGGATTGATTGGCGCCCAATGTCTGTACGGTAACTGAAGATGAAAATTTTTCTACAATGGTCTTTACGTCCAATGTACTTGGGATACGTTATGTACTTAGCCAGGTCCTGCCAGGCTGGTTGACCAGAGACTGCCTCATATAAGTAGCGCAAGCCCACTTTGGACCGACGCTTGGCTAGGGAGTCCCATTTGAGTTCCTGGAGTAGTTTAGTGACACTCACAAGTGGCTGTTTCTTATTTCTAGACCATTTCCCATGAGAGTTTGTTACAAAGCGAGCTGCTTTACGTTGCACTGCTTCAATTGCGTTTATCTGTGTTGAGGCATCCAGACTCATCCACCCCCAGACTCCACTGCAGTATTCGGTAGAAGGTCGAATCAAACACTTATAGGCATGCTCCTTGGTTTCCTGTCTGCTTCCCTTCAAGTTTCGCATTAAAAAATGCATATTTCTTTCAGATTTAGATATCATCTGTGATATATGTTGATTCCAGCGTAGGTCTGATCTATTGATCATCATTCTATTGATATTTATATATATCTATTGATATATGATTATTGTTTATCTATTAGCTGGCCCGCCTACAGGGACTTTCCTTACGTGGGCTTCACTCATATGAGTATTCTTACTATTTTATATTTTGTAATCTTGTATTATATTTTTCATATATCAAGTGTGAATAAAATGTATACTGAATTGAATTGAAAACAAAATCAAATACTGTTTTTTCTTCACTTTTTACACAATTCACAATTTTCAAATTGATTTTTCCTATTCAGCCCCCACGTCACATTTATACCCAAAATTCTTTGCCTTTTGATCTTCCGAAATATTACCTATCTACTCTCGAAAACGTCTTTCAGTACGGTGTACATTACAATATGATAATTTGCAAATTTTCAATTTAGAAAAACTAAAAACCTACCTTTATAAAAACTCAACCTGCGGGGCTCTTGAATGATATGCAAGATTTCTTCTCCTAAAAAATTATTATTATTATTATTATTATTTTGTAATAACATCAAAACTTGATACAAAATCATTGTTCCCCAATTAAGGCTATTTATGAAAGATAGGATTGTTTGGACGGGGCACCACAAGGGCGATCTTACCACCCCATTTTGATTATTTAAAACCTATGAACTTCAACACCAGGACTGCGCCGTCGGTGGCCATAATTTTCCGCTGCAGATAAAAGTCTTTCAGTTACCGAAAGTCAGGGACACATCATAAGTGAGAACAGTTTTTGTGATATATATCCGGATATTACCAGCATTGGTAATAAGGTAAACAAAACGCACGAATTTGAATATCTTCCACTTTGAACTAAGTCTCTTGGGCAATGATCACTTCTTTCCATGAACAGCAGATTTGAAGTTCATCATTATACAAAATAGAAATTAAACCTCGGTGCGATACTTGCAATCAAATTCTCACTGTGAAACATTATTCTTATTGATTGTGATAAATACTCGATTATTAGACAACATTTGTCCATGGATACCACTTTGAATAAAATATTATCAGATGACTCTAAACGGATATATGAACTATTTAAATTTCTCAAATTAACAGATTTACCAGATAACCTGCGGGGGTCTTATGCAAGATTTCCCCTCCTCACAAAAAAAAAATATGAAACAAATTTCATAAATGATTGTATGTCTTGAAAATTGAAATTAGAAAACTGATCGAATATAGGAAAGGGTGATGAAATGACCACGCTGTCCGTGTCACCATAAAGAGGAGGGCTTATAGTCGGTAAGAATCCGACACTCCCCGCAATTCAACCTGCGGGGGTCTATGCAAGATTTCCCCTCTTCACAAAAAAAAAAAAAAAATGAATGAAAAAAAAAATTAGTGATAGGCCTAAACTGTTACAATTGGGCCTATCACTCTTCTTGGTGGAATCATCAATTGAAAAAAATGATAAAAAGTCATTAGATCATTAAAAGATTCTGTATTATTTCCGATAGATTGTGAGTTAATTGGACCAATGAGCTTGAGCTTGTAATGCAACGCAATGATAATCAATCGTGACAAATATTCCAGTTTTAATTGAGTATTTTCCAATTTATTGACAAAGTTTTCAAATTTCATTGAATTTATTTCCTCAAAATTGATTGGTGGTTCCTCACCTTGATTTTTCCTCCAATGCGAATGAATTGGTTTCATTTTGCATCTATTTTCATTTCACTATTCACGTTTTCAATATTGCTATATTTTCGTGGTTGATTCCGTTTCCATTTCTACATTGATCTTACATTATTTTCCTATTTTCAGCAGCTACCCATTTATTCGATTGAAAAGTTTTTTCCTCTCTTCTTGATGTCACAAATATCAAATTGTCATCGCTGTCGGTGTTTGAAAAAAAATTGTGATGTCAAAATGAATAGGAAGTATTTATAAGGAAGGAAAAGTAATTTACGATGTCTGGGAGAATCGATTTTTTTTCTACGGAAGTCGGATCCTATTTTGCATACTTGACTGATTTTTCAGTTCCTAACACTCACTGGTTATTCATGAGATGGACTTAATTTATTTTTATACTAGAAAAACGCCATATGTGCGTTGTTAGACGAGCGGATAGTAATGGTATGTCGACTTTTTTGCCAAACATTTGAATACATTCGCCAATTGGGTGTTATAAATGGGTGAAAACTGCTTCGAGTGGTACCAATGTAGTATATTTTATGTTTTCTCTTCGAAATGGCTGACCCGATCGAGCCGAAAGTTTCCATAAATGTGTATCAGAATGTAATTCAACTTCACGCAGAATTTAATTTGTTTTGAAAATAAAAATATTTTCTTTTTTTTCGCCGTGTTATTCTAATGAGCATTTTTGAAATTTCTAGAATTCATAAAATAAAAGTTATCATCCGATGATGCCACAAAACTATACAGTTCTAAGATAGATGAGAAACCATGATGAAAACAGTTTCAATATGATAGCTGCAGCCGTTTGACCTGTGGAAAACCGAAAAAAATGAAGAAAAAAAAAACATAAAAACGAACACCAATTTTTTTCAGTATGTCAAATTGAATCCTAGCTAAAGCTTGTCCAATGAATCAGATTTACTTTTCTGAATTATTTTTCTAACGATTCAGTTCGCTTCTTTGCTCTTCTCTTGATTTTGTGATGTTAATCCACATGTATATATTTAGTACACTTTATCACTGTTTGTATTGTTTTTCCTGTTATTCTTTTTTGAATAACTGAATGATAAAAATATTCATACATGGAAATTGAATTGAATATATTTCGGATGGCCTCATTATTCCATTCTGAAATGTAATTTTTAATTTTTCTTCGTCAACATTGATATTTGATACTGAATCAAAGTTCCCAACTGAGGCTATGAATGGAAGTTAGGATCGTTCGGAACAAGGCACCATGTCTTCACTCAATGGTCGTTGGATGTTAGAATTGTGTACTATTCTACTCTGTTGTTTCCTATATTGAACCATCAATCCCCATTCCATTTGTTTTTCTATTTCAAAAATATATAGGCTATACATTATTAATTTACTCATTTTTTTTCCAAAGTTGGAATTGTTATTTCATTTTCTAACAACTATTCCGGTATTTGATCAATTCATATTTGGTTCCTCGTTGCATTGTCTTACTATTCTATTTTATCATGATTATTTTTTCTTACAATCTTGTACAACTGTCGACTTTTTTCGCCACTTGATGTAACTTGATTGCTCACAATTAATGATAATCAAAGAGACCTTACACTTCGTAAGAAGAATGTAACAAATCACTCAATGTCTTTCTCCTCTTCTTTTCATTTCAACTACTTTATTACTTTTAATGTTTGAGAAATACATCCGAATTTGAATTGTACTAATAATTCACTATTTTAACCCACAGTTGAGCCTTTTCTGAAGGGCTTAGTGGATGTTGTTTTGCTGTAACTGTGTTTTTCTTTCTGTATCAGTGTATTTGATAATAATAATGAAAAAATGTTATTTTTGTTGATATTGATATCATATTGATATATTATATTATTTATTGATATTGTAGAAAGAACTGTTTCTGTTGGTGGATAATTTTCTAAATGAAAAATTGTTTAGAATAGTGGGATTGAAATGACCACGTTGTCGCTGTCACCAGAAAAAAATCTCAAAACAAAATATTGTCAGGTGACTTGAAACGCATTGATTAGTTATTCAAACTTCTGAGTCCAACCAATTTATTCGATGATAAATGATTGAATTTTTCATAACTATATGATATTTTTTCTGAAATATATAAAGTGACAGAAAAAAGGTAATGAAAATTACCACTTAGTCGATGTCACCCCGCGAAAATGAAAAATGAATGTGGTCAATTGGAAACCTAATTTTTTTTCTAATAACATCGAAACTTGATACAAAATCATTGCCCCCCAATCAAGGCTATGGATGGAAGATGGGACATGTTTTTGACCAAAAATATTTCATTTCATTTCATTTAATCATCAGTTCAAATTGATCATTGCATAGGATTATGCTAACAATATATGGCAAGTCATGAAAAATACATTGGATAAAAAATAGTAACGAAGTAATTGTTATTTCTGAAAATACCTGACATAAAACTTTGTCCAGTAATACAAAATTGAAATATAATGATAGATGATAGGGGTTGCCTGAATCTCTACCCCATGGAAAGTCGTCACTCGTTCAAGTCGTCACTCAGAAAGTCGGTTATTATATATAATTAAATGTATGAATTGCATCTCTACCCCTCGGAATGTCTGTTCCATGGAAACTCGTCCCCCGCTATTTAAATATACGAAAACAATTACTGAAACTGGGTTCTGTGGAAAGTCTTTCCCACCCAAGGTCGTCATCAATAATATTACATCTCTCGTTGCCGCGAGTGTTTCGACTGACATCTAAATACACGTGTTCATATATATAGTCGCTTCACAAAATTATTGAAACATATTTCAGTTGAAACACTCGCAGCAACGAGAGATGTAATATTATTGGTGACGACCTTGGGTGGGCAAGACTTTACACAGAACCCAGTTTCAGTAATTGTTTCCGTATATTTAAATAGCGGGGGACAAGTTTCCATGGAACAGACATTCCGAGGGGTAGAGATGCAATTAATACATTTAATTATATATAAGAACCGACTTTCTGAGTGACGACTTGAACGAGTGACGACTTTCCAAGGGGTTCAGCCATCCCGATAATAAACTGTACATAAATATGAATATAGAATACTATTTGTGACATAAAAGTGATGTTTCTATAATACTCAACAACAAGTAGTCGATTCTCTAAGCAAATGATAACAATGAAAAAAATAGATATAACATTCAATTTCAATATAAGAATATATAAATGAAATATCCAAGGAAGCAAATAAATCGTGTGAGATATTACAAATCTTTTACAACATTTATGATAGGCGTGATGAAAAAAAAAAAAAGGTTCTAATGGATATGATTCAAGAAAGAATATCTCCAGTGATGTCTTGTTGATATTAAAATCATAATCTCTAATCAAACTACACATAAATGAAAACTTTCCCAGGATGTATTGAGGGTTGCGTTCGTTTGCTGGTGGCTCACGGTGGCTTCTTACTTTTCTACCAAAGCTGAATATACGTACGAAGTTACGTACGAATCTCTGAGCCCACCAATCCTGAGTAATTTGGTCATGATTTTTTTTTTTTGATAAGATTTCTTACTACACAATCTATAAGTTATTCACAGATATCGTAGACCCACAAGGTCATAACGAGACTTAGATGTGGGTCTACCATAATCAATGTTATCATAAATAAATACACATCACAAGAAATGTCTGGATAGCAGCTAGTTAACTCAATGTAATGAAAACAAAATATGAAATACTTCTTCACTTCTCTTTTAATGATAAATGTAACATAATTGATCCTGTCATTAAAGATATTGTTATGATATCGTTATTTGATTTTTTGAATTTTGATCGTAATTTATTACTATAAGGTACAATTTGCCAAATCCATTTTTTCATTTCAATTTTTACATCGGATAGTTTTTGTATGCAATCAGTATAAAAACGGGTGACGAAATGACCACGCTGTCGGGGTCACTCACAAATGAGGAGTGGTTTTAGTCTGTAAGAATCCGACACTCCCCTCAATTCAACCTGTGGGGAGGGGGGTGGTGGGGGGGGGGGGGTCTCATGCAAGATTTCCCCCTTCTAAAAACAAAGTTATTGTATGTTTAATAAATCAGTTGTAAGTTTGTCATTAATGATATTAATGATAATGATGATGATAATGATAATTACAATAATAATCGGGATATATTAATTTCATGATCATAAATTAACGGTCACTCATGTGTGCACATATTTATAAAATGAATTCGTGAGCCTAAGAGTATTAAAATACGTCAATTTAGGATATTTTCAGAATTGATCAGATTAATTATCTATTTATTCATTCATTCATTTCCACACGGAGTTTAAAACACGTAATGGATCGATAATATAATATGAACAATATACAAATTAGGGTTACAGACAGCGCAGTCCTAGTGTTGAAGTTTATTAGTTTTAAATAATCAAAATGGGGCGGTAAGATCGCCCTTGAGGTGTCCCGTCCAAACGATACCATCGTTCATCCATTGCCTTAATTGGGGAACAATGATTCTGTATCAAGTTCGATGTTATTAAAAAAAATGTATATATATATATATATATTTTTTTTTTAAATTTAATTTTATTTTATTTTATTACATGGTTTGTCAACATAAGGAAATATGTATAAACCAACCAGATGGTCAAGAGATAAAAACTCAAGAAAAACAAAAATCACAATCATATATAAAATCAAAAACCAAAATATCAAATGAAGAATTCCTCCAAACTGTAGAAAGAGTTCTCTATCAAATATGCTTTTAACGCCCTCTTGAATTTATCCTTCTCCAAACACTGTATTGAGTGTGGTAAATGGTTGAAGAGTCTTCTACCGGCTTGGAGTACACCATTTGAGGTTGCCTTCAGCCGGCAATACTCGTGTGCCAAATGACTCGCTCCTCTAGTGCTATATTGGTGATGACTGTTTTCTTTGAAGAGGCCAGGATTTTTTTTTGTGAACATGCAGACTGCCTGGATGTATAGGCATGGCAAAGGGAGAATTTTCAGGTCCTTGAATCCTTGCCTGCACGAGTCTCGCGTACCAATGGATAACATGGAGCGTTCGGTGCGTTTATATATATATATATATATATATATATATATATATATATATATATATATATATATATATATATATATATATATATATATATATATATATATAAACGTGATAATATAAACCAAACTAATCAAACATATTGGATGGAACAGAATGATGAAATTAAATGAGTGAATCTTCTCTCCTTTTTTTTTATCTTCTCTTACTGTGCTGACCAATCTTCAATTGTTCTCTCCAATCTTTCTCCGAACTTTTTTAGTATCATCTTTTCTCCATTTTCATAAAACATTTCTTCATCCAAACGAATACATCTTTCGTCTTTTTTTCCCCCACTTTTTTCCGGTTCTGTTTAAAAAGGCAAACTTGCCTATGTCTCTCTTCACAATTTTACCTTGTACATTATTGCCATGTGATGTTCTTTTTCTGTGATGTGTTCTGTCTTTACTAATCTACTATGTATTTCCATCCACCCATTTTTACCCAGCCAAGTTCCATAAAAAATGAAAATTTCATCAATTTTTATCCTTTCTTTCAACGTTTTCCTTCCCATTTTTTTGATCATTTCTGAAGGTCTTTCCAATATTCGCTTATCGTCTCCATTTCTGCTACGATCTAATTTTCACTTTCGTACTCTTCCCGTCACTCTCCTTGTTGCTAGCCTCTGTACTTTTACAATTTCCTGAATTTCTCCTATCTTTCAGGTGTCCCAAACAGGCGCTACATACTCGACCATAAGTCTTATTAAAGATATACATGCCTTTTACTTCTCTCCTTTTGTAATCCTTCTTATTTTGGTCTCATAACAAAATTCAAACTATTTATCCCTGTCTTAGATAGCATACTCTCGCTAGTTGGTCTACTCACCCTGAATTATTGATGAAAATAATACCCAGATATTCATTGTCTTTTACGTTTTCGAGCTTTTCAGTTCCAATTATGTATTCCATCTGATCATTTCTTCTTCCCCTATTGTAACTGGCCAACGATTGCCCTCAGAGACGTTCAAATTACATATTATTATCAATAACCTATTTGTTAATTACATTTGAATCGTCTTGTAATTTTGCTTCATCGTCCTTCATCCCAATTTCACGACAAATTACACAATTATCAGCATAAAGCCTTGATTCAGAATTGATATCTACCCCTATATCCTCTGCGAATAGGTCAAACAGAATAGGTCTCAGTACACTTCCTTGCAGAACTCCAGATATCACATTTGTTTGATATAATTCCACACTATTGCCATTCACACTTTGAACTCTATTTCTTGAAAAATCTCCAATCCAGTTCAGTCATTAAGTATTATAATAATTAAGTATTAGAAAGTTCAGTAAGTTTTTATAAGTAACTTTTTAAAATATCGAATCGTAGTGTCAGCACTTAAAGACTCCGTAAGAATTTTAAGAAATCATTTGTATAATTAACGTTTCAATATATCACTTTTAATTTTGTAATCACTGAATCTCCTTATTATTTTATTCAATCCTATTTTGTTTTTACATTTTTTCTATTCGATCAGTTCCCTTTTCATGTATCAATATATAATATTTTCAATCTATTTCTCTATATTATTCTATGTATTTTTCATACTGATTGCTATCCTGTTTTATAATATAGTCAGGGACCAATAAAGGTTATTTCTTCAACTCCGGTATTATTCTCCCTAACTTTTGATTAACAAAACATGATCTACTTGGTCAAAAGCCTGTTTGAAGTCTAGGAATATAGCATGAACTCTTCCTCCCAAATTCATAATTCCTGTTGAATCTCCCTTAAATCCCAGAAGCTGTGTTTGACAAGAGAATACATTTCTGAAACCATACTGTCTATCTGATATTGTCTCTTCTCCATTTCTACGATCTCTTCAATCTTTCTATTTATTATATTTTCCATTATTTTGCGAACATTTGAAGTTAAAATGATGTGTCCGTAATAAACTATCATTTACCTTCTCCTCCTTCATAGATGAGTGCTACTGTAGCTTTCTTCCGTTCTTTGGGTAATTCCCCTTCATCCTTGGTGACAAATTGAAAATCTTGACTATGAGACTATAGTATTGACATTGAAAATTCATGTGTACGATTCGCGTTCGATAAAAGAAGATATGATCGGGATCATATCTCACCAACGATCAACAGAATTGAATGGCTCAAAATGGAAAATATACTAAAATCTCATTGCATCAACAATATCCACGAAGTTATCAATTCAAAAATTCCAGATTATCTTTTCAAAAAAATTCAGCTCTCAGCGAACATCAGACATACGGATACACTCAACATACCATTTCACCGCACAGCTAAATTTCAATCTTCGTTTTCATACATTGCACCGAAATTATATAACGAGATTCCATCAACTCACAAGAAATGGGAACATCACGCATTTAAATCAAGCATAAAATCAGACTTATTGGAAGAGCAATGGAGAAGTGAGAAAAATCTGTGTTCATCTTGGATATCAAATGAAATATAGGGTTATGTGGTAGACCAGTCAATGTGACACCAGAATGAAAGCTGATGTCATACATTGAACATCGCTTTCTCGTATATTGATTTTATACTTGTATGCAAATAAAGAAAATTCTTTCAGGATTATTATTGAGCCTATACCTGCTATTTTCGAAGAATCGTTTATAATCTCGTCAACCCCAGGAGCCTTGCCATTCTCAAGATTCCTCTTTTCCGTCCATCCTCTGCTGTCGGAATGAATACCCCTTGTCTTTTTTCTACTGGTCCCCAAGAAACATGTCCTTCTTTTCTTCCTTTCCAAAAAACTTTTCCATACACTCTATTAATTTTGAAGCATTTTCCTCTTGATTAGACCTTTCTCATTTCATTCTATTTTCATCTATTGATTTTGCTAAACTGCGATTGTCATATTTGGAATCAGAAATATATTTGTACATCCTATTCCAACTTTTTTGTACATCATTTTCATCGAACATTCTTTCATATAACATTTTTTTGCATCCAATTTTGCCTTATTTAGTAGGCCTACTTTTCTTAGTTTTCCAACTCTTCAATGATCACAATCTTGTTTATTATTTCTATCATGTTCCATACTGCATTTTCTCTATTTCATCTCAATATTCTTGTTACAATAATTATACTGGATCACAATTATCCCCCAGAACTTTTGATTGATTCATTACATTCTGAAATTTTGTTACAACAGCTGTTTTAGAACCTTTCCAAATTATATCTATATCTCATTCCCCCATCATATTCCATATTTCATAGTCTTCTTCAAATGCCTCCCTTACCTCTTTTGTCGGAGATTTTCTATAGCAATTCATACAGTCTTCTTTGGCAATTGCCCCATCGAAATTGTGACTATGGGTACTTTATGATCACTTATGTCTCATCACTTCTGTTCTCAACCACATTTCTCCAGGTCAAATTAATACAATGAATGTATGTATGTGAATTTTATTGTTTCAAGTATTACTCTTTTACTTGTATATAATATATTTATTTTATAGTATCCAATTGCTGCTTACTTTTTTCCATTTCATTTCTTCTCAGCTCCTTCCATTAGTTTCTTAAAATCATTCACCGATTTAGGCCACTCCTGATTCAGTTCATCTCCCAGTTTGTTCCATTCTGGGATGGTGGCCCCGGGAAAAGAGAATTTACCCACGTCCGTACTGTAATTTTGTTATGCCAATTTGAATTTATGTCCAACTCTTCCTAAAAATGAAGACGACTTGACCAAGTTCCTTATTTCCCCCCACGCTTCATATTTTGACAGAATTTTGTACATAGTCACAATTTTAGATGGTTTTCTTCTTGATTGGAGAGGTTCCCATCCTAATTCACTGATCATTTCGGTAGGGCTGTGTCGCCTGCCGTACTTTGATGAAACTTTCCTTGCCGCTTTCCTTTGAACTTTTTCCAAGCTATCTTTCAAACATTGCTGGTGTGGATCCCAGGCCATACTGGCATATTCCACCGTGGGTCTCAATAATGATTTGTACGCCATTTCTTTCACTATATGGCTACTAGATCTTAGGTTTCTCATTACAAAATGTAGTTGTCTGATGCCTTTTTCAACAGTGCATTTTGTTTGGAGTCGCCAACTTAGCTTGTGATCAAGTATCACACCAAGATATGTGCAGCTTTTTTTATACGCTAGTGGTACTGAGTTGATTGTAGACTCATAAACTAGTTGGTTGGTTCTATGCTCATTTGTGAACTTAATCAGCTGGCTTTTTGCTTTCTCTCATTAATTCTCATCTCGTTGACATTTACCCAATTGCATATTTTGTGAACATTTTCCTGTAATTCGGTGCATTCACGAACGTTTTTCACTTCCGAGTACAGAATGCAGTCATCTGCAAATAGCCTGAATTTACATGTAACTTCTTCTCCTATATCATTTATAAAAATCAGAAACAGGAGAGGGCCTAGTACGCTACCTTGTGGCACACCTGAAGTTACATGTAGTTCTGTTGAGTAGCTATTCCCCACTCTGAAAATTTGCCTCCGTCCATTCAGCCACTCCTGTATCCATTTAATTATTCGCTTGTCAATCTTCAGTTTGTTCATTTATTGAATTTATTTGTTAATACTCCACAAGTTGTACATTGTACAGGTGGTAGGCTTTATTTCTTCATTTGTTTTGATATTTTTTCTTTTCCCATCTTGTTCCATTCTACTCCTCCCCTCTTCAAAAATGTATACTTTCCGACATCCTTCTTCGCCACCTTCACTATAACCTTCCACTCATGCCCGCCTCTAAAATCATGCTTCCTCTCATCCAATTCAATCTTCTCTATCATCTCCTTCCAGCCTCCTCTCCCTCTCAATGCTTTAAAAAAAGTTGCCAAACGGATATTCCTTCTTCTCTCTTCCAACGTCTCCCATCCAAGTTCGCTAACCATAGCCGACGGTCTCTCCAACACACTTCCAATCTTCCCTCTATCTCCTGTTACCATTCTAAATCTTCTCATCCTTCCTGTTATTCTTCTAGCAGCCAGCCTCTGAACCTTCTCTACTCTCCTCACCTCACCTTCCCTAAGTTTGTTCAACTTCTGAATCAGAATATGGTGAGGTACTACATCGAAAGCTTTAGCAAAATCAAGTAGGATTGCATCTACTTCACCATGACTGTCCATAATGTCTGAAATTTCCTGAATTAGACTTGTCAGTTGTAAGTCGCAGGAAAAACCATTCCTAAATCCGTGTTGAGCTGATATGAGGCTATTATTTTCCTGAAGCGTGTAACGAATTCACTTCGATATTAAAGTCTCGAACACTTTACATACACAACTTGTAAGACTTATTGGTGTGTAGTTTTCTGGTAGTACTTCATTACCTCCCTCATCAATCGGTGCCACTATTGCATGCTTCCAATCAAGAGGAATTTGGCATTCATTGACCGATATTTCAAAAGTTGAACTCTATGTCGAGTATATCATTCACCCCCTTTCTCCACCCCAATAGTTCCTCTCGTTTTCTCTCCATCTGTTTGAATGAAACCTGAATTTATAATATTAGTTATGGTAGTTTGTTGTCTTCCTCACCCTTCCATTTCCTTCTGATTTCCAATTTATTCCTGGCAAGTTCATATCTCCTGCTATTTTCACCCTCCACTATTTTAACAAGTCGATCACATCAATACTTTGAAGTATCATGATTATATGGAATCAATACATGATAATTGAAATATCATCATGAATAGTTGGTCAATATGAAAAGAACAAATCACTTGGGCTTTCAAAAAGCGTTGAAATCTGCCTTCATGAAAGTTACACATGGACTCCTATGAAAATAGGAAAATATGAATCTCGAACTGTTGTCAAATATATAAATTATTCAAGGTGTAATATTGTAATATATAAGAATTCATCTACAGAATCTCTAAGTCTACCAATCATGAGTAATCTATTAGTGATACAAAGAAATGACTTTGTTTATGAATACAAGCAAAATCACGTCCATGTTTGCTCAGCTGTATCCTACACTCTCATAATGAAGATAACTGAAAAGGTAGGGTTAGGACGATTATATGTAATCGAAATCGTGAGATAAGTCCGCATGCCCCAAACAAATGAGCAAAATCGGATATTAATTGAGACATTTAATATCCGATTTATTCAACATGAACAATCTATTGATAAACGAACTAGTTCTCTCGAAAGTGAAAATCTAACTGAATCATAATCACCGCCAGTCTCCTTCTTTTCATTGTTGTTGTAGAACAACAGTCTTGTTAGTTGTTCAGTCCATAGGACCTTGGAATGAATGGGTTTAGAAGGCTGTGGAAATTTCCCACAAATTGTATTTTCGAAGACACTATTGGTAAATATCCCATTTTATTCCAATGATGATGATGAGAAATGGAATGAGATTATAAAATGAACACGCTGTCGGTGTCACAAAAACAAAATTGAAACAATCAGTATGAAAATGGGTGATGAAATGACCACGTTGTCGGAGTCACCCAAAAAGAGGAGGAGTTTCAATCGGTAGGAATCCAACATTTCCCGCAATTCAACCTGCGGGGGTCTTATGCAAGATTTTCCCTCCTCCTCCTCCTCAAAAAAAGAATATGTATGTATATATATATATATATATATATATATATATATATATATATATATATATATATATATATATATATGAATAGAAAAAATAGAAAAATGAAGATATATATATATGTATATATATATATATATATATATATATATATATACATATATATATATATATATACAAAAAAAAAAAAAATATATATATATATATATATATATATATATATATAAATATACTTCCTGCTGACATTCGCTGCTGTCATTTCAGTGAAAAACCTACATTCTCAAACATATTTCCAGGCCAACACAGTGTATACACATAAGGACAATGTGTTTCATGTGTTGAAAAGTGATGATTGTCTCTACGAATGAAGGAGTGAATGGATTAGAGAGAGATGGATGATGGGGAGTATTTAACGTGTAGGTTGATGAAATATTTGCACATCATTTCCTGCTGACATCCGTGCTCACATGATGACATTTCTCCGCAGTCCACGTATTCATCATCCAATATATTCATTTAATTGGATGAATTGAGAATTGAATAAAATCAATTTCAAGTAACTTTCCGATTGCTATGATTGATCTAAATCTATATTATTATGATGTTATTATCATCATTATCTTGCATTATCTTGTGTCATTTTAATCTAACTGCTTGAATAACCGCGTCATATTTATATATCATTGTTGTTGTTTACACCTATTTCTGTTATTTATACTACTCTGATTATTTACTTTTGTGATTGTACCCCTCTTGAATACTTTCACACTAGTCAGTTCATTGTCCTCCTTTTCCACACAAACAGGCTTCGGCTCATGCGGGTCTTGCTTCAAATTAATGATTCATTATTATTATTCCATTCATACATATCATGTGCTTTCTTCTCTTCTACTTTTTCAAAAAATTTTCTTTTTTTTTCAATATTTTATTCAATATTACTCACTCTTTCCTCTTCTCTTTCATGATGAATAATCAATTACAATGTTGAATTTTCTAGTCATCAGCCTGATATTATCATTCGAATCAAACACTATTGTATTGTCTATTTGCTCTCCTTATTGATCTGTTATTGTCATATACATTATTCTGTGGCAACCTTCCGTGAGGCAGAGTCTTGAATTTCCCAATAATAATAAAGACCCCCTCAAAGGATCCGAACACCTTGACGTGGTGTGGGGGCTTGCATGGCCCAATGATCTCCAGAGCAATATCGTCGGGAGCAAATTATTTGCTCCCAGCAGGGTCACCCATGGCGATAAGGTCTGGAGTGAGGGTCTAGACGAAGTTCGGACCGTCGGTCGAGTGGGTTCCTTTTGGTGACCGAAGTTTGTGAATGGAGTGCTGAGCATTGAAATCATTCTTCTCATTTCTTTCCTTATCTCTCAACTCATTTCATTCTCCTTCTTTCATTTTTCTTTTTCTTACCAGCTCCTTTCACTCACTTAAATCGCCCACGACTGTTGACAACACTGGCTATGAACAGGACATGATACTATCCTACTATTCGATTTTGTTTGTACTTGAGCTTGTGAATGAATTGCGTTAATTGTAATAACCTAATAGGAGGACTTGTATGACAATAGCATTTCTGACTATTCTGTGAAAAGATTAATAGCGTTTATAAGCATCCGGACGTAAAATTGGCACTTTCCAATTCGCCACTTGTTGAATGGGAAATCATTTACTGGCTCCACTTCATGCTACTAGCATGGTCTGGACCCGGTATTGTTTACAAGGCCCTATGCGGTAGAACCGACATGGGTTAGTTGAGTCCTTTACTATATAATGGTAAGCCAAGTAATAGTGATTGGTTGTCCCCACATTTATGTATACCCTAAATTGTCCAAATCTCCCTCCCAAGAAAAACAATTCAAATGGATTTGTACCTGCCAACCCCAAGAAAAGACAGAGAAGTCTTTTCGAAACGATAATCACTCTTGAGGATGTTGTTGGAAGCTCTCCAACACCTCCAAAGTATCTTATCATTACAGGAAATGAAGAAGGAAAAAATTTCACCAATGTTTCTCCTTTTGTGATAAGGAAGGCTATTGACAATGTGTCCAAGGACGTGAAAAATATACAGAAACAACGAGATGGTACATTACTCATCGAAACTCAGAATGCCAAACAGACAGAAACTTTTTTAAACTGCACCAAACTGATAACCTTATTCCCTGTGAAAATAACACCACATTCATTTCTCAACAGTTCAAAAGGAGTGGTATCTTGTTTTGACCTATTGAACAGCAAAGTTGAAGAAATTAAAGAAGAACTGGCTGATCAAAATGTCACAGACGTATATAGGATCAATAGACGTGTAAACGGTAAACTCGAAGAAACTCATACTTTAATACTTACTTTCGGAACACCAACTCTGCCTTCAAAAATTATTGCCGGTTTTCATGTTCTCAATGTGAGACCATATATACCCAATCCAATGCGCTGCTTCACATGCCAAAGGTTCGGACACACTAGGACACACTGTAAAAACAATCCTATATGCAATCAATGTGCTTCAATAAAACATGAGCCAAACGCATGCACAACAGCAATCTGTTGTGCCAACTGCAAAGGCCCTCATGAAGCTTCGTCCAGAAACTGCCCTCGTTGGATAGAAGAGAAAAGAGTATTGGAGATCGGAATCACCGAAAAACTGAAACCCAGGGACGCTTGGAAACGATTCAAAGAACTGAATCCGCCCAAGCAACCCTTTTCCTTCGCGTTGGTTGCTGGTTCAAACACAAATTCAAAGGATACAACCACTATTTCAGCATTGGAGAAAGAAAATCTTGAGCTCAAAGAAAAAGTTTCCAGAATGAGCGCTGCACAGGAGCTGACTAATCGACAATTGAATGATTTAACAAAAATTATCAATGAATTGAAATGTGAGATTAAATCTCTCAGGAACACCGCTGAGAAAAGTAATCCAATTTCAACAGTACTGGTACCTCAGCAAATTGAAAAACATATACAAAATTCGAATGGACTGGAGAAGACACCAGTCAAATCATCTGAGAGGGCAATGACCTCGAAAGACGGCAAATCGAGGAACAATAAAATCAAGATTGATCGTATTGCACTTCCGGATGGAGCTAGATCCCTGAGTGAAACTCGGGAAGAGCTGTCCGATGAGAGTGTGGAAAGTGAAATCTTGAGAAAACATTTCAGAAAAAAGGTAGACATTCACCCATTTGAATCATAATATTGAACAATACGATATTTGAAATCAAATTCAAAACGTGAATATAAATTTCATTTTTTCTATATTTTTATATATTTATATTTCAATATGGCGTTGTTACAATGGAATTGTAATGGATTCAACAGACAGAGAGAAGAGATAAAGCTTCTAATGTCCACATTTAAACCCGTATGTATCTTCTTTCAAGAAACCCATTTCAAAATAACCGACAATCCACAACTTCGTGGGTATAGTTTATATCGATTCGATGATTTGACGGGTGACAGAGCCCATGGAGGAGTTGCAACAGCTGTTGCTGACAGTATATATGTTAACACCATCACCCTCACAACGCCTTTGCAGGCCGTTGCTGTTCAACTATCTCTTCCGCAAAAAATCACATTCTGTAACATTTATTTGCCTGAATGGGCACCGGTCACGAAAAATAACATTCAACAACTTGTATCACAACTCCCACGTCCCTATGTAATTCTTGGCGACTTCAATGCCCACAACCAATTGTGGGGTGATACGATGGCGGATGGGAATAATAGAGGACGTCTTTTCGAAAATTTTTTCAATGATAATGACTTGGTCATTTTGAACAATGGTGGGAAAACAAGATTCAATGCATACAACGGTGAATTTTCGGCCATCGATTTATGTGCATGCACACCATCTATATCACCTCTATTCAACTTTTCAATTCATACAGATCTGTGTGGGACCGATCACTATCCTCTAATTTTGAATCTAGTCGCAAAACCTCAATCTGTTTCTCGTTGTGCGCAATGGAATTTGAGACGAGGAAACTGGATTGGTTATACCAATCTGGCTCATCTCGAAGAGATACAACACATCGATGATGCAGAATTGAGAATTCAAAAAGTGACTGATATAATCATAGATGCAGCTACAAAACATATACCTCTTACATCCACTAACCCACGACACATTCCTGTGCCATGGTGGAACGTGGAATGCAAGAAGGCCATCCACAACAGAAAAAGAGCAATGCAAATTTTCAGACAATATCCAACAAATCATAATCTGATGACCTTCAAACAACTTCGTGCGAAGGCCCGTTTTATTATCAAACAATCGAAAAAATCATCTTGGAATAATTACATTTCTTCGATCAATCATCAAACACCTCCTGCTAAAGTATGGAGTAGAATAAAGAAGATAGACGGTAAACATAAATCAACAATCATTCCTGGCCTGAATATAAATGGAGACTTGGTTGAATCCCCTTTGGGAATAGCGGAAGCCCTTGGAGAATATTTTTGTGACGTCTCTAGCTCCCAGCATTATTCGGTGCAGTTTCAAATTCATAAGCGTCGAGCTGAAAGACGAAAGCTCGACTTCAGTTCTGCTAACAACGAGGAGTACAACGTACCGTTTAGTGATTGGGAGTTGGAGAACGCAATCATGCGTTCTAAGGACACAGCGCCTGGAGGTGATCGAATGCATAACCAATTTATCAAACACCTTTCTCTACTTTCAAAACAACATCTATTGAACGCATACAATTCGATTTGGACGTCGGACACTTTCCCAGACTCTTGGAGACATGCAATATTGATCCCTATACTGAAACTTGAAAAAGATAAGAAAAATACGTCTTCATATAGACCTATATCCTTGACAAGCTGCCTGTGCAAGGTGATGGAGAGAATGATCAACAACAGACTAGTGTGGTTGTTGGAAGACCGGAACCTCCTTTGTGCAGTACAGTTTGGTTTTCGGAGAAACAGAAATACACTCGATCATCTTATTCGCATGGAGAGTTTTATCCAAGATGCTTTCCTCAACAGACAACACACTATATCTGTTTTCTTCGATCTGGAAAAAGCATACGATACGTCGTGGAAATATAACATTTTGAATATATTACATAATTGGGGCCTGAAAGGTCACCTCCCTATTTTCATAACCAATTTTCTATCTTATCGTCGATTCTCCGTACGCGTGGTTAACGTACTGTCGCGATCATTTATCCAAGAGAATGGTGTGCCACAAGGCTCAGTCCTGAGTGTGACTCTATTTGCTATTGCCATTAATGACATAGCAAACTGTATCCCAGCCACTGTAACGTCATCCTTATTTGTTGACGATTTAGCAATTTTTTGCAAGTCAGCAAGATTAACAACAGCTGCACGACAAATTCAATTGACCATTAATAACCTTGATAAATGGTCTGACGAAACTGGTTTCAAATTTTCAACTTCCAAGACCAAGTGCATGCATTTCTCACGTCTGAGAGGCTTGCACCCCAATCCGGACCTCTTCATGAAAGGAGAGCTTTTATCATATTCTGACAATGCCAAATTCCTGGGCCTCAACTTTGATTCAAAATTAAACTGGAAAAATCACATTGCTTACATCAAGAACAAATGTTACAAATCTCTGAATTTATTACGATACTTGAGTGGGACTACATGGGGAGCAGATCGAACAACAATGATGATGCTATACAGAGCACTTGTTAGATCCAAATTGGACTATGGCTGTATGGTGTACGACTCTGCTCGTGTTAGCTATCTCAAACCTCTGAACACTATTCATAATACTGGCATCCGACTGGCTATCGGAGCTCTCCGTACCAGTCGTGTAGAAAGTCTGTATTGTGAATCTGGTGAACCATCACTTGCGCACCGTCGTCAATATCTTCTCGCTGCTTATACGTCTAAATTGAAGTCCATGCGAAATCATCCATCATACCAACAAATGTTTGAACCGAAATTTCAACCCATCTATGATGCGAAACCTTTCGCCACCACACCTACGGGTATTCGTTTGTCTCGTCTCTTAGTTGACTTCGAATTGATTCTACCCGCTGTTTACCCAACCAGATTCAGCATTACTGCTCCCTGGATGGTGCCACGGCCCGAAGTCAATACTCAACTAACAATCCACAGAAAAGAAGATACCAGTTCACTCATTTATCGTCAGAAATTTTACGAAATATGCTCACACTTCCAAAACTTTGTTCATTACTTTACGGATGGATCAAAACTGAACGATTCTGTAGGGAGTGCGTTCTCGTCTCCCAATATTCAATGCTGTTTCAAACTCAATTCAATGTGTAGTGTTTTCACTTCCGAAATTATAGCCATTATCAAATCTCTGGAACACATATCTTGCCGCCAAGAGAAGAATTTTTTCATCTGTTCAGATTCACTCAGTACTTTACAAGCCATCACCAAAATATTTCCTGATAACTACTTGATACAGAAGGCGCAGAACCTACTGACCAACCTGGCATTACGGGACGTCAAAATAGTGTTTTGTTGGATTCCTGGTCATGTGGGCATTCAGGGCAATGAGATCGCTGATAAGGCAGCTAAAGATGCTACGTCGAGAAATTTTGTCGATGAACCACTCGTTCCATTTTTTGATTTGAAATCCCATTTCAAACTGTTATTCAAAAATAAATGGCAATCAGAATGGAACAGAGAAATAAACAACAAGCTTCGGGATATCAAACCTACTATCGAACTTTGGGATTCCTCGATTCGAGGGTCCCGAAGAGAAGAAGTAGTTCTCGCACGTATGAGAATTGGGCATTCACTGCTCACGCATGCTTTTTTGTTCACACCAGAAAAAATTCTACCTATTTGCGACACTTGTGATGAGGTGTTGACCATAAAACATATATTATTGAAATGTACCAAATATAACAATATCAGACAACAACTAGCATTTGAAGACTCAATTTCCAAAGTTTTGGCCGATGATAGTAATGCTATCAACAAAGTATTCATTTTCCTAAATCAAACTGATTTGATAGATAAAATTTAAAATTTGATCGAACTGACATAGTAATTTATTACCATTAATTTCGAGTAATTATATCCGAAACAATCAGAATGAAAATGGGTGATGAAATGACCACGTTGTCGGGGTCACCCACAAATGAGGAGGGGTTTTAGTCGGTAAGAATCCGACACTCCCCACAATTCAACCTGTGGGGGTCTTATGCAAGATTTCCCCTCACAAAAAAAAAAAAAAAAAAAAAAAAAAAAAAAAATAATAATGAAGAATATATATATTTTGTAAATAGTACTATATTTCAGTAGTTATTGCTTACTTAACAACCCCACCAGAAGGGTATTTATTCGAGATATACGATTCAGTAGATGATTAATAAAACTATATGAAATTAAAACTTATATCTGGAAGTGGGAATCCTCTATTCACAGTTCAAAAAGAGAAGAAGTGGTTTTTAGGTCGCTCACTTCTGACTCGAGCTCATTTATTACCCACATCGGAACAAGTTCAGCATGATGTGATATTTCCCATGATATATGCTCCCTGTGAAACATATTCTTGGCGATTGAAATAAATACTAAACCATTGGACGACGATTGTCCATGTCTATCCTCTAAACAATGAAGTAATCCTAAATCTTCCCCCGGATACCTGTATGCTGCGATTACCTCAAGAGACTGCCTGCCTACCATTATCTTCATACCCATCATCTCTACTTCCTATTTTTTCTCTCTGTCTCTCTCTATCTCTCTCTCTCTCTCTCTCTCTCCATCTCTCTCTCTCTCTCTCTCTCTCTCTATATATATATATGGAAAAAATAAATAAATCACATATATATATATATATGAATATTATATATATATATATATATATATATATATATATATATATATATATATAAATATATATATATATATATATATATATATATATATATATATATATATATATATATATATATATATATATATATATATATATATATATATATATATATATGAAAAGAAGGAAAAAAAATCTAAATATACTTCCTGCTGACATTCACTGCTTTCAGTGAAAAACCTACAATCTCAAACATATTTCCAAGCCAAAACAGTTTACACACATAAGGACAATGTATTTCATGTGTTGAGAAGTGATGATTGTCTCTGCGAATGAAGGAGTGAATGGATTAGAAAGAGATGGATGATGAGGAATAGTTGACGTATAGGTTGATGAAATATTTGCACATCATTTCCTGCTGACATCTCATCGCAGTCTACGTATTCATCATCCAATATATATTCAATTGGATGAATTAAGAATTGAATAAAATCAATTCCAGTAACTTTTCGATTGCTATGATTGATCTGAATTTATATTATTATGATGTTATTATCATCATTATCTAGCATTATCTTGTGTCATCTTGAATCAACTGTTTGAATAACCGCGTCATATTTGTATATCATTGTTGTTGTTCACATCTATTTTTGTTATTTCTATTACTCTGATTATTTATTTTTGTGATTGTACCCCTCTTGGATACTTCCATACTCGTCAGTTCATTGTCCTCCTTACCCACAAACAGGCCTTGGCTTATGTGGGTCTTGCTTCAATTTAATGATTTATTATCATTATTCCATTCATATATATCTTTATTCAAGACTCTGTCTTACATTATAAGATTGCAAAAACACACAGTTTAGAAATCAATTAATCGAAAATATAAATATTGGCATTGATATATAAATATATCGAATATAAAGAATATAATTTCCCATTATTATTATTTGTTGAATAACAGACATTTTGTTCACCTCTGAAAAGAGCCAAGTGAACTAAATCAAAGTGTGTAACACACGTAGTGTAATAGTGATAATGTGAATGAATGACATAAATCAATGCTCTTCTTCTTCTTCTTCTTCTGCGACATCCTCGTGGCGTTACTTCTTCTGCACATGGCCCAATGGCCTCCGTTATATTATATTATATGATATCATTAAATTATCATATCGTTGATTTATTATCATTATTATTTTTCGTGTAACTGATTCAATTGTATGTCTGTAACAGATGGATTCAAACCAAGCATTGATATTGAATAATAATTGAAAAATTGATCCTCTTCTCCAGCAGCCCCATCATCAGCTGCATCTTCCATAGCCTCGACCGCCTCACCTTCTCTATGCTCTACTTATTCCTCGTGTTTCACAACGACTCCACTACCTTGCCCTTCTCCAGCAGCCTCATCATCAGCTGCATCTTCCATAGCCTCGTCCGCCTCACCTTCTCCATGCTCCACTTCTTCGTCGTGGTTTCCAACGACTCCACTACCTTGCCCTTCTCCAGCAGCCTCATCATCAGCTGCATCTTCCATAGCCCCGTCCGCCTCACCTTCTCCATGCTCTACTTATTCCTCGTGGTTTCCAAAGACTCCACCCCTTTGCCCTTCTCCAGCAGCCTCATCATCAGCTGCATCTTCCATAGCCTCGTCCGCCTCACCTTCTCCATGCTCTATTTATTCCTCGTGGTTTCCAACGTCTCCACTACCTTGCCCTTCTCCAGCAGCCTCATCATCAGCTGCATCTTGATACGATTTCACTTATCATAAGTAATAAATACTGAAATTGAAATTAAACATTGGACACTAATATGAATAGATCCGTCTTCTCTTTATTTTCCAAAAACTAATAATATCTTTTACAACAGTCCTCAATTTCTTCTTTTTATTTATTGTTGCTACGATATAAGCCCTCTTGGCACCACTCTTGACCAAGGTGCTCATATCGTAGCAACTTCCACCCGCTCTCAAAAAATTACGTACGTAATTTAAAAAAAAAAATACATATTGACATATATTTTACTTTTCAACCCTTCTCGGTCTGAAATTATAAGTAATTTCTTGTCTATATTCAAAAATATCTTCGTCGTCTGGTTCTGGATCAATCACTGGTTCAACTGGAATATCTTCTTTCTCCTTTTCCAAATTCTCTCTTGTAAAACGGTTCACATCTCTTTCTGGAGCTGGAATTATATCATTCACATGACATTTCATATTAGATCTTGAGTTGATTCTTATTTCTACTATGGATGGACTTATGATACGCAAAATTTCATATGGGCCTAAATATTTTGGTGCAAAACTGGCATTAAAATTCTCAAATGCGTTCGATCGGGGATAATTTTTTCTGAATATTCTATCACCTACTGCAAATGTGGGTATGATTCTTCTTTCATTCAATTTATTTATGTATTGTTCTTGATATTTCTTTGAATTTTTTATAGCAGATACTCTTATTCGTTCTTGATCATGGTTCTCATTATTATATTGTTTAATAAAGCCCCAATCTCCTGGTCGCATCAACCTACGACCTATCATCGTTTGGCATGGCATAAATTTTGTTGCTCCGTTATCTCTCGTTCTCAATTGAAACAGTATCATAGGTAAATGAACATCCCATTTTTTATGATCTTCGCCAATCAATATGCGAATTTTTTTTTTGATATCTTGGTTTTTTCGTTCATCCGGATTTGCTTGCGGGTGATAAATAGGAGTAGTCCATCTTAAAATGTTCCATTTTTCATGAGCCTCAATCCACGTTTTTGCTCTAAAACGAGTATCATTATCTGTTATGATAGCTCTTGGGTAACCCCAACGTGGAAAAAAATCATTTTCCAAGGCGAAAATAATTTTGCTAGTGGTAGCCTTAGTTAACGCAAATGCTTCCACCCATTTACTATGTTGATCTGTGATTGTTAGAATGTATCGTTTTCCTTTATTTGAACGTGTGTAAGGTCCCATTATATCCAAACTCAATATCTCCCCTGGATATTCAGCTGTGTGTGGTTTTAACATACCTTTCGACTTGCCATGATACGCCTTCCTACTTTGACACACTACACATGAATTTATATATGACTTGATGTCTTGGGTCATTCCTTTCCACGTAAATCTTTCTTTAATCGCTCTTTCTGTTTCTTTTCGACCTGGATGTCCGGCATAATTTCCATCATGGAACTCTTCTAGAATTTCTACCACACGTGATGATGGAATAATTGGTTTCGATTCTTCATCTCCAATTTTTTTCATTACTATTCCTTCGTCATTAATCTTGAAGTTATTATTTATTGCTTCATGATTTCTCTCATTTACTAATTTTTCTTTTACATCTGAGATATACCAATCTTCCATTTGCCAATCTTTAACTCTCTTTAACCAACTATTATTTTGTATAGCGTACATCTTCAATTCTCCTCCTCCATCATCAATCTTCAAAACTGGTGGCATCATCTTTTCTTCTTGAGCAGGATTTATTTCATAATCTAGAGGGGGTCTAGTTGGTTCTCGAGATAACAAGTCTGCTATCACATTTTCTTTTCCTTTAACATGTTCAATTTCAAAATCAAAATTCATTAGAGCCATTGCGTATCGATGTATTTTATTATTGTTGAGTTTCATATTATTCAACCAAGTTAAAGCTCTACAATCTGTTTGAATAATAAAATGCCTATCTTCCAACAATGGTCTGAACTTGTATGTTGACCAAACCAGCGCTAAACATTCTCGTTCACACGCTGAATAGCCTTGTTCTCTATCATTCAATTTTCTACTCCCAAAAGCTATTATCTTCCTACTTTTGTTTTCATCTAGTTGGTAACAAACGGCTCCTGATCCTATGAGGCTAGCATCTGTTTGTAAGTATAATGCCTTGTTACGATCTGGGCGATGTCTTTCCGAAGGACTCCTCACTTTTTCTTTCAATGCTTTGAACGCGTTTTCCTCTTCTAATCCCCAACGAAACGATACATCTTTTTTCAACAACCGATGTAAAGGAGCAGAAATATCTGATCTCGCAGATATAAAGCCTCCGTACCACTGAATAAGACCAAGAAAACGTTGGACTTCCTTAAGATTTCTCGGTACTGGAAACACATCTATTAAATTCTGTGTTTTTTCTTGCATTTCCAATTTCGTTTCTGTAATTCTATGACCCAAAAAATCTAATTTTTGATATGCAAATTTGCATTTACTTAATTGCAATGTTAAACCATTCTGATCCAGTCTCTCTAAGATTTTATGTATATGCACCAAGTGTTCTTCGAATGTGTTAGAAAATATTAAAATGTCGTCCATGTATGATCGACAAAATGTTTCTGAATAATCTCTTAGTACTTCGGTCATGAGACGCTCAAAAGAGGCAGGCGAATTTTTCAACCCAAATGGTAGAACTTTAAACTGATATAATCCACGGGGAGAAGTAAATGCCGTCTTTGCCTTTGCTGATTCTTCTAAAGGTAATTGCCAAAAACCCGATGCTAAATCTAATGCAGTGAAAAATTTTCCAGTTGCCACTTCATTCAATAAATTTTCTATATTCTTCATCGGAAATGAATCACTTATTGTTTGCGCATTGAGTTTGCGATAATCTACGCACATACGATATTTCCCACTGTTTCCTTTAGGCACAAGTATAGCAGGTGCAGAGTATGGTGATACACTCTTCTCTATGATTCCCCTAGCTTCCATATCGTCAATGTGTTCATTTAAAATCTTCCTTTTTACTTCACTATAATGATATGTCGGGCATTTAACAGGCTTTTCAGTAAATGTCACTATTGAATGTTTGATACCTGATTTTGCAGCCCCTAATTTTTCTGAAAATACATTTTTATATCTCCTTAATACTTTCTGTAGCTCTCCTTTCTCTTTTTCAGATACTTCTGAACACACATTTATTTCTGTTAATTGATTGATCTCATTAAATCTGGTGTCCTGGCATCCTTTGTACCATAACACACATTCTCTCATTTTAGTTCCTAGTGTGACACATTTACTTCCAAAGTCTATTATTACCTGTTGTTCTTCTTGAAAATCTTGGCCTAATAATAATTCCGCCTCTAAATCTTGTATAATTAAACCTTTAATTTTCACGATCATTTGTCCAATTCTAGCTGTTGTTTCAAATTCTGATTGACAACTTATTTTCTGTCCTTTTATAGCTAATCTTAAATCCATATCTCTTCTTTGGGTAATAGGAATTTCTAATTCTTCGGCGATATCTTGTCTCATACAAGTAACATTTGCTGCTGTATCTATTATTCCAGTAACAATTCTATCATTAATTTTCATTAGAATCACTGGTGAGTTGTGTGAATAGGTATTTGAAGATTTACTTACTGCGAATACCACTAACGAGGATTTCAATTCTGGAGTGATTGACCTCTGTCCAGACCACTCCTTTTCTCGTTTTTTGCAGGACAATGATTACTGAAATGTCCTGGTTCCTTACATGAATAGCAGACCTGCAGTTGACCGCCTCTACCTGGTTGTATCACTTCCTCACGACATCCATTTCTTCGATAGACCCCATCTTCACCAATTTTTCCATTAGTCTTCCCCATGTTTTTAATATCAAATTCGATTTGCCTAGCTAAACTTCTCAATGTTTTAATTGAACTGGGAGGATTCATCCTCATGTACGGTCGTATTCTTGGATCCAACAGCTCAATGATATGTGGTATTATATCACTCGATGATTCAGATGGAAATAATCTCTGGTGTAGCTTCGTTTTTAATATGATGAAATTATCGACAGACGATCCAGGTAAATGTACTTGTCCGTAAAACTTCGTTTTTAAAGACGACACAAAAATAGGATTATCAAAATTTATCAAAAATTCTGTTTCAAATTCAGCCCAATTACGCACTAAATTGGAATAACTTTTCCACCAACCTTTAGCCTCTCCTTGTAATCTTGTATTCACTAGACCAACCCATGCTTCAATTGGGATTGAATATTGTGAAAGAATTTCTCTAACTATTTCAAGAAATGGCTTGGGATCGTCTTCCTGCATACCATTAAACATTGGTATCATATTGGTGATAGTTGCCATATCTATTCTGATTTTCGGTGCTTTGTTGCTTTGTCCTTTTTCTTGTTCTTGTTCTTCCCGGTCACCACCTCCATTCCTTGTATCATTCCTTGTACTGTTTACTCCAACTATTTCTCCAATTAACTCCCTCTGTAACTCATTTCGAACTTCCGTTCTCCTTGTAACATCCTCTCTTCTCAAAACTTCTTCCATCAAATCATTTTTCTTTCTTTCTTCCAATTTTTTCAATACTGATGATTCAAATCTCCTTTCAATTTCTTCTTCAACGTTGTTCTGTCCTGTCACGGTCGCCATTTGATACGATTTCACTTATCATAAGTAATAAATACTAAAATTGAAATTAAACATTGGACACTAATATGAATAGATCCGTCTTCTCTTTATTTTCCAAAAACTAATAATATCTTTTACAACAGTCCTCACTTTCTTCTTTTTATCTATTGTTGCTACGATATAAGCCCTCTTGGCACCACTCTTGACCAAGGTGCTCATACCGTAGCAATCTTCCATAGCCTCGTCCGCCTCACCTTCTCCATGCTCTACTTATTCCTCGTGGTTTCCAACGACTCCACCACCTTGCCCTTCTCCAGCAGCCTCATCATCAGCTGCATCTTCCATAGCCTCGTCCGCCTCACCTTCTCCATGCTCTACTTATTCCTCGTGGTTTCCAACGACTCCACTACCTTGCCCTTCTCCAGCAGCCTCATCATCAGCTGCATCTTCCATAGCCTCGTCCGCCTCACCTTCTCCATGCTTCACTTATTCCTCGTGGTTTCCAACGACTCCACTACCTTGCCCTTCTCCAGCAGCCTCATCCTCAGCTGCATCTTCCATAGCCTCGTCCGCCTCACCTTCTCCATGCTCTACTTATTCCTCGTGGTTTCCAACGACTCCACTACCTTGCCCATCTCCAGCTCCATATATATTTATACATATCCAAAAGAAAGAATTTACTTGAAGACTTCATTATTTCAGTCAGTGTTCACTCACCCCGTTTAACAGTCCAACATCGATCGCAAATGATGGCGACGATGAGAACGGCAGTGGGTGGCATTTCTTCACACGCACACATTATTTCTCTCTCGAATTGTGTATAGCTCGGCAGTGGCGAAGGGATGATCTGTCAAGTGATTATTTTAAATAATCAATTGAAGAGAAGAAGTAGTTCTCGCACGTATGCGAATTGGGCATTCACTGCTCACGCATGCTTTTTTGTTCACACTAGAAAAAATTCCACCTCTTTGCTACACTTGTGATGAGGTGTTGACCATAAAATATATTTTATTGAAATGTACCAAATATAACAATATCAGACAACAACCAGCATTTGAAGACTCAATTTCCAGAGTTCTGGCCGATGATAGTAATGCTATCAACAAAGTATTCATTTTCCTAAATCAAACTGATTTAATAGATGAAATTTAATCGATCTCACATAGTAATTTTTTAACATCAATTTCGGACAATAATGTCCAAACCAATCAGTATGAAAACGGGTGATGAAATTACCACGTTGTCGGGGTCACCCCAAAACGAGGGGGGGTTTTAGTTGGTAAGAATTCGACACTCCCCACAATTCAACCTGTGGGGGTCTTATGTTAGATTTTCCCTCATAACAATAAAAAAAAGAAAAAAAAGAAAAAAAGAATCAATTATAGAATCAACGTTTTGTGTGGTTGATGAAGAAAGTGTAAGAAAGACGGTAGGAGGTACAAAGAGAAAGAGATTAGAAATAGAGAGTGTTAAGAGGATAGTAATTGATACAAAAACTAAAATTGGAATACATTTTCTAATTTTTTTCTAATTTTTTAATAAAGTGTATTCTGTTGAAAGAATTTGAAACATCTTGAACGGGTGATTCGATACCGAAAGGATGGCAGTGTTTATAGTGCTTGACTTTGATTCGATTCATCTCAATTTTATAATTATTGAAAAAAAAATTAATTTGAAACTATTGGACTGATCTTCTGGATTATTTTTCAATTATTATTTATTGAATGATAGATATTTTGTTCACCTCTAGAAAGAGCCAAGTGAACTAAATCAAAATGTGTGACGCACTTAGTGTAATGGTAATAATGTAAATGGATTACATAAATCAATGCTCTTCTTCTTCTCCTTCTTCTGCGATATCTTCTGCGCACATGGCCCCAATGGTATCCGCTATATTATATCATATTATATCATTATATTCTTATATCATCATCATTATCATTCTTCATGTAACTGATTCGATTGTATGTCTGGAACAAATTGAATTAAAACAAGCATTATTATTGAATATCAAATGAAGAGATGAATCCTCTTTTCCAGCCTCATTACCAGGTCCATTCTCTCCAGCGCCCTATACATCATACTCATCATCTTCAAACACTTCACCCCTTCGCTCTCGTCCTCCACAACTCCAAGACCAGGCCCGACCGCCCCTTCCTCTCCATTCTCTACTTCCTCTCCATTCTCTACTTCCTCTCCGTGGTCTGCAACGACTCCAATACCTTGCCCTTCTCCAGCTACACGCACACACACATATATATATATATATATATATATATATATATATATATATATATATATATATATATATATATATATATATATATATATATATAATATATATATATATATATTCATCTCTCTCTCTCTCTCTCTCTCTCTCTCTCTATATATATATATATATATATATATATATATATATATATATATATATATATATATATATATATATATTTATTTATTTATATATATATATATATATATATATATATATATATATATATATATATATATATATATATATAATTTTTGAAACTTTCACGACTCATTTTATGTTATATGTTTTATTCTTAATGGTGAATTGAAGTCGTGTGAATATTTGAGATTATTATTTATTTTAAAAAGCTCTACGTTTCAGCTGCAATGTAGCAGCCTCTCTCAAGAGCGAACAAGGAAATACATCTTCACATTTTGAAATCTGAAGTGATAATAAATACAATAATGGTTGTGCATATGCACCTGAAAAAAAAAAAAAATTGAAAAATTATTGAAATATCATAAAGAAGGCTTCTTCCAAAGCTGTTTGAACTGCCGACAGAGAAAACGTGTCAAACAGGGTTCAGATATTGATTATTTCTTGAACGAAGGCTATACGGATGGTTATAGGATGCCCAGTAACAGCGTCTGTAATCTCTTCACCTCTGTTGTCAGTTCGACGGCTGTATTTTGTCAAGAGGTCCATTGCTGTTGACCAGCTTGCTGACATGAGATAACCCCCGTCATCAGCATTGAGGTTGAAAGGATGTTTTGAAATTTCAATTGATTCACTTATTGCTCTGGGCCATCTCTTTTCCTGCCTGTCCAAAACTTTTGTGTTTTCATAAAGAATTGTATGGTTTTCTTCCACAGCATGTTTAGCAATTGCTGACAAAGAATAGCTTTTGCATCTTTGGTGGTACTTATGCTGCTTTAATCGTGCTGAAACTGATTTCATCGTTTGTCCGATGTATACGAGTCCACATGATGTATTTCGTTGTTCGCTCTTGAGAGAGGCTGCTACATTGCAGCTGAAACGTAGAGATTTTTAAAATAAATAATTATCTCAAATATTCCATTAGGAATAAGTTTCCATTAATGGAAACACTGCCGACGATACGCTTGCCACTTGGACACAGTATAACATGCAACATCAATTATTATGAAAAATTGAAACATCATCATAATTATAATAATATTATTGTAAAAAAATTATCGATATTCGTAGTAAAAATTACAAAATTAATAATGACATATACCAAATGATTCAAACACTATGAAAGAATAATATAAAACACAATACAATTATGGTAAAAAAAGTAACTCAATAGAACAACTACCAAACACTTTTTCGAGGGTATGTATTTTTTATATATATCCAAGAGAAAAAATTAACATGAAGACTTCATTATTTTCATATGAAATTTACTAAATCGGTTAATGGATTTGAATCAATGGGTAACTAATATTCTATGTAATATTTGTTGCGTATGTGTTAGTATGATTTATAGCAGGGCTATAAATCAGAATGGCGTCAATTTGATTTGGAAAAGTAATTATAAATCACTATATAAAGAATCAGAGAGATATTACGTGGATGTATAATTATGATTTATTAACGTTAAACGTTGAACGATCCTTATCGAATAAAGGTCATATAAAGGAACATAAATTGAGATAGAAAGAGAAAAAGAACGGGTGAGTTGACTCGATCGTACATTTGAAATTAATTATGATTTTTTTCTTCATAATTGTTTTGTGTTTCAGATAATTTCTCCATTAAATAGTGTGAACCTTTCACCATCTAATCATTTGGAATAATCACTTCGAATACAAATAATGCATTCACTGCTCACGAATGCCTTTCTGTTCATTGCAGAAAAAATTCTACCTCTTTGCGACACTTGTAATGAGGTGTTGACCATAGAACATATATTATTGGAATGTACCAAATATAACAATATCAGATAACAACTAGCATTTGAAGACTCAATTTCCAAAGTTTTGGCTGATAATAGTAATACTATTACGAAGTATTAATTTTCCCAAAGCGAACTGAATTGATTGATAACATTTAATCGAGCTCGATGCAGGCCAAGCTGAAGCAGTTGATGCGGAAAAAAACTTAAATATGAGCCTACCACACCTTATTTCAAAGAAAAATACCGTCTGCAGGGAATATAAGTTATATGGTTAGTGGTAGGGGCTCGAGGCACAATTCACAATTTCTTTGTAAAATTTTGTGAAAAATTCAGACTCAACAACAAATTCATCATTAGCATAGTTTCACTCGCCTTTCGAGGATCCCTACAAATTTTACGACATCATCTTTATAGTCTTCAGCTTTGATTTCCAATTTTGTTATCATTGCATACTATTTTTCTTTTTTCCCCTTTTTAATTTTTGTATGATTTCGTTATCATCATTTAATTATTTCTGTTTTCTACATTTTCTTATTCAACCTGATTTTTTTATTTTATTTTTATTTTTTTTTGTGAGGAGGGGAAATCTTGCATAAGACCCCCACAGGTTGAATTGTGGGGAGTGTCGGATTCTTACCGACTAAAACCCCTCCTCATTTGTGGGTGACCCCGACAACGTGGTCATTTCATCACCCATTTTCATTCTGATTGTTTCGGATATAATTACTCGAAATTAATGTTAATAAATTACTATGTCAGTTCGATCAAATTTCAAATTTTATCTATCAAATCGGTTTGATTTAGGAAAATGAATACTTTGTTGATAGCATTACTATCATCGGCCAAAACTTTGAAAAATTGAGTCTTCAAATCCTAGTTGTTGTCTGATATTGTTATATTTGGTACATTTCAATAATATATGTTTTATGGTCAACACCTCATCACAAGTGTCGCAAAAAGGTAGAATTTTTTCTGGTGTGAACAAAAAAGCATACGTGAGCAGTGAATGCCCAATTCGCATACTTGCGAGAACTACTTCTTCTCTTCGGGACCCTCGAATCGAGGAATCCCAAAGTTCAATAGTAGGTTTGATATCCCGAAGCTTGTTGTTTATTTCTCTGTTCCATTCTGATTGCCATTTATTTTTGAATAACAGTTTGAAATGGGATTTCAAATCAAAAAATGGAACGAGTGGTTCATCGACAAAATTTCTCGACGTAGCATCTTTAGCTGCCTTATCAGCGATCTCATTGCCCTGAATGCCCACATGACCAGGAATCCAACAAAACACTATTTTGACGTCCCGTAATGCCAGGTTGGTCAGTAGGTTCTGCGCCTTCTGTATCAAGTAGTTATCAGGAAATATTTTGGTGATGGCTTGTAAAGTACTGAGTGAATCTGAACGGATGAAAAAATTCTTCTCTTGGCGGCAAGATATGTGTTCCAGAGATTTGATAATGGCTATAATTTCGGAAGTGAAAACACTACACATTGAATTGAGTTTAAAACAGCATTGAATATTGGGGGACCAAAACGCACTCCCTACAGAGTCGTTCAGTTTTGATCCATCAGTAAAGTAATGAACAAAGTTTTGGAAGTGTGAGCATATTTCGTAAAATTTCTGACGATAGATGAGTGAACTGGTATCTTCTTTTCTGTGGATTGTTAGTTGAGTATTGACTTCGGGCCGTGGCACCATCCAGGGAGCAGTTATGCTGAATCTGGTTGGGTAAACAGCGGGTAGAATCAATTCAAAGTCAACTAAAAGACGAGACAAACGAATACCCGTAGGTGTGGTGGCGAAAGGTTTCGCATCATAGATGGGTTGGAATTTCGGTTCAAACATTTGTTCGTATGATGGATGATTTCGCATGGATTTCAATTTAATTTCAATTCAACCTGGTCAAATTATATTCATTCTGTTATTCTCTAAAATGTTGTCATCGATAATTTTTTTCCATATTCTAATTAATTGATTTTTATTCTGTGTTTTTGCAATCTTATAATGTAAGACAGAGTCTTGAATGAAGATACATATATATAACATCAATTTCAAAGAATAATATCTGGAGCAATCAGTATGAAAATGGGTGATGAAATGCACGCTGTCGGGGTCACCCCAAAAAAAAAGGGGGTTTTAGTCGGTGAGAATCCGACACTCTCCGCAATTCAACCTGTGGGGGTCTTATGCAAGATTTCCCTTCCCCACAAAAAAAGACAATAACTGGCATTTGAAGACTCAATTTCCCAAGTTTCGGCTGATAATAGTCAAACTATCACGAAGTATTCATTTTCCCAAAGCAAAACAATTTATTATATTAAATTCATATCCACCCCACATGATGATATATCAACATTTGTACTGAAAAATACGAATTCAACACTTTGAGTATGGAAACGGGTGATAAGATGACCCTCCATCGGTGTCAACCAACCCACTTCCTTTCCCCAAATAAAAAAGTACCCATACTCATGCATATATAATATATATATATATATATATATATATATATATATATATATATATATATATATATATATATATATATATATATATATATATATAAATATATATATATATATATATATATATATATATATATATATATATATATATATATATATATATGTAAATATGAATATATATATATATATATATATATATATATATATATATATATATATATATATATATATTTATATTGAAACTTCTAAACTTTCACGACTCATTTTATAATAATGATATATATTTAACAGGAAGATTAAAGTCGTGTATGAAATTGTGAAATATTTTTAATATCTCCACGTTTCAACCATCATGTTATGGTCTTTTTCAAGAGAATTATTGAACTGAATAATATGACAAAAATGTTAATCGATTATTTCTCAACATATGCACTTGGATACCACTACGTTTTTAACAGAGTCAATATATGGATGGAACCCTGGCTCATTAAACACAAATACGAAAATTGTTCGAATATCAGTGAAAAAATATAGAAGCGAGCATAAAAATAGTGAGATTAAAAATAAAAATATGAATACAAATAAAAATAAAAATAAAAAATAGAAATAAAAAGTGGCTGACTCGATACAAGACTTTTCGATTCATCTCGGCCGCAGATCGTAGGAATATCTTTTTGGTCCTCTTGTTTCGGTATCTTCATTTA
Organism: Brachyptera risi; assembly: GCA_964007535.1. Taxonomy (NCBI): domain Eukaryota; kingdom Metazoa; phylum Arthropoda; class Insecta; order Plecoptera; family Taeniopterygidae; genus Brachyptera; species Brachyptera risi. The sequence continues at coordinate 12,970,546 of OZ023339.1, read as the reverse complement.
CTTGTTGAGGGGCACTGCACTGGAGTTGTGGCCTTCTTCCCATTCCTCTCAAAGATCCAAGTGCATATGTTGAGAAATAATCGATTACAATTTTTGTCATATTATTCAGTTCAATAATTCTCTTGAAAAAGACCATAACATAATGGTTGAAACGTAGAGATATTAAAAAGATTTAACAATTTCATACACGACTTTAATCTTCCTGTTAAATATATATCATCATTATATATTTATATATATATATATATATATATATATATATATATATATATATATATATATATATATATATTCATATATATATATATATATAAATATATATATATATATATATATATATATATATATATATATATATATATATATATATATATATATATATATTTATATATATATATATTTATAAATATATATATATATATATATATATATATATATATATATATATATATATATATATATATATAAATGAATATTTATATATTATATATATTTATACATCGAAAATTCAAAATAGAAGTAATTTCAAAACGGAATGTAAAATATTCTTCTTCAAATTCGAAACGATAATAAATACTTTTGTGACCATGGATCAGTATAACATCAATTCCTTCACTTTTCTACGAATTTATTGATGCTTTTTTTTCTTTCTTCTTATGAATGTTGAGTATTAAAAAATTGATAGTAAATTCACTGAAAATATTTTATTATACTCATGATTATATTGTTACAGTGAATTTGTTGTTAGTTGGCATAATTGATGAGCGTAGCGAAGTCTCCATCCCACTCTTATAGGGCTTTGTCTGTGTTTTTTTTTTTTTGTAAGCACTCCACAGGTCGCAGGGGTTGACTGATCAACATGAAACTTTTTTTGTACACCCAAACTCATCCAACTTAGAACTGTATAGTTTTTGGGATGAATCGGTCGGACCGATTTTGAGAATCATCATCTCAAAGTTTCTAAAAACCCCATAAGATTTGGCTGGGCGGAAAATGTTGAAAAATAAAATCTCTCCAAATGGAATGAAATTCTCTCTAATTGTGTATACATGGATTTTACACATTAATACGATTTTTTAAGCAATTCTGATCAGTCGTTTTGAAGAAAAAAAATAAAATGACTGATAATATTCATGGAATATATCATAAAAATTGTGACAGAATTAAGTTGTGGAGATTCACTGCTTTCTAGATTCAAGAGTTGACCAACAATGAAGTATTTTTCATATCCGTCAAGGTGTGTAAAATACCAGAGTCAATGAAGTGGCAAGACTAGAACTACTTTTAACGACTTTTATAGCTTATTCAGATATGTAAGAATATGTAAGATATGTGTGTAGAATACCAGAGTCGATAAACTAGCAAGGGTACAACTACTTCAAGGACTTTTATACCTTATTCAGATATCTCGCTCATCTTACAACGCATATTTCGCGTTTGACTAGTGTTTATATATCTCTGTGTGTACGACATCTGTATGTTTTTATGTGTCTTTCTGTATTCTCTTGTCTTTTCCGTGTTTTTTTAACTGAAATTTATGTGAATTATGTTCCAAACTGGTTGAATGTGGATGAGAACGGCCCTGCCGAATTTCGCCAGCTATAAAGATCCTTCAGTAATGAATAATAAATGAATGATGAATGACAGTAATATATATTTCAGGGTGAAACCGTATATAATATAGATGATGTATTCATTTATGGAAACCTGACGTTTCAACTGGATAGCACCAGTCTTTATCAAAGGACAGCCACAACTTTTGACAGGAATGATTGTTCTGAGAAAACAACACAAAAAATCAATACTCATACATAATTTATACAAATATAGGAACAGGGTCCAATGAAAACAAGAACAACTATAAAACATCACAGAGTATATAGAAAACGTAGATCGATAAAATTGGAGTTGATAGAAGGGGTTTTTTGAATATTATCGGGAATCAAAATAATGAAAAAAATATATCCAAAAATATAAAAAAGTGAAATTCAGAGATGAATCAACGTGAATGAAAACAAGGAAGTAAAAAAAAAAACGAAATTTCAACTATAAAAATGACTCAATTGTGTGACGTGGTCTGAGAATTGAAGGAGTAGAAGATGCTGGTTATTCAATTTTCTTGACTGGCTACGTATCAACGGTCTCGAATGTTCGTGTGCTGTTGATATTCAATTTCAATTTCAATTTCAATACTTTATCTGCCTACTCGATTTTAACATTCTGAAATAGTGCATGGTGATATATAAGGCACGTCAAAAATATAATGAAAACTAACATACCATAAACTGAAACTGAATTATAATATTTATGGGATTTACATATGAAAAGAAGATAACATTCTTACACAACATACTGCACAGATAGTTCTGGATGACAGTGATCCAGTTGTTGGTGCAACTTGGTGCCTGGTGAGATTGGCGTATATCTGGTACATTCCAGTGGCCCTGGTGTGCACCCCATCTGGTGGGTGACTGCACAGAGGTGGCACACAAAGGCGTCGACTGGAAGAGGAGTGTCGTATATCTGGTACATTCCAGTGGCCCTGGTGTGCACCCCCTCTGGTGGGTGACTGCACAGGGATGGCACACAAAGGCGTCGACTGGAAGAGGAGTGTCGTATATCTGGGCCAGTCGAGTGAGGGATGACAGTGATCCAGTTGTTGGTGCGACTTGGTGCCTGGTGAGATTGGCGTATATCTGGTACATTCCAGTGGCCCTGGTGTGCACCCCCTCTGGTGGGTGACTGCACAGAGGTGGCACACAAAGGCGTCGACTGGAAGAAGAGTGTCGTATATCTGGTACATTCCAGTGGCCCTGGTGTGCACCCCCTCTGGTGGGTGACTGCACAGGGATGGCACACAAAGGCGTCGACTGGAAGAGGAGTGTCGTATATCTGGGCCAGTCGAGTGAGGGATGACAGTGATCCAGTTGTTGGTGCGACTTGGTGCCTGGTGAGATTGGCGTATATCTGGTACATTCCAGTGGTCCTGGTGTGCACCCCCTCTGGTGGGTGACTCCACGGGGATGACACACAAAGGTGTTGACTGGAAGAGGAGTGTCGTATATCTGGTACATTCCAGTGGCCCTGGTGTGCACCCCCTCTGGTGGGTGACTGCACAGAGGTGGCACACAAAGGCGTCGACTGGAAGAGGAGTGTCGTATATCTGGTACATCCCAGTGGTCCTGGTATGTTCCCTTCTGGTGGGTGACTGCACAGAGGTGGAACACAAAGGCGTCGACTGGAAGATATCTGGTACATCCCAGTGGTCCTGGTGTGTACCCCCTCTGGTGGGTGACTGCACAGAGGTGGCACACAAAAGCGTCGACTGGAAGAGGAGTGTCGTATATCTGGGCTAGTCGAGTAAGGGATGACAGTGATCCAGTTGTTGGTGCAACTTGGTGCCTGGCGAGATTGGCGTATATCTGGTACATCCCAGTGGTCCTGGTGTTGACCCCCTCTGGTGGGTGACTGCACAGAGGTGGCACACAAAGGCGTCGACTGGAAGAGGAGTGTCGTATATCTGGTACATCCCAGTGGTCCTGGTGTTGACCCCCTCTGGTGGGTGACTGCACAGAGGTGGCACACAAAGGCGTCGACTGGAAGAGGAGTGTCGTATTTCTGGTACATCCCAGTGGTCCTGGTGTGTACTCCCTCTGGTGGGTGACTGCACAGAGGTGGCACACAAAGGCGTCGACTGGAAGAGGAGTGTCGTATATCTGGTACATTCCAGTGGTCCTGGTATGTTCCCTTCTGGTGGGTGACTGCACAGAGATGGCACACAAAGGCGTCGACTGGAAGAGGAGTGTCGTATATCTGGTACATCCCAGTGGTCCTGGTGTGTACCCCCTCTGCTGGGTGACTGCACGGAGGTGGCACACAAAGGCGTCGACTGGAAGAGAAGTGTCGTATATCTGGGCTAGTCGAGTGAGGGATGGCATATCCTAGCCAATCCACGATGTCAAGTCTTAAACCATCACGTCTCGAGTCACATTACGAGATGAGTCGTGTTTTGGCGATAAACGTCACAAACCCCAGTCTTAGGGACCAAAAATCGACTTAGGTCGAGTCATTCTATCGACTCAAGTCGCAGAGATCTCACGTTTCAAACCGCGAGCCTCTTGAGTGTGAGTTACTTCGTCATTCATCAGCTCCTGGTAACGACGTTAACCAACATGGATGACATGGTTTTGTACATGGTCCATTCATAGCAATTGAAATTCGTCAAATTCAATCGAATATATCATAGGTATGAATATGGTTCTTCAATATATTACCGAATGATTTGAGATTTTATTTCTATTTCTTTGTCTTACCCTTTTTCATACTACAACATTTTACATGCTATTGAGGTTCCTATAGCCACCTCAGCCCACGCATCTTCTTTATTATTTTGCGTGAACTGGTTATCCACTTTGCTCGTAAATTAGTTCGCGTTGTTCTCCATCTTATCTTGCTAACCAAGGAATCTTGCTGCGCAACATTTACTTTCCTAGATTGTATTGCTGGCATTTTCTATCTAATTTATACCACGTTATTTTCAGAATTTGCTAATTAAATAAATCCAAGGAGGACAATATGTAACAATCCTCGAAACAATCAACGCAACAATCAACGCAACAATCAACGTTAACAATCGAACATTCACAATAATTAACTAAATTATCAAAAATGGAATTGTTACCATATTAGAATGAAATGTCATTGTACGACTTCTAAGCTGTTTTTACAATACGTGTTTGCCCGTGGGTCAAATCGCTGTCTGCCCGTGGTGAGAAATATTGCTGTGTTCACACAGTACTAACTCTGGTTCAACCCAGGAGCTCTAACCCCAGTGCAGGCTAGGGTTGAACCCGCGGGCAGAAGTTTACTTTTTTCTCACTCTCGTCAAAGTTTCAACTCCAAGGTTGAAGGTTCACTCAAGTTTCAAGATATATTCTAATTGGATAGAACATGAATGGAGACTAATATTACCCGTACAATTATCTGCAACACACATGGAATCATAACATACCACTCAATATGCGTGAAAACGTCAAAAATGTGTCTATCATTTCAATTTCGAGTTGAATCTAGGCACAGCTGTCGAAGTTATAACACGAAAGCAATTTGGCATACACGGCTTTCTATAGTGCTACTCATATTGGTGCGATTTTCACTGACTCAAAGAGGCATATATATCAAACACGGTCTCCTATATAAATAATAATTTCCTTGAAACAAGCAGTGGCAATACAAATGAATGTAAAGAGTCTCCTTGTTGACCCGTGGTTGAAACCCCGGGGTTAGACTACGGGATAGCCTGTAGGTTTACTGGTATGGTGTGAAAACAGCTCTAGAGAATTCAATTATTTCGCGCTAGTTCTCAGGTGATTTCACGACACGAAAACCAATCTCAACAACATATTTGGTGGAATAATGTGATATCGTTTATTCATTCATTCAATGTTATTCACAGATGCACACAGTATAATGCGATGGGTGATGACCCTAACTACATACATTCATGTGAGAGACAAATCTAATTTATATATACAAAACGAAAACACTCAAGAAATTAAAAATATAACATGTAGACTTGACAGAAAACAATGAACAGCACTATTTCATTAACTTTCTTCTTCCTGGATTCTCTTCATGAACATTTTATTTGACACTCTCTCCCTTCAAATATTGTTTTCTTCAGTTTGTTCCACTCTCTAATTGTACGTTGATGCAAGGGACGTCAGAAGTGGATCAGATATAGATACATTGCATTATACTCGATATTTTAATTTAGTTGTTGAGAAGGCTGTGTTCCTAGTTATGCTTCCTGAGTTCTCTGGACTCGATAATATGGATGAGTATACAGCTTGCCGTGATTAAACAGAATCCTTAAGGAGGGAGCCCCAGCATCGACTGGTAGAATAATATGAAAGTTAAAGATTACATAAATCTATACATATCCATGGAAACTTATGTTTTCTGTATATAAACATACCTTAAGTTGCATTGAAAAAAATCATATACATTGTTACATATTGTTTGATATTTTCAAAACAATTCTCTTGTCAACAATGTTTTTTGGACATTGTTGGACAGATGACACCATATTTTGACCATCAATGAATTGATTCTTGTCAAATATTTTTCTATATCATCTACATATATGTAACTTTGAGGTAGATTAGGATATTCATTGTAATTGCATCATTAGGATCAAACTAGCATAGATTCATAATGGACTCAAAAATGAGGTAATTTCAGGTGTATTACAGGCTACTGTTATTGTACTCTCTGGCCAATCACAAATATCCTAGTCTACTTCGAAGATTCACATCCTTTCTCAATTTTAATCTGTTTGTTATTCTGTGTCGATAGGCAACCCGATGTACGTACATTGGCAGAGATCAATAAAGATTTATATATATATATATATATATATATATATATATATATATATATATATATATATATATATATATATATTCTCCAGTCGAATTATTCAGTAGGTAATGGCAGCCAACTTCACCTCCACAGCTATCCAACTGTGTGTGAGGAATTGTTTCTACAGGGAATCCCTGGAATTATATTTGATCTGAAGTGTTTCTCTACTTGATATTTATTCTCTGTTCTTATCAACAATGTGCCATTACGTGATTTCTGTCCCCAGATGTGAAATTTGTAACGAGATTTTAACTGTTAGACACATATTGCTCGAGTGTCGGAAATATACCGCTCTGCGGAGACAGATTCGTATGGAAGACATAATATCAAAGATTTTAGGAAATAATTCAAAATCGATAGATACCATATTCAGCTTTCTAAGATTATCGAACCTATTGGTTCTCATTTGACATGCTCGTGCATCTGCGCCGTTGTATGCGTGTGACGACAAAGTTGTCGTGTCAACAGTATCATTTTTCAAACTTCCGCGATTAGGCTACTTATATCTGATAAAGATGACGTTGGTTATTTAATCATCTTTTTTCGGTATTTTGATATTTGATACTTATTCTTGATGACGATCTCTTGAGATAGACATCAGGAATATTTTGAGTCAAACCATATTTCAACATATATCGATTATGGTTTGTGGTTCCTACACTCCTATTTGAGCACGAGTTTGAACTGAGAACAAGTAGTAAAACGTTCTCATTCTAGTCCCATGGGTGTGACCCTTTACAGCACACACTTGTTCGGTGTTAACAAATTAGTGTATAACGTCTTTAGTAATAGTTGAGTCTTAGTTTCATATATTGAGGTGTTCTCATCTAAATTTCATTTGCACCTTCATATAACACTACTTAACTTTTTGTTCAGCAACTTATTTTGACAGGCGCTAAATGACCTCGCTGTCGATGCGTCTTAAAACCCCAATATTCATTTATTCATTCACGTGATTTGTTAATACCGATGAAGTCAAGATTATCAGTGAATCATTGTATATCTTCATTTAATTCGATCAATGATATATTTTTGAATGATGGTCTCTCACTATCAGCCAGTTAAAATAACAACGAACTTGAACTTTTGTGCGAGCTCGAATATTTCCTCAAGTTAGATTGACTTTACTGTATGTACAAAAGGGCGAGGTTCGGTCTAGTGACCGTTCTTCCACCTAACCTTGAACTTACATTCGGTATTATGATTATTCTGAAATATAATAATGATTAATATAATGATATATGATTTAATGATAAATAATGGTGTCGACAACATGATAGGATCACATTAGGGATTTTGAATTTTCAAGTTGGATTTTGATGAAAAAATAAAGGTCGAGGTCTCTTACTGTTAATTCCTTTTTTTTCGATAGTGAATTTGACATTTAAGGGTTGCATGGGTTTGTATACAATAAATCACTCAACTTTCTCCTTTTTTTACTTGCTTTCTTGCTTTTCTTTTTTTTAATACTTTTTTTTTCAATCATTTACTTGGCTCACCATATCGTGAGGTACTCGACCAACCCATGTCGTGTGGTACGTTGTGTCCGTGTCCCGTGTGGCACAGCCGGAAGTAAATGGAAATTGGAAGAATACATATAAATCATATATCAAAATTTATTTGACTATCTCATCTCTCTCTTTCTATTTCTCTCTCTCTCTCTCTCTCTCTCTCTCTATTTATATATGAATATATATATATATATATATATATATATATATATGTATATATATATATATATATATATATATATATATATATATATATATATATATATATATATATATATATATATATGAATATATATATATATATATATATATATATATATATATATATGTATATATATATATATATATGAATATATATATATATATATATATATATATATATATATTTATATATGAATATATATATATATATATATATATATATATATATATATATATATATGTATATATAAATATATATATATATATATATATATATATATATATATATATATATATATATATATATATGTATATATATATATATATATATATATATATATATATATTTATATATATTTATTTATATATATATATATATATATATATATATATATATAATATTTATGTATATATATTCATATATATATATATATATATATATATATATATATATATATATATATATATATATATATATATACATAAATATATATATATGAATATAATATATATATATATATATATATATATATATATATATATATATAAATATATATACATATATATATATATATATATATATATATATATATATATATTCATATACATATATATATATATATATATATATATATATATATATATATATATATATATATATATATATATATATATATATATATATATGAATATTCTTTCTTCATTTCCATATACTTCCGGCTGAGCCACTGGTATTTTCCCCAAGAATTCATATCATCTCACACTCATTATCATTACGTCACTCCACTGGTAGTTAAACAAGTACTTACATTGTAAAATGACGGTTCATTTCTGAGCTCCAACTATATTTGATGTTATACCTGTAGAGGTTCCGAACCGGTGTGTTCATTCCTAGAAAGTGATCATGCATATACCATTGACAGGCAATGTGCAACTAAGGTATGGATTAATGGTACTTTCTAGTGTCTATATATAGGCAGATCTCAACATTATCGAATCTATGTACATTTGAAATGTTTCTTTGCACTGTCATTCATTCTTACATTTTTCTAATCGCTTCTCCTCGCATAAATTAACATAAGAAATTAAATTTGGAAATGTTGATGATATTTCTAGATTTTATTCCGTATTGACTACTGAAACAAACTGTCATCCTTTCTGAATTCAATCAATAATCATTGATCGGATAAATAATGATGAATAATAAATAATAAATAATTAAAATAATTATAATGATAATATTGATAATGATCGGGGTCACCTATAAAGAGGAGGGGTTTTAGTCGGTAAGAATCCGACACTCCCCGCACTTCAACCTGCGGGGGTCTATGCAAGATTTCCCCTCCTCACAAAAAAAAAATATATATTTGGTGAAATATTATTCCACTTCTTATATATATGATTCCCTCTCTAAAAACTGAAATACGCTGTTTGTACACCCCAAAAATAAACAATAGGAAAAATTCCCAAAAATAAATGGTCAGTCTTATTTTCAAAATATATAATCAAATACAGTTCATAACAAATTTCCTATGAGTGCACTCACCATGCATGATTTAACTAGTATCTCTTTATTCATTGAATGAAAGTGAAAGTGCATAATAAACCTCCAATCGTTTGATCAAGAGAGATTCGAACGTTCGTCTCGGATTGTGACGGTGCTGTTTTTTTCCATCACACTGGTAATGAGTCTGCAATTACCACATCAAGATGAGATCTGGAGACCGGATACAGACGCCAGATGACAGGTGTTACCAGACTGATATATCAACAGGAACCATATGCTTATATAGACACAACATTAATAAGGAATCAGGTGAAATTTACATTTTTAATGAATGATTATAAGGGTTTTAAGACGCATCGACAGCGAGGTCATTTAGCGCCTGTCGAAATAAGTTGCTGAACAAAAAGATGAAAAGTGTTATATAAAGGTGCAAGTGAAATTTAGATGAGACATATTTTTTGGAACATTTTTCGTTGTTTTTCTTTACATATTGGGTTTTACAGACGCACTATACTGATAGCTACGATCTATTGGCGTCGGTGGATGATGAATGAGATGATGATATGAGAGATTATTTTATTAGGTGTTCTAGATGGTGGGAAGAAGTCCCAAAAGAAAAAAAAAAAAAAAAACAACGACAGAGGGAAACCACGAAACACCACAAAAGAGGAGGGGTTTTAGTCGGTAAGAATCCGACACTCCCCGCAATTCAACCTGTGGGGGTCTTATGCAAGATTTCCCCTCCTCACAAAAAAAAAACCCACGAAACATCCTTGTCAGGATGATCGACCATGGCGGGAATCGAACCCCGGTCTCCCGAATGACGTACGTGGCTCAGACATTTTTTCTTGTTTTTGTTTTTGTTTTTTATTATTACTGGTTTGGATGTTTATTCGAGTCATATGTTTCAAAATATTGGAAAATATCAATAATCATACCTGAAATGAATTATTTGGTGTCTCCGTGCATCGAGCGTGTTTATTTTCAATATAGCAATAATTTACATTGTCAATCTTGATGGGGCATTTATTGCAATACATTTTTTTCACAAAACAAGAGCTTTATTTCATCAACAGAAACTTCGTGCTTATGAACACAACATTATTAAGGGAAGACTCTGGTGAAATTTTTATTTTTTTCATCATTTTTTTTCATTATTATTGGTTGGATGTTTATTCGAGTCATATGATTCAAAATATTGGGAATTATCAATGATCAAATGTGAAATAAATGTTTCAGTATCACTGTGCATCGAGCCGTCTGCTTATTTTCAATATTTTACAAATTACATTGTCAATCTTGGTAGGGCATTTACTCCAATACATTTTTATTTCACAAAACAAGAAGTTGTTTTTTTGTGCTACGGCTATAAAAGTTGTTATATTGTCTTTTTTTGTGAGTGTTCATTGTTAGTTTGTCCAAGGTTGCACTTATATTATTTTCGATATTTCATCCAACAATGGAGATACAAAATATATACTTGATACATTTATTATAGAATTTAATTTAAAAAAAAGACATTGTGAATTGAATCATATCTTTAAATATAAGAGGAATATCAGGAAAACGATGGCCAACCATGAAACAATATTTCAGCAACATCTAAGTGAAAAAAAATCATATGAGTAAAACGAAAATAAAATGTTGTTGCTAAAAAATTCGTAAAAACCGATATTATATACAACCTATGTTTTTCTTCTCAGTTTCAACATGAAGGGTATATATGTGCAGAATTTGAAGTTTATATGCAATCAATATTGACAAAGATGGGATGTTCACCCGAGTCCCCCCATTATATCATTCGAATCAAAAACTGAATGTACACAAATTAAATAATGAATTACCGGTATTGATTTTCAAGAATTTTCACTTTTTTATATTTCTAATCACGAACTATTTTGACACTTATTATGAGATAACAGTCAATTATCAACACGTGACAAGACAGAGATATAATGTTGTTGAAAATTATTTTGATTATTCTCATGTTAGACAAGAGGAACTATTCCTAATATTCTAGAATTGATAATTCATTTTTTTTCCATTTTGAAACCATTTTATTCACACTCAACGCTCACATATCAGGTACTACAACAATTGCATACAGGTAGTAGACAGAAAAGTACAAAATTAACAAATGGACAAATAATAAAATCGAAAGTTAACAATTATAAACATATTAAAGCAAAAGTGATAAATAATTTGATATAAAGTTTTGGTATAGAATTTAGAAATTTAGGAATGATATTCTGTAAGTGCGAAGCCCGCATAAGTTGAATCTTTGAATAAGCTAAAGCTGTCTTGCTTGAAAACATATATAATTAGTGTGAATAAATATTAATAATCATCTCCCCGCAATACAACCTGCGGGGGTCTTATGCAAAATTTTCCCTCCTCATAAAAAAAAAAATGAGAATGAAATCAAATTAAAAATATAATCATCTACCCCAGATTCCAAATTGATGGTTAAGGGGGTGAAATACGTGCCACCCAATACTAGGGAACCAGGTCTAAAAAAAAACCCGTTTCATCCTCTTCTTTAATCTTGATGCCTTCCTTTTTCCGCACCAATTCCCTCCACCTTGTTCTGTCTTCACACAATCTTGCTTCTTCCACTTCATCCATATTTCTTCTATTGCAGCAACATCCTCTTAGATCCTTTATCAATAATTCCATAGTTATTCAATAAAATTCCGTCTGAATTGGGAAAATTGTTAAAAATATTGCAAGTCAAGATTGTTCTGAAGGCAATGGTTTCTTTAAGGATGTGCAAAATACTTGACCAAATATGTAAAATAGGATTATAAAAATAATTCATTCTCAATTAAATATTTTAATCGAAAAAAAAAACATCATTTGAATGTAATGAAGAAAAAGAAAATTATGTATCAATGATGGCTGTCCATCTCTTCCATGAATGCTCAGCTTATTACAAATTTGGAATTTTAATTGCCGAAAGTGAAAATTAGGTATAAAATTAGTCTATGGTTATAAAATTCACTGTGAATTCATTATTCGTTCTATGTATATCAATTGTTATTATTATGAAATCAAATCATTATTGCTTGTTCATTATTCATGAAATGTTTCGTTTCCCCCTGGATATTTCCTGGACAGTTTGAGATATCTTCCCTTTCTGATGCTAGCAGGTGGTTTGCATGATGTTCAATATCAATCACATATCATTCAATTGTTATTGAATATATATAAAAAAATACAACAGCTTGCAATTGAAAACTCATTTCACAAGCCAAAGTTTCGGCTGATAATAATAATTATGATAATAATAATAATAATAATGATAATAATTAGTCTTCATTCATTTTTGAGTAGTTAACAAAAGAAACACAGAAATAACAATTTACATATAAAAATTAAAAATGGGATGATTATTTAACAAAAATGAAATGGCGAGGTTCAGATACACGAGTTTCTGCTCTTCCACCTAACCTTATGAGTATAATGACTGAAATGCAAATAATGATGTAATAAAAAGAACTATGAATTTACAAATGGAAAAAATGAACAGGAAGAGCTGACAGATATTAGAGCTAAATTAAACATGATTTTTTAAAACTATCTCTGAATTTTGCTTTACTAAGAGTAGTTTTTTGTATGATAATTTGAATAGATCCAGGGATTTTACTGATTTTAATAACGTTGGCAACTCGTTCCATCTTCTTGGACCACTTATTGAGAATGAAGATGAAGATTTGAAATTGTGATGATGATAAACCAAATTGGAGTTTTGACGAACATTATGATCATGAAGCTGTGACGTGAAAGCGATTTTGTTATACAAATATTCTGGAGACTTGTTGTTAATTATTTTATTAATCAAAACTACTGTAGTAAAATTTCGGCGTTTTTCCATGTAATGTTGTTATTAACAAAATATTCACTCTCTTGAATCAATCTAATCTAATAGATGAGCTTTAATTCAACTTACATAATGAACCATCACCATCTGTTCGAAACATGAATATTTGAAACACTATCAATATGAAAACGAATTATGAAATGACGATGCTGTAGGGATCAGCCTATGTGGCCTATAAATTGACTTGCCATATATTTTTCATTTTTTTCAATTGAAAAATCCTGTGGATTAATTAAGAAATCTAATCTAATCCAATCTAGTCATAATGTCCTCTGAAAGGTTCATTCATTTATTTTTTTATTCATTTATTTATCTTTATATAGGGTTCAACGTTTTGGGTTCTGGGTTTTATTGGGTGTTGGGTTTATTATAACGTTTTGGGGTGCGATCAGCAATCAAAGAAACTCAGGAGTGGTTTCTAATGTCTATTTGAAGAAAGAACAACAAACTTGTAGTACAGTCCAGAAAGGAATGCATATAAATGACCTCGCTGTCGATACGCCTCAAAACCCTGATATTCATTCATTCATTCATACGGGAGTTAATAAAGTGTGGTTATTAACTAGGAAAACGCTATATACGCGTTGTTAGACGAGCGGAAAGTAATAGTATGTCGACTTCATTGCCAAACTTTTGCCTAAATTCGCCAATTGGGTGACATTTAAGTTAGAAATGGGTAAAAACGGCTTCGAGTGGTACCAATTTAGCACATTTCATGTTTTTTCTTCAAAATGGCTGACCCGATCAAGCTGAGAATTTCCGAAAATGTGTATCAAGTTGTTATTCAACTTTACAGAAAATTTCAATTTTTTTGGAAATAAATTTTTTAAATTTTTTTCCGCCGTGTTATTCTGATGAGTATTTTTGAAATTTCTAGAATTCATAAAAATAAAAGTTACCACCCGATAATTCCACAAAACTATACAGATCTGAGCTAGATAAAGAATCATATTTAAAAAAAGTTTGAAGTTGATAGCTGTAGCCGTTTGACCTGTGGAGAACCGACAAAAAATCATGGAAAAAAAAACATAAAAACGAACACAAATTTTTTTTAGTATGTCAAATTGAATCCTCGCTGAAGCTCGTCTAAAAAATAAGAATAGGCATGATGACTGAGCTGATGATCGATGAAAATTTGAATGAGCCTACCAAAATCACTAATTTTATTAATATTCCATTATTTCAATGGCATTTAGGGAATTGACATCCGGAAAATTACTCTCGGTGTCTAGATCATGATTATTTTGAATTGTCTTATATTGCTTTTTTTCTTCATTATCACAAATGTTGTTGTACTAGCTCGCAGTTCAAATTGTTGGAATTAGAAGGGTGTCAATACCCAATTTTTCAATTTTTGATTGATCATTATGTACTATCTATACTATCAATATTATTATGACTTATCAATTTGAAAAATATTCTGTATTATGTGTCTTTTAGCCGAAATACTTATTTTTTTCTCACAATCTTGTAAAACTGTCTACTTTTTTCGCCACTTGATGTAACTTGTTTGCTCAAAATTAATAGTAATCAAAGATACCTTACTCTTCGTGAGTAGAATGTGAGAAATCACTCAATGTTTTTCTCTTCTTTCTTACATCAACTACTTTATTAATTTTAATGTTTGAGAAATACATCCGAATTTGGATTGTAATTCACTATTTTAGCCCACAGTTAAGCCTCTTTTGAAGGGCTTAGTGGATGTTCTTTTTTGTTAGGATTGTGTTTTTCTTTCTGCATCAGTGTATGTGACAAAAAAAAAATGAATAAAAACTCTCTAACAATATAAGAACAAAAGACAATGAACAATACCAGGCGCTAAATGACCTCGCTGTCGATGCGCCTTAAAACCCTAATATTCATTCATGAACAATACTATTATCTCAGGACCCTTCGTATTTTCTCAATGATCCTGCAGGATCTGGAGATTGAGTCGCTACAGGACTCCCTTCCCAGTAATGAGAACGGAGTAAGAAGAATGATACTCGCTAAGAAGATCAAGGAAGAGTGTATGTCGGTTTCAAAACGATCAATGGAAACAACGGTGGTAGTATTTCCGCGACGAATTGTCTTCACTTTTCACCGTGGAAAAAAATGAGAATGGATCACCAATAACTGAGAATATCAAATGAACTGCTAACGCACTAACAAGAAAAAAATCTTTGAATTAGCTGTTTGAATAATAATGAGAGTGCGTAGTTAAATCACGTCGGGGTCACTACTTTGGGGTGCGATCAGCAGTCGAAGAAACTCGTAAGTAAAAATGGTACTCAATGTAAAAGAACAACATACTTGTGGTACATTCCAGAAGGGATGAATGAAAACTTCAATAATATGAGAACAAAATACTCATTTTCAATGAAATCTATTATTACCGGCACAAGTAGCTGAGTGGTTAACGCACTCGCTTCATGTAATCCGGGAGGTGAAGGGACATATCGGACCCGGTTCGATCCCCGCCACTGGCCATCTTTACAAGGGTTTTTCGTGGTTTCCCTCTGTAGTCTAGGCTGATGCCGGGATGGTTCCCACAATATAGGCCACGACTGCTTCCTTCCCACTGTCCATCCCATTACCCATAGAACCTTCATCTCATCATCACATCATCTCATTAATCATCCATCCGACGCCAATAGATCTTAGTCATCATTACAGTGCGTCGTTAAAAACCCAATATGAAAAAAATATATCTATTATTATTATCAATCTATCATTATTATATTTGATACAAGCAGTATCAAAGTTGATCGGTAGTATCTTTGTAACAGCTTTGATCGGGGTCAGAGTTGATCCCGATCAAAGCTCTCACCTTTTTACCTTCAACTAATCATTTGTAATCTGTTTTGGCATGCACGCTGTCTCTACTACTCATTCATTACGTATGACTACATGTGTCTTGATCTACGAATTATTCTATTTCATTCAACTAATATTATGTTTGTTTTATTATATTTTCTCGAGTTGGTTTCTATGTATTTATAATCGTATATGTTCGTATTTTTTTTCATTATCTTCACTTGGAAAATCAAGGACAATGAAATAGGATTGAATCATTATTTATTATAGTTTCGCCAACATGAATATTAACTTTTGCTACTAATGCCCGCACACAAAATTCAGTTCTTACGCGGGCTTCTTCTTCTTTTCTCCTTTTTTTGATTTTACAATGTTAACCCACATGTATATATTTGGTTCACTTATTACTGTTTGTATTGTTTTCCTGTTATCCTGTTGTGAATAAGTTGAAGAATAAAAAGATTCATAAATTGAAATTGAAATTGAATTTTGTGAATTCGGCTCATCTTACGTTGATCTATCCATCTCAAACGTAGCTAACACTATCAATGCTATAAAGATAGTATTACAAAAATATTTCCATCAAATAACGAATTAGATACGTTAGTCAGTAAATTAATTTTTTTTAAATTCTATTAGCCAAGCCGGACATAATACGCAATACACTCACTTTTGGAGGACTCGATCGTTTTTGCCGGCTGAGAACACCCAATCGTTAATCTTAAAGGATGGCCGAACTGGCGTTCCTAACATACCAACATTCGTTCAATCTTGTTAAGTATGAAAGTCACACTTTACCGAGTATCTTTACGCCAGGGCCAAACTTTTTATCAAAGTGTTTATATATATTTTTTTCATATACTTTTAGAGAAATGTTTTATTGATGGTTGAAGGGCCAACCTACAAAACAATAAATTAAGCTGGCTTGAAAATGAAAAGACATTTTGCAAATTATGCTCATGATGCAATATGACAAGATGATAAATATTTTTAGAATGAATATACAACTGAATATATAAAGTTGATTCGAGATTTCATATTATATTATTGATGATTACAATATGACCGATTACAATATGACCGATTACAATATGACCGATTACAATATGACCGATTACAATATGACCATACTATTTGGAGTGGGCCTACCTAATGGTTGTGATACAGAAACAAAATCGCACATTTTCAATTTGTATTTACATTTAGAAAAGAAAAGCGAGAGGCGTGGCCAAGTGGTAACACACTGAACCGTCATTCGGGAGACCGGGGTTCGATTCCCGCCATGGTCGACCATCTCGACGTTTTTTTTTCGTGGTTTTCCTCTGTCGTTCAGGTTGATACTGGGATGGTTCCTTAACAACAGGCTACGACCGACTCCTTCCCACCATCCAAAACACCTAATAAAATAACCTATCATCTCATCATCCCATCATCTCATTCATCATCCACCGACGCCAATAGATCGTAGCCATCAGTATAGTACGTCGTTAAAACCCAATATAAAAAAAAATCGTGGACAAAATGGCGGGCGCTGAAGAGCGTATACTGGAATAGCAATACTACTAAGAGTGAAGGAGGGCTTGGCGTGTAGAAATGCCGTGAACAAGCTACTTTTTCGGGGAATTGGTTAGAGCACAGAGGAGCTGTGTTCGGGTTTTTGGGTTAGGTTATGATCGTTTCCTCGAATAGGCCATCTTCTTTCTGGGTAAACACGCTGAACCAAGTTCTTCCTTGGTGGTATCTTATTTATTTATTTATTTAATTACTTTGCAGTTAATACAATTATTGGTGGCAAAGATCTTGAAATCAGGTTACATTAGAAAAGATTATTTTAAAAAAGAACACTACAAAACACATACAGATTATTATCAGGTTAGAAACAATTTACTGAAAACAATAGCAATAATAAACAATACTTCACTCCAGTATCCGCTATCCTGGCGCCCCATGAAATGTCAATGCTGTCTGTGTTTACAAAAAATGTGATAATTAAATTGTCGATGAAAATTTGTTGGAACATCATTGTATCACAATTAAGGCTAGAAACATGCTGTCGATGTCATCCTTCCCTAAAAAAAAAACAGGGTCATATTATTCATGTTAGGTTTCTGTGATACGCATTCATATTATCGAATAACATTTGTGTTTTGTATTCGTATTTTTAATTTTGTATTTAATTTACTGAGTACAGATTATTCTTAGAAACAGGTGGTAATGATCACTCTCATAGAATTGAAAGTAAACAAACAAATTTAGCCTACTCAATACAATTAAACATTCTTATTTTTTTCAGTTCTCTTCTTAAATCACTGATCTTTGTTATATTATTTGAATCTTCTTCCAATTCATTCCATTCCCGCGTTGTTCTTTGGATGGATCCATATTTCCCTACTTCTCAATCCACTCTTTTCACTTCCATTCTCACCCCTTCCCTTTTATTTCTTTGTAATCTCTTTCCAAATCTATTGCTTAATTCAATGATCCATGTTGTTACAGGGATATTTTCTTATTGATTTGTATCTTTCTTTATTTGTATTTACTTGTATTCTTCAGATGATTTTCAACGACCCCACCAACAGCTAGTTTATATGGGTCGTCTTCCAGTGGCGCAACTGGGAATTCTGATAATTGTACCAGTGATGCAGTCTCAATTTTTTCAGAACAATTTACGGAAATACATTAAAAAAGACAATGAGTTTTTTATTCGAGTCAACATTGAAGAAATATCTTATTGAGAAATGTTTTTATGAAGTTAATGATTTTGTTCAATTTAAATTTTTTATATTGGATGAATTGATAATTCTATTATCATTTGTGATTATATTCATATCACTGAAGTAATCATTCTTCGATGATGGCACATTATTTTATACATTGTAATGAATTTTAATTTAATTGCATTCTGTTAATAATGTGAAATATGGTGAAACATGCGAATATGTTGTGTTTTTATTATTGTAATGCTAGCTTGTCCAATACCATAATAATACTTGTATGTTTGATTTTTCTGGACTGGTAAATATATTAAATTCGATTTTGTATTCATCAACAATTGACTTTTTTTTCTTTCTATAATTTCAGAGTTTTAAAATGATAGGCCCATATTGTTGTATATCAAGTTGGCCTAACCTCAATTCATAAGACAATGGATAAAAGAGAATATTAAGAGAATTTGTTCAATTGTTTCAAGAAATAAACCCGATTTTTGTCCAAGTTTTTAATTTCATTTTTCATCCCACAGATCAGCATTCTTGGCTTTGTGGAAGAGCGTGTTAATTGATCTTGTATGCATGTACTATTTTGAATCTAATGAGAGAAAATGAAAAGATCATGGGAAAAAATCATCCATCCCATATAGCGCATGTATATATAATATGTCTATAAGTGTATGTCACCGATACACTATATATATATATATATATATATATATATATATATATATATATATATATATATATATATATATATATATATATATATATATGTGTGTATATATATATATATATATATATATATATATATATATATATATATATATATATATATATCAATAACTGAATTCTGGTATGTCAAGTACAATTTCAGGTTTATTTATAAACAATATACCCGACGTTTCGGTAAAACCACATTTACCTTGTTCACAGGCACAAAACTCTCAAACTATAGGAACGAAGTCTTATTTATATGGGCCCACACATTTATTAAAAAAAATCTTGTTTTCAGGTGGCGATGAAATTATTAGGTCCAAGAAGCTTATGAATTATGAAAATCCAGAGCTTTCCAGAAAATAATATGAAAATAAGATCCTCATATCACAAAAATGTGCTATGCAAAAATCATTCAGGTATTAGAAACTCCAGAGAAGAAATGTAAAAAAGAAGGAGTAGAAAGGGAAAAGAATGAAAAAAGTAAAAATGTTTAAAAAAATACAGTTTCTGATAGATCTTCAACTTTTTGACGAAGCCTATTTTGTTGATGTTCTGCTTCTAGTAATAGGTACTACAATAATACTGAGGTTCACTACTTTCTCCCTCCTTTTGTCTTCTTTTGGTCCCGGAAAACGTGCACGATTTTTAATTTCATCAGACGGATCCTTCTCCTCAACTCGGTATTTGGACAAAACTGGTTCCCATGCTGGAGGAAGCTTGGAGCTATCATCTCTGCTGTTCAAATTAAAAGGTATTTTTTCCAACTCAATGGCTTCTCCTATTTTTCTTCGTAAACATGTATCCTGTGTAAGTAAAACTTCTGTTTCTTCAAAATACATAGCATGGCCATATTTTTGTTTATGTTGTGCCAAGGAAGACGTAGGAATCAACCACTTAACGTCCCGTTTGTGTTCCGCCCTCATCAAAATTTTTCTCCCAGTTTCTCCGATATACGTTTGGGAACACTCACCACAGGGAATCTCATAAATACCACAGTGCTCGAGAGGAATTTTATCTTCAACATTTCAGAATGTTTTCGATTTTATTTTCAGTGGTATATACAGTCTTCACATCCTATTTCTTCAAAATACGACATATTCTGTCCGTTGTTTCGCGCACGTAAGGTAGAATGGCAAATGGCAAAGGATCTGCTTCCTTTGTGACGTTGGAGTTCACCATAGTATTATCCACATTAACAATTTTCTCCCATGTAATGATTTTCGGTTTTCTATTGAAAGCCCTTTTGATATAAATATCATTATACCCATACTTTCATGGAGCTTTCTTAAGAATTATCAACTCCTCTGCTTTGATAGCTTTATTGGAGGGTCTAATTGATCGAGTATATAACGTGGTGGCTACAGATGATAATTGTTCAGATAATAATCCTGAGATAATTGTAGATTTGTATTTCCCATCAATCTTTTTTATTCGGTTCCACACTTTAGTTGGTGGGGTATTGATGTTTATTGCTTCTGAATAATTGTTCCATGATGTTCTATTGGATGATTTTATAATAAATTCAGCTTTGGCTATGAGTTTACGAAAGGCCATCAAATTTAGAATATTTGGATATTTATTGAATATTTTCAGAGCTTTTTCCTCTTCTTCATGGCTACTTTACATCCCTCGTTCCACCATGGAACAGGAATTATTTTTGGTTTCGTGGATGTCAATGGTATACTTGCTTCCGCGGCACACATCAAGTTTTCAGTTATCTTCTCCGTTCTGATATCTCAATCTAATTGATCTCTAGAATCTTCAAAGTTGACGAGATTCTTGAACTGTGACCAATTCGCGCGGCGCAAATTCCATTGCGCACATCGTGATGTTTGCGCGACATTTATGAGTGGATCTAAGATTAAAGGAAAGTGATAACTTTCCTGACAAGTGTGTTTGACTTGTGTGACTTCCACACAAGTCGTCATGAAATGGAAAATTGAATAGTGGTGCGATAGATGGTGTACAAACACAGTGGTCGATAGTTGGTGATGATCCGTTAAATGAATTAAACCTTGTCTTATTACCATCATTCAATATTATCAAATTATTACCATCGAAAAATTGTTCAAACTGTTGTCCTCGACGGTTAACATCCTCCATTGTGTCATCCCACAGCTGGTTGTGGGCGTTAAAGTCACTTAATAGAACATAGGGTCGTGGGAGTTGTGACACAAGGTTTTGCATATTATATGGCGTAACTGGTGCCCATTCTGGTAAATAGATGTTACTGAATGTTATTGGTTGTGGCAGATCAACACGTATTGCTACTGCCTGTAATGGTGATAACAGTTGCAGTGGACTCGAATGAACACTGTCCATCACGGCAATAGCCACCCCACCACTTGCCTTGTTCCCAGTTAAATCGTCGAATCGATATAAATTATAAGTTCGTAATGATGGTGTATCAGTTGGTTTGAAATGTGTTTCTTGAAAGAAGAAACACATAGGTTTGAAAGTAGATATTAGAAGCTTTATCTCCTCTCTATGTTTGTTGAATCCATTACAGTTCCACTGTAACATTGCCATATTAAAATTCGTAGGAAATAATCAATAAATAAGAGTTAATAATATTAAATTTGTATATATTAAGAAGGAGGGTAGAAGATTCATGAATTATCTTTTTGAATGATGAATTACCAGCAGTCACCCACTGATTTCCTGTCGCTGGTTTGTCTTTAAGATAAAAATACGCTCCAGACGCCTGTCTGTCTGTGTGTGGCAATGCCACTGCAGGCTTGTTCTGTACTTGTTTCATTTTATGTATGTTTATCTCTCGGTTCAGCGTTGGTTTCCTCACTGGCTTGATCTGATTCTGGATAGATTCATCTTCATTATCGCTCTCTGATACAACTATCCTCTCCACGGTTTCAGCTTCTGCTTCCGCAGTGAATTTTTCTTTCAACAATTGGACTAGGTCATGTACCTCTGTTTGTAGTTTATCGATTTTAGCGTTTTGTGTAGACACCAACTCTTCCATTTTCTTTTGTTGTTCGGCAAACCTTTTATTTTCCTCTTTCAGAGCGAGTAATTCTTGTGATTGTTGAGATGGGGTGGTATGAGCTGCAGCTTTGGCAAAAGAAGATGGTAAGTTGAAGGTCGGAAACAACTGTCGATATTTATTACGGACATCATTGTAGGATAATCTTTCGGTCGTCCTGATCTCACAAATCTTTTTCTCCTCCTTCCACTTCTTGCATTCCTTAGATGACGCTGAGTGTCCACCGCCGCAATTGATGCAGCGGACATTGGACACGCAGGGCTCCTCGCCATGGTCATCCAGGCCGCAGTTGGGGCAGGTAGGACGTCCCGTACAGTAGGCTCGAGCATGCCCAAACTTCTGACATACGAAACAACTCGTTGGATTCGGTACATACGGCCTGACTGTGATGAAGTTGTATCCAGCCATGACCTCCGATGGAATAATGTTTGTAAAGAACGTCAAGATGAGGGTAGCGGTTGTTACATCGTTTCCATTTTGACGACGCATGATGCTATAAACATCCGTCACATTTTGCGTAGCTAGCTCGCTCTTGATCTCATCAACATCATAACATATAGGATCGCTACAGCTTATAACTCCCTCGGAAGAGTTAAGGAAGGCGTGAGGTGTTACTTTGATATCGAACATGTTCATAAAGGTTGTCGATTTGAGGAGTAGTCCAGATTGTGTGTCGTTGGCAGTCTCAACGAGTAGCACAGTTATAAATTACACCTCCGAAACCTTCCGTACACTCCCAGCTATACCAGTTATAGCCTTCTCTAAACCGAATGGAGATACATTTTTGAAAGTTCTCTGGTTACCCGTGTGATCGATTTGCTCAATCATCAGGAATCTGGGAAAATTTACTTCAGTGGTATTCAAGTTCCTCAAAAATTGATATTCGCATATAGTAGTCTTGAATAATGGTCTTGGTCGCTTTTCTGGGGGGGAGATTGGGTTTTTATTGGGTGTATTCATATTTGTTCCCACGAGAAGCTAGGGAATTGGAATGTCAGCTCACACAGAGCCCCGCGTGTGCAAGTAAGGCAATATTAAAACCAGAGGTCACCTTGTATCTAGAGTTCATCGTTCAATGACTACTTTAACCTGTAGCCATACAGCTCGTCAGCACGATTGTTTCCACCTTGAGCTTAGGTCGTGGGCGATTCAAGTATATGGAGGGAGCTGGCAAGAAAATTGAAGAGAAGAGAAGTTGAGAGGAAAGAAGACGATAGATGAGGAAAGAACTGAGAAGGAACCGCAACGCTCAGAACACCCTCCACATTTCCGGTCACCAAGTAGAACCTACTCGACCGACGGTCCGAACTTCGTCTAGACCCTCACTCCAGACCTTCTCGCCATGGGTGACCCTGCTGGAAGCAAATGAATTGCTCCCGACGATATTGCTCTGGAAATCATTGAGCCACGCAAGCCCCACACCACATCAAGCTGCTCGGATCCTTTGAGGGGGATATATATATATATATATATATATATATATATATATATATATATATATATATATATATATATATATATATATATATATATAATATATATATATATATATATATATATATATATATATATATATATATATATATATATAATATATATATATATATATATATATATATATATATATATATATATATATATATATATTTATATATATATATATAGATATATTACACATTTAGACGCTATATGAGATGGATGATTTTCTGAAGGTTTTGTCACTTGGGTTACAAAACCTCCGAGAAAAAAAAGTATAACAATGGGCTAACACTTTGACATGAATTTGCTGCAAAAAGTGTCTTCAATTTTTAGTAATCAATGTCATGTGCTGCGTACACCTATGGACTCAATCAACAAATCTTTACGTTTGCCATTTTATTTCCAGTTGCGTGGTGAAATTAAACCGTGTGTATCGAATTCAGAATCTTGAAAAAATGGTGAATTTCTTTGTATACCGCTTGCAAACCCCAGCATATACAAATGTAACACTTCAATATAAACACATTCTATCAAAATGTGGTGAATATAAAAAAAATTAGAATACACCTCAGCTAGCAATTAAAGACTTCATTCTCAAAGATTAAACTGATGATTTTGATGTTATTGAAAAAATATTAATTTTCGTAAAGCAATCTAAGTGATTGATTTCAATTCGATTTATCTCACTCCGCAGTGCGTTAATACGCACTCCTTATCCTTTTCTATTTGAAACACAACTTTGAAACACAGGAAAACTCTCCATTATACGTGAAATTATCGAAGAAAAACAAACATCAAATTTCATATTTTGTTCCTGCAATCCAATTTCCAGTCAGCTATAAAAACGTCCAATCAAAAGTCGAGAGAAATTCTCATTTATCATGCATATAATTGACGACTCGCAGTCTCCGCCCCTTTGACGTCACAAATTCAATTTTTCAATTCCCTTTTCAACATGTTTCTCCTTCTCATCAAATAATCACATGACAAATATGAAATAGAATAAAAAAACACATGGAGATCATGACAAAATAAATTCAATGCGAATTTAACGGTAAAATAAGAAAAATAAAGAAGAACTGCCATTAGTGCGAAATGAGTTGAATAATAATAAGAAGCCCGCATAAGAACGAATTCTTGTGTGCGGGCAATATAACTTATGATTATTTAACAAAAGTTGGCTATGAAAAAAATAATAAAATAATTCAGGTTTTAGTCGGTAAGAATCCGACACTCCCCACAATTCAACCTGTGGGGGTCTTATGCAAGATTTCCCCTCCTCACAAAAAAAAAAAAAAAAAAAAAAAAAGTGAAATAGGTGTACATCTATCTAATTAATTACAGCTCCACATCTCAAATTTCCAGTGGATTGCCAATACTGTTCAGTCTTCTTCTTAGAGCATGACATGGTCTCCATCTCCTATGTGTCCTGCATTCGGAATCAGAAATTGGCTATTAAACGTCACGGACTCCTCTCTCTGAAAAAAATTATTGATTCCATATTCAAAATATGTGTCTTTTGAAATCAAAAGGTGTTTTTTTTGTGATGTGGAATTTTGCATGAGACCCCCCCGCAGGTTGAATTGTGGGAAGTGACGGATTCTTACCAACTGAAACCTTTCCTCTTTTTGGGTTATCTCGACAACGTGGTCATTTCATCACCCTTTGCTCTATTCATTCAGTTCTCTCATTTTAATTTTTGAGACATAATCATATATAAAATTTCAATCGTACAGAAGGTTTTATTCGAACACTGAAGGTTCACAATTTTTTAAATTTCCAAATACTTATTTCTAACCAAGTTAGGTGAGTGCCTACTAAAAAAGGTGACAACATGTCGACCTGGGTATGCCATACCTCCTCTCTTCCTACTCAATGACTAATTCAATACTAATACAATTCCTACTCCTCCGCTTTCTGAATCTGCTCTTTCTCTTCCTCTTCCATATCTAAACTCTTCTCACTACCTTCCTCCATTTACCGCTCTCGGCTTCATTATATGCCTTTCCCCAGTGTGCGATATGAAAAAAAAAAACAATTGAAAAATGAATTAAATTTGTGACAATATGAGTTTTCCATCTTTTGTTTAAATAATCACATTTATAAAAAATATATGATATTTGGATACGGGAACGACTCTCCACCACAATTGTGTTGCTGTTATGTACCATCGGAATACCACATACGTGCCTAACATATACACATACATGCGATACAATTCTCACAGTGAAACATAATCTTATTGATTGTGACAAATACTCGATTATTAGACAACAGTTGTCTATGGATACCACTTCGGATAGAAATTATTGTCGGATGACTCTAAACGGATTGATAAACTATTCAAATTTCTGAATTTAACTGATTAATTGGATGGAATATGATTTCAATTATTGTCAGATGACTCTAAACGGATTGATAAACTATTCAAATGTCTTAATTCAACCGATCAATTGGATGGAATATGATGGAAATTGTATATATGATGTTATGTCTCGAAAATCAAAATTAGAAAACTGAATAAATAGGGTGATGAAATGGCCGCGCTGTCAGGGTCACCCGAAAAGAGGGGTTTTATTCGGTATAAGAATCCGACTCTCCCCGCAATTCAACCTGCGTGGGTCCATGCAAGATTTCCTTCTTCAGAAAAAAATATATATTGTCAGATTACTCAAAACGGATTGATAAACCATTCAAATGTCTGAATTCAATCAAATAATTGGATAATATATTAATGAAATTCAATATATGATTTTATGTCTTCAGAATTAAAATGAGAGAACTGATTAAATATAGGAAAGGGTGATGAAATGACCAGGTTGTCAGGGTTACCCCAAATGAGGAGAGGTTTTAATCGGTAAGAATCGGACACTTCCCGGCAATTCAACATGCGGGGGTCTCACGCAAGATTTCCCCTCCTCACAAAAAAAAAAAAATGAAATGAAAATAGTAAAAAAACAACAACATGCAAATGTAACCTGTTTTGACCAATATAAGGATGGGACGTTCCAATGGATTATCATGGTTTCAAAGACTTGGTACTTCTTAAGAACATGAAAGTTATTTATAGGTAATCAATTATAAAACCAGTGTACAGTCTCGGATGAGAGTGAAAATTCATTCAACTTAAAATCAATCTATATAGTCTCATTTTATTGCTCATCAACACTGTCGTATTATTTATTCATTTATTCATTTTCATTTTCATCCAAGAGGATTACAATTTAAAATGGAACATTTGTTAGTGAATCATATAGACAGTCAAGGGTGAAATAAAAGATAATGTATCACAAAAACAAACAACTTGTGAGAAAATATACATGAATTGATATAAATGTTGGATGCTATTTTTCATAAATACCTAGCAACTACCAAGTCAAGAATCGAATAGGAACAAGTATACAAGTATTCACTATAAAAAGTACATCAATATTAAAATCAGAAAGTTATAGGCCTGATTGAAAGCAACGGGTGATGAAATGACCACGTTGTCGGGGTCACCCAAAAATGAGGAGGGGTTTTAGTTGGTGCGAATCCGACACTCCCAAAATTCAACCTGTGGGGGTCTCATGCAAGATTTCCCCTCCTCACAAAGAAAAAAAAAATTGAAGGCAACAATTAAAAATTGAATGTGGGAAGTTAAAAATCAATAATTGGTCAATGGTTATAGTTTGAGTGTCAATTTGAGATATAAAATGAAGGTATATAGGAGGGATATGGGAGTCCATGTGAGTCGATTCAGCGAAATATCATTCTTCTAGTGAAAGCTTTTGAATGATATAAGATATCAAAATTCTGATAAGCTAGAAACAAAGCTTTTTTTATACCTCGAAGAAGATATTTGAAAACTTTTCAACTCGAATGGCAAAGTTGTCAAGCGTATACAGCTAGAATCGTATATGCATGACAGTTATGTGACATAAGTTATGTAGCTATATTTTTTACTACCTCGGACGTATCAAAAATAGCTGCATTTCTTCGATATTAGAATTTGGATATCCTATAAAGTTCAAAAGCTTTCACTAAAAAAAATGATTTAATGCTAAATAAACGCTAAATCGACTCCCATGGACTCTTGACCAACGATCCAATCTGGTATTACCGATCCATGAATACTAAGGAGAGTGATATTTTTTCATGTTAATAGACGAGCTTTAGCGAGGATTCAATTTGACATACTGAAAAAAATTGGTGTTCGTTTTTATGTTTTTTTTTGTCGGTTCTCCACAGGTCAAACGACTACAGCTATCAACTTAAAACTTTTTTTCATTATGGTTCCTCATTTAACTGAGATTTGTATAGTTTTGTGGCATTATCGGGTGGTAACTTTTATTTTTATGCATTTTAGAAATTTCAAAAATACCGGCGGAAAACATGGCGGAAAAAAATCAGAAAATTTTTATTTTCAAAAAAGTTGAAATTCTGTGTGGAGTTGAATTATATCTTGATACACATTTCTGGGAATTCTCAGCTTGATCGGGTCAGCCATTTCGAAGAAAAAACATGAAATGTGCTAAATTGATACCACTCGAAGCCGTTTTTACCCATTTATAACTATAATGTTACCCAATTGGCGAATTTAGGCAAAAGTTTGGCAATGAAGTCGACATTCTATTACTTTCCGCTCGTCCAACAACGCGTATATAGCGTTCTCCTAGTTGTATTCTATATTGGATGAGAGTATACATAAGATTGGTGAAATGACCACGCTGTCGGTGTCACAAAAACAAATGTTGGAACCTAAATTTAACTTTCCTATATATTCATGAATTGAAGACTCGCATTCTCCGCCCCTTTTACGTCACAAATCATAACATCCAATCGACGGGGCTGTTATTTTTGGATGAGCGTAGCGAATATTTCCTTTTTACATACCGAAAAAAATGGGCTCCGTTTTTTTTTTTTTTAATTTTGTGCGCGGCACAAAGGTGAGGAAAAAATATCTATCGACTTGGAACTTTTTGCACATATTTCTGTCATACCAACAAAGGTTTGAGATTATTTCTCAGAAAAATTGGTTGAAAGGTTTTTCTGAAAAATTTCGGAAAATTTGAGAAATCCTCATAAGAATAACACGGATGGAAAAAACTTGATATGTGGAACATTTTCAAAAACCTCAGAATTTTCACTGAATATGAAAAACATAATCACAGATATTTTCAGTGACTTTCACAATATTCGGATGAGAAATAACAAAGAAAACGAAATAAAACGATCGATTTTATTGAAGGTTGGGATCAGTTGGTTTCCCAAAGTGTATATGAGACAGGTTGCAGCACTATAAATATCAACAAGTTGCAGGTAAGGTTTTTGAACGTTTGAAGTAATTCAAGGTCCGTGGATGTGAATTGATCTGACGAAATATTTTTCATTCTAGTTTTCCAGACTTCTAAGCTCATCTCACAACGCAAATCCCACGTTTTCCTAGTTTATTTCAACGGTGACAACTGAGAAAACACACTTTCAGCGGTACACCACTGAAAATCATGAAGGTACGAGTTGAATATTTTCTACATATACAATTTTTGATAGTCATTAAAAAATACAATTTCTACAAATAGCTCATCCTAATGCATGAACAGTATATTATTTCATTCCTATTAACAACTAAATAATTATCATCGGTTATTTTTCTCTTTTTCTCTTTTAGTTGATGAATTCAGTTATTTAACACGAGTATTTTTAAGAATTGTATTGTGTGTCAACTCATTCTTATACAACTATATTCTTCATTGAATTCAAATATCCTTTCGAATGATGCTTATTATATATTTTTGTCTTTTGTTATATTCAGTTAAATCAGTTGGATGTTGTCATTCTTGACTTTGTTTCGTAATTATTTGCCATCCACATTTATGAGATTATCACCATTGTATATTGATGTACTAATTTCATCAGACGAGCTTTAGCGAGGATTCAATTTGACATACTGAAAAAATTGGTGTTCGTTTTTATGTTTTTTTTTTATTATTCATTTTTTTAAATGTTTTTTGTCGGTTCTCCACAGGTCAAACGGCTACAGCTATCAGCTTCAACTTTTTTTTTAGATATGGTTCCTCATCTAACTCAGACAGTTTTGTGGTATTATCGGATGGTAACTTTTATTTTTATGAATTTTAGAAAATTCAAAAATACTCATTAGAATAACACAGCGGAAAAAAGAAAATGTTTTCATTTTAAAAAGGAATGCAATTTGTGTAAGGTGGAGATACGTTCTGATACACGTTCATGAAGATTCTCAGCTTGATCGGGTAAGCCATTTTTAAGAAAAAACATAAAATGTGCTAAATTGGTACCACTCGAAGCAGTTTTTACCCATTTCCAACTTAAATGTCACCCAATTGGCGAATGCAGGCAAAAGTTTGGCAAATAAGTCGACATACTATTATTATCCGCTCGTCTAACAACGCATATATGGCGTTTTCCTACTGACGCTGTATCATTTTGGTATCCCGCTTTGTGGACAGCCGTCTGAATAAAGACTTCTCTCCCTTTAATTTCTGACGCGTCCATTATCCGTTTTTATATCAATCAAGAATACACTATGGATATTCTATTCTATTCCACTCTATCATTTCTATATTGAAAAAATCCATTCAAATCTTCAATTTACATTAGAAAAATTTCATATTTGTTCTTCGATTTCTTTCTACTTCTCTATACAAAATCTTCTATTCCTATACATCCAATTTTCATTTGTGTAGGCGATAACATGACCTTGAATATTTATGTTCATCTCGTGTGTTGGTAGAATTAGGATTTGTACTTCTTTCTGTGTATCCAATCAGGTTAATATTAGGCAAACGCAATACATACGTTGTAAGATGGGCGAAATATCTGAATATGATATAATAAGAGTCGTTGAAGGAGTTATAATTTTTCTACTTTATCAACTCTGGTATTCTACACACCTTGGCATAAATAAAAAATACTTCATTGTTGTGCAAATATTGAATCTAGAAAGCAGTGAATCTTGAGAATCTAATGCTGCTATTATTTGTATAATATATTTGCTGAATGAACTGCTGATCAAATGAGTGAGGTGGAGGAAAGAAATCTATTTCTGGCCTCATTCTAAGATAAATATTCTCTGACTATCATCTCCTGTATCATCCGCTCCTTCTTCCATATTTCACAGGTTCTAGAGGAGGCAGCATGTGATCCTCCACAGTTGACACAGCAGAGAGGTGCATCTCATGCTCCTTCTCCGTGCGACTCAAGACCACACGAAACGCAAACTTTTGTATTTTTACAGTATTTTTCCAAATGGCCAAAGTGCTGACATCTGAAGCAACGTCGGGGGTTTGGGATGTATTCCCTGTAGTTGAGCTTATGAAAGCCGACATGAGCATTTTCGGGTAATTTCGTGGAGTTGAAAGTCAGAATTGATAAGGGTGTGGGTTGTACTTTTCCAGATTTTAGTGATTGAATTCGGTAAACGTCTGTGACACCTTGCGTTGAAAGTTCCTCCTTTAATTCTTTGGTCGAATCAATGAGGAGATCATAACAGCTGAAAATACCCTTACAGCTGTTTAACTGTGTATGGAGATATGTACGCGCAGGAAATCCCTGAATTATATTGGTTTTCAAAAGCTTCTCCATCTGGTTTTTATTCTCTGCTCTTATCAACAATGTTCCATTACGTAATTTTTTCATTTCGATGAAGCCGAGATTTTCAATAATTCTTTGTTTATTTTTGGATAATTTGATCGATGATATATTTTCGAAGGACGCCTTTTCACTATCCGTCCGTTGAATAACGACGAACCCAAATTTTTCAGCAGTTTTGATTATTTCTTTCAATTTTATTCTATTGGAGAATGAAGGACGAGGTCTATTTCTGTTACTTTCTCGTTTTTGGGAGGGAATTTGACAATTAGAGGGATGCATGGGTTTGGGGACAACCAATCACATTTACTTGGCTTACAATATAGTAAGGGACTCAACTAACCCATGTTGGTTCTACCACATAGGGCCTTGTAAACAATACCGGGTCCACTCCATGCTATCAGCATGAAGCGGAGCCAGTGAATGATTTCCCATTCAACAAGTGGCGAATTATAAAGTGCCAATTTTATGTCCGGACGCTCATAAATGCGATTGCTCTTTTCACAGAATAGTTGGAAATGCTATTGTCGTACAAGACTTTCTATAAAGTTATTGCAATCAACGCAATTTACTCACGAGCCCAAGTACAATCACAATAAAAAGGTGGAGAAATATTATAACGTCGTGTGCATAGCTAGTGTTGTCAACAGTCGTGGGAGATTCAAGTAAGT
Source organism: Brachyptera risi (assembly GCA_964007535.1). Taxonomy (NCBI): domain Eukaryota; kingdom Metazoa; phylum Arthropoda; class Insecta; order Plecoptera; family Taeniopterygidae; genus Brachyptera; species Brachyptera risi. Next base: position 12,938,041 of record OZ023339.1, on the reverse strand, counting down.
GAAAGAAGCTGGCGAAAAGGAGAGAAATGAAGGAAGGTGAATGAAATTAAATGGAAGATGAAGAAAGAAGTGAGGAGAACGAAACTGATGCTCTGGACTCTTACCTCATGAATGTCGTGCTAGTGCCAGCTAGCTCCACGAGGCTAGAACTTGGATTGGTTAATTTTCACTAGGAGAGCTACCTGTCATGGCAACGTGTCTGGTCTCTGTGCATTTCCATTGTTGTTAGCACAAAATCCTAGTACTGCTCTTGAGGTGGGCTTCCAAATGTGATGAATTATTCAGTCCAAGAGACCGTGAATTTGTTTGTATACTAGTCAAACGCGAAATATGCGTTGTAAGATGAGCGAGATATCTGAATAAGGTATAAAAGTCCTTGAAGTAGTTATATCCTTGCTACTTTATCGACTCTGGTATTCTACACACCTTGATATCTGAATAAGCTATTAAAGTCGTTAAAGTAGTTCTTCTCTTGCCACTTCATTGACTCTGGTATTCTATACACCTTGACGCATATACAAAATACTTTATTGTTGGTCAACTCTTGCATCTAGAAAGCAGTGAATCTCGACAACTTAATTCTGTCACAATTTTTATGATATATTTTATGGATATTATCAGTCATTTTATTTTTTTTCTTTAAAACGACCTATCAGAATTGCTTAAAAAATCGTGATAATGTGTAAAATCCATGTATACACATTTAGAGAAAATTTCGTCCCATTTGGAGAGATTTTATTTTTCAACATTTTCCGCCCAGCCAAATCTTATGGGGTTTTTAGAAACTTTGAGATGATGATTCTCAAAATCGGTCAGACCGATTCATCCCAAAAACTATACAGTTCTAAGTTGGATGAGTTTGCGTGTACAAAAAAGTTTCATGTTGATCAGTCAACCCTTGCGACCTGTGGAGTGCTTACAAAAAAAAAAAAAAAAAAAAAAAAACACAGACAAAGCCCTATAAGAGTGGGATGGAGACTTCGCTACGCTCATCAAATATATTGTCGTTGTTGGTAGCTTTTTTTAGTGAACATTAACTAATTGAAGTCATATAGCCTCTTGGAGCTAGCTAGCACTAGCACAAAATTTCGAGTGGTTTATTAGGTAAGGGTCCAGCACTTCATCCACAAACCTCGGTCACCAAGTGTAACCCACTCAACCGACCGTCCTCACTGTGTCTGGACCCTCAATCGAGACCTTATCGCCATGGGTGACCCTGCTGAGAGCAAATAATTTGCTCCCGACAATATTGCTCTGAAGATAATTGGAGCACGCAAGCTCCCGCACCACGTCAAGGTGTTCGGATCTTTTGAGGGGGTATATATATTCTATTCTATTCCATTCCATTATATCCCATATTGAAAATTATTTTTTCAAATCTTCAATTCACATTGGAAAAATTTCATATTTGTTCCTCAATTTTTTTCCTATTTTTCTACCACATCTTATTTTCTCATCCATCCATTTTCCAATTCGTGTAGGCGATAACAGAAGCTTGAATATTCATGTGCATATCGTGAGTTGAGGATTTGTACTTCTTTCCGTGTATCCGACCAAATAAATATTAAGCAAACGCGATACATGCGTACCTTTTGTTCAATTACCCAATTCTAATTATTCTCCTATCCAATTACATAATATTTAGCAGGTTTATTTTCATATCATTCATTTTTTTACTGACTAATTTCTTATACCCGTAACAACACATCCTGTATACTTTAGGGTGAGTGTATGTATTATATATGTATTATACTATGAAATAATAAACATCTATCTATCTATCTATCTATCTATCTATCTATCTATCTATCTATCTATCTATCTATCTATCTATCTATCTATCTATCTATCTATCTATCTATCTATCTATCTATCTATCTATCTATCTATCTATCTATCTATCTATCTATCTATCTATCTATCTATCTATCTATCTATCTATCTATCTATCTATCTATCTATCTATCTATCTATCTATCTATCTATCTATCTATCTATCTATCTATCTATCTATCTATCTATCTATCTATCTATCTATCTATCTATCTATCTATCTATCTATCTATCTATCTATCTATCTATCTATCTATCTATCTATCTATCTATCTATCTATCTATCTATCTATCTATCTATCTATCTATCTATCTATCTATCTATCTATCTATCTATCTATCTATCTATCTATCTATCTATCTATCTATCTATCTATCTATCTATCTATCTATCTATCTATCTATCTATCTATCTATCTATCTATCTATCTATCTATCTATCTATCTATCTATCTATCTATCTATCTATCTATCTATCTATCTATCTATCTATCTATCTATCTATCTATCTATCTATCTATCTATCTATCTATCTATCTATCTATCTATCTATCTATCTATCTATCTATCTATCTATCTATCTATCTATCTATCTATCTATCTATCTATCTATCTATCTATCTATCTATCTATCTATCTATCTATCTATCTATCTATCTATCTATCTATCTATCTATCTATCTATGCACTAATGGACTAATCAATGCACTAGTAATCATTTCATTGTATAGATCACCAACTGGTAATTTTCAAACATTTATGAGGAACCTAAATAAGGTATTAATGAAACTTTTTGCTGCAAATGTGAAAAAACAAGTAGTGATAAGTGGTGACTTTAATGTCAATTTTTTGTCTGACAACAAAGAGGCTAGAGAGATAGGAGATATACTAAAATCATTCGGTATATCACTCACCATAGACAAACCAACCAGAATAACGGGAAAGTCAGCAACGTGTATTGACAACATATGCACAAATGTGCCAGAAATAAGCTTTTCCTCGGAAGTGCTTAACCTTAACCTCTCGGACCATATGGCTCAGTTGATTCAGTTGACTGGGTCAACGAAGACTGGTAGACAAAAATCAAAGGCATCCAAGCAGAAGAAAAGAATATTTAGTGCTGCCAACATACAGCTGATGAACCAGAAACTGGCCGAGGCAAATTGGAATCATCTCCAATTAATGGACGATGTAGAGGAAATGACAGAACACTTCATCACAATCTATTCACAGAATTTTAAGGAATGTTTTCCCTTAATAACATGTAGTGATACAAGAAGACATGATAAGTGGATAACGAAAGACATTCTAAAAATGAAAGAAGACCTTGACATGATTTACAAACAAGCAAAAAGTAGTAAAGATCCACGGAAATGGCAACTCTTGAAAGATAACAAGAGAGAATACAGAAGACAAGACAAAAATGCAAAGAAGAGAGCACTAGACTCTAAAATAAGTAAATCTAAGAACAAGGCAAAAACGTCGTGGAACATAATAAAATCTGAGGCGGGCCAGAGCACTAAATCCACGGTTATAGACTGCTTAACGATAAATGGAGGTAACTCAAGAATTCCAGAGGAAATTGCAAATGGACTTAATAATTACTTTGTAACCATTGCATCCCAAATTACAGCGAACCTTCCAGATGCAAACAAAAATGAAATCAAAGCTGTCACATGTAAAACAATTTTTATGCACCCGGTAACAGAAGATGAAATCTCTGCTATAATAACAAATTTGAAACCCAAACATACTCAGGACATTTATGGGTTAACTCCCTTTGTGTTGAAAAATACATTCAAGTTTATTTCAATGCCACTAACTAAAATATGTAACTCATCTATTGAAAGTGGTTTCTTTCCATCAGCTTTCAAAAAAGCCAAGGTAATTCCATTACTAAAAAAGGGATCGGCAACAGATCCATGTAATTATCGGCCAATATCCATTTTACCCGTGTTTTCCAAAATTCTGGAGCGTGTTATTTTCAATAGACTGTATAATTTCTTACTTAAATACAAGTTACTCTCCGCAGACCAGTTTGGATACCAAAAGAAGAGATCGACAACACAAGCAATAAATGTTCTACTCGAACGAATACTTCTTGAGTTGGACAAAGGAAAAGTGGTGGCCGGCATATCTTGTGACTTATCAAAAGCCTTTGATTGTGTAAATCACAGGATAATGCTGAGCAAGTTACATGCGTACGGAGTTAGAGGAGTGGGTAACAATTTGATCAGGTCCTACTTAACAGCTCGCTCGCAAGTGGTGGAAATAGCAACAGAAACACATGAAAGAACTCTGTCAAATGCCGCAAATCTCTCAAGTGGAGTACCGCAGGGATCCATTTTAGGTCCCTTATTGTTCATAGTGTATATAGACGATTTAGTATTGCACTCGGCAGGCACCTCTAAAGTTGTATTTGCCGACGATACAAATGCACTTATCAGTGACACATCCCTTCCAAGACTAAAAGCCAAAGGAGAAGAAGTGATAAGGTGCTTCAATAATTATTTTACATCTAACAGACTTGTTTTGAACGTGGAAAAGACCAATCTTATTCACTTTAAAAATAAGTATAAGCCAAGTGCTAGTTTTACTGTAGAGAGTGAAGACACCACGATACTACCGTCACCAAACGGTAAATTCTTAGGAATTATATTAGATGAATACCTCAAGTGGGATGCTCAAGAACAACATCTGGTAAAGAAACTTCGTACAGCCTGCTTTGCTATTGTCAAGCTACGGGACCTCCTAAGCAAGGAAATCCTGAAGACCGTCTACCATGCCTATTTTCATTCAGTGGCAACATATGGGATATCAGCCTGGGGTCACTCAAAATCAGCTCTTGAAAGAGTGTTCAAACTCCAAAAACAAGTGCTACGAATTTTATTGAGAAAACGAAGACTGAAGAGTTGTAAAAATCTATTTTGTAAGGAAAAAATCATAACCATACCAGGAGCGTTTATACTCGAGACACTCATGTATATCTACAAATTCAGATCTAACTTTTGTATTCAGTCATCCGTTCATGATCACACTACACGCAGTGCAAACAATTTTGTAACACCAACGCATAACCTGGCTCTTTATGAAAAAGGTCCGCACTACTTTGGGCCTAAACTGTTCAATAAATTACCGCTTAGCATTACTGGTATCACAAATGAAGCATCTTTCAGAAAAACAATTAAAACACGACTAGTCAATGAAGTAATCTATAAAGTTGAGGACTATTTTGATATCATATTCTAACATGCTTAGGCTATGTACAAAGATTTTCTTATTACTGTTAATTATTTTAATTAATGTTTTTTTTTTTTTTTTTCTTAGTTTTTCAAATCTTCCCTGACCTGTTTTGCAAGTTACTAGAAGAGGAGTGTATGTAACAAATTATATAGCCCATGTTAATTGATTAGTTTATCTCTGATATCAGTCTAATTAGTAGCAGTATCATCTGATCAGTATAATTATTTTATAATGTCTATTTAGTATTTATCTACATGTATAATATTTTTCAGTTTTCAACAAGTTATTAGTTACTTATTACCAATATTATAATTTTTAATTGATTGATTTGATTTGGTTAGTCGATGAGTATATCTCTGATATCATCATGATGTCTATTTGGTATTTATCTGTAGGCCTACATGTATATTTTTTTGCAATTTCATCAACTTATTAGTTACTTGGTATTTATTAATATCATACTTTTTATCTGACTGTCTTTAATGTCCTATGTAGTTAGTTTCTAATTAGCTGTATGTAAAGGAATGTAAAAAAGACAATAAACAATCTATCTATCTATCTATCTATCTATCTATCTATCTATCTATCTATCTATCTATCTATCTATCTATCTATCTATCTATCTATCTATCTATCTATCTATCTATCTATCTATCTATCTATCTATCTATCTATCTATCTATCTATCTATCTATCTATCTATCTATCTATCTATCTATCTATCTATCTATCTATCTATCTATCTATCTATCTATCTATCTATCTATCTATCTATCTATCTATCTATCTATCTATCTATCTATCTATCTATCTATCTATCTATCTATCTATCTATATATCTATCCATCCATCCATCTATCTATCTATCTATCTATCTATCCATCCATCTATCTATCTATCTATCTATCTATCTATCTATCTATCTATCTATCTATCTATCTATCTATCTATCTATCTATCTATCTATCTATCTATCTATCTATCTATCTATCTATCTATCTATCTATCTATCTATCTATCTATCTATCTATCTATCTATCTATCTATCTATCTATCTATCTATCTATCTATCTATCTATCTATCTATCTATCTATCTATCTATCTATCTATCTATCTATCTATCTATCTATCTATCTATCTATCTATCTATCTATCTATCTATCTATCTATCTATCTATCTATCTATCTATCTATCTATCTATCTATCTATCTATCTATCTATCTATCTATCTATCTATCTATCTATCTATCTATCTATCTATCTATCTATCTATCTATCTATCTATCTATCTATCTATCTATCTATCTATCTATCTATCTATCTATCTATCTATCTATCTATCTATCTATCTATCTATCTATCTATCTATCTATCTATCTATCTATCTATCTATCTATCTATCTATCTATCTATCTATCTATCTATCTATCTATCTATCTATCTATCTATCTATCTATCTATCTATCTATCTATCTATCTATCTATCTATCTATCTATCTATCTATCTATCTATCTATCTATCTATCTATCTATCTATCTATCTATCTATCTATCTATCTATCTATCTATCTATCTATCTATCTATCTATCTATCTATCTATCTATCTATCTATCTATCTATCTATCTATCTATCTATCTAAAGGTACGTTCACTGTTGAGCGCCGTGACGACGCCATAGTTGGACTCCAAGTTGTGGTTATGTTACCACGAGAGAATTTTTAATCTTAACCATATTCATCCAATCTATCTATATGAGCTTTTTAATACTGTTGGACCATTAATTACCCAAATGAGACTGTCAATAACTGATATAATATATCGTGCATGAATATCAGTCGAAAAGTTGGTTCTGACAGTTTAATAAACAAACCTGGCCGTGATGAATATTGTGACGTATTGTTGGTCTCAGCGCATTTGCAAGAAGAAAACAGAAGCAGAGATGAACCGGGTTGATCTCTTGGCGCATGTTGCACGTGTTCATGCAACCGGGAGAAACTCGTTCTCTGATTGGTCGGCGCATGTTGTCGGTTGCGCAAAGCTCGACAGAAAACGGGCCTTGATATGAGCGAGACCCTTCACAGCACACACATGTTCGGTTTTAACAAATTAGTTTAGTGTATAACGTCTTTAGTAATAGTTTAGTCTTAGTTTCACATATTGAGGTGTTCTCATCTAAATTTCACTCGAACCTTTATATAACACTACTAACCTTTTTGTTCAGCAACTTATTTTGACAGGCGCTAAATGACCTCGCTGTCGATGAGTCTTAGAACCCTAATATTCATTCATGAGTGAGTGAGATCTGAATATGGTATAATAAGAGTCGTTGAAGTAGTTCTACTTCTGCTACTTTATCAACTCTGGTAGTCTACACACCTTGAGGTATATGCAAAATACTTCATTGTTGTGCAAATACCGAATCTAGAAAGCTTGGTAACCTAATGCTGTTATTATTTTTATAATATATTTGATGGATAAAAACAGTCAATTCGATTCTTTTCTTCAAAACAAATGGTTCGAATTGCATACAGAATGGTGATAAGTGTATAATTCATGTGAACACATTCACAGAAAATTTAATCTCATTTAAAGAGATTGTTTTGCTCAGTCTTTGAGATGAATTTTTTTCAAAATTGGTCCAACCGATTAATTCCCAAAACTATGAAGTTCCAAGTTTAATGAGTTTGTTTGCGTGTGCAAAAAAGTTCCATGTCGATCAGTAAAACCCTCCGAGCTTTGGAGTGCTCACGAACAAAAAAAAAAAAAAAAAAAACCCATAAGAGTATGATGGAATCTTTGCATAAGCTCATCCAATTATTTGATACATAATAAGATTTGCCCTCCTCAAGAGAAAAATTGCATATTTTTTGTCTGTTTTTTCTTTTCTTAACCTTTATGTTATATAAGCACTCTACAGGTCACAGGGTGTGACTGATCGACATGCAACTTTTTGTGTACACTCAAATTTATCCAACTTGGAACATTATATTTTTTGAAATAAATCGTTTGGACCGATTTTGAGAAATATCATCTCAAAGTTACAAAAACCCCATGAGATTTGACTAGGCGGAAAATGTTGGAAAATAAAACCTCTCCGAATTAGATAAAATCTTCTCTGGATGTGTGTACATGGATTTGACACATTATCACCATTTTGTATGGAATTCGAACCAGCCGTTTTGAAGAAAAAATTGAAAATAACTGTTTTCATTCATCAATTTTTTTTATAAATAATGACAGAATCAGGTTGCCGAAATTCACTGCTTTCTATATTCGATATTTGACCAACAATGAAGTATTTTTCATATGCGTCAAGGTGTGTAGAACACCAGAGTCAATAAAGTAGCAAAGGTAGGACTACTTTATAACGACTCTTAATATACTAGATATCTCGCTCATCTCACAACGCATATGTTAATAATAATAACAATAATAAATCTTCTTTATTTGCATACAAGTATACATAAACAGGAAGGCGCTGTTCAGTGTGACTGCGCTGTTGTGACTGGCCCACCACATATCCTATATTTTGTTTCATATCTAAGATGAACAAAAAAATGTCTCACTTCTCTTTTGCTCTGCGAGTAAGTCTGATTTTATTCTTGATTTAAATGCATGATGATCCAATTTCTTGTGAGTTGATGGAACCTCGTTATATAGTTTTGGTGCAATTTATGAAAACGAAGATTGAAATTTAGCTGTGTAGTGAAATGGTATGTTGAGTGTTTACTTATGTTTGCTGAGTGCATGGTTCTCCTGTTTTGATTTGTTTTTTTAAATATATTCTGGAGTTTTTGAATTGATAACTTAATGGATATTGTTGATGCAAATGTGATTTTAATCCATTCAATTCTGTTGGTCGTTGGTGTGTTATGATCCCGATCATAACTCCAATAAACAAATGCGAATTGTACACATGAATTTTGTATTTTTTTGTATTTTTGTATTTTTTTTTTTGTTTCATTGGGTTTTAACGACGCACTGTAATGATAACTAAGATCTATTGGCGTCGGATGAATGATTAATGAGATGATGGGATGATGATATAAAGGTTTTTATAGGTAGTGGGAAGGATAGTGGGAAGGAAGCGGTCGTGGCCTATATTGTGTGAACCATCCCGGCATTAGCCTAGACATACAGAGGGAAACCACGAAAAACCCCTGTAAAGATGGACGGTGGCGGGGATCGAACCGGGTCCGATATGTCCCTTCACCTCCCGGATCACACGAAGCAAGTGCGCTAACCACTCAGCTACTGGGCCGGTTTTTTTTTGTATTACCTTTAGTGAGCTGGCTGAGAGGTTTGGACCGTGCACAATGTCACAGTACGATAGTTTTGAAAGTATTAGCGCATCCTTTAGCTTGAGTCTAACAGTTGAAGGTAGGAAGTTCTTGACACTGTATAGTACACGGAGTTTTGCATATGCACTTCTGCACATTTTAGTGACATGTTGTTCGAATTTCAATCCATTATCAAACCATGAACCTGAAGTCTGAACGTTGTTTGAGACGGCTATTTCTGAACCGTTTATTTTTATTTTAGTTCCAGACTTGAGTGCAATGCTTCTGAAATGTCCAGTAACTACGAGCTAGAAACGTATTTTAACACTTTGCCTAGTTAGACGAGCTTTAGCAAGGATTCGATTTGACATACTGAAAAAAAATTGGTGTTCGTTCTTATGTTGTTTTTTTTATATGTTTTTTTTGTAGGTTCTCCACGGGTCAAACGGCTACAGATATAAACTTCAAAAAAAAATCATTATTGTTTCTCATCTAACTTAGATATGTATGGTTTTGTGGCAATATCGTATGTTAACTTTTTTTTATGAATTTTAGAAATTTCAAAAATACCCGTAGAATAACACGGCGGAAAAAAAGAAAATATTTTTATTTTCCCCAAAAATTTAAATTCTGCGTGAAGTTGGGTTACATTCTGATACACATGTCTGAAAAGTTTCAGCTTGATCGGGTGAGCCATTTTGAAGAAATACCATAAAATGTGCTAAATTGGTACCACTCGAAGCAGTTTCCACCCATTTCTGAATTAAATGTCACCCAATTGGCGAATGTAGGCAAAAGTTTGGCCATAAAAGTCGACATACTATTACTATCCGCTCGTCTGACAACGCATATATGGCGTTTTCCTAGTATGAAAATCACTGCGGAGCTGTCGGTAATCATCCACTCGCAAATATTGGTACAATATTTAGATGTAGACATATGTTATTTGCTTTAAGTGGACGGTACGATTAGTTTCAAGTTGATTGACAGCTGAGTAGTTCAAGGAAATGTTGGATGAGCAAAAGCAAAGACTCACATCCGTCTCTTATAGAGATTCATCTGTTTGTTGGTTTGTAAGCACTCCAAAGGTCGCAGAATTTGACTGACCGACATCAAACTTTTTCTGCACACGCAAACTTATCCAACTTGGGCCCAGTTTTACGAAACTGGGGGCGAATTCAGGTGGACTTTACTCTCTTTAATAGCTGTCTTATCGTAAATATAAGACATAGCTAATTCGATTACGTTTTTGATGTCGTATATGACCATTTACGATGTGTAAATTTAGGCGAATGACTGTAGCTGTCGTATTAAATTTACGCTAGCTTAAATTTAGGAGAGTGAAAAAGGTACCTGAATTCGCTCCCCGAATTAGGCAATAGTTAGTGGATTAACTTGTTATCACCATTGGTTACATATGTTATTTTCGTACCTTTAATTAATAGTTTGTGGATTAGTACCCTGAATAAGATTGGTAAAACCGGACCTTAGAACTGTATAGTTGTGGGAATGATTCGGTTGGACTAATTTTGATAAATATGATCTCAAAATTTCTGAAGACCCCATAAGATTAGGTTGGGCAAGAAAATTCGAAAAAATGATTCGAAATGATTCAAAATGTGACGTCTTTGGATTATAAAACGAGTTATGAATCGTTCATAGTTTTCTTATGGAGCTGGTTTTACGGACTCTTGGTTAGGAACCAACCAGATAACCATAAGTTAAGGTACAGAAATAACAGAAATGACAAAGAGTGATTGCAAGCTAATCTGCTAATCATCACTTCATACACTAACTATCAATCTGTTAACCCGGATTTTGATACAACTGATTTATCAAAGGAGATTTCCAACATTGGTTTTGTGTTTTTTTAACATCAAAATCGATTAGTTCTCCACAGTAATAACAAATTGATTCAAAGTAATAAACTAGTAACACAAAGTAAAACAAAGTAATACACCAGTAATATAAAAATAAATTGGAAGGAATATTACCATGAATTTACTACAAAATTGACATCATTCACTCATCAACAGAAACTTTTTTCCGAAGACGAATTGTGAACTGTTCTTTTTCTTCATTCACCACTTTAATTTTCACAAAGTGTTGAATGACATATATATATTTTCTTTGAAAACTTTCACAAATATTCCTCCCTCTTTTTTCTCAATATTTAATTCATTCAATATTTCATATTTTTGTCCTCTTCTTTTTTTTTGATAAGTGATCAATTACAATATCGAATCTTTGAGTCTATAGCCCAAATATTATCATTAATTTTTGAATCAAACACTATTGCATTCTCTCTTTTCTCTCTTTATTGATCTATTATTTTCATTTTCATATTTTCATTCTGTGTCCAATGGGCAACCTATTGTAAGGCAGAGACTTCATTTTTTTAAAACTATAAAGAATTTATGAATAACTATTTCTTTGAGGTGGTAAGATCGCCCTCGTGGTGCCCTGTTCAAACGATCCTACAATTTCATTCTTTGCATTCATAGGGAAACAATGGATTAGTGTCAAGTTTTCGATTTTCATGAGAAAAGAGAAAACCTGTGAAACACCGTCTTATAAAAATATACATTCAATTGATATTTCAATTAATGATGAAGTGATTATTGTATATATTGACCGTCAATAATCATCAGTTCAAAAAATTAATGATACTTATTATTTTATTTCCAAATTTGTGTTTAAAATTTTTCACCCTTATGACAAGGGTGTTTGGAAAACCATATGTAAAATATATATCTGATATGTGGAAAAAAGTGGAATGAAAATGACATAAAATACACTATACTTCAACAACAATATAAGGAATTAATATTAAAAATAATAGCACAGTTAAAAAAAAATTGATCACAATAATTGATTACAATAAACCAAATACCTCACACAACGAAACTATAATTATAATAATATCATTCAATTCCATGCATGATAGACAATGATACATTAAATGTTATCAATCTAGAAGAGTTGTTACCGCGGTGTAACTTTTTTTTCTTCCGACAGTTTTAGTTGTGAGAAATTCCTTATTATTTCAAAAATAAGAATCGATATAATGAAATATCAGATAAAAAATGAATATGATAGTTATATAAAATAAAATAAACAATCATGGTCATTGCCAATTGGAGATTGTAAAAATAAGTGATTGAACGAATAAGTGTTCAGTCCGGTTTTATAATATACCGTTCCTAGACCAAATCAATTAAAAAAAAAGTACTTTTAATAACATATTTCAATCAAATGACCTCTTACATCGTGTTTTATTTTGTCAACCAATTTCTTGAAAACAAAAAAACTAAATTGAAATATTTCAAAGCCAAGGCTAAATTGCGATAGATAACTTATTATCAGATTGTTTGCTCCGATCGACCGTCTTCTAAGCATTTTAACATTGGAATCCGGGTGTTCCGAACTGTCAATATCATCAAATTATGTGGAACCTGAAATGCAAGCAAAAAGTATGCCTGTTAAATGTTTCGGTAAATATTTATCATTCACTATTAGTTTGTGGTGATGATGTATAAAAATTTATTTCGTATTATACTGTAATATTTTCAAATTCCAATACAGTACTTGGAAAGGGAGTATGCCAAGGTTAGGTTGCAATGCGTAAGAGCTGGTTGTAGGATTACCGACTGAAAATTGAATACCAATTAGTTATTCATTAGTTAAGGTACAAAATAGCATGAGAAACCAAGGGTGGTGACCAGCTAATTATTGGTTGAATTACATCAGTTGATTCACGTCTATAGACGAGTCGAGTATTTGTTTTTAAATAGTTTCACTGCGAATGAAAAATAATGAATTGGTTGATATTTTTCTCTATTGTGATGATTTTATTTCAAAATTCCGAATTTTCCCAAAAATTATTTTTATCAAAATTTCAATTTTCTTCTAATTTTCATTCTTTCAAATTTACCTTCTTTTATTGAAATCCTCATTAAGAAAAAAACACGATACTTTTCAAAATGTCCATTTCAAAACAAATCAACAAGTATTTTATCTTCTAGTTTATCTGGTTCCAAAATTTGATTATGATATGGATTCAATAAAAAAAATAGGGAAATAATTGGACAAGCTTTTGCGAGGATTCAATTTGACATACTGAAAAAAATTGGTAATCGTTTTCATGTTTCTTGTGTTTTTTTTTTTTTTCGGGTTTCCACAGGTCAAACGGCTACAGCTATCCACTTAAAACTTTTTTCATCGTGATTCCTCATCCAACTTAGATCTGTATAGTTTTGTGGCATTATCGGGTAGTAACTTTTATTTTTATGAATTTTAGAAATTCCAAAACTACTCATTATAATAACACGGCGGTAAAAAAGAAAAATATTTTTATTTGAAAAAAATTAAATTCTGTGTGAAGTTGAATTATATTTTGATACACATTTCTGGAAATTCTCAGCTTGATCGGGTCAGCCATTTTGAAGAAAAAACATGAAATGTGCTAAATTGTACCACTCGAAGCAGTTTTTACCCATTTATAACTTAGATGTCACCCAATTGGCGAATTTAGGCAAAAGTTTGGCAAAGAAGTCGACATACTATTACTATCCGCTCGTCTAACAACGTATAGCGTTTTCCTAGTGTATCAAAATGATGAAATATGATAGCGGATGATTTGACCATACTGTCGGTGTCACAAAAGAGGTTTCACATCTTCAAAATAGCTTGTATTCAAGTAGGAAAACGCTATATACGCGTTGTTGGACGAGCGGAAAGTCTGTCAAATTTTATGCCAAACTTATGCCCACATTCGCCAATTGCGTGACATTTAGGTGAGAAATGGGTAAAAACTGCTTCGAGTGGAACCAATTTAGCACATTTTATGTTTTTCCTTCAAAATGACTGACCCGATCAAGCTGAAAGTTTCCAGAAATCTGTATCAAAATGTAATTCATCTTCACGCAAAATTTCATTTTTTTTGTAAAATGAAAATATTTTTTGTTTTCGCTGTGTTATTCTAAAGGGTATTTTTGAAATTTCTAAAATTCATAAAAATAAAGTTACCACCCGATAATGCCACAAAACTATACAGATCTGAGTTAGATTAGAAACCATAATTAATAAAAGTTTGAAGTTGATAGCTTAGCCGTTTGACCTGTGGAGAACCGACAAAAAATATAAAAAACAAACAAACAAAAAAACATAAAAATGAACACCAATTTTTTCAGTATGTCAAATTGAATCCTCGCTGAAGCTCGTCTAACAAATGCTTGTATTCAACATACTTCGTTTCGTCATTCTTCTCTCTCTATTCATCTCCATCTCACTCTTTCTCTACATTCATGTTATCCACGATCAACTCATCCTAAATCGAACTGAATTAATAGATTTGATTTGATTTGATTTAATAGATGAAATTTAATCGAGCTCATTCATTAACATCAATTTCTAACAATGATATCCAAACCAATCAGTATGGAAATGGGTGATGAAATGACCACACTGTCGGGGTCACCCAAAAATGAGGAGGGGTTTTAGTCGGTAAGAATCCGACACTCCTCACAATTCAACCTGCGGGGGTCTTATGCAAGATTTCCCGTCCTCACAAAAAAAAAAAATGATCAACTCAATATGTTTATCTCCGTTCTCTTCAATTTTCTTAACTTCTTTCTCAACCTTTTTTCTCATTTTTTTCTTTTTCTTTTTCGATTTTTTTCCCAACATATTTCGGTTCATCATAATTTTCTCTCCATTTTTCCTCTTCTCACTCTTCATTTTTCTCGTAATCCTTATTTATCTTATCAACTCAATCTATAAGTTCTTTTCAATTTTCCTAAACTTCAAAACCAATATTTTTTTCTTATTTTCTTATAACATTCAATTTTTTCAATTCAATTGATTTTTGTTTCCTACTTATTTCGTCTCATTATTATGTTTTCTTAATTTCTCTCGATCTTATATCTATATTGATATTGCATCATTTTTTTCAAATCTTTCAATATTAAATTGACGTAAAACAATAAAGTACCAATTCCAGCGATAATAAAAAACTCGTGTATTTTTCTGGAGAATCAAAACTTCGATTCGAATTGAGAAGATATATATATATATATATATATATATATATATATATATATATATATATATATATATATATATATATATATATGTATATATATGCATATATATATATATATATATATATATATATATATATATATATATATATATATATATATATATATATATATGTATATATATGCATATATATATATATATATATATATTCAAATATATATATATATATATATATATATATATATATATATATATATATATATATATATATATATATATATATATATATATGTGAATATATATATATATATATATATATATATATATATATATATATATATATATATATATATATATATATACGCATATATAAATTTGAAAAAAAAACAGTTGGGTTTTTCCTCATAATAATTTTTTTTTTCTCATGATAAAAATGTCGCACAGTTCTTGAAGTGGTGGTTGATTGGATGAGCGATAGTGAAGTTTTCCATCCTACTCTTACGGAGCTTCTTCATTTTTTTTTTTTTTTGAAGGTATCTACTTTACAGTTAATTCTTACGGTATTCTGATCAAGATAATTTATCTTACTGACACGGAGACGTATTCAACTTGGAACTGAGAAGTTTCTGGAACAATTCGAGCAGACCCATCTCAAACAGCACCATCACGAAATTGTGGAAAAATATTAATTCAATAATAAGCAAGGCGGGTGTGGTTAAAAAGCGCTTAAAAAATAAAATTCCACCAAATATAAGTACATGGAAGATGTGTGCATCTTTCCAAAATAAGGAAAAGAATCACGGAATTCTACAAAAAAAGTCAACTCAAGACTATATAAGGCGGGTGAATTAAAAAAAAACTCTTGAAAAAAATTAAATTTCACTAATTATAAGTACAAAAAAGACAGGTGTACGTCTTTGAACAAAAAAAAATTATATGGAATTGAAAAAAAAAATACAGAAAAAATCACCTAGGACAAAATAGCCTGTAAGAAGACTTTTTGTATCAAGTATATCTGGTCGAGCGGTAGCTTGACTGAAGCCAAGTCCCGCAGGAAGCCAGATAAACTAACAAATATAGTAAATCAAAATATGTCTGAAAATAATAATAATACCGAATTACTTCACGATGATTCACCGTTTTCTGGACCTGATAGTTTCAAAGTCCAAATGTGCAAAGTTATCGAGTTTATTCCATGCAATCAATAAATATCCATATCTCATCTTACAACGCATATACTGCGCTTGTCTAGTTTAAATCATTATATTGCCTCACAAATCTTACTTCCCCGATACCTATTTCGATATAGCAAGTTGTCTAGATTGTATTCATACGCATGAAAGGAACGTTTAATTTATGAAAGTTTGTCCTGTATTGACAGTGTTTCATCAATGCAGAATTATCACATCGATTTACTATGAATGAATTGAAGTTCAAAGTGAAATTGAAAGTAGTCACGTTTTTATGTAAGAGATTTCCTCTCTATTGCACTTGAATGTGTCTTAGCCAGTAGCTGAACCTCTAATGCGAATCCTACTTGGAATTACCTGGTCTGAGAGGGAAAGGAGGGGGAGAGAAATGGTTGGTGGTGGAATGCACTGTCGTTCGCGAAGAGGGGAGGGGGAAGGTTAGGGAGGTTGTAGCTAGATAGCCATTATGACGGCCTAGTTTGTAATTCATTTTCCATTTCTATCTTCATTTAGTCGCATCTGATCGGAGAGCTAACGATCGCTCGGTTCAATTTGGTCGATCGTATTGCATCGACATCACTCAATCGGAGCGGTGTTTGTAATCGTGGTGGCTGTGTTTGCGAATGGATCGGTCGAAAATCGAACGTTTTTGAATGAATGTTATGAATTCTAATTTTGAATTTTTCGAATGTGCGCAATCTTGTGGGATAATTGAGAGTGTGTGGATAGTTTGTCTGAATATTTTAATTTTTTAAATTAGTGTGATCGAAAGTGACTTCTTGCATCAGGATTTATAATTTTAAATCCTTAACCTTGAAAAAAGTGGTTATAAGATTGTAAAATATTCTATATCCTTTTTAGCAATATCCAACAGTGAAAACAGTGAGACATATCATTCGAATAAATAATAGAATCTAGTGTCGTTCTGAAAAATTATATTCGAAATTTTTAGAACGCTCGTTCAATCGATTCGAAATAATAATAGAGCCAAGTGAATTTAATTTACTGAACTGTCGTTTCAAAAATCGTGTGGCTTCTGACGGGAGCCTTTATTATTTCGATATATCAGTGGAAAATAAAACATTGAACGAATGGATGGTGTCAGAAAATTGTGTGTATCTAAAATAATTCTGTCCACGCTGAAGACATACATCGATACATTATTGAGATCAAAAATATACAAATACATCAGAAAAATATACAAGAAACAATCTGAAAAATAATTTAGAGATGATACGTCATATTTTAATCACGTAACTCGACGATTCGCAACTATATTTAAATATTATTCAAACATTTATTTAATTTGAAATTATCTTTTCCGTGATTTACTTGTTTTCATAGTGAAATCTAGACCAGTGTGTATATATTTCAAATTGTGATTATCGTTAAAAGTGAGTCAAGTCAAATGTAATCATTAATTAACCGTGTGTTACCCAAACTATCAGTGATCGTAATTAAAGGATACAAAGGAAGATTCTTCACGAAGGATAAATAAGGATAATAAGGATAAGGATAATATGGTTTTACACACAGAATACTTGAAAGTCGGGCAATCTGCTAAGAATTGTCTTTTTGGCGTCGGTCCTGTCAAGTCTGGTGTGAGGCTATCACCGTTCCAAATGCTGATATCCGGTCCTGGGCGCATTAGCCACGGTAAGCGACGACACTTACTGATCTATTTCTATTCATTTCTAAACTACTAGGAAAACGCGGGATTCGCGTTGTGAGATGAGCTCGGAAGGATAGAAATGTACAATGAAAAATAAGTTGTCAGCTCAGTCTACATCTACAGATATTGGATCACTTGAAACGTTTAAAAACCCTATCGGAATCAATTATGTCACGGCCCCATAACTGATTTCGATCGTTTTAATTTAATTGATGACACTTGTTGCTATATATTTAATTGGCTTTGTTTGAAGTGGAAGTACGTTTTGAATGCGTTTTCTTCGTTATTTCTCATCCGATCGTTGGAAAAATCTCTTCAAAGGTGTATAAATAGTATTCTTCATGAAATTTGAGAGCTTTTAAAGAATTCTTATTCTTCAAGTATTTTTCTTTCGGATTATTCTTATGAGGTTTTTCAAATTTTCCGATTTTTTCCGAAAAAATCTTCCGACAGATTTTTTTGAAAAACTATCCCAGCCTATTCTGGAATAACAGAAATATGTGGACAAATGTTCAAGTCGATAGGTATCTTTTTCCCGACCTGTATGCCGCGTACAAAATTACAAACAAAAAAAAACATAAAAACCAAGCCTTTTTTTTCGGTATGTCAAATGGAATCTTCGCTACGCTCATCTGATTTGTTTTAAACATATTGGGTTTTAACGACGCACTATACTGATGGCTACGATCTATTGGCGTCGGTGGATGATGAATGAGATGATGGGGTGATGAGATGAAAGGTTATTTTATTTGGTGTTTAGGATTGTGGCAAGGAGTCGGTCGTGGCCTGTTGTTAAGGAACCATCCTAGTATTGACCTGAACGACGGAGGGAAACCACGAAATACCCCTGTCAGGATGGTCGACCATGGCGGGAAACGAACCCCGGTCTGCCGAATGACGGTTCAGTGTGTTACCACTCGGCCACGCGTCTCGGTATATTTTTAATATATTTGTTCAATAATGATAAGTAAATCATGACATCTTGAAATCGATGGGTGTATATAAATTCCTAGTCAGTGAAAAACGAAAAATCTGCTTTACAAAAGGTTGTACATTAGACAAAGAATAATATATATGAAAATGAAAATTCAATGGATTAATTAAGAGAGCGAAGAGACAATACAACGATGTTCGATACAAAAATCAATAATAATATTGGGCTATAGTCTATAAAGTCCAATATTGCAATTAATTAACCATTTAGAAAAAGAAGAGAAAAAATATGGAATATTGAAAAAACAGATTCACTTTGATTCATCTGTGATATATTTGTTTAATGATGGAAGTAGATTGAATATTCGTTGGATTTTGTAAATGTACTATCACAATTATCATCACTTCATACATTCATTATCACCTGCTCATTCGTACCCCCGAATAACCTAGCGGTTGGTGGGGTCGTTAAGCAAACAATAATCATCATTTGTTGGATTTCAATATAGAAATTGATGGAAAAATCCTCTGAATCATCCAGATTCATTTTCAATACGCCTATATTTGTTTTGTAATGATTATAATGAATATTGATTGGATCTTCAAATCGAAATCGAAGCATTTGTTCACTAATTTTTGATCTGATTCATTTGTAATATTCCCATTTGTTCAATGATAACTGTAACAATACTTGGTTAGATCTTGATATTTTGAAATCGATTAATAATTTCACTGATTTATTTCAATTCATTCGACATATATTTGTTCAAAGATGATTCATTAGTCTATTCTTCGAAGTAAAAGAACGAAATGTCAGTTCTGAAGGTTGCTATTCGAATATCCAGAAACCATCTATAGGCCTACAACCAATCTATCAACTATGTATCAGCTTTGATATCAATTTAGATCAATTTCACAACTATCATTATTTTCATTTCCATGTTATCAATAATTATTCAGGCTCTTTTCCATTTTTGGTAATTTCGTCGATCCACCTAACTACACGTTTTTTTTTTTGTGTGTGGTAGGGGGTAAATTTGTGTTCTGGTGTTTTGGTGGTGTCTTGTTTTTGTGTTTTGGAGGAATGACAAAATTTAAACCATAATTTCCCACCCCCCAATCAAGGTCAAGACATCATCCTTGATTACTAACCCCAACTCAAAAACACTTTCTACACAAATATTGGAAATGGTAGGAATCAGTAAAATAACTCAACTATTATATCATAAGAATATTCGGTTATTCAATCAAATTCCAACTCATTTTTTCTGTTTATTTCATATTGATTTTTTTATCCTGTTCACTTTTGGAGTCGGGGACCAACAAAGCTCCATATATTGTGATATAATTATAATTGATTAGATATTTATATCT